>JAWWEV010000001.1:3764573-3783690 GCA_035583235.1 Hafferia zeledoni
TAAAGATGTTAAACAGGACTGGACCCAACACAGACCCCTGGGGACACCACTGGTGACCAGCTGGATGCAGCTCCATTCACCAGCACTCTCTGGGCCCGACCCTCCAGCCAGCTCCTAATCCAGAAGAGGGGACACCTGTCCAAGCCATCTGTGGGCTTTGATAGAGAGGTGGGAAGGTGAGGCTGAGCTCATAGTTTTGTCAGGTTTCTGAGGTTTTTGTTTTTTTCTTTTTCCTTCAGTGTGGCATCAGAAACTGGAATTGATTATGCAAACTGTGCACTGCCCAGGTGATGTTTATCCTTCCAGATATATCAGATTTTAAAAGAAGTCCTTAGCACCAGCTATAGGGTGTTTTGTGCCTTTCCTGATATTCCGGTCTTTGGATTCCATTTTCTCTCCTAGCTCTTATTTCAACATATTCTTCATCAGTGCCACATGTTGCAATAATTGATGGCATTGAAGCAGTAGCTAAGTTAGAATATAACAGTGTTTGCTGTGAAGTGCCACACCAGCCTTGCATTTAATGCTGAATGTACAGAACAGATCTCTGGAAAAACAGCTCGTAATACAAATCTGTAATGAACTGTAAGTCTTATTAATCATCCATAATTGTGCTCAGAAAGGAAAAGGCCAGTGCTTGATACTGATACTGCAAATGGCAGAATCTTGATTAAATATGAATATGCACAGAAATGAGTCAGCTGAGCAGTATCAGGCAAAAGATATTTTGAGTCTGCTGCCACTTGTCGTGTTCAGGAAGTGGAAAGAAAACAGCTCAGTAAGGACAGGCATATTTGAAGAAGAGAAGAGTGAACAGAGTGGTTGAACTGCATTTTTCAAAATTGCTTGTTTGCAGCTGCATTTTCATTTAAAAGTTTGTGTGAGATGTTCATGATATAAAGTATTTGTGTTATATAAAAGTTTAGCAAATATGAACCTGTGATACTAATGTTTCTGTAACAAGAAATATTAACTTGAACCATGTAAAGTTTGTGGTCACTCAGGGATGAAAGAGGTTTTTAAGTGGTTTGGGTTTGGGTTTTTTTTTTCCTGGGAATTTTTGGTAGTTTAAAAATAACTGTATTTAAATACTGGTGGATTTTGAGTGTTTCCAGAATTTTCAACAGTTTTTTTATTACCCAGTAAGATGGAGCTTCCAGCATTTTTAGCATTTGTGGTCACTGCTTCTCCTGTGATGGAACATTTGGTCTCTGTTGTTTCCAAGGCACATTTGTGTGCATCCAGGTGTTCATTCCAGCAGGTTCCCCATGTGGAACAGCTTAAGTTCTTTTGCTCAGTTTTGTTTTATTTGGTGTCTGTTTAAAATGGCTGATCCCTTGCACAGAATGAGGAAAACCTTCCTCACAAGAGGAATTGTTGCATCAGTACAACATTCACAGCTTTTTGCTTTGTGTGTGGCTATAAATTTTATTTTAAATAAGTTGGATCTAAGGACAAGTGGTCATGGATTCAGTGCCTAGAAAATCAAATGCTTTACCCAGAAATGTGGGCTTTTATCTGTGCTCTCTGATGTTGAGTACATCACCAGGACCATTTGAGGTTTTTCATGCTGTCTCAAAAGCTCTACCACTTGCTATTAATTTTCTTTACCATCTCCTAGCAGGCTCTTGAGGGTAGTTGGTCACACAGACCTTAAAATACATCAGAAGTTCACCCAGAAAGAAAGGCTTTGTACCTGTTCTGGGCTTGGAGGCTTGAAGTGCTTCCAACCCTCCTTCATCCTGCAGGTGTGTGCAGTGTTCCAGAGTGCAGCAGAGAGTTTGGTCCAAAGTGACAGACCCTTTCTTTGTCCCTGCTGTGTTCAGATGCTCAGCTCCTTCCCCCTGTCCTGCTGCTCCTGTGCACAGGGCTGGGCTCAAGGGGAATGTGCTGCTTCGAGTTCTACCTCAATATCCTTTGGCTGGCAGGGATGTCAAAACCTCTGAATTTAGGTGTAATGAGGAATTAATATCCAATGTTGTAAATATAGTAATAAAAATGAGGTAAAGGATACATGAAAAAGCTCTGAGAATAGTCCAATATTCTTTTTGAGTGGTTGCTGCAGGGTAAACTCTTTCCAATTCTGTATTGAATTTGCCTCTCTGTCTTGTCTGCCTGTTCACTGATTCTGGCACCACCACACTGGGAAGAACTGCCTGAGTATGGAGGTGTATATGTATTTATCTACTCCCTCCCTTTGGCAGGGAGAAGTGGAAAGGCAGCGCTGCTGTTGGGCTGGGCCAGCACCAGGCATGATTCCTGTTCCTCCAACAGCTGCCTGGTGAAGTGATGTGGCAGAGAGGAAGCACTCCTGTCACCTAATGTTAGTGCAGGCTGGAGCTGCTGGGAGGCACTGCCTCTTAGATGTGGCTTCACTTGGAGAAGTGACCTCCTAAAGAAGGTCACAGAGTGCTCTGTGCACGCTGCTCCAGAGAATTCCTGACTAAAGCAGCTGGAGGGCTCCATCCTTTGGAGACAAACCACACCAAAACAACAGCAAAGACCCCTTGGTCTCCCTGCTGCATGCAGGCTTTGCTGCCTTCTGTCAAACAGCAGCTTGACTGATAGGGCTGAAAAGGTTTGACAGAGTGCCTAAGCCATTATAACCTTCTGGGCCATAAAATTTACCTCAGGCTTGGAGTAATGCTGCTATAAACGTGAAGTGACACACCACATTGCTAATGCTCACACAGAAACATTCTCTCATGTGATGGCTGAGTGTGACCTTCCTTTAGGGGAGCTGCTTGGGAGTGAGTGCTCAGGCTGTGTGCTGCTTGTGATCCATGCATTGAGTCACAGGAATGTGACCTGAGCTCCTCAGCAGCCTAAAACTGCCAAAATCCAGAGGTTTGAGTTTCGCTTCGTAAGGTAAAAGTTAAAAACGGGGAAAGGAATTGTAGGTGCTTCCAAAAGGAAAATAGTGGCTTGGTTTGAGACAAGGTGGAAGTCTCCTTCTTCTAATTCAATACCCCTGGTTGTCTCCAAAACAGAGAGAGACCAGAGGCACCCAATTGTAAGTGGAAAAAAAAAATAATTCTTTAGCAAGAACACTAAACAACAATACTGATAGAACTGGGTTAAGCCAAGCAGAAAATTCCCAAGCTCCCACCCACTGGACCAAAAGGAGGTGGCAGCTGGCCTGCCCCCACCTGGTAAAGCCTGGCAGGAATGGTTTGGAGGGTCCTGCAGGAATAAGTCTGCAGTGCCAGCACAGGCAGTTGGAGGTGGGCTTTGTGCACCCAAAGGGGACTGGAAGGACCCACAAGACCCCTCTGGATCCAGGGATGAGACCTGGTCACTGCAGCTCCAGTGGTGATTGTAGTCCTGGTCTAACAAGGTGGTGGTAGAAGTCTCATGGGAAGAGGGAAGGAGACCCCCAATCTGCCCAGTGAAGTCCCACTGTGGTCTCCTATAGGTCAGAACGCCTGTGGTACCTCCCCCGGGGCAGGGAGTTGTTCGCTGGATGTTTGATAGTGGGGCATGTCAGGAGTCTTTGACACCTTCTAAGATGTTCTGGCTGCCTGTTACCTCAGCACGGGTGGATCCACTAAGGCCAAGAGATGAATATCTCCAGGCCCTGTGTGTGACTTGTCCTGCTGCCTCCTCATGAGGAGTTATCACAGCTGAGTCCTTGTGCAAGGACAAGGAAACAACTCCCAGCCTGGGGTGTGCACCCTCAGCACCTGCATTGCCTGAGCCATCAGCATTCCAGTTTTTTCCTACTTGTGGATCCATTCTTTTCCTGGAACAGTGAAGTCCCACCCTTATCTGAAGTCCCTCCTCATGGACTAAATTAGTAGGCATATTTGGGGGAAAGAGAAAAGTAAAGGTGCACACCATCTTTGTGTAACCCAGGACAAAGAGCAAGTGCTGTAATATTTCATAAATATAATACAAAACTCTTCAATGTGTATCGATACAGACATGCTATTTATACAACATTTTGTAGATGACAGCAGCATTAACTCAGCAGGGTGACATGAACTCAGCCATGTGTGTCTGTGAGGGGGGTGATGCTCCTTTTCCCTGCCATACACTTGCTTTTCTCTCGACTCACATATGTTTGTGTGGAACTTGGAAGGGTGAAACAGCCCTAAAGACCCCTTGGCTCTGCCCGTATGTGCACACACACCGTGTTTATGTGCTGACACAGGCCAGTCCTGCTTATTGGCCCATCCAAGAGCACATTTGGAAGAGGGCAAAGTGTTGGATATGTGAGAAGAAACTGCTTTACTCATGATGTTGATGTTTTTAAACATAAAATAGGTGATAACTCTTATCTGTGTTTTGTTTTAAGGATTATCTGCTAATCTGTCCATAAAAATAACTCTCATCTATTTCAAAGGAAACAAGTATGTGGATTCTTTACCAGACAAAACACAGGTCAAACTTTAACCTTTATTTTGGTCACTCCTTCCTTGTCTCCAGCAGGCAGAGTCATGCAGTGAGTGGGAACTTTTTTTGCAGTGAGTGGGAACTTGTCCTGCAGTGAATGGAAACTGCACACAGCAAGAAGTTCCACAGTTTGTGCTTAATAACAGAATTCATTTTAATGACTCAGAGAACTATTACCAAAGCAACTTTTAAGTTTTGAAGTCACATTCATAGACAAGTTTAAAAAGGGGAAAAATATCTTTTTCTGACAAAAGATTAAGTGCTACCATTTGTTTTTCTTAGCAACTCTTCCTCATGCCTAATAATTTTCTAGAATAATATTTTCCCAGAGTAATATTTTCCCAATAACTGATCTACATTTCCAGTGATGCAGGTTCAGCCCATTTCTATCTCTCTCCTAAAAATCCTAGTGCAAATAAATCCCTCTCTTCTATATAGAATGCCTGTTATGTGTAGGTATTTAATTTGTTGTTCTTCTTTTTCTTGTCTGACCATATCTCATTCACTTAATTTTTCTTCACTTTAGCTCCTGTAACATCCTTGAATTGCCAGTATGGTGATCTTGCTCATTAATTTATTCACAAAAAAATCACACCAAACCAAGCACAACCTCAAAACCACCTTCAAAAAACTTTTCATGGTCATGTCTCTTAGTTTGTTTTGGTTTACAACAACTAAGCATCTCATTTTCATTATTTTAATCTTCATGACTACTCTTTTCAGTAGAGACCTTTCAAGTTGTCTACTCTGAGATAGGTAAAGCTGTTGGTTGGTTGGATTGTTTGTTTGAACTTTCTGTATAGGGTTTTTTTTGCCTTCATGCAGCTCTACCAAGATGATCACTCTGTGCAAGAGACACCAAGTGAAGGACAAAACTAGTTCTGTTCACAAACCTCTTTTAAAGGCTCAGATGTGGGTGCTTGGCAATAAAACCAGCACAGACTGAGAGGACTGTAAATAAGTTCTGGAAGTCTTTGAGATCCTGTCCCTGACACAACTGGGTTGGTACCATCTGTAGCCTTCCTAAGAGCTGTTTATACAGATGATTCAGTGATGGAATAAATAAAATAAATCCTCATGTTTGACTCTTTTTTTTTGTTAGTTAAGTGCCCTTTCAGCCCAACGTCTTCCTTGTTCTACTTGGTATGGATATAAAGTACAGGTCACCCTCTAACCAGGTGTGTGTCCTTCTGACACAGCTGAAAACTCTCACCATGACTTCACTCTTCCTTCCATGCAGTTAAATCAATCCACAATAAAATTTCTATAAAATCAAGTTTCCTAAATGCTCTGAACTGGTTGCTCCTTCTTTGATTTTCATGAGGTGGTTCAGATGTTCCCTTAAAGTGGCACCAAAAAAAAGAAGGATGAAATCTGGTGCCTTTCCAAAGCTGAAGGGAAGGACAACCTCTCTTTTTTCTCTCTTTTTTTTCCCTTTTGCGTCAGCATGATATTTTTGTGGTGACCCACTTACCAATCCCAGATCACCTGATTGTTTTCTGCACTCTGCCTGCATGTGGTTTGCCAATTCTGGTGTTAGGCAATTATTGGGGTTTTGATTCATGGATTATCTCAAGTTTAAAGGGTCCCATAAGGATCATCAAGACCTGGTCCCTGCTGGGCCACCTAAAGTTAACTATATAACTAAGAATCATCCAGAATGTTGGACTTTGCACTTTCTCATCCTGAAATACATATTATTTCTTCCACTTTTGAATTTTTAAAGAATCTCTTGAAGTTTAACCTCGTCCTCACATATTCATCAAGTCAGTCCCTTTTTGCTGTCACTTGGGAATTTAATAAGCAGAGTTTAAACTCATCACAGATTTTTTGTTTGTGAAGGGTTCTTAAACTCGTGTTGGCTGGTATCAATATCAGAAAACCTTATGCATTTTTCTCATAGCTGTACAATCACCTTAATTCAAATGTCATCTCTAAATACTCTCACATGCACCTTCAGGTTGCAAGAATCACAATAATAAGCAGTTGTTTGGGTTTCAAAGCTCTCTGAAGAGGATCTTCTCTGAACGAGACAAT
Source organism: Hafferia zeledoni (assembly GCA_035583235.1). Lineage (NCBI taxonomy): Eukaryota > Metazoa > Chordata > Aves > Passeriformes > Thamnophilidae > Hafferia > Hafferia zeledoni. Next base: position 3,771,006 of record JAWWEV010000001.1, read on the forward strand.
CATGTCTTGGCTAACATTGTTTCTAGTTTATTTTTTAGATTATTAATAAATATGGTGTTGGGGAGGCTTGTACTATTCAAGTTTTAATAAAAAAGGAATAAATAGTCCTGGGCATGAGACTTGCAGCTTTCTTTCATTTCCATGCAAGTGGAATGATTTCATTTTTATTTTAGTGAGCACACATTAAGCTGAATGACTCACGTCACGGACTGCCTACAGTAGGTTGAGTGTTTTAAGTGCTCTTATTTATTCTGCACCTTTCAAACAATAAGTTTCAGTTTAGTTTGGGTCAGTTGTGTTCACCAGCTCTCCAAGATGAAACTTCACCTGCCTTCCCCTCTCTTTGCAGAGCTGTTTCTTAAAGGCTCTTTCTGGCTCGAGCTGTTACTGTTATCTTTTCAGTCTCTCTTATCTGCAGCAAATGGGCCTTTTGCATCAATTATTTTTCCCTGATTGCAAAACCAGACATTATAATCACTCCTTGTAACAAATGTGCACGAGCACTATGGATTTCTGAACGAGAAGCTCTTACAGCTTGTGCATAGAGAAGGCTTGGTGAATATGTGCAAGTGTGCATGAACACTGACCAGCAGCACAGCCTGGCAAATTCCTGATTCTCTCTGCATGTCCTGTGCCCAGCTCAGCCTGGAGGGCACCAAGGAAAGCTGCTTTATGGTCCTTCCCATTTGGAGGGCAGCACCACAGTGCCAGTTCTGCAAGTGCAGTGTCAATGCCACTGATGTCACTCTTCAGCCCATGTTTCCTGGGTCCAAGTGTAGGGTATGGAGTTAACACCTCTGGGGCTCTTATTTTTCAACTTTCCACAATATTAGAGGTGTTGGCCACAACCTAAATCCAAGACTTACCTTCTTCCTGCCCTGCAGGGAGTGTTGTGACTGGAACATGAAGTGGGATTAATAACATATTGTAATGTGTAACCTGCAGTGATCCTGGAGCTGATGGAAATGTGAGGGTGGGAGGGACCTCCCGAGGTGATCCTGGAGCTGATGGAGATGTGAGGCTGGGAGGGACCTCCCGAGGTGATCCTGGAGCTGATGGAGATGTGAGGCTGGGAGGGACCTCCCGAGGTGATCCTGGAGCTGATGGAGATGTGAGGCTGGGAGGGACCTCCCGAGGTTCTTTAATTCAGCTGCTGGCAATGGTGCAGGATGTGCTGTACTTTCTGCCAGCCCTGAAAGGCATTTGGTCTGAGGTGTTTAAAAATGGCACTGGAGGAGACAACAAGCTTCCTATTGTTGCCTTGCATCACCACAAGGTTGGGAGAGCTTTCCCTGTTTCTACCTTTTTTCTCTTTGTTGCAGGCAAAGCTGGTTTTTGTTTCCTACATCACCATCTGTCGGATGGCGTCGTCTCTATCGCGACACAGAAGGATGGGAGGTTTTATCCCTCTTCAGTCCCTCTTTTTTTTTTCCTATCATACTAAACCTATTCCTTCAGTTCCACATTATATTTATTGGATTTCATCTCATTCTTCTTCCCTCCTTTCAGGTTATTTTTATGGGGTTTATTTTTTCATACCTCTTATGTTTTATTCCGGTTCCTGCACAGGCAAATGAAGAAGTTGAGTTAAAAATGTGCAATGAATGTTGTTGTCAAATAGTATTACCCAACACTAACATTTTAGAGATACGTTCTCTTTGTTTTTATATTTTTTAATGAACTTGGATTTGAAAGATACCCATGTACATAAGATATTGAAGTTGGTTTATTAATTACTTGATTTATTTTGGAGGCAACATAAAGGTTTTGTTGAATGGCTCAGCCTTCAATACTTGATTCATTAATAACTATAGACATGTGCCACATAGAAATATGTCTTGGCAAGCTCATGACACCTGGTGGCCTTTATTGTTTATTTTAAGCATTTTTGTGTTTAAATATTGTGTGTGTGTGTAAAATTATTTAAATTCCATCCACCGGTTGCAGTCTCGAATGGGTTGTGCATCCTCCTGAAGGAAGTGGTTATACAGTTGACCTGGTTGAAGGGACTAGACTTGGTTAAAAAAATAGGATTTGGTTTAGAATTTTTTTTTCTTTTTGTCATATAATTGTAGAATATCCTGAGCTGGAAGGGATTCACAAGGATCATCCAAGTCCAACTCCTTGCCCTGCACAGAACAGCCCCAATAACCACACCCTGTGCCTGAGGGCATTGTCCAAACACTCCTGGAGCTCTGGCAGCCTTGGTGCTGTGCCCACTGCCCTGGGGTGGTGTTTGGTGCCCTTGGTGCTGTGCCCACTGCCCTGGGGTGGTTCTTGGTGCCTTTGGTGCTGTGCCCACTGCCCTGGGATGGTGTTTGGTGCCCTTGGTGCTGTGCCCACTGCCCTGGGCAGCCTGTTCAGTGCCCACCACCCCGTGGGTGAAAAACCTTTGCATTTATAAGTCTGAAACAATGGAACAGATGTAACCAAAAATTTCAAAACTAACAGTGGTTTGACCTGAGTTAAAGTTTTGTCTCTACACTGAAAAATCATGATCTTTTCAGATCAGCTCAAAATCAGATAATTGTGGCTGGCCAGGCAGGCAGAGCCACAGGTTACCAAGTGCAAAATTCCTTTCTGCAAACCTGAGACTTGAGCAAACTCGGTGATGTCTCTCCCTTTCTCCTCAGTCTTTTCCTACCCTGTTATGCTCCCAGGGTCCAGTTCCTCCCAAGATTTATTCTCTTGACCCACTGCCCGGAGGATTTTCCTGCAAAGGGGCAGTGCTGTTATCCTGTGTCTGTGCCCTTATTATGCCAATCATCCAGAATTCCCTTGGAGGCCTGTGCAGACTGTGGGGGTAGAGGGCAGGAGTTGAATGTGATACACAGAAGAAACAGCAGATAAAAGTTTAATATTCCTTAAAATGCCTTTGAGTGCTGCAACCTTTAAAAGCACAGGGCTGCCAGCAGTGCATTAGAAAAGGAGTAGGAGCTGTAAATCAGCTTGGAACAGCCATGTGGGTAATGCTGCTCAGCTTTCAAGGAGCTGCAGAGTGTCACCAGCTCCTGGTTGGCCCTCAGAAGGTCTTTCTGCAGTGGAGGGAATGGGATTGGCATGTGTGGGAAGGGTTATTTTTATGACACAAGCTTATGAATAACACAGGTGTGTTTAGCCATTATTTAAATAACTGATTTTCTCAAATAAACAGTGGATTCCTTCTTGCCTCACCAGAGCAGCAAATATTTACCCTATTAATCATTAATGAATTGATTTCAAATCACAGAATCCCAGACTGTTCTGAGTTGGAAGGACCCACAAGGATCATCGAGTCCAACTCTTAAGTCAATGGCCCACACAGGGGATTGAACCCACGACCTTGGCATTATTACAGCCGAGCTCATCCCAGGGTCATTGGTAGAATCCTCAATGCTGATGGTGAATACCTCACAAACTGGTCAGAAACCTCTTCCAGGGGCAGGAATTGATCCTGTTTCTAACTGTGGTACCTCTTGGCACACCAAGATGGGCCACACCAGTCCCTGGTGCCCTGCAGTGCATGAGTGGTGGCATGAGTGGTGCTCAGCCCCTTTGAAGTCAGCAGGTGACAGCAAATACTTGTCACCTTGGTTCACAGCTGACTGTTCCTTGGTTCCTTTGGGTATAACTGGATTTACCTTTGTGGGTTTGCTTTGCCAGGCAAATTTGCAATTTTCTGCAGCCTCTTCTGCTTATACAGATGATGTATTGGTGGCACCAGAACAACTCCCCTTCTTATTTCTGCATTTCTGTCAGTAGAGTTGTCTCAGGGATGATTGTTCAAACTTTTTTCTCCCTGGATTGTTTTTAATTTATTCTCTTCAAGAGGTCTCTTGTCACTCCCTGCTCTGAGCACTTCAAGCCACGCTCAGACATTCTCTCTTAGGAAGATTTCCTGTTTCATAGATCAATAAAGATAATGCTGGTTTGGTTTGGGTTTGTACCAAATGGCTGCATTTTATAAATTCTGCAGTGCATTTCCCTGTTATCCCTGTACAAACAGTCCAGCTGAACCCTCCCAGGATACCTCGTGCTGAAGGATTTCTAATGCTCCACTCAATCAGTACTAAAATCTATTCAAAAGTCTGTTTACTCAATTTGATTCCGCCATCTATTTTAATTGTGTTAAATATCTTTAATGAGCAGAGATCTTTTAAGCCATAAAGTCAGATGGCAGATATCTTTTGTTCATGGTCTCATAAGTGTATGTATTAAAATAAGTTCCTGGAGTCTTTTGGGAGGAAGTCCAAATTGGAATGTTTTAGCAATTATGTCACCTCTGGTAGTACTTACTCTACTTAGATGATGATATTGCCCATTAAAACAAGGGCGCAGCACACATGGAAAGAAAATATTCTCCACCATTTACTGTTTTGAATGAAGAGGAGAGTAATAAAAATTATACTGAAATTTGGCCTGGTTTTAATTGCCATGCAGCGCCCAGCAATTGATAGCTAAAGTGCTAATTATTTTTAATGTAATTACATTTAATTATCATAATTGCTACTCATATCTCCTGTTCTAATAGAGAGATGTTAAGAGCCTTATTCACAGGACTGTTCTGTTCCCATCATGCAGGGGGAATGAATGGGGAATGTGCTGAGAATTGAGACAAACTGTTCCAGTGATCGGGGACTACAATTTGCAGTCGGTGTCCCTTGCAGTGGGACACAGAGGGAGCTTTTCAGAGCTCTGCCCATGCCTTGGCTCTTGGCTTGTGTGAATAGAAATCCAAAAAGTGGGAGCAGACACCAGAGAGCCCTGTTTTGGTTTTAAATTTTATCCCCAAAAGCATCCCCGCCCCACCAAGACCTTTGAAAAAGAGCCAGCAATGCCACTCGTGCCTGCAATTAGAGCAGTGATTATTTATGAACTGTGCTGATTGACTTGGAACACTCACCAAGATTTTGGCTTAATCAGGACAGGCAGTTAAGCCACACTGTTCAGTATTTTTGGGGCTAGAGCAGATGTTCCATATTTTATCATACTGAGATGTGTATCAATGATGCTCCTCTTCCATATTGCAAATATTATATAGGGAAATTTGTTTTCTTTTTGAAAAGCACTAAAAATAAATATTCAGAAGTAGCTGATGAATTTTTACTTGCCTTTAGACATAACTAAATTATTTCTTCCCATAAACTTAGAACTGATCGAAGGTCACAGAGCTTGATGTGCCTGAATTTCAGCACTGGATTATTTTTCACTGTCTTTAAGGGTTGGATCTTCATGGTAGCTAAATAGTAGGTACAGCATTCTTTGGGAGGGAACAGGATCTGTGAGGGAAAAACTGAAAACTGTAAAATCAAGTGGGTATTGACATATAGCATTAAAACTTTAAAAAGCCTTAAAATAAATCCAACAGAAAAAAAAAATTAAAGTCTTCATAGCTGAGTGACAGATGGAAATAAGCTGAGCTAAACAAGAAAGCTGCCTTTGTGTCCTGCACAGGAGTCATGTTTGTGCTTCCAGTGTATCTGAAATGTAAGAAAGTGGGCAAGTATATTAATTAGTTTTCTTCTCAACTCTTCCATTGAGCCAACTCCTTCCCTGGTTTGCTGTTCCTACTTCACCCATAACTAGAATGGGGGAGATTTCTTTCCTTTGCTCAGCCCTCACATTAACTAAACTATCCTGAAGAAACACCAAAAGAGAACAGTTGGGTTTTAAACCCAGAGCCCCAACTGTGATGGGATCGTGGCCAGTCTGCAATGGGGGAACTGGCCATGGCTGAGACACAAAGTGTTTTCATCTTTATTTGTTGGCTTGTACATGACATCCAGACCTTGTTTCTGGATTTATAATTGTGCTTAGAATATTTTACTGCACTTCAGAACTGTTCAAACTGAGTTTATGTGCAGCACCCAAATCTAATTTATGTTTGCATGCATAAAATTGTGTCTGTCACTCAACAGTAACTTACATTCTTTGACTGTGAGATTGTGCTCCTTTGTAAAGGCATAATTGCTACATATTGGATACCTGTAGCTATAATTGCTCTCCGTGCCTTCATATTTATCTGTCATTGTTAGACAGTGCAATTCCTGAAGTTTCCAAACCAGGGTATTTTTAGGAACCTTATTTTATTGAAGTAGGATGCTTTTTTGGTGATAAAATGCTTACAGGCTGGCAATGTGTTTCTTGTATAGTCTTGAGATCATTAAGAAGAAAAACACATAATGATTGAGAGTGAGAGCAGGATATAATGTAAAAAAGGGGTGATTTGGCTGTGAAACAAAAATAAGAGTTGCAGGACACACTGTCTTTCCAGTGAAGGGAATTTTGACTCCCCAAAGGTCCCCATTGGCTGCAGAAATGCTTATGAGGCTTTCAATGTTTATTTCTTTAGGTGTTATACCCGAGTTATAAAAAACTGGTCATTAATTTATTCTCAGTGTTCCCTTTATTACAAAAAGGAAGGTGCACGAGCTGTGGGTTTCTGATTGCAGCATTACAGTCAACTGTCTCCTCTGCAAGTTCCACAAACACAGGGATCAAATTATATTTTGCCAAATGTTTGCATTTTATCCTGAAACATTTTTTTTACCAATCTTGTATTATTTTGCATTTGTTTTCCAGCATGCAAAGAGAGACAGCTCAGTCTGGGATTGTGTTTGAGTTTTCTGTCACCTGAACAGACTCCTGAGAGTCTCAGTCCTGAGAACTTCACACTGACTGCAGGTTCATCCCCTGTAGCCCTTGGATGATTTTTGAAGTACCTTTTCTGTTCAGCAGTGTCTCTTCCAGTTCAGATTATTTGCAGCTCAGACAATTCTCTTTTTGTTATTCTACAAGAGACCTGAGAGTTCTGGGTGACACAAGAGAAATCAAAGTTGGTTTTAACCCTTTTGGAACAGCTGTGGATTTTTGCAATCCTTCTCCCTATTTCTTGCTTATTTTATAACCTTTGAGCAGAAGGAACTGCACATTCCCATCCAAGAGTTGCCTGAAAAAGTGGATGTGTCTGTAATTGTTCTCATGGCTGCTTGATATTCCAACATCCATCCAGGGGGTCTCCCAGCCCATCACTGGGTTCTTAGGTAGGATAAAACCTGCACTGGTACCTGGGACTTGCAGAAAGAAAAGTGCTGAGACTTGTGTTTTAGGAGTCACAGATGTTCCATCCCATGAAACTGGACTGGGGGGTTCTTTGTAGGTGATATTCCAGCTGGGATCCTGCAAAGCTGTTTCTGCCAAGGGAAAATCTGTAAAAGGAAAGAGAGGAAATAATTGGAACCTGAGGAGGTGGATAACAGGTTTTATTTTCTGGGTGTTCAGGAGTTACTGCAGGTGTGTTTGAGTCTATTTGAGAGTTCTTTGCTGCTCTGTAGTTGGGATTCTGAAAGTTCTTAGGCTAAAATTGGGAATATTTTTCCTTTTTTAATCAATCTTGTATGTTTTCCTGTACAAGTACAGAGAAGATGGAGAGGGCAGTGTTTCCTGGGCCAACTTGCCATAAACTCTACACGTGGTATTACAGCTGAAATAAGACACATTACTACATTTTTTTTAAATATTCCTTGTTCACATTGCTGCACCATGCTGTTATATTTCACTTGGTTTTAATTAAATTAATTTCTCGCTGAAATGAGTTTTCCAAATCCTAATGAGCATTGCCTAATTCACACTTTTTTTTTTTTTTCAAGTGGCAGGTTTAACATTTGGTAAAAAAAAAAACCCTCGTAGATAAAAAGATAAAAGGCTGAAGTTTTAATAGAGATTACATTTCTCTAAGTGTCTGGGAATAATTAGAGATCTCGTTGACCTATGAATATTTATAAATGTGTTAATTAAGGGATGTGTGAGTGAATCCGCCTTGCTGGGTCACATTAACCCTGGCAAATCCCAGGTATCAGTGGGAAGGACAACCCACAATCCCACTGGATTTTACCACTTTGAGAAGATCTTCCCAAGGTGTCCAAAGTTTGTAGACACACTTAAGAAACCCACCATGCCAAAGTCCCAGTGTGTGGCTTTAGTGATTTCACCCCTGCAGCTCTGGGGGTTGTGCTGTGGTGTGGCCATCCCTTGGAGGAACAAAGGGCTTCCAAAATTGTGTTTCTCAGTTATTCATTGGACTTGAGTCTGTAACTTTGTGTTAATTTTGAACAACCAGTGATAAATGAGTGTTAATAAGGCAGAGGGGTAATCTATGCATTTCTTAATATCAATTAAAAAACTACCTGAAATGTGCATTATTGTTCTGAAACTTTTCTATTAGTGGCTTCTAAGCATCCTAATGATCTAAGACACTTTTTGGCAATGTAGCTCCTAATTTGTGTAGGTTTGTAAGAGCTGTCCCCAAGCAAGAACCATTTCTGAGTGTCCTGGGAGTGTTGGTAGGACCCTGCTGGGCTGAGGATACCAAAGTGGGGCAGCCAAACCCCTCCAGGCTGGGCTGGAGCATCCCTGTCCACTGGGAGGTTTTCAAGAAAGGGAACTGAAATCAATTCAGAAAATTTAAATATTGTGTGCTGTCCTTCATTCCTCCCAAACATCAAAAAGTCTCTTAATATTCACTGTTTCTTCCCTTTGAAAGTCATATATTTTGTAATTAAGTCAGTATTAAATCTCATTTGTGACAGATAAATCAATAGATTGAGCTCATTAAGAGACTGATCATGGGGAAGGAAGAGATTTCCAAAATTTTCCCTGATTTTTTTTTTTCCCAAGACACACCACTGGTTCTGTTATTTTTTTGGTATTAACTTTAGTTTTAGTCTGATCTTGGCAAACAGCTGTGGCACATTGAAGATACATTTAAAGCAACAGAGATTTGCTTTGGCAAAGGAAAAAGTTCCACTAGTACTTCAATTTTATTAGGTTTTATTAAAATTAAGTGTAGCTGGACTTGTTTTCTTGACTTATCTACACATCAGCAACCCAAGACTCTCTCTAGACTGATTAAAAATAATCATCAACTGCTATCCTTAAAGGGCATAAACAATTTAAGGCTTTAAACTGATGTTTAAATGTCAGACTAATTATCCCACTGTGGCCACGCTCCCAAAGGAGAATGATTCTCCACAAGGCAAAAACCCAAGCTTTTATTTCCATATTAATATTTTTCCATAAAATCATTATTTTTAGAGTTAACAGATATTTTAATATGAATATTTCAAAAATAGGAGTTTCAAGTCTATCTTTGGCTGTAACCACCTGGCTATTTCTTCTCTTATTTAAAGCTTTTAAGAGTGTGAGGTTTTGGTCTTTTTTAAGTTCTGTATCAGGGTGGGTATGGTGTGAAAACTCATTTCAGAGGAGTTCTATTTTTTTAGCTCAAATTCCAATTTGTTTAAAAAATATAATTAATGGAGAATGGCATCCATAAGATTGGTTGAATTCTGAGAATTTCCACTTTTTATTTTGTTTGCATTTATATTTATTTTCAATATCACAGTGTCCAGTGAGCCTTTTACATTTCAGAAAATATAAACCCTGTGGGGCTGAACTCAGTTCAATGAAAGCAACTGAAAGTGGTTTCAGGAGAAGCAAATAACACACCCTTTATCTTTTCTCTGATGATCTGGTAGGGAATAAACATCTCAAACTGAGGGAAAGAGATTAACAAAAGGCAAATTAGTAGCTAATAACACTTAGTGCTGGCCTAATAGTTGGGGTTTTTTAATGTGTGGGATTTTTTGTTCTCTCATTATCATTAGAGCTAAAGACACTTTACCAAAATAGCCTTTTGGGGTGTATTTGTTTGCTTATTTTCAAGGTATCGTTGGAAGAACAGATGACAAACTAGAGCAGGAATTTTATTAAGAAGAATATTTAGGAAACTAATAATTAGGTGAAAAATATAATGAACTGAATGCACCTTGTTGAGATGCAGCACATCAGAGTGCCAGGCTGGCTTCATTCCAAGCATAAAAATGCAACAAAAAAAGCAGCAAACACCAACAAAAATGAGCAGAATGAAGCAGAAAGGGTGTGAAAAGCAAATTGCTGTCCCTGCTGAGGTTGGGCTGGTTCACAACTGCCCATGGTGGAGATGCTGCTTTAAACTTTGCTCTCAGGGTGTCTTTTCCTTGTGTTATCCATGCACTTAGAGCTTGATATCTACTAAATTTTGCTTCTTGGTTACTGGAATATTTTGTGTGATGTAATAAGAAGATCATCAGTTTTGCATGAAGATCAGGTATGGCAGGAAAGGGTGGAAGGGGAGCACTTGTCAGGAGGTGCTCAGTTGTTGGTACAGTAAAATCACAAGTGAGCAATTCAGATCTATAGAAGACCCTGTGAGACTGAAGGCAGCTAAGAACAAACAAGTCACAGCTGCTGGGAGGAGTAGCTACTCCCGAGAGGTTTCTCATGGGAGCTCCTCAGGTTTCTCACAGCACACTGGAGATGTCCTTGAAAACATCTAGGATAAGTTCTCCAAAACATTGGACTTGTCAGATATGGGTTCTAACCAACTGAAGTTTCTAACGTGGTGGTGTGTAACTCTTTTTAGCCAATAAGCTGTAGTTTAACCCTATATAAACTGTGTGCTACGTGTAATAAAATGTCTCATAGATTTGTTGTGTGAAGTCCTTTCTCTCTGCCATATATTGTTTATTTTACTCAGTGACCTGGTCCTCGCTTGGCTTGTCGCTGACTTGTTATGTTAATTATTCCAGTGAATTGAAGGCAAAAGTAAACATAAATAATCATTAATTCAGAATAAACTTCACTAATGTTAATATTAATTATCTATTTCCAGAACAGCACTGTAGAGCCAAAATAACAAATTCAATTTTTCTTTCTTAGAATAGATTTAATTCTACTAACACTGACTTTAGGACTCTCAGGTGCAGACACTTTTCTAAGGTAACAGGGATTTTTCAAGCATTTTGCACTGACAGCAGGATCAGTGGCATTGCATTTGTTTCTGTAAGAGGCTGTGCTTGTGTTTCAATGTAATGGCCAATGGGGTATAGTTTATAATCTTTTAAAATTACTATAAACATACAATAAGTTTATTCCTTTATAAACCACTCTCCTTTGTAATTCTGTTACCCAGCTGATGAAATAACAGCTTTTCCCATATCAATGTCCTATCGGTTTGTTTATGACAAGTTTTTGTTCTGCTTCATTGTTAATGAGTTGTCATTAAGGAATCCCAAATCAGGGCTGTGCCTTTAGCTCAGATGTCGTTCAAATGTGCCTGTGAGAAACTGGGGCAAACATATTTTCTTGTTAGAATTATTTATGTTAAAGGAGTACAGATTTCATTGCTGTTTACACTGACTAATAAAATAGCATTTACCAATGCATTTAACGATCCCAGGCAGTTTAGAACTTGAAGTATCAAAATTATCTCTGAAAAAGAGTGTCTGTCTAAAATATTGATCTGATATTCTTAAATTTAGCCAGAATATTATTTCTCTAGATTAAATCTTATCCGATGGCCGGGCTTGTACCATATTTTTTTTCTAAATGTACAGTATTTTAATGTGTGGGATGGCAAATTTCTTCTTAACTCTAAATTTAGCCTTTCTTAGGCTATCATAGCTGTTAGATTTTTTTTTTTCTTTTATTCTGCTTTTGAGAGAAGCAGCAACCAGGTGAGCAGAATGAGGGAGAGCACCACTCTGAGCATTCCCCATCACCCATCAATCCCCTTGGTAACACATGGATTTCTCCCCTGGCTGCAAGCTGAGCTGCACCTTGATTTAATAAAGAGAGAAATGAAACCACCACAACTGCTAAATTGCTGCCATGAAAAGAGCCACTGGTGGCTCAGGGTTGCCTCGGGCTGCCCCAGCTGCTGGTTGGGTGTCCCTCAGCAGCTCCCAAGCAAAGATGCAGCAGCTGTAGTTGGTGAACTTGAAGCTCCTGCAGCCTTAAATCCAGCACCTGGACTATTCCTTACCTTCTCTCCAGAGTAATGAAGAGGCTTTAAAATTCTATGGGATGTTGGAATTTTCCCCTGGAGATTGCATGTTCTTCAGTGGAAAAGTAATGTTATATTACACCTGGGTAACTAATGTTATCTTAATTATAACTATAAACACCACACAGAACTTGTATCTATTGCACAACACTTGATTTACAAAGCTCAGCATTTTGTTTTAAAGGAGAGAAGGATTTTTTTTTTTTTCATTGAACAAAAAGGCATTTTCAGGAGATATACCCTTTTCTGTTAATGAGATTTGCAAAAGATTAATCTCTCAGTGGCAACTGTATTAGAAAAACATTTAATTATTTATGTATTAAACTCTTAGGGTGTTAAAACTTTGCCCCTGAGTATCCAACCTTCCTGTTTTAGCTGTGAGGGGGAGGAAGGAGTTTAAGAGTCATTAAAAATTTCAGAGTCCCTTGTTTTATTCACATAACAATTATTAATTTAATATGAGAGGTAAGACCCCCAGGGGCAGCAAACAGCAGCTATCCCTTTATTTGTAGATGCAAAATCAATCTTTCCTGCCTTTTTGCTTCTCTGAGTCAGACAAATCTTCCAGCAATCTCTCAGCCTATAAGCCATTAGATATTACTTGGTAGTCACTGAAAGTATTTGAAAGAAAAAGGGGAAAAATTATAGCAATTAAATAAAAACTTAGCTATTGGTTCTTCTGCAAGTAAGGAAATGGTAACAGGGATAAGCAGTCAAAGTTTAGCTCTATATCTGCTTTAGGTTTTCATAGAATCATAGAATGGATTGGGTTGGAAAAGACCTCTGAGATCACCAAGTCCAACCCTTGGTCCAACTCCAGTC
>JAWWEV010000001.1:3826229-3840539 GCA_035583235.1 Hafferia zeledoni
TCCCTCCATGCCCCAAACCTGCTGTCTTTCTAATCAGTGGCAAATCACCTCTCCCTATAATCACAATTGTGTCAGACCTGTAGCCCTCTTTCAAGGAGAAACCCCCTGCTGTTCCCACCCGTCTCATCTTTAACGCCAGACATACTTCACTTCTTTTATTATTTTTTTCCCTAAGTCAGTGCCAGCAGGGCAGGATTCCTCCCCAGTGTCTATTCAGCAAAGTCAGAGCAACACCCTGGGAGAACTGCTGAAATTGTTGGGTCCAAATGAAGCTCTTAAAATGACACTTCAAAAATTGGCTCTCAGGATTCTGAGAGGCAATCAAGTGCTATCATCATCTTCAGTGTCACCTCGCTTCGTTCAGCCACTACTGAAACTGCTTTTGTACCAAGAGAGGCCTTTGGAATCAGAAGAAAAACTGATCAGTGTCTGTGTTATCTCTGAGTTAATGCTTTTTAATAACTCCATTAATATGAAGTGACACTTCATCCATCAAATGCATATTTTGGGGTACTTTTTAAAAGTACCTCGTTCCTCTAGCAATGTAACGATAACAGTTAAAGGAGAAGAAGCCATGTGGATCTTAGAAATTGGATTTACAGCAGTGGTTCCCTTTGTACTGCTGAGGAGTCAGAAGGGAAAGGAGTCTGTGCAATCTGTGTGTGTTGGAGTTGCTCTTTCATCTGTTCTGTTCTCACTTTGGGAAGGCAGCAGACAAGTGCAATCCTTGCTGGCATGGGTACATGTGGGAGCTGGCAGGAGAGAGAAAGAATCTCTGTCTAAATGTGTGAGATGCAGTCTGAGCATGGCTATAAAACAATATTTCAGAAGGCACACCCGGTGGGTTTGGGATAACATTGATTTGAATGACTTGTTTCTGCTTTCAAGGCCAGCCAAAAGGGAATAGGAGGCTGTGCTGTCCCTGTGTGGGGTTGTCATCCTTGAATCCTCAAGGCATTGTGAGGGTAAATGTATAAACTAGTAAATAAAGAAGCCATGTAATAGCCCTGTCAGATAAGGAGTTATCTCACTCTTTCTTGGGAACATATGGACCCTACATAAAACATGATGAGCTTTAGTTCAGTGATATTAGTGAAGTTGTCTGGATCCCATTTCAAGCAACAGTGAGGACTGCCTGTAAATTGGGAATCAATCTCCTTTAATGCCTCCCCAGTATACACCAAGAATTATATTATTTTAAGTCCATATACCAAAACAAAAACCATGAACCAAACAGCATATTTATCTAGATTGACAAGGAAGGAAGGAGCACTGTAACTGCATGGAACACATTTTCCTTAGAACCCAAACTTGCTTCTGTTAATGAAACCTCTTTTCTCCTTTTGCAGCTTGCAGGCCTGGATTCTACAAAGCCTTTGCTGGAAATGTGAAGTGCTCCAAGTGTCCCCCCCACAGTCTGACTCACGTGGAAGCCACCTCTGTGTGCCAGTGTGAGAAAGGTTACTTCAGGGCTGAGAAGGACCCCCCAACCATGGCATGTACCCGTAAGTCTGAGCTGTGCCACTGCCTGCAGCTCTTCTCTTGCCTCCTTGGTTTGATTTTGCATCTTCAAAAATGACAGCTTGGTACATTTGGTGAAGAATTCCACTCAAGTGAACCAAAAGGGAAATTTTTTAATTCAATTCAAGCAGCATATTTTTGCTTAGTCTGGATAACCTTAAAAATACCCTTGTTTCTTAGTTTGGTGATTTTTTAGCCTATAATTCTGAGCTATAACACAAGGAGGGTAATCACTGTCGTGTAGATAACAACATGGTGTTTTAACTACCAATATGTATCTTAAATACTTGAAAATGTGGCAGTACAAAAACTTATAAAAAAACTGGAGTCATGCAAAGGAAAACACTGCTATGACACACTCTGCTGTCTCCTCAGATTTAAATGAAAAGCACAAGACAAATATAATCCCAACTCAATTGAATTAAATTTAAAAGCTCTAAAAAAAGACACGAAAATAAGTTTTTAAAATGGGGGAAATATTTATCTAATCAGAAGGAGCTATAATTAAAAACTCTTGCATATCACCTTCTTTTACCCTTATGCAGCTGCGATAATGAAAATTCATTAGATTTTTTTGGATAAATTTTAAAATACGTGATTAACCTAAATACATGGTTAACCTAAATTTGACATTAAGATAAAACTGATGCCTGGCAATCTAGGGGCAGAAATTCTGAGAAGAGATGTTTGTTACTTTGATCAATGTGCTTATGTCTAGGAACACAAAACACAAGTTTTCTTTTTACTTAATAAAATCTTTCTCATAGATTCCCATTCATGGTTCATTGCTCACTGGCATTCACTTATTGATTGTAACACAACTGTATCTGTTTAATCTCAAAACTGGGAACAAACAGCAGCATTTAACAATCTCTGGGTGAAATACTATATTTACACATAATAGGCAATCAAAATTAAAATTGCCTATTTAGCAAAGGTGTTTAAAGACTGCAAAATCCTGCAATATATATAAAATACATCATCTAATATATATAAAATGCTCAGTTTTCTGTATAGCACTTTGTTAGATCTTTTGGTGGAGGTTTTGACCTCAGTGCATTTTGTGCACTAAAAAATGAACATGTTAAATGCGTGAAGCATTTTAACAGACATAAAAAAGTTTAAGAGAAAAACCACAAACCCAAAATGCTGTTGCAATAACCATAATTTTGGTGGGACCCTAATGGTGGCACCATGAAATAACAACTGAGCTGACAGAACTGAACCCCTTCCTGTGCTCAGGCTGGTCTTTCCCAATGGGCAAATTGGGAACACAGCAGGTAATTTGGAGCTGATTTACAAAGGCATTCTGTCATCCTGAGGTTATTATACAGACCAAGGCATTGTCCAGCCACCAATGGGGGTGATGGGCACTAAAACTGCCATTCCTCAGGTTGAAGGCACTAAGCAGAAAATTTTCTAGTCCAGTCCTAGGGTTTTCAGAGGGGAAAAGGTAATTCCACCCTCCAGCTGCCCGAGAGTCCAGGGATAAATCTGTGCATAAAATATGTGAGGAAATAAACAGTGTTTTCTGGAGTTCCCACAGGAAAATGGTGATTACAAATAATTCCACTCCAATCAGCACCCCAAGCACAGCCCATTAAAAACTTACTGACAGAACTAACACATCCCAGGCATTTTTGGCAGTTCCAAGCTCAGAAAGACAGTTTCACTCATACATTATGCAGATACAGCTCCATATTATTTATAAGTCATTGATTTTTCATCTCTGAAAGGCAGTTCTTTGAAAAAATTACTCCTCCATGGCATTATGTTTCCATAATTATCTTTCAGAGGACAGTTTTAAGCCCTGATACCCACTGGTATTGATAAGGTAGGAGAGCCCTGTGGCATCAGGGAGCAGCTGCTGCAACCCCCTGGTGCTTTCTCACCTAAAATGAGTGCAGGGAGCTGCTGTGGCTGAAAACTCCATGGGGAGACTCGCCAGACCTCTGCAGGTGGCAGAAAAACATCTGAGAGTGTGGAGGAGAGGAAGAAACCCACCACAACAGGGGAATCAGTGCCCCATCTCACCTCAAATAAAGGAGAGAGTGAACCACATTCTCATTTCTGCTTTGCTCCTGCTTCAGTGCCACCAGGCATTGTGTCCCGTTGAGCCCAGACTCCAGGTACCAGCACTGCAGGGACTGTCACAGCAGATGCGTTTGCCTTACACCTGCAGTGATGGTTCTGTCACTAATTGGCAGCTCTGCAAGTGCCACTGAACCTCCTTGACAGGCAGCCTGTGTTCTTTGGGTTCTTACCTTCTTGAACATCATCAGTGATGAAGAGTCTGCAGGCCAAATTAATTCCTGAGTGGTGCCTTTAGCCCCACTGCTTGCAAATCATGCTCTCAATTATTAAAATTATGTTTCTGTCATAAGTACAACCTCGCTGCCTTTGGTGGATCTGTGCAGATGTGGCTAATTTAAATTTAATAAACAAAGATACAGATATAAGTGGAGTTTGGAGTGTGCCTTCCAAACTGTCACGCTTTGCTGTAATAAAAGAAGTTGAAAAGTTGGGAAAAAAAATAAGGAAATTTGACTTAATAGATAAATAGAGAGAAAAGGTTGTACAGTAAGAAAATGCCCTTTCTACATAACCACTTTTGGGGCAGATCTGTATTTTTCATGTTCCTTTTAAATTTATATCTTGACATACGAGACATGAATTTTTATTTTAAAAATGAGAATTTTTCTTAAATTAAACCCAGAATGAATAGTGGATTCCACTGACAAGTTTCTTCATATTCAAACCTTGTGACTGCCTGGATTGATGCCTTCCCCATGTCCTGCAAAGCAATATGCCTAAGATTCTGTCTCTCTTTTCATTCCTGTAGAGGGTTAGGCAGTATTCCTTACTCCAGAACTTTTCCTCAGTTCTGGGTAACTTGCATATGCAGCATTATAGGGGGAAAAAGCCCACCTTGATTCAAGGGACTATGAAATCAAGAATTTCCCTTCCAGCATCCACTTTTTTAAGGACGAGCTTCAAACCTACTTTGATCAATTCTGTGAAAGTGCACACTGTATGCTTTTCCCAAATTGTTCCCATTTTTACTTCATGTAGCTGCACTTTGTGAAAGAAGAGTGTGCACTTTGCAGAAAACAATAATACAAATCCATTTTCAATAAGAGGAATGAAAAATACATTAGAATACATTGTTAATCTTTTTCTCCCAGGCTCTTTTCATTTGATTGGCACTTCTTTTCAATCTCTTTCTTCTCATTGTGTTTCTTTGCCATATGCAGGTGCTCTATCAGTGATCTCTCTGCATACACAGTGAGCAACAAATAGCATCATATCTAATCCCCTGTCTGATTACTCTGTACATAAAGTCTAACATTCCACACTATAAAGTAATTGGATGAATTGATCCATCTTTTCAAGGTCAGGCAGGCTTATATTGGTTGTCTGAGTCTGAAAGCATCTCTTTTCCTCTTATGCTTAAACAACTTGAACCCAACAAACTTATGCTCTGTTCAGTAACCTCTGCCACAAACTCTATCATGTTTTTAAGAGTCAGTGTGGTATTTCAGCAGCAAAATCAAGCAACACACTTGAAGTCTTTGACTCTACTGCTTCTGCTGGTTTTATATATATAATTTTATATGTTTATACATTTGTTTGCAGTCTGTCCTTATGCTCACACTTGGAGTATTGGTTTGCAGTCAGTGGCTTCCATTCTTCTTGCTGGCCTCACTGGAAAGGAATAAGTGATTCTGGAAAGGGAAAAATACAGTTCTGCATCAAGTGACACTTCGTACCTGTACCACCTGTATATCTGTATATCAGACAACAAGGGGCACACCCAGATGCTGGGGCTCAGCATTCTAAGGGGGTGGTTCATTTTTGCCCTTCTGCTGTATATTCAGTAGTCAAATAACACCAAATTCTAAGAGTCAAATAAACACACATTTCCAGGAGTCCAAGAGTGTATAATGGGCAGTTTTCACTTAAAAAGCAACAGTTTTTTCCCCTCTCTCATGTATAAAATAGATGTTAGACTCCTCCACAGAAAGAGCAGCAACACTTCTTACAGTGTAATTTGTCAATGAGGCAAAGGCCGTTGCTCCCACTCGGGCTGAGCTCCCTCCAAGCAGAAGAGCTGCCTGTTTTTTCAGTGCTCATCCATCTGAACTGTTTCATTCCTTTGCATAAAATCCAAAGTCACGAGTTTTGCTGCCTTATTTCCACCAATAGACTTGTTTTCCTTAGAAACCAATGTGAGGAAATCCCTGAGAGCTTTGCACACAGATGTCTGCAGGAGGGTTATTGCTGCCAGGTTTCTCCAATGTGTCAAATAATCTTTGTATAATTTATAAATGATAACAAAGCAATCAGGCCACATTCATAAAAGCCCAGTGACACATAATTTAGCTGAATCTGAGGATTAGAATTAATTGTCTCTCTTTGTTCCAAGTTCTAAATCTTAGTAAATGATTCACTGCACGTCATTACAGCTTAATATTTGCATGAAATCGCAGTTTAACTGGCATAATTTAACAGCAATTAAAAAGCTATTTAATTGTCATGCAAATTGGCATGAGGGGCCTCGAGTATGGAGTGTGTTTGAGGGTTTTTCTGCATTTGCAAGAGGGCAGTCATATTCTTGCAGACACCTCTCACATAATTGATGGTGTTTTTCCTCTTCACTGAAATGGGAATGAACAATATTATATAAGGATAAAGTCCCAAGGCATGACTATAACAACCATCACATTCTAGCACAAATGAAAAATATTTTTAAGTGTATTTTATTGCTTCTTCTACAGGTGTCATCTGAGAGAAAATTAATTCAAAAAGCCAGACAAAACTCACCTATTGCCCAGATTCACAATGACCCCTGTTTGGGCATGTCAAAATTGATGAAATAACATTAAAAAAATCCCACTGAGCTTTGATGACCCATTGTCACAATATCCACAGTTATGTAAGATACAAGTTATGTATCTGTAGTATGTAAGATTAAATCTAAGCCAGTTGTAAAACACTGACTCCAATCCTCAAGCAATTACACACATGCTTAGTTTTAAGTACTTGAGTATTACCAATTATTTCAAGAGGATTACTGATCCACTTTAAGTTATGCACATATGGAAGTGTGATTAAGGCTCATCCTCCATATTCCTAAAACTCCTCAATGGTTTTAACAGTGGGAGTTTGTTAAGACCAGTCATTACTTAATTCTCACAGCATGGCTTTGGAGGAAACATAATTATTCCTGTCTTCTGAACATGAATAATAAGAACTGAAGCTGAAATAATTTGTGCCGGGCTTTGGTTTACATTTAGCACGAGGTCACAAAGACCAGGAGGGAAAAACTCACGATACTCCCTGGCACCATAAAAATTGCAAACTTTCATCCTATAGGTCCCAAAAATAACAATCTTCAGTACAAATGAGCCACATAGTTCAGCTGAATATTCCTTGAGATGCTGAAAAACCACAGGTGTTTTCTGTCAGGGACTTTTCTGGCTATTGAACTCTGGACAGATACATAAATTAATAAATACATTCAAAAAACTTAAAATTTTCTTATCCACTAAAAAAAAAGCAAAGCATCGTAACACCTCCAGATATTTTAATTACCAAGTGCTTGAAATCCAGCAGCTAACTCATCCTTTAATTGAGAGCAAAAATAACTATAATGAAGACATAGCCTCAGTTATTAAAAGTTACAAATAAATACCAGAAAGAAAAAAGCAACTGAACTACAGTTCACAGAAAAGCTTCGTGTTTTTTTCAGTTCACATTATCCTTCCCACACCATGCAAATTTTTCTTCTTTACAAGCATTTCAGCTTTTATACCCACATTTATGCCACGAAAGTAAATAAATAACATCACTTCAAAATTGCAAATGTCAGTGAATAATGACTTTTTCTCTGCAACTATTATTGGCTCTTTCCTTCATTAAGGTTAGTATTCATTCTTGTTGATGTGTAGGTAGGACTGGATAGATCTTCAATACTATATGGTTTGTTAGTAAAAAGTAAGATACAGTAATACTTTTTGTTATAGTTCACTTTAGTATTCAGGGTCTTCTCTGATAATTAAAAACTTTAATATAGGGATTTCATTCAGTTGTAAGTGAACATTCCAGAACTGCTCATGGACATGATTGTCAAATAAATAGCTAAAAGTTCAATGGTCCAATCAGTGTATCAGTGCTGTAGCAATTTCAGATCTTAAGCGGGAAAAAAGGATTGAATTATTACAAAAAGTAATATATTTTAAATTATTTTTGTTCAGAGATTTGAGATCCCGATTTGTGTGTGAAATGTCAGGAGGAGCTTTGATATTTTTGGTTTCCCTCCTAAAGCAAAGGTCTTGACCATTTATCTGACCATCTTTTAGGCACAAGGTTTTGTCCTCATGCTCCAGCTTGTAGCACTGGAGTTTACAATTGCATTGATCAATGCTTTGGTTTGTTTATTTAGTTTATCTCATTGTCTTAAAGTTTTATAAAGCATATTCTATTTTAACCCTCTGACTCTGAGTGAAATACACTGTGTGGAAGAATTCGCTGATGTCATTTACCATGTTTCTTTAGCCTTTCACTCTGCTGAAGAGAACCTGCAGTAATGAAACGCTCACTCCAATCTTGACCAGTGTCTCAGACAAAACTTTATGCTTTAGTCCTGTTGGCAGGTTGCATAAATCATCAAAAACTGAAAGTTTTCAAAGCTCTGGCAAGCATTGCAAGTGCACTGTGATTTTGTTGAGGGTTAGGAATGTAATGCTTGTTCAACTCATTCAGCTCAGAAAACCCAGAGGTTGGCAGTTGAGTTTACCACAGTCCTTTCACATAGATCAAAATCTAGAGTATAAGGCCTTGCATTTTTCCAAATCTGTGTTTCTTACATAATTTTTATTGGCATGCACCTGTAAGTTGGAACATGTTAAGCGGAAGAAGAAAAATACAGTAAGAAATGGAGATTATTCAGACATCCTTTAACAATTTCTGCCTTTCCTTCACCCTTCATTAACCATTAGGTGGTGAAGTTCTCCCATCAGACTGTGGAAGCTGATAGAGAATCACAGCATTAGAGAATCATTAAGGCTGGAAAGATCTCCCAGATCCTGGAGTCCAACCTTTGAGCAAACATCACCTTGTCAACTAATCCACAGCACTCTGTGCCACATCCAGTCATTTCTTGAACACTCCCTGAGAATTTACTTGCACCACCTCCCTGGACAGTCTGTTCCAATACCTCACCACCCTTTCCATGAAGGGATTCTTGCTGATGTCCAACCTGAGCCTGCCCTGGTGCAGCTTTAGGTTGTTCCTCTTGTCCTGTCCCTTATTACCGGGGAGTAGAGTCTGACCCCCACCTGGCCACAACCTCCTTTCAGGGAGTTGTAGAGAGCAGTAAGTTCTCCCCTGAGCCTCCTTTTTTTCCAGGTTGAAGACCCCCAGCTCCCTCAGCTGCTCCTCATAACTCTTGTGCTCCAGACCCTTCCCCAGCTCCATTCCCTTCTCTGGACATGCTCCAGCCCCTCAATGTCTTTCTTGGAGTGAGGGGCCCAGACTTGCACACAGGATTTGAGGGGTGGCCTCACTGTGTGCAGGGGGACAATCTCTATCCATCTATATAAAGCCCCAGATGATTTTCATGAGCTCCTCCACAGCAAGTCAGCAAACAGCTTAAGACTCGTTGGACACACTGACTGTTGTGGGATCCGTGGGAAACGGGTCCCCTGTGGTTCAGCTGCCAGTCCACGGGCAGCTTTGCCACCTGCCTGTTCAGTGAGAGATTCCCTGCCCTCTGCCTGCTGCAACCATCTTTGCATTGCTCCCTGCAGTCTGAAAAAATTACTTTTTCTCCTGCTTTGAGGTCATCCTTTTAGACCTTTAACTTGCAAGCTTGATTTCTTCACTGTTATACTGATGCTGATGAGATGCCAGGTGGGAAAATAAAAAAAACTTGTAAAGTGTCTCTTGTGCCTAATAGTCTTGGCCTGTTGCCACCTCGCTCTGTTAATGAGCATCAGCAAGGAAATCCCTGGGGATAAGCAGTGAAGGAGAGGAAAAAACATCTGGCACTGCAGAACTAATACAAACAACTTCACCTCTTGTGGTTATGCCAAAGCTGGTATTTATTTATTATGCAATTTGTATCTTAGAAATTATCACAGATTTTAAGAATCAGAAAAGCCTACATTTCTAGACATGAGGATATAAATTTTGTGGTTAAAGCTCTACCCCATTACACCACAGCATCAAGAGATATTTAATACAAACCTGTGTTATCAAGTCTAGCTTTGACATTCCCAAGTCATTTTTGCGTTGCCTTAAATTATTTCTGAATTAATTTAATTTATTTAGATTGTTCAGCATTTTATGTTCTCACCAATTTATTATTCCTGCTTAATTTTCAGGGATTATATTTGGATAATTCTTTATTTTTACTTTGAATTTGTGATCGAAATGTAACTCTTGTGTCTTTTATCTGCCAGTAATTGCCCTAAAACTAATACATTTGTGAGAAACAAAGTCTCAACCTCGTGGGTTTTTAATTAAAGTTTATTATATGATAAAAGCAATTTCAACATGGTGGGTACGATGGATGCAAGTATTGCTCACCATCACACCCCCAACACAGAGCAACTCTAACATTTATTTAGTCTCTACATACATACTCATTCGACTCCTGCACAAACATTCTAAGTACATTGTTAAGCAGTTTAACATATACCACTATAACTAAGTTACTTTTACAACCCTAGTGATAACCCCACCAGAAATTCTGTTCCCCTTAGATGTGGGAAAGTTTAACTCTTCAACCTTCCTGTTACAATTCATGTGGTCCTTGACAAAGTTATAGGAGATAAAGTGATTTAACACTATCCTGTTTATCTCTCCATGTGGGTGTAAGCTGGAATTTGTGTTTAATTGGCTGGCCATATGTTTTTTCTCATGTCACTGTAGGAGCCCCAATGACCCATTCATTTTTACCAACACGAATCACATTCATACTTCTCACACATTTATTTTTTATTTTGATTTTTTTCTTCCTCCTCTGCAGGGCCACCTTCTGCTCCAAGGAACGTGGTTTTTAACATCAACGACACGGCTCTGATACTGGAGTGGAGCCCCCCGAGCGACACGGGCGGGAGGAAGGACCTCACCTACAGCGTGATCTGCAAGAAGTGCGGCTCGGACGCGAAGCAGTGCGAGCTGTGCGGGGGCAGCCTGCGCTTCGTGCCGCGCCACACGGGGCTCGTCAACTCCTCCGTCACCGTGCTCGACTTCGTGGCACACGTCAACTACACCTTCGAAATCGAAGCCACCAACGGCGTGTCGGAGCTGAGCTTCTCCCCCAAGCAGTTCACGGCCATCACAGTCACCACAGACCAAGATGGTAAGTGCCTTGTTGGCGCTCCCCTCTCGCCTGGGCGCTTATTCGGGAGATTCTTTTTATTTCTTAGAGCTAGGATGTTTTGCAGATCGCTAAATGTTTTTAAGTGCTTTCCATAAGGAGTTTCAGCTTCTGCTGATGAGGGCAATAAATGCTTTTGGCAGCTGGCCCTTGACCCCATTATACAGGACACAAACCCATCCCTTTCTGTTTAAGTGCAAGCTTTAACTATCCGAGACCCGCTGTCTGTTGATGGTTCATCACAGCTGGAGTCAGTCTGGTGCTTTTGCAGTTTCTGTTTTGCAAGACTGAAACACCAGAGGTTATCCATTGCAATTTCACAAGGAAAAGGGAAAGTGAACTCACTTCCTTTAGTGCCGGTATTTCCACGCCTCTCTGTAAGATGTTCCAACATCTATATGAGCCAGGTGAGGTATCCTAATAGATGGGGTTTGTTCCTTTAATTGTAAACTTTGCACTATTGCTTTGAGCTTTTTCTTCCCCCTATTTCAGTTTGAATTCATGTCTAAGGTGAATCTTCACGAGAAACATGGGAAACTAAAAGAGCTCTCTATTTTTGTTTATTTCTGCAACTTTTTCTTCTTCCATCTTTAGAAGTGCTTGCTGTGGCAGGAAACAGCATCACAGGTTACCAACAATGCAAACTATACAGCAGTGTTCCCTTCTGCCTCGTGTCACAGTAGACAAGAAGGTTATTTCAGAATTATCCCTTGCTGACATTTGTTCCAGAACTGTTTTTCACCTGCTGTGCAGTGACATTGCAACTGTAGCTGACGTGTTTAATGTAGAACAGGAGCTGAACTGGCAAAACTACTGTGGGGAGCAGAACACATTTGATAATACGATTCTATTTAGTGAAGGTGCTAATGTTCAGGAGGATCCTGTTGTGTCCCACTTGTGGAAAGGCTCTGGGTTCACTCACTGATCAGCCCAGCAAAAATCTGCTTACCTGTGTATCTGGGACGAGTAGTTTTGTTGATGAGTAAGTAATGACTTGTTTGCCTTTGGGCATAGAAAAAATTACCAGCTTGCTGTGATCATGTTGATGATAATGACAGTGATGGTAATACTAATAATGTTCATGGAAATGGCTTAGAAAAAGCACAAAAACCACTCAGTGTTCATGGGATGGGGGTAACAGAAAGGCTAATTATTTCAAATGCTTAATGATGTATAGGCCTTGCAGTGAGAGTTGCCTTGAGCACTGAAACTGTGGCTGACCTGCAGAGCCCTTGTCCCTTCTCAGAGCAGGAGCAAAGGCAGGTGCTGGGAAGTGCCCCCGTGTGCACTCACTTTTGGGTGTGCTGATAAATGGAAGTCACCAAGAATGCACAGGTGGAGGTCACCAGAGTTACTGATTATAGTTCCCCTGCCTCAGAGCTGTGTGAGCACAGCTTGGGATGTGTGTTTAACTGGTGGGCTTCTGAAAAATACTGTCTTTTGCTGTTGGCTGTCCCTGCTTTAAGGATATAGATTTTCACTCAAAATGGGAAATTTTTTGATAATTTGTGACACATTGGCAATAAACTTTAGAGTGCAGAGTGCTTGCATTCCCTATAATAATTCTCACATTACTAAAAATGCTGTTGGAAGGGCTTCAGAGAATTTCAGACCGGATTTTCAGAATTGTCTGTTTATTTGGATATAAAAAGGCAGTTTAGCAGGAGAAAACACTGTAATAAATTAAATGGAGTAATCTATAAAAGGTAGTTATAAAGGTAAAAGCGTTTTTGTAGGTTACAGACTGTTCAGTTGTATAAAAGGATAAGCATGGTAATGATATATTTAGAAGTAAAAGAAAAAGATGTAATGTTACATGAAATATGGAAGAAAGTTAATGGAGTTTTTGTTGAGGAAAATTAATGAGAGAACAATAACCAGTTTTTGTGAGTTACTTTTAGTAATAAATACGTAATGTGGAGAAAGCTGTGGTATCTGAGATCAGGAAGGTGAGCTGTGGAATTAAAACTTCAGGACACTGCACTGGTGCAATCTTTCCTTATAATCTTAATTATGCTGAAATGGACAGTACTTATTGCAGGTTTGTGTACTATGCTGTGTACTATTCATAGACAAAAGAGGTCCAAGGTTAAACATATGACATGACAACAAATCAAAAGGATATTAATTTATATGAGAACTCTATTACTAAAAGTAATTGGTTTAAAACAATATTTTGCTTTTGATGTGTGTCTAATATGAAAGCTCTAGATGTATAATTCATTATTCCTATACAACATATTTATCCCATGTTCATGCTACCTTTTCATATGTGATCTTTTCAAATATGCACTTTCAGTGTTTCTGGTGTACACATTGCATGAAGTGTTAGACCTCTTTATAAACTGATAAATTGTTTCCTTCAACTGTCATATCTTTAAGAACATAGGACAATATCTTCAGCTGCTGTAAATCCAGAGCACTGTGTTAGCTGCAATAATTTCCAGTGGCTGAAGAACTAGCGTTTTATTTTCTTGGACCATATTGGATTTACTTCCCTCTAGTGGCCTTTTCTTTTCAATGGTTTGTGTGAAATTAGCAGATTCTTCTTTAAGCACACAAAAGTCTTAGCTTGTTCTTCAGAGGATTTTCTCTCTTTTCGGAGCACAATATTGTTGTAAGCTCTTTGCTGAATGAAGTAATTCAGTGAGAAGTGCGGGGGACAGCCCTGGAAAGTGGGGAATTGTGTTGGGCCACATTAGTGAGTGGAGCACTCTGAGAGCATCAGAGAGGGAGAATAAATGCTGACAGAAGTGCACTAACTCCAAGGTGATTAAAGCTCGTCTTTATGCACAGAGTTCTAGCACAACTAATATTAAAATCTTAACTGCTTTCTCATGCAGTCACAAGTATCAGCAAGATTAAGTGCACTGCTCAGCTTTAACAGTGACAAAAAGCAGATTAAAGGAAAGTAACACTTTAAAAAGGCTTTGCAAGCCGCATCTCAGACCTCCTTGCATTACCAGACCTGATAAAATACTGAAAAAATTGCTAACATTAATAAGATTAAGTCCTGTAAAATGAACTTGTCAATATTCATGACCTTTTTCTTTCATTTTATACAAGTACTCATAAATTGGATATCCATATTTTTTGTTTTCTTCCCCTTCTCTTTGTAAGGAAACAAAATTTCTGTGGTCACAGTGTCAGGCACCATAAAGAACTGTGAACCCATTAGCCAATATGAGTTTGATAACAGTGAAAGAGTCGAGAGAATTGTGCAAAATGGTCACTTAGGGTCACCAAGCTGTTGGGAAGGTCTGCAGAAGATTCTGCTCAGAAGAGAATTTAAGCAAAGTTCCTTTCAAGGAAGAACATCAGCACAACCCTGAGATCAGCTCAGTTGGTTAAAACTTGGTTGTAATAATGCCAAGGTCATGGGTTCAATCCCCTGTGTGGGC
>JAWWEV010000001.1:3846604-3860469 GCA_035583235.1 Hafferia zeledoni
TCCCCCCAGGTCCCTTTCTGCCTGGCTGCTCTCCAGCCACTCTGTGCCCAGCCTGGAGCGCTGCAGGGGGTTGGGGTTGGGGTGGCCAAAGGGCAGGACCTGCACTTGGCCTTGTTGAACTTCATCCTTGTTAAAACTGCAGTATTTGCAGCAGGAAGCAAGAATAGCACTGGTAGTGAAATCATCCTTTACACCCAAAAAAAATAACCCAAGAAGTAAAATGTCTCCTGGTAGCCCAGTCATTTAGTGGATTTGTTTGGGAAATTCATAATTTTTTTCTACCAGGAAAAATGTGTATGATCAATCCTTTGATTAGTATTGCTTTGCTGTGTGTTTTTATTTTTATTTTCTTGAAGCTTATTTTCTCTGTGGGAGATTTCATAAAAAAGTGCAGCATCCTCCTTTTGGCTGATGGATGAGTTGGGGAAGGGGTTGATAATCCTGTAAATTCAGGGAGAGACTAAAGAGAGAGAATTACCCTCAAATCATCTTTGGCTATTTCACAGCTAAAATGTGGCAACAGCCTCAGTGTTTGGGTTGCACTAATGAACTAAAACCCAAAAATATTGATTCTCCAAAAGATTATTAATGATTTAAAAAATTATAGCAGCATCTTTCTAGATGGAAAAGTGTGGTCAAGGAAAGGCTGGTTAGAAAACTAAACAAAACAGAACAAAACATTCCCCCCAAATATCCAAATGAAATCTTTTTGAACATTTTTAAATTGTTTTCTAGTTTCCATAGGACAGGATTGGTGCTTTGTTTCTCGTTGTGTAATGTAGAACAGTATGGAATAAAATGTGGATTTCATCTTCTCTCCTTCCCTCTATTTTTCTGGCATGGATAGGTGAGGGTTTTTATGACACCACTCTGCACAGACACATGTGAATGTCTCTACTCAGTCTTTATTTCTTAAAACAATTATCTATTTTAGTGCATATGTCAGCATGTAATAATATATCAAAAATATGTACCTATCTATTTAACTTCTTAAAAGGACATAAAAGACTTCCAGTTCAAATTAACTGCTAATTGTGATGTGCTGGACCAAACAATCCAGATTATTCACCTTCAGAGAGATTTAGAAACATAACTGACATTTATTTTCACAGTAAATTTATATGAAGTATGTTCTTCTGTTTACTAATTTGTCTTAAGCCTGTGCTGTTGACTTCTAACAGTGAAATATCATCGTATCAATGGCCTTAACAGAGAAAATACACCCCAGCAACAGTCCAGCAGTGCAGAGGCAGAGCTTTGTGCATATTTCTTCAGGCCAATGCCCTCACCTTTATTGCTTTGCCACATTCCCTGACAACACAACATCCACAGTCCCCTTCTGTCCAGCAGGAAGGGCCTTCCTGCTGCAGGAAAAAGTTACTCTGAGTGTTTAAGTGGCAAGAGAACTGTTTGAAACATTAAATTCTTTCTGTCAGGCAGCTGGGATTGAGCTGGAGCACACTCAGTTATAAAGCAGGTTTGCATTGATCTGAGTGGTTGAATTCTTTGCTGTAGTTTATTTTCCCTTTGATTTTGAAATCCATAAATGCCAGTCAGGGCTTGAAGAAGGAAAATCATTGGCGTGGGAGTTTCAATTAAAAGTGATAAATTGAGGCTGTGAGTGACCACTGCCTCAGCCAAACACAAATGCTGTGGCTGTGGCTCTAAACATCACTGCTTGCCTCATTTTAAATTAAGTGTGACAAATTAGGCACAAGCTAATTGCTAGCTTGGAATAAAAACAATGATGCTGATTGGAAAAGTCATCATAAAACCATCTTTTTTACTTTGCAGCAATCCCATCTGACATACCACAAATTAAAAAAAATACTAAGAAAAATTAGTCTGATTTTGAAAATGGGCATTTGCCATGGGTATATCTGTGGCAGTAACTGTGTGTGTATGAAGGTGACTTTCCTCTGAGAACACATTTGCCAGCTTAAAAATGTAAGAGCAAATTGAAAGATGCATGAGACGTCCCTCTCCCTCTCTTTTAGGTTGTTGGGGGTTAGGGACATAGATCTCTATCATTGCTGACTAGATATTAGAGTTGCTATCAACTGTTTCAGTGGCAGCGAGTGCCAGGATGAACAATTGCTCATTAAGAGAGTGTAACCTTAAAGCCCAAGCAGAGCTGTGAGTCTGGAGGAGTCTCTCATTCATTTTACTCTGTGTCCACTCTGCACAGACAGAAAAGCAGACACAATATTCAGGGATTCACTGGACAACAACCTAAAGTTGCAGATTTAATAGTTTTGGTATCACTGGGACTAATTCCCAACTGATCAGTTTTTTGTTCTCTCTAGCAATGCATTGCTTCCTTCTTAGTAGTATGAAAAGGCCCTTGATAGTACATAAATTGGTGAAATCTTCATCTGGTTACCTCAGGTGAAAAAGCATTTTAAAGAAAAACTGCAAATGCTGCAACAATGCAAATGAATCTGCCTCCTAAACCAAGACATGGTTGTTTGAAGTTGAGCATGTAAGAGCAAGAGTTAAAATTCAGTGAACTGTTAAAACAATTATGTTGGGCTGATATCATGACAAGAGGGGTCTTATCAATTTGGAAGCCTTTTCTTGCACAAATAAAACTTCCCTTGCAGCAGAACAAATGTTGCAAGGTAGGGAAGGCAGAGCAGGTGATAGACAAGAACTGAAGGCTTAAAAGAGGCAAAGTACTGAAAGATAAAACCCCACAGCCTGGATTTTGGAGGGACAGTTTTCTGCTCTGTTAGAACGCTGGGGGTTTGTGCTACCTGCCTGTATATTGTATATCTGAGCCCTGATGGTGGGGCTGGGACAAGGGAGCTGAGGCCCTGAAGTGCAGTTTGCAACCTCATGCAGCTCATACAGCTGTGCATGAGCTCACCAGAGAAAATATAAATATTGGTGCCTCTTTGCTGTTCATCTGGCAGCTATTTGAAATTGTCAGTGTTGAGACTGAAGACAGACTTTTTAATTTATCACTAATAACAACAGATATAATGAAGAACCTTAGCTGGATTGCTAGCAAGATGTGAAATTCAATACTCCATCCTTTGCCCCTTTTAATATCCCTTTTTCGAAATATGTATTTTTAGTAGAATTATTAAAGTTGTATAAGTACACTTAGATAAAATCTGCTGATAACTCTTATCTGTTGGGCACAGTGGAAACTGTGTGTGGCTACAGGCAGTTCCTGAGCAGAGATGTACAATGACCTGAGAAAGAGTCTGGTCTAGGCAGTGTCTGTTGAAAGAGTAGAAAATATCCTATCCTGAGTAGTGTTGTATACCTGAGTAGTTTGATAGAAACCATTAGATTTGGGAGAAACATGTTTAGGAGTAGATTATTTTTACATGATCTGAAGTTGTCACAGGTCCTGCTGTGGCTTTTTCAGTGAAGGTCTGTGTGACCATTTATTGGCATTCTTTTGAGCACAGGATTTAACTATTCTGAGTTCATTTAGAAGTGAGGAATCAGCTTTGTGTCATGTCTTTTTTAAGACTTAAAACTGATGTCAAAATTGCTGTTTTGAGGGGAGTTGTGTTTTGTTTGGGGTTTTTGTTGGGTTTTGGTTTGGTTTGTTTTTTTCTGTTCTCCTCTGTTTCCTCTCAGTTCTAAAAAATAAGGAGCTTCTTAATAAAATTTGTTCCACTTAATTTCCCTCTGGAAATTTGTACCATCTCTTCATAAATACAGGCCTTTAATCTGAACTTTGTTAATTTCTTAAGTTCTGGTTTTCTTTTGTAGAAAGCTCTAAAAACTACGTTTTCTCCCATATGAAGTGATGTCACTGTCTCAATATAGGATAGAAATAGATAAAACTTTTATGAAGTCTTTATCCCAAGCCATATCTAGCTAATCTCAGCCTTTCACTTCTTAACAGATGATATCTCAACATTTTTATAAAAATACTCTAAGACAAAATGATTTGTAGTATAAGTAGCAGGATTGGTATAACTTCTTTTCCTACTGATCAGTATTTCCTACTGATTTGGCTACAATATTGGCAATAATTGCTGCAATTAATCCACAGTTCCACATTTCTTGTTGGGTCTGTCTTGGTGCAGATATTGATTGCTGTGGAAGTTACAGAAATAGGTCTTTTGGACTTCTCTAAATTTATCTGAAACTTGTCAGTTTGCTCCAAAATTGTTTGTGAAGAACTAGCAAAAAGATGGGCAGACAGCACATACCCATGAAGTGCTGTTGCAGGAGGGAAATTTTGTTTCATTTTAAAAGACAGTATTTCATTTTACCCTTTTTTTTTTTGTTTTTTTTTTGTTTTGATGAAGGCAGACAATGACAAAGCCAGAAAATAAATTCATTACAGTTTGTCACTCTTGTCAGGCCTGCATTTTATTATGCACAAACACACATATGGACATGTGTATAAATATATATGCATTCATGTGTGGGTATTTATGCACAGATAAAGAGTGAGAGAGGAGGAATAAAGTTCAAAATAAGTTTGACACACTTCATTCTGAATGCTCTTAGAGGCAGCACTTGGCCAGTGCCAGCTTTGTTCTGAACTGGGGGTTTGTGCCATTCCACATCTCCTCTCTGCACCTTGGCTATTTTTAAAGCCCAGTGTGGGAAGCAGAGACATTTCTTTCACCATTTCTCTCATCATGGCAAGCTCAGAGGAGCAGCATTGATTGGAGGGACTTATCCTTATTGATTGATTGATACATCTATCATAGAATTTGCTTAATAGTTCTTATAAAAATCACTTTGTATAAAGTAGTTTAGCATATGGCAAAAATCATAAGGTACAGATGTGCAGGGCCTGTCCTTGAAGCTTCTAAACTAAGGGGCCTTAGGGATTTCTTGAACTAACTAAAATAGACTGGATACCGTAGGAAACAAAGATAAATCAGAAGATACGTCAAAAGAACAGGATAATTAGAGAAATTTGTCAATTAGACCAGTTATAGTTGCCAACAGATCCAGTTTGGGGCAGTTTTGAGCCAAAGGTAGAAAGTTCACATGAGGAAGACTCCAAACTTCATCCCCAAAGACCACCAGAGCCCCTCACCCTGAATTCCCAGGAGAAAAGAAGGAGGTGCACGGGGTGGAGAAGATAGAAATCAGTTCTTAGAACTCATTATAATGACCCTGCCTTTTCTAAGAAAAGAATGTTTATGCATGACAAAATAATGAATGTGTATAACTTGCATATAAACAAGTTGTTAACTCGACCAGGTGTGCATGTTTTTGGAGGAAACACCCAGGCCTGGAATAAATGTACCTCTCTATGGCCTTATTGCATAGAGAGTCTTTATTCCACAAAGCAGTATCAGAAATCACAGACTCACAGACTATTCTTAGTTGCAAGGGACCCCCAAGGATCATCGAGTCCAACTCTTAAGTCAATGGCCCCCACAGGGGATTGAACCCATGACCTTGGCATGATTACAACCAAGTTTTAACCAACTGAGCTACACACTGCTGTTCAATGAAGCAGTGAGCCATATTGTCCCTGAGACAAGACAGTAAGAGCAGAGTCTGAGCCTACACCTGAGGGAGGGGGCCAAGCTGCAGCTTCTGTTGGACCTCTGAGCTGGGGTGGCAGCTGATGGCAGTGCCTTGTCTGTGCTGCCTGTGCCACCTCTCACTCCTTCCCAGGACAGAACAGCTCCTGACATCGATTTTAGTCTCGCGTTTGATGGGCTTGGAGGAACCGTGAAAGCTTTGACAAATCAAGTCCTGCTTTTCAATCCCTGTTAACTCAGCCTCCCAGAAAGCCTCCTGGATGTCATGGCCCACGTCCCCCTGGGTGACAGGTCTGTCATGTCATGTCAGAGCACAGGGACAGTGGGAAGGGAGAAACCCTCCCTCGGCAGTGGCTGTGCTGGAAGGGTCTGTGTGTTGATCTGGAAAAACAGATTTCTCCATACCCTCTGACCTGTAGCTCTCAAAGCTTTGCTCTGGGCAACAACTATTCTTTCTCTCTGAAGTCACCTGAAAAATTGGACAAGGTCATTTCTGGAAGTTCTGCCATCTTCAGTGTAACCTTTGTTTTGCCAAAATTAAGTTTTGTCTGATACTCATTCATGACTTCATCCATAAACTTGGTTTTCACTAACTTAATTAGGAATTGCTTTAAATTCAGTTGAAATAAGTAATTTGAAATCTGAAAAAAAACCCCAATAACTTCTGCATTATATTTGCTGTCCTTTCAGAAAACTGTTTAAAGGTGATTTATGCCAAACCAAAGGCCCATTTCTCTTTCAGCAAGGGGCTCAGTTTCTGCTCTCATGCACAAGTACTTTTCTTATGCTTGAAAAACAAGGTGAAATCCCACAACTACAAAGGTCCTGAAAACAGTAAGTCCCCAGGACTGGGGGAATACAGTAATGCAGATAGGGAGAACTTACCATCTGGTGTCCTGCAGATTAAACAGACAGGTTCATGAAGCAAAGCTGGTAAGGGATTCCCCTTCCCCACCACAAAATCCAATTTATGGCCCCAAAGCAAAACCCTCAGTAGTCAGAATGCACTATAGCAGTTCCTATTTTGTTCATTTTATTATCTCTACTTCTGCTACAAGTATTACTGTTGCTTCAATCATTGCCATCCCTCCTGTGGTCCTTACCAACAGGCAGGTGCTTGTGTGTTAAAGGATAGAGTGGATTTCTTACTGGATTTTTCTTTTCCCATAAACCTTATTTTTGATGGAATTTTTCAGTTCAGGCCAGGAATCCAATTTCTATTTCAAATCAAGGTTTTAAAAGAACACTTTTATTGCAGTTGCTAAATTCTAGTTTGGGAATGTGTCATATAGGCATTTATTTAATTATCTGCTGAGCTAATTGCTTGGATCAGCCTATGTGCTTTAGAAGGATTACAGGCTAGTTCTCTTCAGAAAGGGACCTTTGCTTGCCTGGAAGACACAATTTTGGTTGCTAAAACCCTTAGTTACCAGTTTCCATCTTCATATGTTCTGCATTAATGCTCTCTAGCATTCATTCAATTTTTATTTAAAATTTTAATTGCCTCACCAGCAAAAGGGCAAAAAAAAGCAATTTGGGATCGGGAAAAAAATCCTGTGCAAATTGCTACATTTATAGTCCTTCAGAAGTACTTTATTTTGTTTGCACAACATGCCCAATATGTCCTAAATGTAAGACATATTTCTTGCTGCAAGAGTCTTGTAAGCAGCAGCTTTTCCTGTTGGTTTTACTGTTCCAGCTGCTGTTTGCTGGATATAAATTTACACAGCAGTTTGCTGGTTTCTGCTGTGCCAACTGAAAATGTGTTATTTTCTGAAAATCCCCGATATTTTTTTACAAGCCAATTTGCTTGCAGTGGTTCTGTTCTGGAGTCCCAGTTATGACTTTCATACACAACATGAATTGCACTCATTGAGAGGCAGGTGTTTGTTGGAAGGTGGTTGTGAGGACCTTCAAAGCTCTGCAGGGAAATGAGGTGCTGAGCAAACAACATGTTCTGCTGGTGCTGCTGAGTCCATGTGAGGAGATGGAGGTTTTATCTCTCTCCTGCTCCCCAAAACTGGTGAGATCCCCCTCAGCTGTCACCCTCTCACCAGTGTCTCGGTGTATTTTTGGTTTGCAAGGGTGGTGAGAAGTCCTTCCTTCTGGACACAAAGCAGCAGCTCTGAAGGTCTCCTGCAGGCAGCGTCCCTGGGCTTGGAAGTGGGGCAAAAAATATTGGGGTGGGATTTTTTAAGGGAGCACTTTCTAGGCCATCAGATGAGCTGGTCAGGCTCCCCTCAATGCAGTAGCATCATCCAAGTGCTGCTGTCTGTGACCTGAGCATGCACAGATAGCACAGGATGGATTGGGTTGGAAGGGACCTTAAAGACCATCCAGTTCCAACTCCTGCCATGGGCAGGGACACTTCCAGGTTGCTCCAAGCCCCATCCAGCCTGGCCTTGGACACTGCCAGGGATGGGGCAGCCACAGCTTCTCTGGGAAACCTGTGCCAGGGCCTGCCCACCCTCACAGGGAATAATTTCTTCCTCACATCTAATGCATTTCATGCCAGTGCAGCATAAACTCCTCAGAGCCAGCTCTGCTGGGGGACCTCAGGAATGTGATTTAGCCACCTGATGTTCAGATCTGCAGTGAGATATCTCAAAGATTTATTTTACTTCCAAGCTTAAATAATTCTAAAGATATTTGGAAAAAAAAAATGACACACATTTGAAATGTTTCCTGTCCTAATGTTCCTGCTTTTCTGTTTGCAGTAAAATATGATATTCAAGCCTGGAGTTCAACCACACAATTTTCTGTTTGCTGTAACTGGAGAACATATAAAATCACATGAAGCTAACACATCTTTATTGCAAATTTGAAGTGGGCAGCTCTCTGGCTAATAAACCTTTCTGCCTGTTTGGGCTTCATCCCTTTCAGGGGTGTATTTAATTAAAGCCCTGTGTGCCTGGAGGCAAAAGTACAGAAGTTTGAGGGCTGGAATGGAGTGACTGCAGACATGTATGTACTTCTATTGGCATTTAAACAGAACTAGTCAGAAACGAGCTCTGAAACACGACTGATTCAGCCAAATGTGCTGGCAGAGGAAATTTTGGGTACAAACATTCTCACTCCTGTGTACTGGTTCAGTTTTTCCACAGAGCAATGAAGGGTACAACTGATTTTCTTTAGGCTTTTTATGTTGACATCTTATTTTCTAAAACAAATCTATGTGCCAAAATGCAGACTTTGGAAAATCATCTTGGAATCAGAGAATGTCTTGGGTCGAAAGTTCCTCCCAGGAGGCACAACAAGCCTTAGAGATCATCTGGTTCCACAGGGACAAAAAGCAGGGAGTTGAGGGCTGAGAAAAGCAACAGTGAACAGTTGAAACCACACAAGATTTAGGAATTAGGACAGAGAAATCAGAAAGCAGTCATGCTTTAAATAGTAAAAAATAAAAGCCATCATTCTGAGAGGATACACAAGTTCAACTGTGTCTCACAGCCCAAGTGGGAAGCCCTTCAACATTTCTGCCTGTGTAGACTACAAAATTTTCATGGTTTTTCATTATTTCCAAGCTCATCATCACTTAAGTCCCCTGAGCAAAGCTGTGTGACTGATTTTTGATCTCACTGGCCATAATGAATATTGAAAAAAAATGATACTAATTGAGTAGTTAAAAAAAAAAAAAAAATCTAAACCACGGGTTTAACTTAAGCGTTCCTGTAGGAGGCAAAGCTTTATTTGTTTCTTCAAATGGAATCACTTTTTGAACTTTCCAGCTTGCCCAGCTCCATGCTAATTGTTTATCTTTCTAGCCTGGCAAAACCACTCAGACGAGATAATTAGGTGTTACACATGATGGAGGGGCCATTTCAAATTGCACTTTTTCAAAAGAGAGGACTGAGACGCTCCCTATTCTATAGCCTTGGTTCTGCCAAATGTCAATAGCAGGGCTCAGGATTCTGGCTGAGAAATAAATTGCTGGATGTGTTTGCTGTTCAAAGAAACTGCTGCAACATCACCCACAGCTCTACCCTGTCATGGGGCTTTGTTTACAGGCATTTTGCATCATCCCCTAATAAAGGGTTCTCATTTTTGGCAATTATGAAACCTTTTAGTGTCAGGCATTAACTAAGCAAAAGTTACAAGATGATTGATTTATGCTCGTTTGGAGGGGTTTTTTTTCTTTTTAATATTATGCATATTCTCAAAGAGTAAGTTTGGAAATGGTTTTAGAAATGCAGAAAAAAGGAGATAACTGACAACATACAGTGAAACTCTGTGGATTCAGTCACTGCCGAAGTCAGGGAGGTTTTTGCCTTTTCTTACCTTGGAGTTGGGTCCCAGAATTTCTTTTATTTTACAATTTTCTGTGGCATTAGGTCATGTCTGTACTGAGAAACCTCTGTTTCCTTCTGGCAGTTTCTCCTGATAAATGTACTGTGTATATATGATTAAAAAAAGAAAATGTCTCATGACATTAAATATGCTGGACAAAGATAATTGCATTTATAAAGTGACCATTCCTCTTCTGAAAGTTCCAAACTTCATGATTTTAAAGACCTTCCTAATTGACAATGGATTTTAATAATAATCATTGTAACAATAATAATAATTTTTACTTTTTTCAATTTAGTGTCAAAAATGTGCTATACCAGAGCAAATCAATTATCCCCTAAATCCAGTCATTAATTTTTTCTGCCAATTATCAATATCATAGACTTCAGAGTAAAATTCAAGGACTGTTTGCTCGTTACAGCATCATCATCTGAAGGGAAATGTCATATATTTCACAGTATTTGTTCGATTTTATCCCTTTCAAAGCATTTATTTGCTTTAAAACAACTTGTTGTTTCCATACCCAGCCTGATTTATGTGTACTTGGTTAAGCATTTCCCCTTTTAGCTGGTGACAATTGATGAGAGATGGAATTCAACTGCTGTTACTTCCCATGGCCACATAAAGCTATTAAAGCATATTAAAAAAATCTCACTCATTTCATTAACTGGATGATCACCTGGAGGATTTTCACTGACACAGGGATTAAATTCTGTAGCTTTCTGCAGGAATATTTAGGAAGAAAATGAACCAGTTGCTCCTGTCTGCAGTAATTTCAGAGGGATTCAGACCCCTCTGGGAGCTGATGGGGATAATGTGGAGGTGCTGTCAGAAAACACCACAAAACTCTCACCTCTACAGAAACAAACCTTGAGGTTTCATTCCAGAAAGAGAAATATTCCTCTGTTCTGTAAAGATTTTCACATTGCCCTCTATTATTTGCAATAAACTTTAAAAAAGAATTTAAGAGGTTTAGCCACTGCCATGGTTGGATTCTTGCTTATTTAAGCACTTTTTCTTTCCACTTTTTTCCACTTTTCTAACTTTTCCACCACCTCTTTACTTACCACATCCTATTCCTCTTCCTTTTGTTATTTTTTTTAAATTTTGAACTTTTTACTTGTATGCTATTGGATCATATCCACAGGATGTGCTGAAAAGGGTTCGTTTTTTGGTTTTGTGTTTATTTTGATGGCTCTCCTCTTGTTTTTAGTGCTGATATTACCCAAGAAAGGGAGCACAGCTGAGATGCCAGTTCCTCACAGTGGGGTGGAAACAGCCCATGGTGGGAGGGTGCTTGGCAGTGACAAGAAAAATAATGGAAAACCTCAAAATTACTTTATTTTATAAGTGATTTATCAAGTTACAAGGCACATAGTCCACCACTCTCTGATTTTTGCATAAACAGTTTTCAAAACAAGAAATTCTTCCCTTGCAGAAAAACAATGCAAACGATTTTTACTTCATCCCATTATTTTAACTATTTTTAGATAAATTCTCTGCTGTTTTCTGCTTTTTCATCGGTACTGTTTGCAGTTGGGAGTTTTCTGATGCTGAAGCAGGCAAAGACAATTGAAATGTCACCCTGATAAATGTAGCAATAATGCTGATGGATTTGCCAAGTGTTTTATGCCATAGTTGTGAATATCTCTTCTTACTGTTGGCACTCAGTGACTCAGAATGAGAAGGGAAGTTCCTCCCAGGAGGCACAACCAGCAAATGAAGAGAATCAACAGTGGGTTCATGAAGCCACTAATTAGGGTCTGAAATGATAAAATTCCTGAATTATAAAATTCCTGAATTATTCAGAATTATAAAATGCTTTTACAATTAAGGAATTATAAAAAGGGGAGAGGGAAAGCAGACAGGTGATCTTGCATGAGCCAGCATACCATTTACACCCTGACTTCATTTTTGGGGGGCATTTCATTGGTGAGCTCTGTATTTCTTAGCTCAAAAGGACAAATGATGAAAAGAAGAGCAGAATAATTAACTCTCACTGACCATCTAACTATCTAAGCTTTCCTTTGTGTCTTCTATAGACAAGAATGAGAATGAAATAGAGATGCTTTCCTTGGGATAAAAAACTTCCCAAGGAATTACATATTGATTAGTAAATCATACAAAAAAATATGGTATTGTCCCTTCCTGTCAGAAAGAGCAGACTTGATAAATATGGAAAGAGACAGAAATCACAAAACAGGGTGTGGTTTCTGAGCTGAACTTAAATCCCCAAAAGTTCAAATGAAATGCCCTTAATGAAATTTAAGCTTTAAAAATTATTTTCATCTATGTAAAACAAAAAGGTGTTGATAAGGAATTGTGTGGAATAAACCTAAATTCACACATCAGAATCATTGCTAAACATCAGTGAAACTGGCAGCGTTAAGGCCTCGTTAGTAAGTTGATAATTATTAATACCTGGCTTGTTATCATTACTTTAAATGCTTTACCCTGTAGTGTTTTCTCAGTAACTGTCACCACCTCTGCAGAGAAGTGATCCCACATGTGGGCAGAAAAGGATACACTGGCATGATTGAAAGCTTTTGGATAGTGATTAGAAAGTAGATGTTTCATTTCCTGTATTCCTATTTTAACATGGAGGTTACATATACATATAGACATAACTGGCCTCCCTTGGGCCACTGGAACCTCCTTCAGGCCTTCTTGGTATTTCCTTACAGAGTCCACGTGTGCAAACCATCAGCTGGCTTTTATTCTTGCACTTTGTTTGAATGTGGGGGATGTTATTCCTCAGCAAAGCCCATTAGTTGGCCTTTATTTTTGGTGATAAAGAAAACATAATGAGGAGTCGTCGTGATGATCCAATCTGTGTGCGCACTGAACTGAATAAAACAGCAGGGGCAGCTCAGAGGCTGAGAAAAAGAACTCAAAAGAGAAAAAGTGATCTTTGGAAAACAAAGTTTCCTGTTCCCACAGAGCAGGACTTGGGAACTCTAGAACGTTTGTAAGAATACATGTGCTCCATTTCAGCATTCCTTAGTTTATTTGTGCTACCTTCCAGCATTCCTTATGCCATTTAAAGGCTTCATTCTGGCAACTTTCCTTGCTGGTGTTAGATTTTCTTTTTTCTTTTTGTTACCTGTGAAGAGACTTGCTTAGTGAAACTCCATGTATGTGACAGGTTCAGGTTGCTTCATTTTTTTGGTTCTTTATTTAATTTTAAAATAATAATTCAAATCTCATGCACAAGTTTTTAAATATCATAAAAATCAATATATTTCTTCTCCATGTATGCTTATAGGTGATTACAAGAAAGAAAGAAGCAGATTGTTTTGTTTCCCCTACAAACAACTCCATCTTCTATAAATGACTAAAGATTATGCTTCAACTGCTGTATTTATGGTGAAAAATAAAACAGCTCTTAAAAGGGGATCAGCATATAAACATCAGTGAGTAAAGGCAGAGAAATACAGAATCAATGACAACAATTCATAGCAGAAATATTTTTTTTTCCAAATCCAGAATTAGATAATGGAATAGTAAATAACAAAATAATGGGTAAAAGACAAGATAGGTCTATCTGTGGAAATATTTGAATTGTTTTTAGAGCACTGTCCATCAGATTTATTGGAACAGGATTGTTAGGTAGAAAGAACTAACAAAGGAAATCACAAATTCAGAAGAATGTATTTACTCAGCTGTACTACAAGAAGAAATTGTCAATCCCCTTGTCTGCTTTGACATTAAAGTTAGAAAATTGACGTATGCGTGTGGCAATCACAGTGTGTAAAACCACCCAAACCAAAACTACAGGAGTTACACACTGCATGCTTGAAGTACTGAATTCTAATTAATTTTCTCTCCAGACAAATGACTTTTACTACCACTTTCCAGGCAAGACTCAATTTTCTGTTACTTAGGAAAATCTGCAGCTTTTCTTAGTGTCTGTTTTCTAAGTCCTGTACTCCTTTTAAACTTTGTACATCAGACTCAAACTCTGCTTCTGTCCTTGTGCCTGATTTGGACACAGTTCCTGTGCCCTGGTTCATGCAATATTGCACTCAGCAATAGGACAAGGGGGCACGATGGGCTCAAGCTCTGCCAGGGGAAATTGAAGTTGGAGAGCAGAAAAAA
>JAWWEV010000001.1:3868836-3879815 GCA_035583235.1 Hafferia zeledoni
AAAAAACATATTCACAATAGGGAAAAAAATAGGTTTTTTGGTTTTCACCCTTGCAATGTCAATTGATGATATCTATCTGTTTTGAGGGTGTAAAGGAGCATAAATTTTGGTATGATTTAGTCTGGTTTGAGATTCTACCTTTTCTATTTCATTTTTACTTCATATGTAATCAGGTTTGTTTCCTCTAAAACTTTACAAGGAAGAGTCCAAGTTGCATTAAGATTAAATTCCAACTAAAAGAGCCTTGTCCTTGCAATAAGAGCCAGTAACTTTGATGGAGAATCTTTTAGGCAATGAAAAAGTGATACCTCTCATTAAAATAAAATTTAAAAAAAAAAGATGAATTAGCATTTCGTGTTTCTTCAGCATAGTAACTGAATAATTGCTGATATTTCTATTCAGATTAAAACTGGGTTAGCTACTGATGTCAGGGGAAAAAAGAAAAAGAAGTCATTTAATTCATACTTGACTGTTTGACCCAACTCAGCGTGCCTATATCTGCCATCAAAGATATCTGCCATAAAAGAGAGCTAATGATCTTTGGAAATTTGGACATATTTGGAAGTATTTATGATGCTTCAGCACCTAAACTAAGAAGTGTATCTACTCTCCACTCCAGCAGGAATGCAGTGGCACGACAAGCAAAGGCCATTGCACAGAGAAAGGTGTGTCTGATACCATTTAAAGTCATTATTTTGGGTGAGGTTATTCATGCCATTTTAAAAGGGGCTGTGGGTTATGAGCCAGACTGTGCAGAGATAAAAATTCTCTGCCCTGGAAAAATTGAAGACTGCTGGGCTGCAGCTTTAGTCTGTCACAAGCAGCTGAGCCAATTCTATGATACTTGACCTCAAATAATATGTTTCTATAGGCAGGAGGCAGACCTGGGGCTGACAGGAGCTCCTGGTTTTGCAGACTGCATGGAAATCTGCCCATATTTAACCTGCATGAATACACAGGCACCTGTGAGTGCCCCAGCACTTGGGAAAAAGCTGTTTGTGCAGAGAACAGCATCAGCTCTTAAGGAAAAACAAGTTTTAAAAAAGCCTGTAAATGACACTTCGAGGCACAAACTTTAAATATTGGAGTTTAAAATTGTCGGTTTCCAAACGTGTGGATCGCAGAGAAGGGTCTGCAGTGCCTGCTCTGTGCCCACCCCCCTGAGGATGCTCACAAAGCCCTTGTTGTGCACCGATTAGTCTCCATTCCCTTTGTGTTGCAAACTGCGCTTGTCTCAGGGTTACAGATCGATAGCAAAGCTGAGGCACAGAGGGGAGGGGAGGGAGATCCCACTTACAGGGACACCACAAACCTCAAGGAACCTGTTTAGAATCTGAGCCTCCAACAGGCTCCTTTCCCCCTCTGGCAACTAAGGCTGTTTCTGAAAGCTTTGAGTGTAGCAGTGAACATTGTCTAGCAAAGTACATATTAAGAA
This sequence comes from Hafferia zeledoni, assembly GCA_035583235.1. NCBI lineage: Eukaryota > Metazoa > Chordata > Aves > Passeriformes > Thamnophilidae > Hafferia > Hafferia zeledoni. The sequence goes on from JAWWEV010000001.1 coordinate 3,870,272, forward strand.
GTATCTAAAACAGTTAACAACTGATCAGGCTGAATACTTTTTATTATATAGATGCATTTTAGGACTTTGGCAATAATAATAATTAAAAAAAACCCCACTATGCATGAACCTAGAAACAGAATAGAAAATAGTGACATATCTGTGTGTGACATAGACTGAACTGCTTCTTTGGCATTGCCTAAAGAAATAAAACCTGATGAATAATACTGCAGTAACATCATGCTTCCTTCTACTTCAGCAATAAAGTGGATGCAGATACCACATTAGCTGCAGGGAGGGATTTCAGACACCTGTCATCTGCTACAGACGTGTCCAAATACTGTGTAAAGCACTCTGGCCAAAGCCACTGCACCTGGTTAGGGTTTTTATTCTGCTGAACAAATGAATTGCTGCCCAACTGCTCTGCTGCTGTCAGTGGGAGGCCTGACAAGGCAAAAGCATTGGTGTGCTTTGAAACCCTCATGAGAGAAGAATTATGGCAGTCATTATAATGGGGCTTGTTTATTTTTTTCTCATGTCTCCTACAATACAAATAAGGTAAAAAGGCAGATTTTGCTGGTGATGAATGGCCTTTACTTTTATAAACATTTCAGTGGTGTTTCAGTAATCAGTAGCAGAGGCAAGTTATTGTTTTATATATTGCTTCACTGCTAAAGCTGTTCCCAAGACAATTCCTCAAGTAGTCCTGATTAAGTAAAAGTCGAACTACTCTTTGCTGCCATGCCCACGGAATGCCACTCACTGAAGACAGAGAGCAAAAATAATGAGAAAAATAGCAAGAGCTGAATTGCCTAAGACAGAGTTTTTATGTTATGCCTCAACCACTTGAACAGAAGTTCTGGTTTATATCTTCAGGAGGTAGATATGGGCGCTTTTTTATGTTATTAAAGTGCAGAGCTGGTGCTTTGGGATGATTGTCCTCAAGCATTACTTCGACTTTCAGATGTTTATTTTGATATGCTGTTAGTCAATACTGCAATCATGACATTTTATGCAGGAAGCTGCTGTGTCAATAAGCCCCTTATTCTCTGCAGGCAGTGCAGTGGCATTTGCTAACATTTTGTGTAAGATTTTCATTGAGCTGTTACTGTGTGAATGTCACTAACTGAAGCAAATTTTAAATTAAAGAAAGCAAGGGAAATACCCATGTTTTTACTCCCATGATGTACGATTTGAGATATCTCTGATTTCTGCAGACTGGTTTCTTGATGCAATCTCCTTGTTCCAAAGGTGCTCTTAATTAAATGCACACCAAATGCCATGCAAAGGTGACATCCATGTGGGGCCACATTCTCCTTGACTTGCAAACCATTTTCTTTTATCTCTGGGACCTGTAATATCTGAAGAATATATTTTGCTATCTTGAATTATACAGTCTTAATCTCTGTTTAATACTCGAAGCCAATGAAACGTTTAAGTGCTTTTTAAACCTACGTCCTATTCTGACATGTCATCAAAATAGTGGGTTTGATCCTTTCCACCCTGTAGCTAATATGGAATCTTCAGGTGCCTCGGAGCCTCCTTTTTCCAACCAGCCAGTGCACCAAACTCCACATCCCCCCCTCAGCTGGATCCGATGCTTTCCCTGCTTGTTGTCTTCTCCTGATTGTCTCTGTTGAGTTTCCCTGCTCTCCCTCTTTGATCTCAGCATGTGGTGCGTCAGCATTTCACGCTTTTCAGCCCCAAAGCCCCTTCACAGACAGGAGCTAAACCAGCAGAGAATATCTGAGGTGTGGCTGAATCGCTGTTTGGGCATCTTTGATTCCATCAGTGCTTCTGAATTCTTGTCTGATTGTGTTCTAACAAAGGAAGGGGGTTATTGAGGAGTGCAAGTGAGCATGTAAAGGCAGGGATTTCTGGTGTAATTCCCACTATCAAATGTTCCAAGATCAAGTCCACCACCTTCATCAAGATTAATTAAGACATGAAATAAGACATCTGGTGTTGAACTGGTGTTTTCAGAACCTAGGAAGAATGTGGTACTGGTTTATTGTGCCATAAACTCCTGGGTTATGATTTTTTTTCTGCCATATTGTGTCATGGAAACTCAGAACACACCTCACCAGAATCCAGATCTTGCACCACCAAAGGCAGCATGCACATGTTCCAAGAAACAGGACTTTTAAATCATTACCTTTTCTTTTTCTTCTGTTAGGTGGAAAAAAGTAATATTAATTCACCTCACAAAGGGAATTTTGACACTTTATTTTGGTATTACATTTAGAGAGTCCTAGAATGGGAGCATGGCTTTTTAAAGCCACAGCAAGTGGTTGGTGGCCAGCCATAATTTTAAACTCTTCTAAATTTTGAATGCTTTACTCTGCAATCTCACCATCTAAACATACTGTTACATATATCTATATATCTGTATCTATATATATTTATACTTAGAGATATATAAAATAAAAATATATCTCCATGATAACAATACATAAATAACATTACCATCTTAGGTTTTATTGTAATTCTTAAAATAATATAATCATAGTGTAATTTAGGTCAGGTTTGCTATCTGTGGATCATCTGATTCAAGCCCAAATCAGAACGTGTCTGATAAGATCAGGTTGCTCAGGGTCTTTTAAATATGAGTTTTAAATATCTCCAAGAATTCTCTACATTCTCTCAGCACAAACTATGTATGGTATGGACTGATTAACAGTCACAAATATGGTACCTGCTTACAGTACTACTTACAGACATATTAGCCTATAAGCAAAAAAAAAGGAACAAATAGTTTTTGTAACAGAAATTCTAAAGTTTTTCTGTTTTCAAACTCATGTGTGAGTTTAAAGTGGGAAATTAAGATTTCTAAATGGGTCAAATGTCAACCTAAGAACAGTCTTATAAAGTACAGTGAGCTCCACAGGTGAAAAATGTTCATGCTGTAAATACAAGAGCTTTGTGTCCTTTATGTAGGAAGGAGAAGACTTTGTGGGAGAGGAACTTGTAACTGTGGTTGTTGAAAACATCACTTTTCCAGGACTGCTTGTGAGTTTGCCATAGGGCCATGCAATTGATTTGACATTTTGATTTTTCATGCACTCTCTCTCATGTCTTGCCCCCCAGGTATAATTAAATTACCAAACTAGTTTTTATTTGGTAAGAAAGTAAATAAATGCTAGCAAATAAATTAAATAAGTGCTGTCTCATTCTAATGACTTGAGGGGTTTTTCCCTATAAACATCAGAAAAATAAACACTGGTAGAAATTTACCCACATTTCTGTTGAGCAATACTTTGGTTATTTTTTCAGAGGGAACTCTGCTCCATGGAGCAGGAATATTAAGGACAAAGCTGAGACCTCTCCTTGACTTCCTTTAACACAGCTTGGAGAACATATACCATGTTCTTTACTGCATTCTTACCAGAATTTGGTAGATAATTTCCTGTCTTTGACAGGGAAAAAATAATCCTGCAAGAATAAGATGATTTTATGGTATTATTTTGAGCTGTCTGGAAAAAAGCAGCATTCCCTCTCCTTGGTCACTTGGTGATTTCTAGGCATCAATGTTTGTACGAGCACAGACCAAAATTATGCCCTGTCTTCACAGATTTTCACTGTATGGATGTCCCAGATCAGTCCCATTGCTAAATTTGAGCTGCTTTGAATAAAGCAGTTCCTATTTCCTCTTCTGTGTGTGCACTGATGGCACAAAGAGGAACTGGGGCCTTTCTCCACCTTCTCCAAAGGCTTCTTTCTGAAGGCATTGCCTTGGCAAAAGATGAGATTTTTGAAGCTGTTTAACCACCTGTTCATGAAAACCAATAAACATTATCCTATTTCCCTTTGTTGACCACATCCAGTGTCATAAGATGGCCACCAGACTTGGAGAAACAACAAATCCTGAGTCCTGCTCTGAGATGCCCTTGTCTGCTTAGCAATAACAGAGAGAACTGGCACGGGCTGGTGGAGTTCAGCACCACAGTCACATCAGTTCTGCACTGGGTGGCTGAGTGAAAAATCTCATTTCAAAGGCTACCTGATTTTTTTTCCTAGCTGTAAAAAAGTCTTAAAATGAAAAACTGGGTTTTATATAATGTACTCATATCCTTCAAAGTAAGGCTTTCCTCCCACTTTCTCTTTAAACAGCAGCAAAAGGTAATAAATATTGTAGGAAATATTATAGGCAAACTTAAAAGAAAAGCTTCACAGACAGCTTTCTTTTACCAGCACTAACTGTATTTTATAGATTGTCTCTGCTTTTTTCTCCATCTTAAAGCTCTAAACCAGCTCAGGCTGTAAAAATATATGATTTTATATAGTCCTAGATGGACTAGAAAGGTTTGGGCATGGTATTATGAATTAATGCCATTAATCTTGAGAGACTAATCGGTAGCATCAGTCATTGTAAGTCTAGTTTCTTGCATCAGTTCAAACCTCCTCTTTGCCCTGGAATGTCATTTTTTTCACTCCCTCTACAAATAAACACTGATGAGATTAAAAAAACCAAAGAAGCAAAAGCTTCTCTCTTCTCAGTCCCCTCGCAAAGAATTATCCAGTTTCACCACACTTTTGTTTTGCCTTGATATGTAAGACTGCATTAAAAACAATTCTGCTAATATTCCATGTCTAGGTTCTATTTTAATTGAGAAGCCTGTTAAACCTAAATAAAAACAGTGATTACAGCTAATAGGAAAATCATTATATTCCTTAGAAGAGCAAGGGGTTTCCCTCTTGATGATTATCCCTCCTTACTGACCTACACTGTATTTGGGCTTATAAACTCACACTAGCATGGAGTGAAAAGCAGCTGGTCCAGGACACATTTCCAAAGCAGTGATGATTTCTAAGCCTTTTTTTCCCTCCTCTGATTAAAGCTTTCAGTTGCCTGGCAGGAAAAATATATCAAAATTCAAAGGAACATTTGTGTAACATGAAAGGCTGAGGATAACATTGGTGAACTAATCTCGAGAATGCAGTAGAAACTTTTTTTGGAAATGTGCCATTTTATGATGTCTCTGCTCCAGTCTGTAAAAACAAGATGTGTAATAATTTTATTGTGCAGAGGGAATTCAGTCTTGGAAATTAATCTCCAGTGTCTTTCAGGTATTGAATACTTTGAAAACACTGCTGTTAAAAAGACATGGGTGGCCTGGCCCTGGCAGTGCAGTGTGATTGACCTCACATTGCTTCATCTGCACAGCTATTGATTTTTCCTTTTCTCTTCATTTTGACATTTCACATGATTCAATCCAAGATTCATCATTTTGGAAATGTCAAGTTTTAAGGTAGTTTTGTTTTAGTTTTTTTTTTATTGTTTGAAAAGAGTAATCTTTGAAATGGTTTGCTGCTTATGTTTTTTCAGTCAGCTGAGCACATCAGCACTGAATCAACTCAGAATTGAGTGTATTTTTTCCCTTTCATGGTGTACTCCAGTGTGCCTTTTTACTGAGTGGCTAATTGTATCAAAGTCAAGGGGAGCAGCAGTGTTTGGGATGGATTTCCAGCATCTCAGCACATTTCATGAGGAAAAGCTCTCTGGGGATAACAGCCTGTATGCACCATCACCCTCTGTGATGGGAAAGCAATGGAAAGCAGGCAGGGAACACACTAATGCAGTGTGTGTTACAGAAATAACAGATAGCACTTCTTGGCATTTGTTCAGCACCTGATAATTAGAGTTCCAGTCAACAGTTGCACGGGGCACAAGAGCAGCAGGAGCCTGAATGGAAAGTGAGTGTCTGAGCTGAACAGAAAACGTAAGCAGCACATGAACCTGATGATACAGAGCTGGTATCAATGCCTGGTTCCACTTCATTCCTCTGTGTTCCCTGGATACAACACTTGACTGTAAGCCAAAGAGTTCCCAAAACCCAGTGCAGCCTGGGATGTCCTTCCAGTGGGTGCTGCAACACACATTGGAAGTGCTGAATGGCTGCTGAAATAGAACTTGGGGTGTTTGTTCGCTGCCTCAGAGTCCCACAAAACCCTCAGAGCCACCCCCCAAACTGAGTGACCCACCGGGTCAGCAGAGAGGAGCTGCCCACCAAGAAACCACAGAGGGCCTCTCCAGATTAGGGTTTCATTTTGACACAGGACTGGAAGCAGAAGACACCTGGTTCCCAGGACAACCCAAGGGCATTGCCTGTTGCTGTCTCACTCTGTCCCATTGCTGTGGGTCCGTGTTATGTGGCAGCCCTGGTGCTGCTTCACTGCCAGCAGGACCCACAGCTGCCCATGGACGTGTGGGAGCTGCTTTCTTGCTCTCTGAAAAGGCCCAAGAGCTCAGAGATGACCACTTTTCTGGAAAGCCACCTGTGCCTTGTGCTGCTCCAGCTGCAGCAGGCTGAGGTCCATTGCTGGCCCATGGAAATGTTCTGTGCAGATCCCATCCAAAAAGTGCTTTCCATTTCCAGGCCGTACCACTCAGTTTTTCTGATCTGAGTTTTGAGTGTCTTGGTGGAGCAGATGTCTTGGTGGAGCAGATGTCTTGGTGGAGCAGATGTCTTGGTGGAGTGGATGCCAGCAATGTGACAAACAGGGCATGGCAAATGTCTGCTGGAACAGTGAACTGCGCGTGGTTTCCTTTTGCTGTGGGATAGTTGAAATTAAGGTGATGGTTTGTGCAAGCAGAAGCTGTCAAAGGAACCAAGATAAAACATTTGAAAGAAGGTAATATCTCAGTGGTATGGAGGTTGATTAATTAATTTCTGAGAAGCTTCTCTGTTCTTTGTCTTCTGTATTTGGCATTACCCAGGCATGGCAGGAGCTGCATAAGGCTTTGTCCTATTCCTGCATCCTCGTCATCTTATTATTCAATACACTTGCTGGGATCCAATTTTCTTCAGTGCTGGTGATTCAAAATTCCTTCTATTAACTCCTACTAACATTCTTATGACATTATAGAGACGCCCCTAAGCAAATAAGGATTCAGTATTCTGTAAAAGAAGTTCATCTACATTTGGAATAGGAGATTTTATGAACTGCTGGCTCCAGTACTCCTAACATTCAGCCTTTGCTGAGATGATTCACTTTCTTACCTTGAGGTTTCACAGGTGTAGAGAGTGAGCTGTTTCTCTAATTTTTCTTAAAAAAATTATTCGCTGTACTCAGAGTTGCATCCATTTTTGTTAAGCTGTATAGATTATTTAGTGATTATCCCTATACAAATACCCATGTCAATGTTCCATTAATATTGGTGGTACCCTCTAAGTGCTCTGTGGGTTAAAGCAGAAACAAGGTTATGGCTCACTAAATAACCTACTCACACTTTCAAAGCAAACAAGTACATTTATTGCAGAACCATTCAGTAGCTGGTGGTGCCACTGAACTGGTAAAGGTTTCTTTGTAATAACCCAGGAAAGCCTTTCCCACCTCTGTGAGCAGATGACAGGCTGGATAGCAAGTCCTTTCAAGTCAGACTTGGAACACCATTTATTTTTTCATAAAGTGTTGGTGTATTCATGGTTGGAATTGACACAGCAAAGTGGAAATTCGAGAACATTATGAAAACTTACTGGTAGCCAGTAAAAATAATATCTCATTTATTCACTTGCTAATGTGGTAGAATTTTCCCTGTATAAAAATGTGGTGACTCTATTTTTTCTATGGGATTACAGGTAGCAGAATTTGAGGCTGAACTCATAGCAAGGTGGAAAGCAGGGGCAGGACAAGGGCCAGGGCTTGGAGTTCTGATGGATCAATCAGCACAGTTTGACTCCAGTGCCAGTGGAACATTTCAAAAAGTGTTCTGTCTTCATCCATAGCATTGCACCTAATCTGGTGGAACATGTCCCCAGGGAGGAGAGAGATGACCTTTAAAGGTCCCTCAGCCCAAACCAGTCCGTGGTTCTGTGATTTATGGCAGAGCTGCTCCTTCACTTAGATCAGAGTGTCTGTCTGTTAAAATTAAATTAAATTACAGTACTGACCACTAACACTTTTATTGTTAGTTTTATATTTGCAATAACTTCATTACTTTCTTTTTAAATGTTTAGTCTTTTTGTGAAGTCTGTGGGGAGCACTCTCTGAAAAACAAAGCAAAACAAAGCAGAAGTTTTTGTGTCTTACAAAATGAGTTTAAATCTTGCTTGTACAGGAACCCTGTCAATGCTCAGATATTCCAAATATTTGTCATTCAAATGTTTTTTCTTGCAGTTTTTTACTTCTGCCACTACTGTTTCTATACATTTCTTGAGCAGAGTGCTCCTTGCAAACCAAGAGACACAGGAATGGATGTCTTTGAGACAACACGCAGGTTGTGGAGGGGAAAGGCAAACAGTTTGGTACTCAGAAATTAATATTTATTCAGAAAAACATTAAGAGTAGAAATTGTGCTTGGCAACTACAAAAAACCAGGTGTTGCAAGGCAGAGATAAAGAGTGACAAAGAATGTGGGTAGGAAAGAGAAATTGGGAAGTTTATAGGGGCCACTCATAAATAAATGTATTTTATACCACATCTTGAAGAAACAGGATAATGAGCAAGAGATATTTACTCTGCTCTTCATAATTACTGGGTGTTCTGCAGCCATTCAGTATAAGTATTATTATTTATATTGTTAAATGTACCCAGTAAATAACATTTTCTTTTCCATTTTGGAGTGAAAAAAACTTGTATTTTTTCAGATTCTGCAGGACAATTAATGAGGATGTTTATAAGCTGTTGGACCATATTTCAAAGTAGAGCTGCTTGAATCATTAGCTTAAATTATCCCTGACAAAATGGTTATTTTTTGCTGATAGTTTGGAAATAACAACATCACTGCTGATCTCCAGTTCAACTTCATCTTCTTCATTCCCTGGCATTTATTAGAGTAGCAGTTCTGAGATTGTAGATTGAAGGTGATATGAATAGGAGTGGTAGTTTTTCTATATGTAAATATGGTGTTTATTCTATTCCTTTGTCAGCATTTCTTCACCAAATTCCAGCCCAAAAATACAAGGTGAAGGGCTGTAATGTGCCCATTTTCTGAGATTTTTCTTGACCAATGCAGTTAAATATAACTAATCCTTTTTAAAAATATATTTGTGTTTACAACTCATTAAATATTAATAATAATTTAAAATGATTGGAATTAATATTTAGTGGATAATTTTGATATATTTATTAATTATATTCAATATAAATCTTGACTTGGATCCTGGGATTTCCCATTTGTTTGGGGTTTTTTCTTTCATATTTTCTGGGATTTCACATTTGTCTTTTTTTTTCCCTTTCACTTTTCCTGGGATTTCATATTTCTCTTTTTTTTATCCTTTCATATTTACTATTCAACATGATTATTCCTCTTCTTCAGAGCAATGGGAAAGGCTTTTTTACATTCTTGTTTGAGGAATTGCTCCCGTGACTGAGCCCCATCTTGATGTTGTGATGTGCCCCATCACAGCATATATTTGTTAAACCAAGGAGTCTTTCTGTGCAGAGGAGAATTGTCTGAAAGGCCAATGATGGCAGGTTGAATGGAGGTTTGGCTTTAAAAGTTCTCCCCAGAAAGACCCATAGAATCACAGAATCACAGAATGAAGTGGGTTGGAAAAGGCCTCCGAGATCATCAAGTCCAACCCTTGGTCCAACTCCAGTCCCTTTACCAGATCATGGCACT
>JAWWEV010000001.1:3884205-3918381 GCA_035583235.1 Hafferia zeledoni
GGGATGGGGAATCCACCCCCTCTCTGGGCAGCCCATTCCAATGCCTGAGCACTCTCTCTGCAAAGAACTTTTTTCTGACATCCAACTTCAATTTCCCCTTTTGTGGTACAACTAACTCTTCACATTCATTTTCTGGTGTTGTGGATTATCCAAGAGAGCAGCTGTGTTGGATCACCCCCTTGATTCACTGGCTTGATCCTCTCTGTCAGTGCCAAAACCAGATTAGAGCTGAGTAAGAGAACAGAAGTTATAAGATGCATTTCCTGAGTACTCACCTGGTTTCTGACAGGTTGTACTTTGGGGGCATCCTTGCCTGGTGGCAGTTTAACAGTTTATTATTACATGTGTTAAAAAAGGAATCTGTGGCATCCCTTGGCAAGGAATTCAGCAGCTTCATTTCACATTTGGTTCAGATCCCATCCTTTTGGCTTCACTCAACATGTGCAGTTTCTGTGCTGCAAGAAGTGGTGATCACTCCTTGTGTTCCCCATGTCATTCCTGCTCCAACCTTCCTTTGCATCCTCCTTTGCAGCTTGGACAGCCCACATTTCTTCCTGAGTGCCCTGTGTGTGAGCCATTCCACAGCTGTACTGACTCCTGTAGCTGTTTCCTGTCCTGACATACCATTTTCGAGACAAGACCGAAATCACACACAGTATTCCAAGTGTGGACACAGTGCCATGGCATTATGAAGATCTGTTTGGTTCTCTTTTCCTGTGTAATCCCTAACATTTCATCTAATCTTTTTTTTATTACAGTTGAGCACAGAGCTGGCATTTTCATAGATCTGTTTATTAGAGCTCACAAATCTTGCTCCTGGGTGGGGATGGTCAGCTCAGAGCTCATTTTGCTCATGAACTTAGGGTTGCTTTTTCCACGTGCATCACTCTCTTCTGATTTCCACCTGCCATTCTGTTATCCAGTCTGTCCATCTCAGGAAGTCCTCCCACAGTTCCTCACAGTTAGTTCTTCCTTTTTACTACCCTGATAAGTTCAGATTTATCATCCAGTCAGTGCTAACTGTGACTAAAGCCCTGCAGGAGGAGGTGGCATGGGAGGCTGCAGGGCTTGGGCAGGTCTTTATATGTAAATATGTCATTCAGAGAGAAAAAAATATTGCATTCACTTCTTAATGAATGAGAGAACAAGTTTGTATAGCTTGGTAAAAACGTACTTTAAATTTTTGAATGGTTATTTGCAGTATGGATGTTTCAGACACTGAGAATAGTCTATATGTGACCCTTGAAACAGAATTGTGTCATCTGAATATTTCAATTATATATTTATCATAACAACAATTGTATTTTACAGTTCATTATTCTGAATTATAAACTGTCTAGAAATGAGTGAAATTTTCTTAATTATTTCATCAACATGTTTAAACATTGAAGTATGTCAGCTCTTGTCTTCCTTGCTAGTTCCAATCACCTGAGAGTGCTCACAAATGTCTCCTATCAGCTGTTATTTCCATTTCTTTTGCATTCAGGATTGTGGGCTTAGAAAAACATCCTGTAATAGTAATTGTTGTTTTCTTGGAATCTGAAGCAGCACACTTGTGTTCCTTCTTGCTTGAAAACGAAGCAAGCAGCACCTTTGAACTCTGGATGTACTGGCAGGATTATCCCTGAATCCCTGCTGGGAGGTTCTGATGCAGTTTGCATTAGGAAGTGTCCAATAAATGGTTTAAAATATATTACATTATGATATCAAAGCTATAGAATAGAGCAGGCTTAGGGTTATTGCTAAAAACCCCAATAAGGTGTTTTGTGAGTGTAGATTAAAGGTGAGAGAGGAAAGAGAACTCAGCGTTTTATAGGCTTTTCCATCTTTGTATAATTTTATGAGCAGAATTCATCAGCTTTTATGGCAGTGCAGTTATTTGTGTGTAGATACACTTGTGTGGGGCACACAGCTCAGAGGTAAAATGCAGGCATGAGTACAGAGACAGACAGAATGTTTGAAATACACAATTGCACACAGCAGAACTCCATTCCGTGCTCTGCTGTGCAGCTCCACCGAGCACAGCCCTGGAGGGACCATCCAGAGCACACAGGAGAATTCCAGGAGCACACAGAACACTTCCAGGGGCACACAGGACCCTTCCAGGGGCACACAGGACCCTTCCAGGAGCACACAGGACCCTTCCAGGGGCACACCGGACCCTTCCAGGGGCGCACAGGACCCTTCCAGGAGCACACAGGATCCTTCCAGGGGCACACAGGACACTTCCAGCTGAGGAGGTTCATCAGCAAAGCTGCAGGCTGTGTTTGAGAGAGCACTCAGCAATCAGGCCTGAGCTGGGGGCACAGCAACATTTGCCTCGGTCATTCCTATCACTGAAAAAAAACCCCTGGGATGAACTTTGTGTCTCAGCTCCATCTTTCCAGTCTGGGCATTGAGAAGAGATGCAGAGCATGGACCAGCAGGCTGAGGTCATAACGCTTCTTAGATGTGCCATTCTATAAACTTTTAGAACAAATATAATTGCCACATTTCCTTTTGTAAAATGAGCTCTTGTTGTCTTGTTTCACTGCTTGAAAAGTTACTGTTGCAGGGGTTTTTTTGGAGGACAGGAAGGTCATCTGTCTCTGGGCAAGCAGACAAATCCCACACAGCCCCTGAGGGTGTTTGTGGAGCACCAAGAAAAGGTGTAGGGTGTTCAGTAACATTAAACATCTGAGCTGTGTGCTCTGCATCTCCATGTGGAGCTCCTGTCTGGTCACACTCTCTGTACACAGTCCTAGTGCTCCTACCTTTAGCTTTTCCCATGGAATTAGGTGACTAAAGTAGCTGAGAGCAGATGAACACCTGGTGTAAATATAGTAAATATTGACCAGCAAGTGAGGATTGATGATTAAACTCTGACAAACTCAAAGCTGGGCCAGTCAGAGGAGGTCATTCTGAGAGCAGCTGAATCCTCCCTGCCAGCCAGAGCTAATGAATTAATTATCCAAATTGCCTTTCTTCCTCAAGAATTTATGCAGTCAAAGTGGAATTTTTTGGAAGGACATTTCAGGGGAAGATGAACTCGAACAGTATAAGCAGTTGCAAACTTGCTCACAATATATCTTACCAACCATGTCAGGAGTAGTTAAGTCAATAATAATAATTTGTGATTGTGGGCATTAATGAAACATAGAAAATTCTGATTTATTGCAGAGTTAGCATGATGGCTCAGCAAATTAATCCAATGGATTTGGGATCCTCAAAATGTTAACAAGTATATTTTAGGATGAAAAATTGCAATAAACAAGGAGTTCATTTGTTTCCATTAATTATTTTCCATAAGTTTATTAGCACAGAATTATTCTGTGCAAGCACAGTGTTTTTTAGAAAACTATTATGAAGTTATTCTGTATTTTTTTATTTTGCTGATATTTTTAAACTTTGGTTTTGATCACATTTTACTAACCATTATTTTCTGAACTATATATATACATGTTTGTCTCTGAATAGCACATATTTACATAAAAAGAACTAGAAGATCTGGAGTCAACACATTTTAATTTGTCAGGACCCTTTCATAGCCATCCTATGTTGGTATCTCTGGGTGGCATTCAGGGAATTGCTACATGTGGGGAGGATTTTTTTTTTCCTTAGTATTTGCTGTGTTTTGGTGGGGTTTGGCCCAGGTTTCACCATATTTTGTACTGTTTGAGTACAGAGGGACTTGAGTTTTCTTGAGGGCCTTGTGTTTTCTCTTGGCTGTTGTAGCAATTGTAAGATGAAGGTGACAGAGACAGAAATCATTGCCAATTACTGAGCCATGGTGTGAATTAGGAGGTGTTACTGTTTGGTTTTGTTTATTTGTATGCCAAAGGATTTTAAATATCTTGTGTGCACACACTGATTTGCTTTTCAAACTCCCAACTGAATCACAAAGCAAAGTGTGATATTGGACAAGGAGAATTATTTGAAATACTTCAGCAGGATTCAAAAAGGGAAGGTTTACTTTACTGATAAAAGAGGCTGAACAGGAGATCATTATTACATGAGTTACTGCAATATAACACTATTACTTGCAATAAAAAGTGCAATACCAATGCCTGACCCTGGTGCTGTTCATGAGCTGCCAAACTGAGAGTTGTCTCCATTCCCACGTTCTCCTTTGGTGCATGCTCTGCATTCCCTCTGGATTTTTGGCAGTGTGAGGGAGCTTGGGCACAGAGCACAGTTCAAATCTCATGCTGAGATCAGACCCTTTAAAGGTCAGACCCTGAAGGGCTCAGCTCCACAGCACTCATGTTCTTACCAACAGCTCCTGAAGCTGCACCACTGAGGGTTTTCTCTCTGGAAAATCTCTGCAGTGCAGGAGACTCTTTAGGGAGAGATAAAAGCTCCTTCCAGAGTCAGTCTGTATGCACCCAACTTGGACTGAGTTAAACAGAAGGCTCTCTAATCAGATGGTATTTCTGAATTTCAAAAGGCTAATCTAGCCCATTTTTTTTCTCTGACAATAAGCTATGAAGGACACTGAGAGAAGAATATCAGGAAAGTTATCAAATAATACTTTTCCATGTGTGCTCTTCCAGCTCCCAGCAGTGCTCAGTAGCATGTCAGTTAATAAGGAAGGTTTTCTCTCTTTCTTGCCTCAACTTCCTAACTTTTTGGAGACTTGTTATGGTCCTCTTTGGAAAGTGACTGGTGCAAAGTCTGCTTGTGTCAGCAGGTCACCCAGACTTTGTTCCTGGGACTCAGCTTCCCTCCTCAAACCTTCCTGCTTTCTTTTTCCTGTAGCAAACACCTTTGTTGTGTTGCTTGGCATAGAGAGAGGAGAATAGACTTGGAAAAAAATACAAGGGCAAAGTTTAGCACACAGAATGTTGAAGAACACAAAACTGATCAAGGCAGTGCCAAGAAAAAGAACTGAAATACCATAATGGAAGAGCCTCGAGAACTCAGGGGCTCTTGCAAAGAGGGCAGTCATTGGATAATTAATTTATTGGGAATAAAAGACAGGCTCCTTAAGCTAAGAGATGCATCAGCCTGCAAGTGTGAATGCTGAGGTTTCTCTCTCACATAAATCCCTGTCAGGAGATGGCCTCTCCATGGGCATGGAGATGTGCAGTAAGGATTAAACCACAAGCTCCAGGGCATGAGCTGACCAGTAGCAATGAGTTGAAGGAGCTTCCCTTTTGAAAGGTTATTCCATAATTGCCCAGGCTTCCACAAACCTTCCTTTGAAACATATTTTACTGCCTATAATCCGATCTGATTTCTAGGCAGCTCTTCTTTCTTGGTGTTTTAATTTTTATACAAGTCAGAAAGATGAAAACTCTTTAGATCCTGATGGTTTTTAAACTCTGGGGAGTTTTGTCTTTGTGAATGAAATCAACTCAATTTTCTTGAAAGAGGAAGACACCAAAAGGACATTTCTTTTTCAAATGCATCTAATATTAGTGTGACTTGCTTTCAGAATATGAGTACAGTGGTCCAGAAAGAGCCACTGACCTTTTCTGCATCACAGGTCCTGGACATAACAGAAGTTTGAGGCTGGTGGCTCTTTGTTCTTAGGGTTGATTTCCCCTGATGCCTCCAAGTGTTGTTGCCTCTCTCAGTCACCTTGAGAGCCTGCCCTCGGCCTCAGAGGGGCTCAAACATCCCCATGATCGAACTAAAAGACATAAATGATCATTCACTATACAACATGTACCTCTGTATTTTGTCTATGGGTTCCTGATAACCTGGATACATTTGATCTTCCAGCACCCAACACAAGTTCAGCATCAAATCTTCCAGCTGCAGAGGGATTTAAGACCACTTGCCAAAACTAATCCCCAGGTTTTTGATTCTTTGACTGAAGTCAAATCCTGCCCTGCTTGCCTGGAAGTCGAACACCTGATACACATCTCACAGCAGCAGAGCTTTTCAGTGATTCCTGTGCATCAAACACAAACCATTGACTTCCTGGCCTTCTAGAAGGGTTTGAATTCCAGAGTTTAAATGTGTGTGCTTTTCTGTGCATGGCTCTACACATTAAAGATTTAAAAGATACTTGACCCTATGTAAAACAGAGAAACACTAAACCTTTTGAGTCTTTTTAGCATTTATGGAGCATATGTTACATAATTTTGTTTGTAACATCACTGGAGGAATTAATTTAAGGAGGCATATTTATTTAGCATCCCCATGATTTATAAAATGCTCTGACAAAGTCAACATTTGTGTGGAAATGGTTTGAGGATGAGCATTTTGAGTCAGTATGTGACGTGTCCTTGTGCACTTACACCCATTCACTCAGAATGCTGAGGTACAGCAGCTCTGACATTCTCTGCCCATGCCAACAAGCACAGCTTTTACAGAAGGTTCACAGAAGATGTTCAAATAAAATATCCATGATTTGCTTGCTAAAAGGAAAACCTCTTTCAGACCTGTGAAGTACTGTTTGACAGAAAATGACTTACAATCTGATCTGGTCTCATATTTTGATATAAAGAAGAGCAGGAAAGACTTGCTGAAGGGAGTGTACATTTTATGTTTGCCTTTGTTACACAGCAGGATGAGTGGCAATTAATGGAGGGAAAAGATTGCAGATTTCCCAGTGCTTTTTAACCTGCTTATTTCATTTTCAAGCTTCTGAGCTCAATTTAGCAGCAGGAAGTTCTGCAGAGCAATTTGGTTGACCCTGGAGGGGTTGTTGCTGAATGAGACTTAGTTACAGCTCTGTGTCCTTAATGCCACCTTGCTGCACTAAATGACACCTTCTTAACCTCAAGTTGTATTCCCAATAAACTCATAGCAATTCCCAAGTTACATCAGGAGGCTGAAAACGAAATTCTCTAGAGAAATGTGTCCCCACAGGTTGTCCCCACATCACAGGGCACTCACAGTGCTGGATATCTTTAGCTTACCTAACACACTGGCTGGAACACATCCTTCTTCACACTGATTAACGTCATTAGGGGAGCAATCTGCATCTGCTGATCAACCAGTCTCTCCCTCCTCCTTCTCTTCTAGCACAGGTTTCCTATAAAAGGAAAGCCTGTAAGCCACTCTGCCTTCTTTATTAGGAGAATCCTGCCTGCCAGGAATAGTCCCCAGCGATTTCAGTGCTGTGTGCCACCATCTGACTGTGATTTTCCATGTCTGAGTCAGGAGGAACAGTGACCAGTCCAACACAGAACATCTGAGCCTGTGAACGCAGTAAAACCTGATGGTTAAGGACACAGAGTTCTGTCACCCCTGTTATAGGTCCCACAGCAGGGTTTGCCAGTGCCATAAGAGGTGTTGGGAAGGGCAATGACTTGTCTGTAGTGGCCTCTTGCCCCTTCCCTGTGCCATCAACGGGCCTGTTCCATGATCCAGAACCAAATGCCTGGAAGCAACAAATGAAGTGAAAGGGTTTTTTTCCCCCAGCTACCATGTCCTTGCTGTGCCATTCAGCCCCACAGGCTGGTGCTGCCTGAGGTGAGATGATCATACCCTACCTTAGTGTTGCCTCCTGCCAGGCAAGGAGAGGGAAGCTCTGGCTTTGGGAGAACTGTTCCCTCAGGAATCCCAGGGACTGTTCCCTCAGGAATCCCAGGGACGTGTTAGATCTTTAAGCCCCTTACTGTGTCCTGCTGCTCCAGCCACAAAAGGCTATGGAAGGGAGCCAAGAATCTGCTTATTCTGATCAAAGTCCCTTTGGTTGTCAGAGGCCGTTGATTTGACATTATTTCAATTTATATGACAGGAAACCCATTCTAATTTTGCCCACTGTGCTTTTTTGAACCAAATTTATTCCACTTGCTTCAGACCATAGAAAGTAACTCCATAAGACATATGTTTATGTAAAGCTTTTATTTGATTTTTTTTACATTGCTGTTATTAAAAAAAAAACCTTGTAATTAAAATATTCTAAGTTTTTCCCTATGTTACAAATTTTGCCAAATATCTCCAAATACATTTCATCTTTGAGTGTTTTTCACATACACCTTCTCAGAGAGCAGAATATCCACAGAGTCTGACTTGACAGCTGATAAGGCTTTATTTTATATCAATGTTTTAAATATCTTCTGCTAAAATCCACCTTGAAGGATCAGAAACTGAGTAGGTCCTGTAAGAAGCAAAGACCTGGGAGTGCTTCTGTCTCAAGCTTGAGAAATGAAGAATGGCAGCACATTCTGTAAGGAACAGAAAATCTGTGGTGTTGCAGAGTGGTGTGGGTGAATAATTACTGTCTTCTTGCATAAGCTCAGCAATAGATGAAAGAGAAATTAAGCAGCAAGGAGGAAAGAATTGCATTATGGAACACAGTGAGAAAAAGGTTGTGCTGAATCTACATTTACCCTGGAGGAAATTTGGGGGTTGCATCTCTCGTGACCTTTAGCCCACAACTCTGGAGCAGAATCCAGTTTTTGACAAGGTTATTGGGTTCAGTTGGCTGCTCTCTGGGCAAGCAAGGGAAGTCTGCAGGGGGAAGGAGTTTAGGATGGAGGGAGAGCTGGTAATTAGAACTTGCTGGAGGCCTGTTTGCAGTAAATGGAGTGCTTCAAAAGAGCCACACTGCCAGGCTGTCTGTGGAATGCAAACCTTCAGGGAACTAGTGTAAGAAAATGAAATGAAAACCTTTTTGTTCACCCCAAACCTGTTAATTTGCTGGCTCTAATGCCCTGTCAGGAAAACACCGTGGTCAACTTTGAACTCCAAGGGTAGTGCCGTGACCAGTATCCCCCCAAAGCATCCTGACTGTGAATTACCACTGACATGGTTAGACAGATAAGAAGGTCTGTTATGTGAAGAATCAAATATCTTATCCAGTCACTGTACTAATTGAAAGCTAATTTTCTTTCTGGTAAGAAAACAAATTCTTCCTGAATTCCTCATAAACCCAGAGATGTTTCATCCATCTTTAATATACAGAAAGATGGGGTTTTTTCATAAAAATTTAATTACTGTTCATATTTCCATGGTTTTTCCATGTAAACTTGGGCTTAGTTTTCAGTCTTTTATATTCACAAACGCACATTTCTAACAAGAAAGTGCTCATGTATTGCAAATAGTGGAAGTTATTGACATTCACATTGTATGTTAGCGCAGCTCAGCCAAAAGATTAAAGGAAATCTCCAGAGCACAACCAGAAAAGAATAGAAACATGGGTCTCCTGGATCATAAAATAGTCTGCCTCCCCTTATCCTACAAAGATAGCAACAGAAAGATGAACAAATGAGCACAAAGGAAAGAAAGGATGAACTGATCTCTGCTGGTGGACCAATAATCACGTTGCAGGCACCAAACCTGCTATAGATGATGCACAGCCTTGTCAGTTGGCCCATCAGGTGTGTCATGGGTGGCATCAGGAATGGAGGGTAAAGACTTAGGCAGCTGCCAAATCCTTCCTTGGTGAATAGCTCAGATGGCAACAACACTGGGGGCACTATCACTGATCAGGAAATGTTTCATTACTTCCAGTTCTGTTACTGGAGTAAAATGTCTCCTCTAAGGAAGCATCTTTTTAGTGCTTATTACCTTCCTAATAGACTCTCTAGAGTCAGAAGGAAAATCAATATTTTTCTTACTGTGCCCTGAAATAATACATTTTCCAAATATGTGATCATTAATAAAATCTCAGTCTTCTTTTTATTGCTATGTATAATATAAAATCCTACTCAGACTCCAGTAATATAACAATTCTAATATAGTTCCAGAACCTTGGCTGGTGAGACACTGCATAAATATAATAGCATTTTCTGGTATAGAAAAAATGCAAGGAGTGTTTGTACCATCAAGAAAAACACTTGACAACTGGACCTTGGCACATCTCCATTCTGTTTCATTTATTCCCTAACATTTTTAGTTAATGGGTTTGGGACAATTAGACAACCATAACTTCTACATAGTTTACTGTGTGGTTTAATTTGTGCCATTAACCCGTGATATAAACTTCAAAAAGTCATTTCCTCCTAATGAACAAGAAATCAGTTTTCTTTTATTTTCTGCCTAACACAGGCATGAAACTCAAGTCAACATCAATTAGTCCTCACAGCATTAATATCTCTTCCACCCTCAGCTGTCCTTCTCTTAATGAAGGAAGTTGTTCCCCCCCAGGAGCAATGCAGGCTCCCTGCAGGAGGTTAAAGCAGGTTTTCTCCTCTGTTTTATGAAACTGGGAGGGATTCATGACTTTTCAAGTGGGCCTGGGCCAGTCTTGTCCCCTCAATGCAGTGGCTGAGACAGGAGACAGAAGAGGCAGGGGGAGGGATGGATTCCCTTTTTCCAGGAACCCCCCATTCAGAAAATATGTGAAAAAACCCTGAATGGGGTGAGTATGGTCTTTGCTGCACCCTGAAGCAGGCAGAGGTCTCAAGGCAAGAATAGCATGTAATATTGCAATTCCCATTATTATTGGAATGGTGGAGGCACAGAAACATCAAACTAATTAAAGTATGTTGTCCCAAATGGCAATATTGTACATATTGTTCAGTCCTGTAAACGGGGGACAAATGCTGGCTGTTCTTTGCTTGCTTTAAACTGTATGAAATAAAAAAAAAGAGAATTAGAAAGTGCTCTGAAGGACAAAAGCTTCAAAAGTCCTACAGATGATCTATTCTGAAATCAGGCAGAGATAAGTCAGCTTCAGAAAAAGTTTCTAGAGAAAAGACACTGAAATCCTATCATGCTTTAATATACACATTTTTTGTCCTTTTTATAGCATATGAGAAAAAAAAGGATTCTGAAAAAAAGAGAAGCCAAAGAAGTTTAGAATAAAATCGGCTTGCTCTGAATTAAGGAATGAACTTTCATTATTCAATAAAAATTTGAAAGGACTAAGAAACTTATCGGACTAAATTAAATGAGGAGCTCACCTCACTGGAGATGACTCAGTGTGATTCCAGAAGTTTTATAACAGTGTGGGAGAAAACAGAGAGCAGATGGTGCAAAGAATCCTCAGCACAAAGCACAGCTCAGTGCTGAGCTCCAGAGCCAGGAACCATCCTTCAGCCCAGGCAGGATGGACCAACAGCAAGGAAACACTGCCATTAAAGTGATTAAAAGCCATGCTGAGCTTCTAAGCACCTTTTTTTTTTCAAAATAGTTTCATTGGGTAACCAAATTGAGAGTTCTCCTGCAGCTACTGGGTTTGAAAGAACTAATTAAAAGAACTTCCCATTGATTCATCAAAGGGACATTAGAGCAGGTTTAGAAGTGGGCAAACAGATTTACCTGTCTTACAATTTTCTGGTTAAAAAGAGCTTTAACAATAAATGGAGAAGATCTTTAAGGTCTAATTGACTTCTGCTCTAGTGAGCAACAGTTATAAGAAGCTGAAATTTCTCCAAAGCAGTGCTTTTAGGAGCACTTCGCAACAAAAGGAATAGAAACTGAGCTGGCTGCAGCTTTTAATGACTTGGGTTTATTTGTCTTTTTCAGAAACAGGACAAGGGGGACGGGCTCAAGCTCTGCCAGGGGAAATTGTAGTTGGAGAGCAGAAAAAAAATGCTTCCAGAGAGAGTGCTCAGGCATTGGAATGGGCTGCCCAGAGAGGGGGTGGATTCCCCATCCCTGGGGGTTTTTCAAGTGAGCTTGGCCGTGGCACTGAGTGCCATGATCTGGTAAAGGGACTGGAGTTGGACCAAGGGTTGGACTTGGTGATCTCGGAGGTCTTTTCCAACCTAATCAATTCTATGATTCTTTCTATGATAAATCCCCAACTGGAATCCTGTAAGACAAACACAGGAACGTCCTTCTGCACAAAGAAGAAATGGCCAGTGGTGGCTTTTGGGTGTCTTTTTGGTGTCTTTTTGCTTCCATTCATTTCCTGCTGAGTTGTTTCCCAGGATGAGGACTTCTCACACTGAACTTTTGAGAGGACCATCCCATGTGCAGGACTGTGCTTTGCCATGCTCTTCTTCACATGGAGGAGTTGCTGTGCTGAGCTCTGCCCCAAAACATCCATGAATTCCTGAGTGCCTTTAGAAGTCAGAACACAAAGAAAAATCCCCATCATGAGGACATTTGGAAAGCTTACAAAGTTTAGGTCATAATTTGAAGACATGTTATATCAGCAATCTGTACTTTAAAAGCTTAGGAGGGCCAAGAATATAATTTTATCTGCATCTTAACACAGTGTTTTCTGTAATTGATCTTAATCATGTCACGAGGGTTGGGTTGTCTGAGCAGGGACCCCAATGTGGTGAGATGAAGCCCCGGTGTGGTGGGAAGGTGCTGCTGCTGAGCTCTCTCCCCCATGAGCAGCCACACAGGGTGCACCAGATGCACCTCAAGGGTTGCTGCAGCTCCCTGAGACCCACCTGTAAATCCCAGCTCAATACAATAACAAATAGTGAACAAAGTGAAGCGAGCAGTGCCCTCCTAGGCCTTGACAGTGTTTGGCAAACACAAATCCGTGTTTGCTGGCTCCTGTTTTCCTTTAAACAGACCTTTCTTTGTATCTGGCTTGGAGTAGCTGCTTTGACCCCACAGAAACACTTCAAGAGCTCAGCTTCGCCCTCTGTTTCAGAGCAAAAATTTCATGTTAACTGAGGGAGTAGTTACACATACCCAGGGCTAACATTTTGCTCCAAATCCTATGAGTGCTTTTCATTTATTTGTTCGTATTTTATTCTGTTCAGTTACTTACATTTTGCTTTTTAAGGACTTCCTGAAAATTGGGTTAATCCTTTTTTCAGCATGGCAGGAAATCTTTTTTTTAGCTCTGATAGCTTTGCATCAAACCTGTGGTTAAAATGGCATTAAGTACAAGGGTAGAACAGTTTCCTCTGTAAGCTCTGTGTTGTCCACATTTCTTTTTAATTTGGTATTTATTGCATGTTGAGATGGGGTTTTTTCCACATCAGAGGGGACTGGACTATTATCCCACAGAATAGTTATCCAAAGGGAGGATGGACAGTGGATGGAAGTTTATTTTCTCTCTCAGATAGTTCATTATCACAGAGAAAGATGTTCATGTCTGTGTGAAGACTTTTCCTTTTTTTTTCAAAGGCAAACAACCAGTTTTGTTTTCTTCAGTGTTTGTTTGCATTCTAGAATTTATTTATTTATTGTTTTCATTTCTTAAGCTTCCTGAAATATTTACAGGAAAGGAAACTAAGGCATGAAATTTTGTGACTAGAAGCAGATTCTTATTTCTAGGGAGACTCTTTCATTCAAAAGATAAGCCGAGAAGTCATGAAAATGTGTTATTTTTAGGAGAAAGCTCCATGGAAACTTAAAAGAAGTTGAGTAAGATCCATGTTAGAGAGGAATGGGGGAGGGTGTGTAATAAACTGCTATTTTTTAGAGGGAAGACAAGCAGTGCAGGCTGTGAGCTGCTTGTGGTGCCTGCTTTGTTCAGCTTGCTCAGGTGTGTTCAACACTGCTGAACAGCATGACTGGTTTCCCTGTAATATTTGGCAAAGCTGCACATCAATACTGTTAAAGCAACATCAGTGTCTGGGGATTATTAGACCTTTTTTGACACACTTGGCAAGATTGATAAAATAAGCAAAGATCATTTCCTGGAATGCAGTTTTGCACCCTTGGAAATCCCTGCCTAGATAACCTGTCCCTCCTTGTCCCGTGGTAGGGACCGGCACAGGAGTTCCCTTCAGGCGTTTTGCATACAGCTGTTTCAGCAGCTGCCCTGCACTGGAGCAAAGCAGCTCCTCGAGTGTACCGAGGCATTAATGCAGGTTGTGTGGTGGGTTCCCTGAGCTTTGCCATCTGTCGGGCTTTTCTGTCCGGAGGTCACTCCCAGTCCCCTCGGGTCGGTGTCCTCAGACAGTAGGTTGGAAGGATAAACCGTGTGCTTCGTCTTTAACCCTTAGTTATCCTTTTCCCTTTCAGCACCCACCTTGATAGGTATGGTAAGGAAGGACTGGGCTTCCCAAAACAGCATTGCCCTCTCCTGGCAAGAGCCGGACTTTCCCCATGGAGCAATTCTGGACTACGAGATCAAGTACTATGAGAAAGTAGGTCTCGCTTACAGCCTCACCCCAACTCAGACCCTAAAGAGCGATGTGTTGCATATTTTAATAGCGTTCTTTAAAGCTATTTAAACTTGTCACGTGATCCCCCATACAATGCTGTGTATGCTAAAGTAGACGTTTCATTTTGTGCTGATTTTTTGTTGGTTGACTTCTGACTTGTTAATGACTGTCTTGTTTCACATCAGAATCAAAAAGAGCAGCAAGCAGACCATAAATACACTTCTCATAGTAGCTACATGTAGATACATGTGTCATAGTCTTGAACATATTCTGATTTATGAGCTCTAAAAAGTCACATTAGAGTGACAGTGAAGCAGCAGAATTAAAGTGAGCAGGAACACCATTTAATTTGGCAGCAAAAATTATTTATTTATTTATTTTATTCTCTATTCTTGCTGAACAAAGCAATAATCTGTGCTTAAAGGATGGAGTGTACCAGCCTTGTTTAGGGGGTTACAAGTTTGCAGGAGGGAGAAACTGCATGGCTTTCATGTCAGGTCTCTGGTGCTCTGCCAAAATCAGGTGGTTTCACACAGAAAAGAGCAACAATATGCATGACCAGTAAAGCTGCACACACAGCATGTCTTGGGATGGCATAATGTGCAGCCTGATCTTCTGTAAGCACAGAACACATTTTGTCATTTCCTATTGCTGCAGAGCCTTGAACCAATAAAAAATTCAGTGTTAACCAGTGCCTCCCACCCTAAAGGCAGAGGCAGGATGTTTTTGGTGTGTATACCTTAAACAGCTGCCTGTTAACTCAGTCCCTGCTGTCTCCATCTGAAGTCACAGCAGAACTAATGTACATGTGAGAAGATCACAGAGAACAGAAACACAGGCCAAGTCATGAGAGAAAGATTTAAGGATTTTAGGCTCTGTAAATATCTGAGAATTTTCTGCCTTGACTGCACTTCTCTGTTGAGACTGTGCGGATTTAATGATGCAGAAACAAAGGGTATACTGGGGGAGGGGGGGGAAATCCAAACAATTTAAATAGCAATGCTAGAGGGAGAAGGCAGATTGCTTAGAATATGTGGCAGCCAGAGCAAGGAAACCCTTCTTCCCTACTCTGGTTTGATCCATTACCATAGAAAGCCACATTGTGACTTTATTATGATTTTACTCAGTTGAATAGGAACAATTCCAAAGGTCCATAACCATTCATATGGATGCTGAATTATAAAGCTTGTATATATTTTTATTAAAATCCTTTATCAAAAGATTATCTGCCAGTACCTGCCAGTGCTGAGTGACATGGCAAATAGTTTCTCTTAGAGATCTACATATTATTTAGTCTTGACCATTGTCCATACACAAGCTCTGTGGCCCTTCTCTATGCACAGTTTAAACCTAAACTCCTATCTGTTATTGCAAAACATTTTCTGTTTTCACCATTTAAAATATACAAGGAGTATCTTCTAGCTATAGATTTCTCTTCCCTCTGAGGTGTGGGGAGATAAATGCACTCCTGGCATCTTCCAGTGCTGTAGCAGAGCTGATATTTTCTTCCAAAGTCAGTAACTGCACTCAATGCTTGGCTCTTGAATACACTTTTTGTGATGAACTTCTTAGTGCTTTGTAATAAGCAGAAGGAAAGAAACAAGCAGCAACAGCAGTAAGAAGGTCACTTCTCTGAGCAGAGAGCAGGGATGGGACAGATTTGCAAGAACCCTTTTTGAGGCCATGTTCTAGAAAAGAGAGAGGAATAACCTAGAGGTCAGTCAGCTGAGTGAAGGTACTAAATTAGAACATCAGACCTCGTAACTGTAACACTGGGTAAGCAGTGGCCAAATGCCAATGAGAGTTGTATATTGAAAAAAGAAAAGGGATGGTTCCTGCCTCAGAGCCAGACAATATTCACATGCACAGTTAATTTGGTTATTAACTGTTCAGTTCATCTGTTCTTCACCCTGGAGCTCTGTGTGTTGAATACACAGTTTGTGCTGGGTCAGGGGTAGATTCAGCAAGTGAAACTCGAATCCCTCAGGCTTCCCAGTAACCCTCAAAGAGGGGAATATTGGAACATTCATGGTCTCAGCAGGAGTGACAAAACAGGGATGTTGTTGCACACCCACAAAAAATATGATCTAGTCTGCTGGATTTAGGATGAATTTACCACAAAGGCAACCCTGTAGTAGAGAGTAAAGAATGCAGCTACAGGTGAAGAACATGTTAAATATTGAAAAGGTCAGAAATTTTATTAATGTCTCAGGGAGTCAAGAAAAAATGCAGAAAAAAAGTAGTCTGAGGTGCTAATAACCACACTAGATAGAAAAACGGAACAACTTTTGCAGTCCTGTCTTTATCCCTTTTTACCTGGCATTTGCATTTAATAAAGAAAGGAGGTTTTGTTCTGATATACAATATAAGAAATCAAATGTCTCCAGCAAATACAAACAGCCAATCCCCCAAATTCATCTGATATTATCAGTTTATTAACTTTGTGAAACTAAAGAATTATGCAGGATTCTGAAGTTTTATGAGAATTTGCTGATACTTCTTATAAGATGCCTTTTTGACCTTTGAGAAATTGCCAGTATGTCACTGGGCAGTCCATTAAGGGAGTGTGGCTGCTTTTAATTACAACCAGTGGGGATTCTGGGGCTCATAAATGGAAGTCATCAGTTGTCATGGGCTCCCAAAGTCTCATGAAAAACATGTGAACTTTGGAAATCAAGTAGCTGTGGAATAAAGTGTGAGCACCCCACAAAATGGGGCAGTTTCCCAAATGCCACGAGGCAAATTCAGGATGGTGAACACAGAGCTGCACCTTTCCATGCACATCCAGAACTACACCCAGTGAATTACTGTAAAAGAGTAATTAAAAATGTTGTTTCATTTTCTGTCTTTCTCTGAAATGAAAATTTTGTGACAGTAACAAAATTTCATTGTGAGCCAGCTCTGTATGGACTGTCCAGGGTTTTAGTTTCTTACTTAGGAGTGCACTGGTGCATTTTTATGTCATTGTGTGGCAAGAGGTCACTTCATTCTGCAGCTTTGCAGTCAAAAATGCAGAGAACATAAACTGACCCAGGACATAATTAGAGAGCTGATTTGGCCTGTGAGGAGAACAAAAATTCCTTATTTTGGATAGTGATAATTCTGAAAACTGTACAGTTGGCAGCATTTGTCACCTTAGATGATAAGTGAGTGTTTACAGTTACACACAAAGCCTCAGGTAATTAAATGTTTTTGCCCTTTGAGATCTAAAATGAACTTATAAAAGCCTTTCTTCATAGACCTTCTTTGGACTCTTCAGGTAGTAAACACTGCAAATTATCTCTGTCAATACAGGATGTCTGCCCTATTCTGCACTCCTTTATATTTTATAATCTTTTGATATCATCCCCACTGTTTCTGTAAGAAAAAATCTTTCATGGGCAGTATTGTCTTTCCCTATAATAATCAAATGCCAGACATCAATATAATCTCAGTTTCATTGCTAACAGCAATTAACTTTTCTTTTATACTTTATTACTCAGATAGTGACCAAAGCTTGCACTGTTTGTGAGATTCCAAGACATCATGATCTCTACCTTTCCTCAAAGAGGTTGCATGTTTGAGACAGATGAAGAGGTGGGATAAGAGCCTTGCAATGACACCCAATCCTTCTGTAGGAATTCCCTCATGGCAAAGGAAAATCAGCACCCAGTGGACAGAAACCCAACCAGCTGCACTTCAGGTTGTGCAGCTGCCCTGGAAAATGTTTATTCCTCCCCTTTTCCACCCAAGCCAGACAGTTAATCATCAAAATTTCTGCTCCCTGAGATCTGTGTCAAGCACACCAAGCTGTGCAGTTACCACAACTGTGTTGTTTGTTCTCTCACGTGGCCCAAATACATCACTGGGTTCTATTTTCTGTGACTCACAGGATTGTGTATAATTAGCTGAGGGAGCCTGTCTAAGAGAAGAGATTTTAGTGGAATGTACCCAGGCAATATCCAAGGCATTGCAGTGAAACCTCTAAACAGAGAAAGCAAAGAGTATCTTTGGAACCAGGGTGTTGGAGGTGGGGGTGGGACACTGCCTGATATTTCTTTTCTTTCTTGTCTTTTGATGAAATTTATGCTAAAACCAAATCCCTTGCACAAAACACTTCATTTTGTTGGGAGATTCACAAGCTGCTTTGATGTGAAAGATTTAACCCACCTGCATGGGACAGAGAGTGGACAGGATATGTAGGATGGCAGATATTACTTTGCCTCCATTCCAGTATTATTTAGGGTTGAATTAATAAATAAAAATGAGAAAATAACCAAGCAGTAGAGGCAAGGGGGAAATTAGTTTTCCAATGAGATTTGAAAAGGAGATGAAGAGCTGATGAGGCAGAGAGATAGAGGAAAGTACCAGATGTAAGGAATTAGAGAACAGTATGACCTTGTTAATTTTTCTATCTGTATTTACTTAATATATATGGGAAATGATGCTCCTTCTTAAAATCTAATATTAAAGCAAAGACCTCTATTTCTTTGAATAGTCATTAATATGTATTAAAAGAGCCCTCTAATATGAGTAAGGGAACTTGAGGTACATGATATGATAGGAATAATGCAAAGATTTAACACTATCAGTGCATGATGTTTAGAATGACAGAAATATATTTACAAACACTGATGTGGAGAATTATGGAAAAGAAAGTAATTTTGTCTTCTAGAGTTTTTTGCCTATAGTATTCTGTATTCTGTATTCTATTCCCTTAAGTACCAGCTCTTACTGTCTTGGTTCAGCTTTTGCTTGTGTGTTATGGTTATAAAAGCAGGAATAAGCCATGTGAGCCCTTCAGGTGCTGGCCAGTCAGGGAGTACATTCAGAATAAAAAGCTGTTCACACTGAATGATCAGCTGGGCAATTTTGAGCCTCATGCTAATAATTATTTCTTTTAAATGAACACTTTTCTGCTGTAATAATTTTCCTATTATTCAAATTATTTGAGGCACACATAGCAATCTGCTGCCTACAAGTAAAATGTCTCTGATGTGACTGGAATCAAGAAACACTCAATAATACACTTTCCTTACATTTGGAGCCCATTCTCATGGAAACAAGAGTATTGAGCACTTGGGCTGTAGGAAAATTTTTGGCTATAGTGTTAAACAGTGCTCAGTGTTTGTTCCCAGCTGCAGGAACAGCCCAGCACATCCCAGAGGGGCTCCAGCAGGAGCCTCTGGCACTCTCAGAGCTCCTGGGAAATGACCCGTGGCTGGCCAATGGTTTTTAAAAATAATCACTGCAAATGTGCTTGGGGATAGAATCACTGCAAGGAAATCTCCCAGCTTATTTTAGCATAGTAAGTGATGTTAAACAAGCTTCTCAGTTCCTCTGTTGTGCTGTTATTAACCTACTTTCCTGGGGCAAAACTGGAAGAGCCTCAGATTCTTAAAAAAAATAACAAAACAGGTCTCAGAAGTGTTGAAAATGGGAATGAGTATTTAGGAGACTCTCTGACCAGATATCATTTTAGAACCTGAGGACCTTGCAGCAGCCAATATTAATGGCACTGTTATACTTACTAATAGGAGGAGAAGAAATCTGTCATCTAAATATCAATTCCATACAGCAAAGGGTTTATCAGAGAAGTTCTGAGCCAGCCCTTCTCTAGTGGATGCCTGGTTTGGTTTGTCTCCTGATCATTGCCATCAATTATTTGGAAAGAGCTTCTAAACTTTTGTATTTAATTGGAAACTACCTTACAGAGCTATTACTGTTGTTATTACTGCTGAAGCAAAAGTTCTCAATGAGAAACATAATGCTGTTTAAGCAAGCCTGGTAGATTTAATTAAATATATATATACATATGTACAAGTCTCTGCTGATCTTGTGTTCTTCTCTGTAGCCAATACCATTTCTCCAAGGCAAATTCCATGTGCAATTCTCATTCCAGTAACTGCTAAAAGAGCTGCACAAATGCAGTAGAAGTGTATGAATGGTTTTGGAGAAATGGTTTTTAAATGCTTTCGAGGGCATAGGATGTGTGCAAACTATTACAAGGCAACAAACACAGCCATTCCACACCTCAGATACAGCCAAGAAAGCTAAACCCACTGATAGCAGAGGTCAGCTACTATAAAAGGAATTATTAAACAATTTTTCTAGGCATTCAGCATTTGAACCTCAGGAAAAATAGTTGTAAAAATTGTGTACTGACACAGCAAGAATAATAATAATAATGTTAACTGCAGGAATCAGCTGTTAATCCTGTGTTTAGGTAGGGTCAGAAACCAGAAGCAGCTATTTTATAGTGCACTAAGTTTCAGCTCTCTCCTGAGGACAAACTAGATTATTTTAGTGAATATATTGTAAAATAAAAAATGTTGTCTCTTCAGATAGGATATATCAGTTGCATAAAAGGAAGTGGTATGGAGTTGAACATGTTTAATCCTGACTTAACAAAACAGAGAATGTACTCCCAAAGCATTTTATTCTTCTTGTTTCTGTTATTATTAACTGGTTGCAGTGAGTTTTAGTTGCATCTGAGAATAGAGTTTCAGTTCCCTCAGGTACCTGGACACAAAGTCAGGAGTCAACTTGGGGGTTTGAAAGTTTGAGAAATTTTTACAAAAAAAGAACGATGAGTTTGTGAGCAGTGACCTAAATATAATAATACCTGTCCAAAGATGGTCATCTAAGTGAAAGTGATTCCCTTATTTATAATTTAAATATAATATCTAGGGCTCCATTTCTCTAAAATACATCAGAATGTTTCCTTTAGAGCCTCTTAGAATAAGAACTGGATTTAATGTTCCCAAAACTCTTCACCTATGAGCCTAATCCATTGTAAAAACTGAAGGCAGCACAGTGTTTTCATAATGCACAAATGACTTACTGCTCATAAATGGTTGGTTTGCAACCACAAAGGTGGATCCACAGATAAAATCAAGATATGTACCTTGAGAGACGTGAGTTTGTACTTTGCCTAAATGAAAGAATGTTCTGATCTGAGGCATCATTTAATTGACAGTCCCTTCCTGCAATCCTTGATGCCTCCAGGAGATACTTGGGGAGATACAGATAAAAACACATGTATCATTTGGGAGGGTAAAACCAGAGAAAGTTCCTTTTTCTCTCTCTTTTTTTTCCTAAGGCTGCATCCTAACCATAGAAAAGGACAGATTATTAGTTTTCCACTTTGAACAATTTTTTACATTAAATGAAGATGAAACCACTGTGTAATATCAGCAACCTCTTTGTTATAAAGTAGCAATGTCCTCAAATTCTGGGAGAAAACAGAAAAATCCTGAGGGAAAGAAGAAGCTTGTTTAAGACCCACTCTTTTTTACTGCATTAAAACATACTATTTGGATGTTTAATATTATTATAATTATTTTACTGTGTATTAAATTATTACTTTGTGCTCCTTCCCAAGCTGTTAATGCTTTGGAGGCTCTAGCAGTGATGCACCTGCTGCCATAAACACATTTTTGTGGAACCTCCCCGGGTTGGTGCACCTTCTATTTGCAGTGACCTTGCACAAACTCTCTGCTTTCCTTGCATATCTTGTGTTACACAAACACAGTGGCTGTTCCTTCGAGGCTGAGGGAGCTCTTTGGATAAAGATATTGCCACTAATATGAGAATTTTTTCAGGCTTTTTGTTGTGGTTTTTTTTTTTACCACCTCCAAAAATAATGTTTCTGCCACATTAAAAATGAACAATTCCCCAAAAGAATAATTGAAGGCAACCTGCTTTGTCAGTTTTCAAAGTGTAAAATCAGCATTTTAATTTACTCATTAGATTGTTTACTTTGCCCTTGAAGTGCATGGTAAACTAATTGGAAAAAAAAATTGTATTTGTTTTGCTTTACATTCCATTAGCTCCCTGAGGTGTTGGAAGAAAACATAAATTTAAATAATGTGCTGTATTTGTTGCTGATGTCATGTCAAGTTGTGCAACACAGTCGTGACACCAGAGGTGATTCAGCCCTTTGGAATGAACATTCCAAGATAGATGTTTGCTGTCTGCCCACACTGAGACACGAAAGGATGCAAGAACATGCTCACAAATACACAGGAAATGGGATATTTCAGTGACTTTTCAGTAGTTTCTGTATATTTCTATCTGAAGAGACTTGCATAATGAAAAACTGTGCAATCCCTGCATAGAGACCAGCAGGTTCCCTCTCACCTCTGATTTATTATTTGTGTTGGAGTGATTAAACTCAAACATTAGTTACTGTCAGACTGTACTTTAGAGCCAAAATACTTCCTCAAAAATTGAGTTTGGTTGGATGGCTGAAATCTATATTAATATTGCCAACATTGTGCCACACTTTTAAATCCTGATTTTCTTTAAAGAGGGAAGTATTTTCTCTAAAAAGGGAAGTATTTGTGCCAAAGAACTGTATACACAGTAAACGTATATGCATATGAAAGACTTGTTATCACTTGACATTCATGTAGTCTGAAATGAATCCTGATGGCTTCAGTCATTTATTCCAGGATCAGAATTGCAGTCTGAATCAACTCAATCCAGGAGAGTAGATAAATAAAAGGGGTAGTTTTATTAATCCCACTGGAGCACAGTTAATACCTCTCTTATGTGTGTCTATGAACCAAGTAAACAACTACACTTAGTTTAGCTTTGAGTGTACCTTGTTTAAAGCTCTTCTACATCAATAAGGATCTTTTCTGTCTTTGCCAGGCAGGAAATATTCTGCAGGAAATGAAAACAGAAAATTCTACATTAGTCTGCCCTCCTAATATTAAAAGGTATTCATGTAGAAGATTCAAACTAATCTTAAACCCATCTTAAAACCAGCCTAGTCATTCTACCTGTCCTGATATCCTCAAAGGCTGAAACAGAGTTTAGAAAGGGGTTGGAAAGGCAAGTTTCCAGTGGGTGGTTTTCACAAGGGTGTTTGGAAAGCTCCAAACATCACACACAGCAGTGAAAATTTTCCAGCAGGTGTTACAAACCTCCAGCACTGAACAGGAATCCCAGTCAAGATCCTGGCATTTGTGGGGTGGTGGAATCACTTGATTTCCACAACTTGGAAAATATGTTGGGCTTTTTTTGTTGGGGTTTTTTTGCTTGTTTTCTGGGGGGTTGTTTGTTAGGTTTTGATTTCTTAGGTTGCTTGTTGGGGTTTTTTGGTTTTTTTTTTGGAGGGGTGGGGATGTATTCTGTTTTATTTTTGTCAAAACAAAATAGCAAGTCCCCATCACTTCCAAAGTCTTCCAAAGAATTGGATGGTTGCTCTTTAATTCAAATTCCCCTCCTTTACATTAAAAAAGGGATACAGAGAAATTGACTGAACATATCACCAATATTCATGATTATTCACTGTTTCTTATAGACAGGAAACCAGAGTATAGTCAATAAAATAATCAGGAAGCAAATTTTTTTAAAAAAATCTCCACAGTATTTTTAAACACAGTTTGTAATTAAACTTGTTGCCTGGGGATGTTTTGGAAGCCACAAGGAAAATTGGTTCAAAGAATAATTAAGTAAATCCATGGAAGAAAAGTCCATGAGCTGTAAAACATAACGAAGCAAATTTAGTTAATTTAGAAACCCACTAATCTGCTGGACTCTGGGGCAGTGTTAAGGGTGGGCATGGGGAGAAGGAATTGTCCTGCCTGTACTGAGTGTTCAGCCTGCAGTGACACCAGGACCTCTCTCAGGAATTTGAATTATGAATCTCATCCCAAATGAATGCCTTGGGAATCAGCTCCCTGGCTGTGTGGACACAGCAAAGGAAGTCACTGAAGGCTTCCAGTCGTCCCATTTCCAGCACTGCTCCTGTTTCCTGTGGTGCTCTGGTTTATTCTGTCATTATGAAGCAACCCTTTGTGTTGGGCATCTCAGAGGAAACTGCTTTACTGTCCAGAGGTGACAGCAGAACTCCTGAATGCTGCTTGAGCTGGTCTTTACCATCAATAAATCTGTTTGTGTCTGCAGTAGCTTCCTGCTCCTTTCCAACTGGAAAGGACAATTAAAAGGAGAGAAAAAATAAGAATAATCTTTGAGGCATCTGTAGAGGTGGCATATATGCTCGAGTTAGAGAGCCTCCTGGAGATCCTGGTGCAGAGGTTCACACTGGTAAATATTTGTAATTAGCAAACAAATGTTGTCAGAGTAGCTCATAACTGAGAGAAAAATGCAATGTAATATCTGTGCTTAGCAGACAGCTGAAGCCACGTTTGCCAGCTGCCTTTATTCCCTGCTGAATGTAATAAATAAATGCTCCCTGTTCCATCATCAGCTGGAGGCACAGAGCTGTTTTTATGCCTCTCAGTTCGATCTCTTTGCCCCTACAGTGAGTCCTGTCTGGTGCCTTCACACCGGGCAGTCCCACTCAGCTCCCACTTTAACCACAGCTCCTGCTCTGCCCTCCCCTCCCTGTGCTGGCAGCACTTCCAGCACTGCTTTGGAGCCTCCCCGTCCTCAGCTCTCCTCATTTCACTCTGCTTTTCATGGCTCACCTCCCATCAACCCATTTCTGCCTTTCCAAGTATATCACCCGATTAAAATGAACTTTGTCTGGGCTTTGACCCCTCTGTATTTCCTCGACGATTGGTTGTCTGTTCTTCCCCTTCCCTCGCTGACAGCTCCTCTTTGTGTAGGGAGAGAGTGATGAGCTGAGTGACAGGCAATCAAAATACCAAATGTTGAATGGCCAAACAGGCAAAGCACACTTTGGAATTTCAGCATCCCAAACTGGTACAGCTCAGATTAATCACAAAGTGAGGTCAGGAAGGGAAGGGAGGAAATTACAGCCTGAAGTGGCTGATACCTTTAAGTGCTGCAAGTTTCTTCTCTGAAGCAAATATTGGAGCCATTGGCAATTTTCTCTATGGCCCT
The DNA here is from genome assembly GCA_035583235.1 of Hafferia zeledoni. Classification (NCBI taxonomy): domain Eukaryota; kingdom Metazoa; phylum Chordata; class Aves; order Passeriformes; family Thamnophilidae; genus Hafferia; species Hafferia zeledoni. The sequence continues at coordinate 3,908,916 of JAWWEV010000001.1, forward strand.
ACTCTTTTTTGACAGTTTTCAACTTAGTTCAGTCTGGTCCTCAGATCTTTGAATTCACCTTTCTAAATTTAAGTTCATTGCTTTGCTGGAAACCAAAGGTAGAAGGTTTGTAGGGTTTATTTTAAGAATACAGATGTTACCTTTTACTGTTAGTTCTATTTTTGTAATTTTTCTTACCACTGTATTATAGTAAGAATTTACCTCATCCTGCTGATTAGATTGTAATCAGACAGTAATTAATGTTAAAACCATGTTTTTGAACCTGTGATTCTTTCCTCCAGTACTTGTCAAATCTCATCACTGGACATGCCTGTTAATTGAGATATTGTAAGTCAAAATACTCTTCTAAGAGAAAAATCAAGCACAAAATTAGTAAATATAAAGAAGGACTTTGGGTTTCACAGGTGTAGTTAATGTAATTGATTTCAGTGTAATTAGTCCTCATCTACCACAACCTGTGTAAGGTGAGGAACAAGCTGTGACTGGAGGCAGCAGATACTCAGGAATGGGATTATGCAAATATTTCATTGCAAAGAAAGAAAAGGCTTTTTGAGAATAATTTGGGAGAAATTAGCTGTGACAGCAATACAGGCAGTATAAATCAGAGGCAATATCCATAAATTACAGCTCGGGGGGCTCTGCTTGTGTTGGAGATCACAGACAGTAAGTACAAACTCCACAGTTAGATGTTGTTTTTCTTGAATAGATTTTATTTGAACTGGTTAATCACTTATTTGCTCTACCTACTAAATAACTGCTGTTTTATTTTAATTAACATTAAAGTTCAAGTGACTGTGGAGTGCCATCATAGCTGATTCCTTGGGAAAAATAAGGAAGAATTTGGAGATTTCCTTTCACAATGATTAATAAAAATTGCTGCCTTCAGAATTTTGGTCATCCCTTTAAAATAACGGTGCTTCCCATTGTGGATATTCCTCAAACTGCTGCATCTGGGAAAGAGGAAGATGTGACCAAACAGTCTCATAAAACATTCTTTTTTATTATTGTGCTTTTATTTAAACATTTATAGTGTGTGAATCCTGACACTCCAAATCTTCTTTACTTTACTGTGGTACTTGTTCAGCTCTGCCATTGTGCAGGATGGTGACCTGGTCCCTGTGCTGGATAGATGGAATCTCTATTGGTTTTTCTTTCTTTGAAATAACAGTGCTCTGAAAAGGCCAAGCAGGGTTATTTTCATGTTGGAGGACAATAGATATAAACTAGAAAATGTATTTGCAAGCAGCTGATAGCAATTTTAATGTGTTTTGATTAGAGCCATGTTTCTCTTTCCCACCCAAATATTAATGCTGACTAATCTTATATGCATGAGAGTACCTGGATTTCTGTCAGTGCTTTACTTTAAGGGTTATTTAAGCACTATAAGCAAAATTCTGCATTTCAGCTTTCATTTATATTAATTTTTTTTGCTCTAAAGACTTTAGTTATGTATCCTTCCTCTCACAACATCAGAGTGTAAACTCTTTGATTGCAATATGAGTCTAAACTGATAAAAGGTCATCACAGTTTGATTAGTCTTGATCAATATTTTACTTCCTATCTGTGCAGAAAGTCTTTATTTCTGTGCTGTTTCCCATAGAAAGGTGGGGGAAAGGTTTAGAGAGCAATATGTACCTGGGGGGGGGGGGGTGAAAATAGATCTATTTGTTTGCAAGTGTAAAGGTTATCAGAGGAAATCCCCTTTATTTTCAGTACATGAGAAATATGGTGACAATCATCACAATAGAACACCTGGATAGTGCATTAACATGACATTCATTAATAAAGTAGCTGCTTTCAGTGAGTGAAGAACATCATTTACTCTGCTGAGCTGGCACAGTGGAAATGTTTCATCCCAGCCCGTGTTGGTGGGACAGATCCAGCTGCTCTGGTGCTTTGCACAAGCACAAAGCTTTCCATTGGCTTTTCTCCTCTGGTGCTGCTGCTCCATTAAATCAGGTTGTGTAGTCTCAGCCCGTTGTACCTTCCATTCAGTCACTCTGTTTCCTGAGAGAGGAAAAAACGACTACAAAGCCAAGTAAAAAACTGGGATAGATACAGATCCAGATACTCACACAGAGGTGGTGCAGAAAGAGTTCCTTTCTGAAAGCTTTTCCTGTTCATGCACTGACCAAACTGATTTGTGAACAGCCTCTTATAATCAAAACTGAAGCCATTGGCAAGAAGAATCACCCAAACAATAAGAAAAATACAATTTCCTTAGAAATAGAGACAGCATTTTCAAAATTCATAATGCAGTTCTGGTTTCCCTGGATAGCTGGTCACAGACTCAGTGTTACACTGTGTAATAGCACTGGCATCACTTGCATTTGGATCATATTTATGTTTTAATTGCAGATTTTCACCAAGATAAGTTTGCAGTAGTCTATAGAAGAGTCTTATGAGTTTCCCCCTATCAGATTCTGCCTAGGAGTTCTATGAGTATATTATATTTAACCTCAACTTCTGTTTAACCCCTCAGCCCCTGTGTTCTCAGAACTGCTTTTTGTGAGTCCTCTGCTATCTTAAGATCACAGATGCTGCTCTGATATTAATGTAAAGGGTCAGAGCTTTTCTGGTACCCCCTGTGTGGGCCATTGACTTAAGAGTTGGACTCGATGATCCTTGTGGGTCCCTTCCAACTCAGAACAGTCTGGGATTCTCTTTTATATGGCCACTGGGCTGGATATAGTGGTCAGTAGTTCTCTTACTCCTTTTGTCAAGGGAAATGCAGCCAGATCAGTGAAACTCTTTATTTGGCAGCTTTTCTAATAGTCCTCTGTAGTTATCAAGAAATACAGAATAAATTTAGTCCTTGACATTTCCCACTGATCCTGATCCTCTGTCCAGGTCAGACTCCTTCTGGTGCTCAAACCCAAGATTCCTTTGGATGGAAACAGGGTGTAGTGAGTGGGTTTTGTGCTCTGGCTTTCCAGATAGGCTGCAGGTCTGCAGGTCTTATTGTCAAGAGAATGGAATAATGGCAAAGCATCCAGTCTTTGGAGAATTGCCTTATGTATGAATGCAGTCCAAAAAAGCTGAAATCCTTGTGCATTATTTTATTGATTAAATGTTGCCATCACTCGCTTGTCACACTCATTGTCTTTGACCAACTACAGATAATTAATTGTTTGATACCTTTCTGTCCACACTCCTGATTGTGGAGCCCCTGCACTCAAATGTTGTACACAAACAGTGTTTAGCCTTTAATAACACAAAACAGAGCTCAGATGGTTCTTTTCAGAAGTCATTCCCAGTTCTTTGCTGCCACTGGCTTTCTGCTAGAGATTTGTCCTTTGTGACTCTCCCCCCATTTGTTAACAGAATTTCAGTTTCCATCCTCTTCTGAAGGACCCTTTGTCTTTTTACAGTTCCACAACATTTTTTTCTGCAATGTCTCCAGCAGGTCAGAAAAAACACTACGTTGTTAAGTGCTTAGGACTGGATTTCAAGCAGTGAGGTAGCCTGGAGGGGCTAAAAATGCAACTATTCTATTGTGTAGTGAACTCCCTAAGCCACTGGTCTCTTCCACAGCTTACAGGTCACAGAGTCTAAATACAAATTTCCACAGTGTGAAGTCTCTGCCCATCTATGGGCCATGACAGGCCATTTTTGGGGTCTAATTCTTAGCCTGGACTGGTTGATAACTTGTGTTAAAGCCTTAGTCTCTTTGGGCAGGAGTGTACACACTATGGCAGCAGCTTCATTGCTGAATAAACCCAAGCCTTGTGTTCTCAAAGTTTGTGTCACATTCATTTTTTCCTCACTATGCAATATTTTTTCAAGTTGAAGTAAACTTGATCCCCCCCCAAAAAAAAGATTAAAATCTATTACTCTAACAAGCAGGCTTTCTGTCAGAAGACAATAGATATTTTCTGAAATGCCTAAAAAAATGTATGTCTTAAGTCCACTAAGTTGTTCAAAGTGAAGTTCTAACATTTCACATCATTGGGAGAAATCTGATGCTTAAAGAAGTAGTTAGTATATTAATTATAGCATCTATCCACAAGATTCCATATACAGTTTATCTTGCTGCTTCAATTTAAATACAAGCTTCTCAGGACTTCAAAATTTGGTACAGATTGCAGAACAAACCAACACTTGCTCTCAGAGTAGTTTCTCCAATTATTTCCACTGCTTGAAGAGAGCATAAAATGCTGTTATTTTATATATTGGTCACTGTTGCCTTCCTTCTGCTCCTTCCCTTGACAGAATCGTGAGGTTGGTTTTGTATGTTGGTTTTTCATCTGTTTTTCTCAGCCATCTCCTTGTAGGCCTGTAGGGAACAGTGATGCCCCTGCTGCCTTGTGCTGCTGTGACTTTGTGCCATTACCTCAGCCTGGTTTATATAAAACTGTGTGTTTTATATAAAAAGTACGTGTGTGTATGTTGCTCAGAAGGGGTTAAGAGTCCAACAGAACCTGACTGGGACCTGTTCTTCTCCTGGTTAATCTCTTTGTGAAGCAGATTGTTTCCTTCCCACCTGATTGGAAGCTCCCTTTGAATAACACACATACTCCATACTCTGCATGGTATAATAAATGTATATGGTGCCCTGTGGGTGTCACACCTGGATTGTTGAGCATATGCCAAGGACATTCCTGCTCATTTGTCAGTCTGGAGACAAATCCTGCTCTGTTGAGGTAAAGCCAGCCTTAAGGCACCTCATCAAATATTACAGATTCCTGATTTATCAAGTGACAGGAATTAATGACAGGGAATAAATGTTCTCCTTCTAAGTCATCCCCTCGTGTAAAAGCATTGTCAGTGGCCTGTCAGCCAAGCAGCTCTCAGTTCTTGCACTGCAGTCCATGTGCTGGGCAGTGGGAATGCCCAAGGATCTCTGCACACCCTAATTCCAGGGATCTCAGGAATTCTCAGCAGCTGCCCAGCATCAGCTGCCAGGAGAGGGACAGGGAACTTTGGAGAGAGTTTAGAAGTGAGTTTCATGTACAGCTACATCACAGCTACCTGCTAAGACAAACCCAGTTCAGCAGCAGTGAAGCAGTTGAGCTGTGCTAGAACTGCACAGGCTTTAAAGGAAAAGGTAATTTTTATTTCCTTTTACCCACAGGTCTACCCCTGGATAGTGCCAGCATTTTGGCACTTCCTGTGGGTAGAAGTGAGGAGCAGGGCTTGGAACCCTCCCACTTCTTTCCTTTACAGCTTCCCAGGATTTGCTGACCTCCAGTTTGTCCATTGGGCAGAAATAATTAGCCACCATTGTAGCTGCCATGTTTCTGTGAGTGTAGTCTTGTACTAATTCCATACTGGTTTGATGATGGTGTAATTACTAACCCAAGTGGCAAAGATGTGTCAATGTGGAAAATTAAAGACAAAGAACTGGAATCTGAAAGGCAAGGCCATATCATGCATTATGACATAGCACAGAATCAGAGCACAGAAATCCACACCTGCACCTCCTTTTGTAAACACATTTTACACTCGTGAGAAGAATGTGGAGCTTCGGTTCTGTTATATCATTTTTGCAAAGTCTGTTCAACTCAACTTGCTATCATTTCTTCCCTCTTTTGTCCCTCAGGAGCATGAGCAGCTCAGCTATTCCTCCACAAGGTCCAAGGCTGCAAGTGTTATCATCACAGGTCTCAAGCCAGCCACCAAGTACATATTTCATATCAGAGTCAGGACGGCAGCAGGATACAGCGGCTATAGCCAGAAGTTTGAATTTGAAACTGGAGATGAAAGTAAGTTTCACTGAAGGGAAATACAAAAAAATTACATAAAATAGAAGTAGCATCTGATTCTTAACCAGTGAGACACTGGGAGTTTGAATGGCTGAACCCACACCATTTGTTTACCACAAAGTGACCACTGCTGTGTGGTAAAAGACAACTGAGCCTCAGGCTTTGGATTGGTAACAAAACCAGATATTCCAGCCCAATGCTGTGGCTGAAGGAGTGGTCTCTTCCATAGAATTTCCTTATGGGTCCTTTCCAACCTGAGATGTTCTAGTGGTCCATGATCCTGTCTTTCCTTATAGAAGGCCTTGCTTTGGACATGTAGAAATACCCTTAGTTGGGCTTTATAAATCCACATCTTCCTGCAAGCTCCCAGAACACAGGGATGGACTCTCCTCTGCACTTGGTAGTGCTCCCAAACTCTCCAAATAAAAAATCCCTACCTTTTATATGCATTTCCATCAACCAGTAAACCTACTGAATTTGCCAGTAAGAAGCAGAAAGCCTAAGTACTCCTTCAGAATATGCAAAAAGGCTTCACTCTGTGATGTTCATGCTCTGGACAGTTTTACATTTAAGTCATGTATTGCCCTCCATATGAAAGAAACATAAAACAAGGTACTTATGTGTATTTGAGATAAATACAACACTAGATACCACACTAAAACACTCATTAATTAAATTACTTTAATTAACTAATTATGTGTACCACGTTTTTCATTAGTATTCTGGAATTCAAGTTGCTTAAGCCAACATACAGACTCAAAACTATGTGAGTGTTTCCAAGAGCACCCAGGGATTTGTGTTTTCACTTTCATTGCTTCTTAACTTCCCTTTCAAAAATCACTCAGGGATACATTTCCAAGTGCTTAATGCCTAATTGGCCTCGTTAAAATTTTCAGCACACTTAAGCCAATTGGTTTGAACAGGACTTGGGTGCTTTCAAGAATTTCAGTAGATCTTGTCTGCATCCTCTGATGCCATAAATACCTGGCATTGTGCACCCAGGGACATGATCCATATGAAAAATAAATAGTATTTAAACATGATCCATATGAAAAATAAATAGTATTTAAATAGTCCAGTTGTGTTGGAGAAAATGCCACTTGCCCATCTACAGCAGGAAGTCTGTGGTTCCAGTTAGCTCAGTTCGTTAAAACTTGGTTGTAATAGTGCCAAGGTCATGGGTTCAATCCCCTGTGTGGGCCATTGATTTAAGAGTTGGACTCGGTGATCCTTGTGGGTCCCTCCCAACTCAGAATAGTCTGGGATTCTGTGATTTCTCTCCTTGGTGCTGCTGGTAGAAATATCTCCTGGGAGTGAAATTCCACTCACTCCACCCAATCCCCATCTCTCTGTCAGTTCACTAATTTAATTGGCTCTTGGGCTGCATGGGGAGCTTCATGGTAACATCCTTTTCAAAGTGTAACACCAGAGCTGAACCTGATCCTGAATTAAACTGGAGAAATGAATCTGTTTCCAATGCCAGAAACAGACCTAGCACAGCTCACCTCCCAATAATTCTGGGTTTTTTTACTTACAGACCTAGGAACTTGCTGCCTGAATTGTCTTACACAGCTGAATAAAGAGAACAGCAACATTTTTGTCAGTACTGTTGTACTCCAAGGTACTGCCCTGTGTTGTTTGGGACAGATTTGGGGGAGTTGTGTTGAGGCTGCTTGGTTATCAATACACAGAAATGTTAACTTGCCCTTGCTGGCACACCCCTGGCTCACAAGCCAGTCCTGTCAAGCTGTGTACGAATCTCTTCATTTACCATCCTGGCACTGCTCACCTGAAAACTTTCTGACTTTTGAATGTACATTCTTCTCAATTATTCTTCAAATAATAGTAGATCAATAGTAGATTGCAGTTCTCTCTATCCCTACCAATTAGGAACAAGTTTCTTGGTGAAAATTAGAAACAAATTCCTTTTGCAATTAGTTTTTGTGGACTTTCAGTTAGCCAGATTTAATTTAATTTAAAGCTAACATTTTCATGAAAAGACTGGGAAGAACAGAATGTTTTAAAAAGTCTGTGTGGTCAACAGAAAATTTATCAACCGACAATCTCATCAAAATTAAAAAAAAATATTTCCAGTCATGAGTTTGATAAAAATCATTCTCCGTTGGCATCAGCTTGTGACATCCTTCAGCTCTCTGCCAATTGTGCAGGTTATAGAAGGGAAAATTCCAGGACCAGTTGTAGGTAAATCTCTAAGGTTATTCCATTTACCTTGTTTGAATATTGACATAACTAGTTAATAGGTAGTGGGGTAAAGCAGGGAATCCAAAAGGAGGATTTTTCTTAAAAGTAATAGACTGGTTTTAAAAAAATGAGCTGTTCATCAATGTGTGTCAAATGTCCTGAAGCATCCCATGCTTGGCAGGGTTCCTACACTCAGGTCCCACTGCTGTGGCTCTGAGTTGAGCCATAACCTCACTTGCAGCTCCTGCTTTTATCTATCAGAAGTACCAGCTATCTGAGTCACCACAAAAACCCCTCTGGTCCTTCCTAAAAGAGAGGAAAATGTATTATGAGAATAAAACCCCATTTGTCCTAGGGCAAATATGTTTTAATCTGTAACTGTAAGCCTCTCTATTTTTTTTTTCCTCTCTTCTATAAAGCTCTTTATGGAAGATTTTTCTTTTTTTTTTTTTTTTTGTTCGTTGGTTTTGTTGGTTTTTTGTTGTGTTTTTTTTTAATTAATGATTCAAAGCATATTTTTTTCTAGACAGGTGTTTTTGGCTGTGTTACCTCAGAGGCCCTGGTGCCTGGAGGAATGTGTAAAATATTGACCAATTTACAGCTCTCAGGCAGTGCAGTGTTTTCATGCTGCAGCTCTCTTGTTCTAAAACTGAGGGTGTTTTCCATGGCAGCCTTTCCATCATTAGGAGAAAATAATCTGAAAGTGAAATGGTTGGGTTCTTCCAAGGGGCCTGAGGGACAAACAGCATTTCTGCAGTGTGGGCTATCACAGTGCTGGGGCTGAACAGGGTGAGAATATTTAATATGATCTTTAATCCAAAAGCAATGTAGACTTTAAATAAAGTCATATTGACAATAGAAAAATATACATTTCAGAAATGTTAATAGAATACCTGATTAGATATTTTGTTGAAGACTCTGAAAAAAAATCATTGGTCTGAAACCCTGATCTTGATGAATAAATGACTTTAATTTCTTTACCCTAAGCAGAGATGGTGACTTTCCATGTATTGCCAGATTCTCACATTATTCCCCCTCTTCCCACATCCAAAAAATGTACATTTAACTTTTGAGGCTCAAATCATGCTATTTTGATTTGGATTTGGGTTCCATATTTTCCAGAACCCCAAAGATCACGAGAAGGCTCCTGAATCGTTGTTTCCAGCACTGCTTTAAGCATCACATGCTGTGATTTCTGCCACAGCAGAGGGGCCACCCCTGTGTATTTTTAGAAATACACTGAATTACAAGTGCAAAATAGTGATTTTTTTTCTTTTCTTTTAGAATGCTTGATGTTTTGATAGTAGTAAATTGAATTTGTTGCTGAAACAAACAAATCAGATGGCACATATCTCATGTTTAGAAACTGCCTTGTTGGATCTCTCCCCATGTCTGCTTAGTCCTACTGTTCAATATTAGCACTGGGTGCCAAAGGGTGTCTCATTTTAATCATAGAATGGATTGGGTTGGAAAAGACCTCCGAGATCATCAAGTCCAACCCTTGGGCCAACTCCAATCCCTTTACCAGATCATGGCACTCAGTGCCACGGCCAATCTCA
>JAWWEV010000001.1:3952485-3974268 GCA_035583235.1 Hafferia zeledoni
ACTTTACACATTTCTCAGTCCAGCCCCAGTCCCACCCCTGTGCCATCCCCCAGGATTTGGGGCTGGGGTCGTGGGACTCTCTGTTCTCATCAGCTCTTCTCTTCCTCTGGCTTTGGAGTTCTTCCAGTGTTCTTAGACTCAAGGTTGTTGGTTTATGTTTGGTCTTGTTCTGCCAGCCTTTCTGATAGTCTTCAGCTTTTCTGCCTTGAAGTGAGCCTAAACAGCTAAAAGCATTTGAGCTACTGATCTGTGGTAGGGGTTAGGATGTATAAACAATGAACTTAAGCTGCTACAAATACTAGCACATTAAATCTACATTTGCTACAGCTACAAGTACTTTTAAAATCTATAAAATGAAAATTCAGAAACTCCTTCAGCATCAATGGCCAGCCTAAATATTGAAAGAGAAGGCCTGGTACCCTCTAATGATGCATTTCATGAAGTGTGTCCATATGCACCAAAGAAAGGTAATTTAAAATACTGTGAGAAACAGAGTCTCAATCTTGTACGTTTTCAATTAAAGTTTATTATATGATAAAAGCAATTTCAGCATGCTGGGTACAATGGACACAAACATTGCTCACCATCACACCCCCAACACAGAGTAACTCTAACATTTATTTAGTCTCTACATACATGCTCATTCGACTCCTGCACAAACATTCTAAGTACATTGTTAAGCAGTTTAACAGATACCACTATAACTAAGTTACTTTTACAACCCTAGTGATAACCCCACCAGAAATTCTGTTCCCCTTAGATGTGGGAAAGTTTAACTCTTCAACCTTCCTGTTACAACTCATGTGGTCCTTGACAAAGTTATAGGAGATAAAGTGATTTAACACTATCCTGTTTGTCTCTCCATGTGGGTGTAAGTTGGAATTTGTGTTTAATTGGCTGGCCATATGTTTTTTCTCATGTCACTGTAGGGGCCCCAATAACCCATTCATTTTTACCAACACGAATCACATTCATACTTCTCACAGTACCACTCTGAAACCTCAGCATTGAGGTGACTCTGTGAGCCTGCCCTAAAAATTTACATTATAGAATCACAGATTCGTGGTTCTATGATTCTGTAACTCTGTGAGTCTCCCCTAAAACTTTACACTCCCTTGCTAAAACACGGTGTGGAAAGGGAAAACTTAATTATGTGTTAATGCAGTGTTTGAATGCTCTGTATGGTTTTGTGGTTGCAGTTTGTGCCTCAAACCTCCTGGTGATGGCAGGAGGGACCTCCTGGGATGAGATTGGGTGCAGGGCAGGAAGGACAGTCCCATTCCAGGGGCACTGGCTGCTGGCAGAGACTGGCCCGAAACAGGACAGGAGGGTGTTACCCTTTCTCTTCTGGAGCCATTGCACACCATCTTCCATCAAAAGTAATAAATGAAGAATAAATGTATCTTAATTATAGTCATGACAGGGTCAAAGGCCAGTTCTATTCCTTCCCAAAGGGTGTATTTCTGTGTGAAATGAATCCACACATGGGCTAATGGCACACTTGTATCTTTTCAGGACATCTCACCTGTAATATTCCTTAAAGTTTTCCTTGAAGAAAAATCTCTTATGGTAAAAGCAGGGGGAAAATGGGAAAATCACATAATGTTATTCACTTGCTCTACAAGAGAAACGATTCTCCTCTTGCAATAATTCTAGGCCTCATTAATACAAGATGATTCTTTTAAGTGCTATTATTTCTTTGTGTACTTTGAATAGAAGCTTCTCCACAGCTCTGATGTCTTTGCTTGTGACTGTTTGGGGTTTTTTTGCTGACAGTTTGTAAACACTTCCCATTTTTGTTCCTCCATGTGATCCCTCAGGTGTTTAATAGTATTTTGCAGGTATTTGTAACCACACATCAAGGAGGAAATACTTGATGGCCCATAATAGTCTCTGTTTTGAGCACATTGTTATGTGGAGGTTCTATTAAATGGTTATGGTTGTATTAAATGACAAAAGGCCTGACTGCTCATGCACTGGCTTCTCAATGAGATACCTACATACAAGTTTGGTTTATAAGGTCCTCAGAAATGTTATTTTCTGAGTCTTTGTAAAGCTTTTTACCACATTTTTTGGACTTAAAACTCTTAAATGTGATTTGTTTAGTAAAACTCATTCTTAATGGCTTCCTATTCAATGTCTTTTACAAATAATTCTGATTCAATCTGGTGAAACATTGAAAACAGGAAAAATAGAAATGCAATATATATATATAACATATATATAGCAAGTTAATGGAGATAAATGTTTATGTTTGATCATGGCAAGAACAACAAAATAACCAAAGCAACAAAATAAAAGTGAGCCAAGCACCAACTGCACAGAAATGGAGAAACTCCCACCTTCTGGCAGTGCCAGTCTGAAATCACCCCTAAGAGATGTACCCCAATAATCTTACCTGCAGTGTGGCTGTTCAGCTCTTCCTTCTTTACTTTATCATATTTGTATTTACATTAAGCATCATTCATTCTGAATTGCTTCTCCTGTATCAGAGATGACCAGAGGATGCCATTGCTGTTTTGTGGTAACTCTCTAAACGGCTCAAACCAGCTTTGCTTTACATGTGGGCAAAAAACATCCACTGCATTAAAAACAAACAAACAAACAAACAAACAAAACCAAAACAAAACAAAACAAGATAAACAAAAAAACCCCCACACAACCAAAAAAACCAAAACAAATAAAAAACCCAAACAAACAAAACAAACAAACAAACCTACAACCAAAGAACAAACCACAACAAAAGAACCCAAACAAAACCAAAAAACCCAACCCAAAAGCCAGTGGTGCCCTTGAGAGCAGTGCCCTCCCCTCCACTCTCTGAGCTGCTGCTCTGAGCTTGGACTGTGGATCTCATAACCCCAACAGGAGCACTTAACATTCAGTAATTGCTGTGTTATAACCTAATTGCTTCACATGTTCCTTATGTGTAGGACTTCAGTTAATTTAACTACGTGGGAGACTTAAAATGCTGCCATTATTCTGCTCTGAGGGTCATTGGGAACGAAGATAATGAGATGCTTTTTATTTACCAAAACCTTTAGCTCAAGTTAAGTGGCAGATTCCCTCCCAAATACTCAGAAAAGTTATTCCTTACTAAAGCCAAAATACTTTTACATCTTTTTTTCCTACAAAATTCACCACAGATGTTTTAATTAAACACAGAACTAAACTGGAGAGCTTATAAGTATCTGGCAAACAGCTTGGCAGGGCAATGTAGCTGCTGGTTTCCTTTTTTCCCTTTCTACTTTGCACTCAGTTGAGGGGAGTGTATTCTTTTTTTCCAGTTACTCTGACAGCTGATGTTCAGTTTTATGAGATTTGGTGTGTGCTTTTGCACTGTGTAGAGGTTCTTTTATGTGCCAAGATTGGCCAAATTAAGGATTAGTTTGTGCTGCTGGGATGAGGCATAAAGAGATGCCTGGAATGGAGGTGGGTTTTAAGCCCAGTTCTTATATTTGATAGTTACAGCTGTTTCACTGGAGGCAAAGCTTTCAGCAGCCTCCAGAATCTCTCCTGGATTTTTACAAAAACAAGCCTATTTCCAGACATTTCCTTTTGATTTAGCTCTCATTTCTATCCCAAACTCCTTAGTTTCTAGTTATTCCACCTGTTGGCAGTCCCAATTCGCATGACTTAGCTGATGGAGGGCTACAATGACAGATGGATAATAAGGACCTTTTCTGGATGTATTAAATAGAATTTTTAAACCACTTAGCAATTTGCACTCCTCATTTATACCCTAGCACAAGCTGAGGAAGCTCAGCCCTTCCTTCATAATTACACACACACAAACAAACATGTTGGGGAAACCCAAATAATAAATCACCAGTGCTGCATCTGTGTCTTCAAACTGCAGCTCAGTCCAGTGTTCCCTGCTCTGTCTGGGGGGAATTCTCAGGTTATACTCTTGTTGTGTACTCTTGCAGCTCGTGATTAGGGTGATGTGCAAAGGGTTTGTTTGTAAATGCCTGCCCAAGTGGCCTGGCAGAAGTTACAGGCAGAAACTTCAGGATGTGCTGCTGCCTTTGAAGAGCCAGACAGAGTGAGCTGGAAAGGAGGGGAGGGAGAGCAAACACCTCTCCTACTGTTCCTTTCAAGCTAAGCTCCTTTCCTGAGTTGGTTGTTTTATTTTATTACTGACAAGAACTAGAGATGGGTGTCAGGCTATTAAAAACTGGAAAAGCTGCTGTTAAGCAAACATTCCAGAGCCCCTCCCGAGTGCTCAGCATTCCAACTACACTGCAGGAAAGAGGGAAAAGCATCAGAATTATCCTTGCCATCCATCCCTTCCTCTGAACATCAGTGCCTGCTCTGACCTCCCCAGGGCAGCAGCTGCTCCTTTGCTCCCTGTTCCAGTCCCAGGGCATCTCCCTGAATCCTGAAAGTGTCTTGAGGTGACTTTTTTAATGAATTTATAAGCATCAGTTTTCTCCTGACACTTCTTTTGCAATGGTTTGTTAAACAGCTTTTTTTTACATCTAGGGAGAAATGGAAGCAAAAAATTTAGGCTTGATAAAACAACCCACCCCTGTGAACCTCAAAGAATACATCACATGCAGGAGATGAGGATGCACTTACTTCCCAGAAACTTAGAAATGCTCCAGGACAGTTTGCTCACTGCTGTCTTGGACTAGGGAATAACAGCCCTTCTCTTCCACACACACAGAGGAATTTCCATGACTTTACTGCCTGGTTATTTGTCCAAGATACATTGTAATGTTCACATTTATTCCAGGGAGCCTCTCAAAAAATTCACACGTAACTGTAGAGCACTAAACCAGATGATTATCAGTTTTCTCCAAAATTACTATTTTATTACAATTTCCAAGTGCACCTAAGTGAGCCCATTATTCTTGATATTGTATAAACTGACACTTGAAAGCAAATTGTATTGACAGACCCTTATTGAATGAAATTACTCAACAAGAACCATCAAGGAGCAATTGCACATAGTGAAATTCAGCTATAATTTTGGTACTCCAATAATGAGAAAAGTAACTTTTTATTTTTCCAGTTAATGCATTTTTCCCCCTGCTCTGAATTCCAGCACCTGCACTGCTGTATTTGTAGTTAAATGAAAACTGTTAATCCTTTCTCAGTGTCTAACAAATTGATTTTCCATTGAATATGCATTTTCTGGGCTATCTGAACCAAGTGGCTCTTTGGGTTTGTTCTTTCCATGCTCTGTGCTGTTTGGCCTATAAACCCTCCAAGTGAGACATCATGGCATGGATTTTGGGGGAACAGGAGTTCAGATGTACATGGAATTTCCCATTAAAAGGTATTTCAGAACCAAAGGAGGGATGAGCAGTGAATGGGGACATTTCTGTGCTGCTCAGTGAGGGTTTAGCTGGAACTGTAGGACTGGATTGAGCTCCAGTGCAGGACCTGCTAAAGGGAGGATTTCATTCTCCACCCTTTAAACAGCTCATTTCATGCTCAGATGCTCATCCCAACAATTCCAAATTGTTAGGTCCTGGAAGTTCAGAAAAGATTTGTTTGCATGTGTGGTCATTTTTATATAACATATAAAACACATTTTTAAAAATCAAACTACAGAAAATGTGAGGATTTATTGTGACAGGCTTGTGAATTGAAGCAAATCCAAACTCCCTTTCTAGCCTGGCAGGAAAGCATTGACTGCAAAAACAGACTCAGAATTGGTTTGGTTTCTGTGAGGTGGGACAGGAGGAATAGTTACCTTGAATAATGTTTAATATTTTGTGTCTGGTTTAGGTAGGAATTAAGTGTATCTTCACCACATTCAGCAAGCCCAAATGTTGGGGAGGGGAAATAACCTGCCTAAGTCTGGGTTTTGCACAAAATCCTGTTTAGGTGGGTTATAAGAGTGCACAATTCTGTACAGACTCACAGAACCCTCCTGTGACACAGCTGTGAAAATTTGACTCCTTCCCTTGAAATGCCTTTTTATTCCTTAGGAAAAAAAAAATAATCTCGCAATTGCTGTGTGTGGAAATGTCTCCACAGTTATGGGAGAGGGATGTGTTGGGGTTTGTTCTTCAGGGGTTGGTCTGTGGCCTCCACTCCTTCTGGAAAAGAAATAAAGCTTTTCTCATGAAGGGTGATCAGCATTTTGTAAAATATCTCAGGAGTTTAATCCCTATGTAGACTAAAGGGAAATAGGACAAGCTGTGTTCTCCAATAATAAATAGAAAAAAAAATATGCAAAGGACACTCTGAAGTGTCAGAATCTTACCAAGTTCCCCAACAGGCATAGTATGAAATAAACAAAAAATGCCATCTTCTAATAGGATTAAAATAATACTTTAGCTGTGTCATTATTCTGAAAGCACAAAAATATGTTTCCTGCAACCTTATGTATGATTTTTTTTTTTTAATATTTTGCTCATCTTCCAATCTTAGTTGTAGCTTCCAATCTGTAAACATAACACACTTATGGTAATGTGTGAATTCACAGCAGAGATTAAATCAGATTTGTTTCTTCTCTCCCCTAAGTAGCTGTTACAGTAAATATTGGGGAAGTGCAGGAGCCCCAGAACACAAATTGACACTGTTTAAATTCCTTTACATGCTGTGGGATCAACAGGCCAAGTAATTATTGATGCAGTTGCACTCTGGGGTCTCATTTTGACCCAAAGAACATCCTTTTCTCTTTCCACAGAGGATGTAGATTGGTAAGAACACTGAGTAACAAGGGTGAAGTGTCATTAGATTAAGTAAATATGCTGAAATTCAGTTATTAAAAAAAAAAGTGAGGTGAATTTTTGGGGTTAATCCAACTGGGGAAAAGTATCTCTCTTAAACTGAGCAGAATTTGTTATTTATTATGAATATTTTTCTTATTTTTGCTTCAGTGCTAAAGCAAAAGTGCAAGAATTTTGGGGGTTCTAAGTCACATTTCAAGCAATATAAAGCTCATGCCAGAATCAGTGCTATTAATTAACAAGTCAGGTGTTTTCTTCCCCAAAACAGAATTAATTTAAAACTGAGTGGCCACATTTTTGTGTGGCTGGTCATTAACAAATTGCCTGTTTTTGTGAAGAAACAATCTACCTTCTCCCTCCTGCTTATACAGCAATAAATGCTGTGACTTCTCCATTTTAAATGTGAATATACAACCCAGGATTTGAGATGGGATGGTCAAAAATGCAGAGTTCGAGCTCTGGCCATTCTTCTGACCACCCAGTCATTTCACCCCATCTCTTTTCACCATACATAGGATTTTTCTGTTGATAGGTTAATATAAAAAGTAGTGTTAAACTCTGAAAAGAGGTGCTTCAGATAGAATAGTTCAACAGCAGCTTTCAGATCTGCTCTTGTTCTCCTCCCTCTGTCCTGCTGAATTCCCCTAAACCATCTCACCCCAGTGATGGAGGGGTTTCTTTTTCCTTTCTGCTTATAATGCCCCTGGAAATATAAACAGCAGGAAGGAAATGGCACTGTCTTCATCCATATTGTATTTGGAATGCCAGTAAATATGCAGAGAGAGAAACAGCCCAATGAATGGAAACTTGGAGATTTTTGTCAAAAATATGTCTGTAAGGTGTAAATACAGGAGGAAAAACATGCCAGTTTTTGTATTCTATAATATAATTTGTATTCTATAATATAATTTGTACTTCTGTAATATAATTTTCACCATTATTTCTCCCTCCTGTATCTAACGTCCAGCTAGTGACAAAAAACTCTTTTCTTCTGGTTGGAGAAGGTATTTTAGAAGTGTCCAGGCAGGCTTGTCCTGCCTTCCCAAACACACCAACAGCCATGAAGTCTCCCCAGTGGGGAATTATTTAATATATAATTGCAGAAAAACAGCTCAGAGAACAATATTTTCCGAGTGTGGTGATGGGATAAATCTTCAGTTGGCAGTGACAGCTCTATGTCCATCCTTTACTAAAAATGAGACAGTACCTCAGGGTCATTCATGTGTTTTATGTTCTTATTTATTGATTTGGCCAAAGTCTCTTCCTTTGACTAAACTGACTGAACCCCTTTTGTGGTGTGATCAGTAATGTAAGTGGGGTGGCTTGCAGGTAAATTCCTCATGTGAATTGATGGGGACTAACAGTGCAAACCCCAGCAGATTTTTTTCCAATTGTTTTTTGCATAGTATTTAAGTTTTCTTTCTTCCTTTTTTCCTCCCTCAGTTGTATATTATGGAAAAATATTTTTTTTTCAATTCACTGAAATGAATCCTCCTCTGATGCTTTGGAATGAAAAGGTGCCCGACAAGGAGGGGATTTTCCTGAGACTGATTTTTTCTGAATTCTGACCTGCAGAAGTGCTGGAGCAATAATTCCTTACATGAACGAGAGAGCTGGTTTAAGTGGAGGAATAAATAACCTGTGCTTGTGTTAACAGATCTGCTCCCATAATTGGGATTACAGATTTCATTGTAAGACTGCACAAAAGGAACATGTGCAAACTATTCTTTTTGGAGGATTAATCTTACATAAAATATTCATTAAAGGAGGCTTTGCTGCATTATTTAAAATGACAACAGGAGACAACAAGCTGAATATTTTGTCATTGATATGACACTTAAAATTCTCCTCCTTATTCATCAGTCTACCCCTCAATTAAATTGCATGCTGTCAAAATTTTTGTGTTGTGAGAAAAAAATAGAGAAATTAAAATATATGGTGTGAGTGTTAGATGTTATCAGTGCTTTGCATTATTCTGCAACGTGTGGGTTTCTCCATGTGCAGGGAGGGGAGGCCGCCTTAGGCAAGATCCCCCACACATCTGGGTGGGAATAGTTAGAGCTTCACCAAACACATGAGCACAGTGAGTGTGGCTGTGCTATCAGTGTGTGTCAGCTATAAATGTGATTGTAATTTCATTGGGGTAAGGAGGTAGTAAAATGATACATGTTACACTAATGTGCTGCAAATTATAGATGTGATATACATGTATACATGGTATGGGAAAGCCACATTTGGGGCTGAGACCTCTTGCCTCAGAACACTCAATTCCTCTGCTGGAAAAGGGTTTTCTCACAGTCCTCCCTCCTCCAGCACTGCCAGGTGACCAAAAGTGCTGCAAGACTCGTTTGACTGATTTGATCATTCAATCTATCCTCAAATATTTTCTCTTTTGTTCTCCCCCAGTTCAAACAAGAGTTGTGTCCTCTCCTCCAGCAACACCTGCAGTTTGAGCTCCTGCATTCCAAGCCCTCAGCTGAGCCCTTTTCCCTGTCCTTTTGCCTGTGGATCCTCACACTGAGCTCTGAGTGCTCTCCTCACACCCTTCTGTCTCCCACTGCTCTTTGTCCTCACACTTGTCTGTGTTTAGTGTGTTTAAGCAATCCTGGGGAAAGAATTCCATGCTGGAAAACCTGGCATTAGCCTCCCCCTGGATAAAATAATCAAACACTGCTTCTCCATCTCAGAGCCTCCTCTGACCCCTCTCCCATTTATTCAGTCCTGTCCTCCTTTTGAGGATGAAGAATTCATCATCATCATCATGAGAACAACATGAATTTTCATGATCTAAGTAATAGTCTTTTTTGTTTTTGTCTTTGTCTAGAGGCAAACGTTACACTGGGAGTTTAGAAATCTCCCAATATTATTTTCAAAGTCAATTTTGCAGTCAAACCAAAGCATTAGTTTGTGCCTGCACAGAGGTTTGCCACAGCCAAGTGCTGGCTGAAATCTCACTGTACTCACTGTCACAGTCCAGCTTGTAATTCATAAATGGCTTTTCAACTTTAAAGCATTAAACTCACAGCCAAAATGGGGTGGCTTTGATCAAGTGCTGCCACATTAGAGATTATTTGAGAAGTTCATGTTCAGATCTAGACTTAAGATTTTGCTTGAGATAATCAAGTGATGAAGGAGGGTCTGAGCAAAAGGAAACACAGTTGGGATTTTGGGGGAAACAGTCAATAGTTTAATTTAAAAATAAGTTTGGAAATAAGTTGTGTTGAAGGATATGAATCTCAGGAGCATAAAAGCTGTCACGAGATATTCCTTTCCCGTGGAGGTGTCAGCCCCTTGACAGTGAGAAAATGATAGAAGTGATGGAATTCAGGTCATTCCTGTGCTTGGAACTAAAGGGACTATCCACAGCCAGGCAGCTTTACCAAGCTGAAGTAAATACAGTTTATAAATACTGTGGTCTCCAAGAGCTTAAAAGTGATGTGTCATCTAAGCTTATAATGCAAAACCAGGGTATAACCAGAGGAATAGGATTGATGTGGTGGCAGATGCACCTCTGCAGCTGAGACTAAACATTCAGTTAAAAATTAATAAATAAAAATCAGCTGGTAATTCTTCCCACTTCCAAAAGTCTTTCCAAAAAGACCACTAAGGAATCTGAGAATTTGCACAGAAAAATAATATAGTGCTGTACTAACACTGTGAAGTTTTATTCACTGAGGACATAAACATGAGGGTTAATACAGAAATAATTACAAATTTTATTAGAGGAAATGAGAGACTATTGTAAGGAATTACAGAAAGACTGGACTAAGCCATCACCAGGGGACCTGGAGCTCTGAGATGACATTCTGAGGTGAACCTGCTCTTAAATTGCAGGTCAGCTCAGGAGGAATATCTGGCTGTGGCTTGTTGTGGTTTTGGACAGTTTAATAAACACTTTCATTATTAACCAAAGTGCAGAGACATGGACAGTTGTGCTGGAACATTCAAAATGCCCTTCTGGGCTTTGGCAGCCTGGAAACTGTTTGTTCCTCAGCCAAATAAAGCACAAACATCATTTGAGAGGCAGAGAAAATAAAAGTGATGGGAGATTCTCCCTTTGGGTTTGACCAAAGGTGGTGTTGGATGGAGGAGGGGACGTGGCAGAGTCCCAGTGGATTCCAACCCTCTGGGTTCCAACACACCCCAAAGGAGATGGGAAAGAAAATTTGCCTTTTTAAGGCTCTTAACTTCAAGGCTTTTTACCTCTTCCCAATCCTACTAACATATTTCTTCATTATATTAAATTTTTTTATGTTAGAGTGGCTCCTTTGTAACATTAACAATTCTAAAAAACTCATTGCTTTGCAGCTTTAATTTGAGTGACATTTGTATGTGCAAACACCTGAACTCAGAGCTCTGCTGGATTATACACACCCAATCCTGGAGGGGTTTTAGTTGTGACATCCCCTTCTGTCTGCCTTCTGTGTCTCTAAATCAGAGACATTTTCCTTTGAGAGGAGAATTATGACACTGAGTTTGTAATTACCTGGGCATGGCTTATGAATATTTGGGGTTTGCCTTAAATATATTCCAAAATATTTGCTGTTTGGAGATAGCAGAGCCTTTTTTTGATCCTTTTTAAGGGGGAGTACTCTGGAGTGAATGATGTACACAAAAAAAAAAAAAAATGGAAAATGATTCTTAGAGAGCAAGACAGGAAATTGTGTTTGTGATATAAATAAGGATTTGGAAAGCATGGAACACATTTAACTGCTATGAATAATCTGTGCCTAAACATGAACCTAAAAGCCCCCCAATGTGCTGTTTTGCAGGCAGGCCAGTGATGATTGTGGTGGAATACATGGAGAACGGATCCCTGGACTCCTTCCTGAGGGTGAGGTGCCATTTCCTGCTGCCATTTGAATAAGAAACCCTTCTAGGTTAAGATTTTAAAG
Organism: Hafferia zeledoni; assembly: GCA_035583235.1. Taxonomy (NCBI): domain Eukaryota; kingdom Metazoa; phylum Chordata; class Aves; order Passeriformes; family Thamnophilidae; genus Hafferia; species Hafferia zeledoni. Next base: position 3,964,070 of record JAWWEV010000001.1, read on the forward strand.
CATTTATCACAAATTAATTTCTACCTAATGTTATTCATGGGGTTTTAGTGAAGAAAAGGAGCATTTTCCCCACGGTGATATACAGTGATATATTAGAGCGTGGCTGGAACAGGAGGAGATTTGAACTTAATAGAATTTATTCCCTCTACAAAAGTTGTCCCTGTACTTCAAATAGTATTTTGGTGAGAGAAAAGATAAATTGAAGGATAAATGCCTGGCCTTATGCAAGTGGCTCATTTTTCTCAGTCACCTTCAAAAATACTCTGTTACAGTTTTTTTTGCTTGGTGAAGTGTAGAATATACTCAGTAATTGATTTATAATTATTTATGGTTACCTGCATTTAACAAATTGAATTAGAAAGCAGTTGAAATGTCCTGGCATTAATTAACCCCCAAAGGTTACTAATAAACATTAAAGAAGGGCTACAGAAATTGTGAGTAGTATCATAGACTCATAAAATCACAGAATGGATTGGGTTGGAAAAGCCCTCTGAGATCATCAAGTCCAACCCTTGGTCCAACTCCATCCAACTGCTGGCACAGTTGGTGTTTCCAGGCACTGATTCTCCCTTCCTTTTTAATTTTGGTTATCCCACAGTACTTTTTTCTCTAACATTTCTTGTTGTCCCCTTCACTGGCTCTCCCAAATAATTTTTTTTGTCTTTCACTGTAATGACCGATGCCTGTTATGTTGTCAGAAACTGGTGGGAATTTGCTGATTTCTCAAAATCAAGTTGTTTTTATGGAGTGTTTGGTATCACCCATGTCTTGGACAATGGGGAGTTTTTAAAGAGCCCTCTGGCTCATCTCTCTGTCCATCTGCCACTGAGTTGAGGACCTGCAGCATCCACAGTCTGTAATTTCTCACAGTGCCCCAGGAAGACTTGCCTGGGCCTGAAATGTTGCCCTGTGCCTGTGTGTGTGTGTGCAGATTTCACAGAAGGGAATAAAACCAAGGGCTGAAATAATTCATGAGAGAGAATTACCTTTATATTACTTATATTCCAGTTTCTCTTCACGTGCCTCCTTTACCAGGATAGTTTCTACTTATCAGGATGCTTTAATAGAAAGTGGCATCAGCAAAATTATGGTTTTCCTGTGGAGCAAATCCCTCTCCCATTCCATGGGTATATTTGGAAGCAAAACTGCTGGGGGGAAATGGGAGCCAATAATTTCTGCAGCTGCTTTCCATGTATATTATTTTACAGTTTCAATTCAGATATGGGTTATTCTTCTCCAATGCTTTTTAAATGTGCTTTAGATAATATTGAACATCCCAAAGCACTGTAGATATGTCAGCATTTCTGTTAATAATTAGCAGAGTCAATGGCTGCAAAGTAACCTATTTAAAAAGAAATCCAGCTGCTTCATTAATAATGGTTGTTTCCTGCAGATACGAGTCCACACTTGTAAAAGCTTTTGTGAAGATACAAAGAAACAGCAAGGCTTTATCTTTAGCAAGCCTAATGAAAGGCATTCAGTGAACTTAAGAAATGTTGTGAGGTTTGGAAGGGCTTATAAGACAGTCTGTCTTATTTAAAGGATCACTTGTTACAGTGCAGTATTTTGACACTGAGAGGGGGAAAATCCATTTCTCACCAGAAGAAATATCTCCCCACATACCACAGCCTGCAAAACTTCACCAGCACATCCCTCCATCTTCTCCCAAAAACGGGTCAGTGCTACCAATCCAAAGTGGGATTCTCTGATGAAGCACTGAGGGTATTCCAGAAGAACCCCCTTGGAGGGTATTTCCTTGACATGACAATGACAATCTCCAAACAAAGCCTCTCTCAGCCCCCTGACCCCAAAAATCTTTGTAGCTGTTGCTTCCCTGTGCCCACTTTGTACTATGAGTGTGAATTTAACAGCAAGCTCAACTAAATTATCTCTTGCCTCTGTGCTGGCTGCTAACTTCCAGCTTTTGGGGAAAAAAAATTGCCATGGATTTGCAATATGAAGATGCTTCAGAGATATTCTTAGTGCAAAGGCATCAGCTAATTATAAGCAATTCTGTAAGATGATGGCAATTAATTACAGTGATTGTGCATCTTCAGACAGCCTCAATTGCTAAACACTTGACACTGAATTTTCCTCAGAAATACTGTGTTATTTTTGCAATTATATCAAAATCATTTCCAAAAGATGGAACTCAGTTGCCTTTTTTTTTCCTTACAAGATGGAGGCCTGTGAGTTAATCACCCCACAAAAGCACACCTGAAATTTGCTGGCAATGATACGATTCTTTGACCAGAAATGAGGTTTGTGTGGGTTCATTTCTGGTAACACTTGGAGAGATTTCTCAGAAAAAGGCTGTGGGCTCTCAGTTTAGTGTTTCCTCAGGGGCTGGAAGCTCAGTCCTCTTTCAGTGTGACTCCAACAGCTGCCACATAATCTGTGCCTGGAAAGAAAGTGGGTAAAACTTGGGGATTGGGGAAATCCAGGTACAATTCCTTGTCACCAGCTCCACACACGGACTTTGGGTGCTGGAGGGACACATTGTCTTTATGTTTTAGTCCCCTGGCTGTGTCGTGGGTATTTTAGCCATCCTTTACTCTGCAAGCACACGAGGAAAATAATAAAAATAATAAAGACAGGGAGGGCTGAAAGGGCTTCTGTCTGTGTTGATGGAAAGGTGTGGTTGGTAGTAAGGAAGGAAAGTCGCAGTCACAGATGTTTGTTGATACAGACTATAAAGGATACAACAAAAAAGACAACCAAGAGAGAGGCATAATAACAACAACAAAACCAACCATGACTCTGAGATTGGCTCAGCTGGTTAAAACTCGGTTGTAATAATGCCAAGGTCATGGGTTCACTCTCCTATGTGGGCCATTGACTCAAGAGTTGGACTCGATGATCCTTGTGGGTCCCTTCCAACTCAGAATAGTCTGTGAGTCTGTGATTCAAACAAACAAAAACCACCAAAAAAACAAATAAAAACCACTTAAAATACCTGTAAAAAAAAAAATTATTTACAGGCATGCAGAGTGAAGAAAATGCTTTAAAACATATTTTGATGTTTATAAGAAACATGTTTAATTGCCTGACAGCATCACCTGCAGCAGAGTGTACAGCATGTGAAACCCTGGAATTCAGCTTGAAATCTTAATCCCTCTTGGCTGGTCCAGTGGAGGCCAAGATAAGTGTGCCTAGATGGAGGAAATATTGGGATATATTGCTCTCTCACGCAGCAATCATTGTGGAGTTGTTCTCAGAGCAGCTTTGCTGTCAGGCTCCCCCTTTTCCCAACCACAGCTCAGCTGCTGCAGCACAGACACCTCCATTGAGCAAGTTTGGGGGGAAGGAAGAAAAGAGAAAAATGGGGACTTGAAGCAAGTTCTGCCAAAGGATGTTGTAAAGTGTGTGTTGTGTCTCCACCTGCCATGGCCCCAGAGACACAGGAGCTCTGGGGAGAGGGAGCCAGGTGGTCGTTGCCAAGTTTAGTGCTTCCTGTTATTATTTACCTGCATTCAGAGAGGCACCAACACCAGAGCTCATAACAACACTCCTCCTTTTGCTTTAGTGTGCACTTGTTTTTATTGGAGGCACATTCCTTTCCTGGCAGGATAAAGGGGGCATCTTGCTTTCAAATAGGGCTTTGTAAAGAAGAAAACCTGCTCTGGAGACTTTATTTTCTGAGCCCAAATCAGATGGAGCAATTAGAAAAATAAATTTGGAATAATGCATTACCTTCAGTTAAACTGTAAGCAGCCTGTATTTATGTGGTGTAAGATTACCCTGAGAAGCTCTTGCTGATGCTCCAGAGCCAACATTTGTTAAATCATAGAATCACAGAATCAATTGAGTTGGAAAAGACCTCTGAGATCATCAAGTCCAACCCTTGGGCCAACTCCAGTCCCTTTACCAGATCATGGCACTCAGTGCCACGGCCAAGCTCAGGTTAAAACCCTCCAGGGATGGTGTTCTCAAGCAAAGTTTTACCCTGCTAAAGGGAGGGAGAAATGCCCATTTTTAATTTTTAGTTAGACATTAAATACTACAGATATTCTTACTACCAAGCAGCAACACATTTATTACAAACTGTCTTGTATTTGAAGGCAAAATAGGTGATGTGGACTCTCAGTGTGCTCTTTATCTTAGTGAAGTTGCCAAGAACACGTAAGAAACCAGAGGATCAGGACAGAGCCAAAGTCATTAATGTCTTTTAAAAGAAAGGGAAAGGGAAGCCAAGAAATCAGAAGGCAGTCAGCTTAATGTCAGATTTCTGGAACAAATTATCAGCAGAGTGTTTATAGCACCTCCGAGATAACAGCGAGATAAGCGGGAGGCAACGTGGCTTTGTCAGGAATTAATTCTGTCTGACACTTTGGGCTCCTTTGGGAACAGAAGGAAATATATGGAGCAATGTGGTCTTCCTGACTTTCTGCTGGTGCCCACTATTGGCCCCACACTGTATGGAGGGAGTGGAATTTGGAGGGAGAGTGCAGCAGGTTGGGCTGTTCTGTAGTCTGTGTTTTCCCAGAGTTTTATAAATTCTGCATCCTGAGATTGGCAACTCAACTTGGAAATGCTCAGGCAATCCAAAGCTGAGCAGGGGCACAGGCAGACAGCAGGGTGGAGCTAGGATTTGAAATCATCACAACAAAATTAAGAAGTAATTCAGTAACTAATTAGCTCAAAACTAATTAGAAATAAGTGAGGACAAGGGCACAATACTCCACTGTGGCTGGAATAATCAGCTGCAGAGTAGAGGAGTGTTATGGCATCTCATGATAAACTTTGGAAGGGGCTCAGCTTGCAAATATTTTTAATAATAAAAATATTTCCCGTATTTTTAATGGTTGAAGAGTCACTTAGGATTGCTCGTTAGCAATTAAAATGAACTAAAGTAATTATATTTGATTGAATGAATGGAACCTATTAATAATAATTAATTAAATATGCGTGGAGCTCCGTTAGTTGACTAAAGGAATTACCAGTTGACCTCATTCTGTACCAATAATATAAACCTGAGTGATTGTGGGAATCATGAGTTGTACTGCCAAGCAACACCAACCTGCAACTTGAATTTTGGAAGATCATCACAGACACATCATTTTTAGTGCTATTCTCCATCTAAGGCAAGATCCAAATCATCTGCAGTAAAATATTTAGACTCACAGCAAGTCCTGCACACTTCTTAGAGCACAAGGGCATAAAAGTGCTGTGACTTATGTGGGAAATAAAGAAGTGGCTTTAAAATAGGCAGAAATCCAGTGGCCACACTTCCAAAAGGTTACAAGAGAACAAAAGTTTCTGAAGAAGCAAAATTCCATGGGCTTGTAGAAAAACACCAAACTGGAGCACCCTGGAGGGCAAAAAGCAGCAACTGACCCTCTTTACCAGCCCAATATATGTCAGTGCTCTTGAAAGGTCTGTAACAGAATATTTAATTTACAAAAGATTTTCAAAAGCAAAGTGTAGCTGGATTAAAAACAAACAAACAAACAAAAAAACAAAAACAAAAAACAAAACAAAAAACAAAACAAAAAAAAACACACCACTTTTTCAGGGCATTTGCACCACTGCATAAATGCAATGGCAGCTGCTCAGACATTGCATCTGTACTCAGTGCTGAGAAAAGTTTGTTTAGCAAAGCCATTAAAGCCTGATTAAAATTTAATGGCGTGATAGGATAAATGTGGCGAGTGCAGGGAGGTCTGAATTGCTGCCAGGATTGATTAACACCCTCAACAGCCCAGAGGGAACGCCATGCAAAGCATATTTCAAAGCTGGGCTGTGGGAATCAGAGCAAAACCCTGGGTACAAGCCACCCCATCAGTCAGGGGAGTGTTTTATGTCCCTATAACAAGCAAATGAAACAACATCATGGAAAAGTTGCCAAAGGATTGTACTTTGGGGTTTAAAAATGCTGAAGATACGAAACCAGACTCATCCCTGCTATGATTTCATCACTCTAGTTGAGTTTTCCAAGGGTTAAGTGTGGCCCATGGTCTGCACCCAGGTCAGCTTAATTCAGCCAAATATTTTGATATATTGGGAGCCAACAGTTTGTAGGTTGTGTGGGGACACAACTGGCGTGGGGACAGATGCAGGAGGGATTAGAGAGAGACTTGAGAGAGGAGACTGTTTTGCTGACAGGAAAAATGTATTTCCAGTGCAAGGCTGGCAATGAAACAATATAAAAGCAAACATGAGAAGGGGCAGAGGAGAACAGATGGAATAGAGGATTTGGAGAAATACACACAGGGAGGAGGAGGACAGAATAAAATTGCAAGTGGTATGTTAGCAGGTCTGTCATTGCTTTAAAGGTAAAGATAGGAAACTTGAACTTTTTTTGTCAAGGCAGAAGCCAAAAGAAATTGGAAAGAAGGAGGGAGAGAATGTTTTAAGCTCAAGCATTACTGCTGTGCTGGAAAGGCAAGTACTCAGGTTTGGAAAGTGCAGAAAAAGGTTTTATGAAAAATCAGTCAAGCATGAGATTTGAAGGAGAAGAAATTAAAAAAGGAAGGAAGGAATTAATGTTTGTGATGTGAAAAGACAAAAGGTTTAAGGAGGTGTAGCAGATGACTCTGAGGTTTGTTGAAAGAATGGAGCTGTGAAGGAAGATGAGGAGGAGGTGAAATCCAGGGGTTTGGGGGCTGGGTGTGTTTGGTGCTTTGCTGTGGAGGTGGGAGGGGTTTGATTGGCCATTTTGCCAAAGTCAGGTGCTGGCACTTTGTTCCAAATCCAACTTCTGCTTAATGAGCTAAAAAAGTTACCCATACATGGGAAGTGTGAAGAGTATGAACTGCAACCAACAGTTAACCAGCCAGTATTAACAGCAACCAGCTTTGTCATTTTTAAGGCAAATGAACATTAAGAATTATTTTTTTAAAATAGCCAAACCCAAATCCTGTGTGGCTTCATTACATAAAACACTGGATAAAGTCCCATGTCCTTCCCTTACTGGTCCAGCTGGACACAGGCCCCAAAGCACTGAGTGATTAAGGAAGTGTTAATTTTAAAGAGTTAACTTTAATGTTGCAGATGGAGAAACTGAGACTGACCAGCTGGACATGGTTAATGACATAACTCTTATTGGGATATTCAACACCAACAGGAGTTAAGCAGCTTAATGCACTCAGGGGGCTGAGCTTAAGGGATTCTTCCAGGAAGACTTTGGAAAAACCTTGGAATAACCCCTGAATTTCAGCCCAAATCTCCTTTTTAATCTAATGTTTAGGGATTATATGGTGTCAGGTGCAGAACAGACATAGGTAAAGCTCCAGACTTTTTCCAGGTTGTTCTGGGATTTTTTTTTTTTAAACAAAGAAACCCTTGGGGGGAAAAAAGCAAAAAAGTGAGGCAGCAGAAGCACCTCAGTGCAGCCAGTCAAGGCTGAGACAACAAAAAGAGAGTTCTTTGTTTCCTGAGGTCAGGGAGTAATGGATGAAGAGAGGATTTCTGTGTGCTTTCTCATTCTTGTGCTGAAAACCAGAGTTTGGGGAAGGTGTCCTGAGTATCTGAGTAAAAAACACATTAAATGTTGCCAGTAGGAAGAAGGTGTGAAAAGGTGGAAGCAAACAGGGATGTAAAGATTTAATTCACTACTTTAGTAACACCTTTTTTCCTCTTAGGAAGAATCTACATAGTAATGAATATTTGCAAAGAATAACAGATATTTCAAAAGTGTTTATTCATGTTTCAGAATATTTTTTCCAGATGCTTTCTGGGAAATAGTTATAGTAGTTGGTGAAAGGATGCAACTTGCAGCTTCAGGACCAATTGTTAGAGTAGCAGGTTCCGTTAGAATGACATACAAGATGGTGACATGTTCTGAGGAAAAAGGCAAGATGAGGCAGGAAATGTTCTTTCTGATATCAAACAGTTGGTCTTTTATCTCCCAGCCTTGGCATTTATTTCAAGTCATATCACCTGATCAAAGTCAGGTGAGTTGCAGCTAAATTGGCTGAAAAAGGGACAGTCATTAAAGGGGTGCATTCCATCCCTGGAGGTTTTTAAACGGAGCTTGGCCGTGGCACTGAGTGCCATGATCTGGTAAAGGGACTGGAGTTGGACCAAGGGTTGGACTTGATGATCTCAGAGGTTTTTTCCAAGTCAATCCATTCTATGATTCTATGATAAAGAGAAGTCCAACTACTGAAGCCGAGAAACCTCAGAATAAGGAACTGCTTATAGACAATTTCTCTTTAAGCAGCAAAGGTATTTATTGCAGCTCTCACTGGACACACCAGCCCGGCCAGAGGATACAAAACAAGCCATTTTATACATTTCAGAAGCCTGGTTACAACACTGAATTATACACATTAACTAATTCTTTACTTTTCTGTGTTTGCTGATCCAGCTGCTTCAAGAGTACAAACTCCTGGCTCTAAGCCCTCCTATATCTAATTTAAACAGAATCACAGAATCAATTGGAAAAGACCTCCAAGATCATCAAGTCCAGTCCTTGGACCAACTCCAGTCCCTTTACCAGATCATGGCACTCAGTGCCACGGCCAAGCTCCGTTTAAAAACCTCCAGGGATGGGGAATCCACCCCCTCTCTGGGCACCCCATTCCAATGCCTGAGCACTCTCTCTGGAATGAATTTGTTTCTGCTCTCCAACTTCAATTTCCCCTGGCAGACCTTGAGCCCATCGTGCCCCCTTGTCCTATTGCTGAGTGCCTGGGAGAAGAGACCAACCCCCACCTGGCCAGAACTTCCCTTCAGGGAGTTCCAGACAGTGATGTGATTCATAGCCCCATGATCTCTTGTATGGACTCCATAATATTTTCTATAATGAGAAGACTTTGGTCCAAAGACTTTGGCCCAGGTAACTAAAACAGAACAAGTTATTAACTGGTGTTTCTACAATGCGTTTCTAGCTAAAAAGGCAGAACAAATATTAGGCTTATGATGCCATGAGAGCAGGACTCTGAGCCACGTTAGTGTGGGATAAGATAATAAGTTAAATTCCTTTAATATCAGGCTGAGGGTCCTCAGGAATACGTGATGACATGCCTGTGCACCCCCCGATGACTGGTGTCTATGGTTTTTATAATATGGTCCACCCAATTCCCAGTTCACACATCTCTCAGTCCAGCCCTGTCTTCCCCCTGGTCCCACCCCTGTTACACCCTCTCAGGATTTGAGTCTGGGGTTGGTGAGACCTTGTCTTCATAATTCTTCTTCTTCCTTGGGCTCCTGGAGTTCCTCCAATGTTCTGATTTCTGGGTCACTCTGCCCTTGTGTTTATGTCTCGTTCTGCAGCCCTTCTGATATTTTTCATCATTCTACCTTGAAGAGAGTCTAAATAACTAAAAGAATTTGAGCTACTGATATGGCAGAGGTTGGCATGTATAAACATTGAACTTAAGCTGCTAGAAACATTAGGACATTAAATCTACATTTTACTACAGCTACAAGTACTTCTAGAATCTATAAAAATGAAAAAATCAAAAACCCCTTTAGGCATCACTTATCATTTCCTTCTAACTCAGCAGGGCAAGGTGCATCACCTAAGCCATCCTTAGCTTTGCTTGTTATTACCCCCGAGAGGTGGGAGCACACTGTGAAGTGCTGGAAAAACCAACTCGCAGTGGGTGTTTGGGAGGTGAGTTCAAAGCACTGAATGAGATGAAGGAGCAGGAGGAGCATCCCCTAACTCTCCTCTCTGCCTGCAGAAGCACGACGGGCACTTCACGGTGATCCAGCTGGTGGGCATGCTGCGGGGCATCGCCGCGGGCATGAAGTACCTGTCGGACATGGGCTACGTGCACCGCGACCTGGCGGCGCGGAACATCCTCGTCAACAGCAACCTCATGTGCAAGGTCTCCGACTTCGGGCTGTCCCGGGTGCTCGAGGACGACCCCGACGCCGCCTACACCACCAGTGTGAGTCTGTGGGGCCGGGGGGGACAGCGCAGTGCCGAGCGCCTCTGCCATTCCACTTTTTGGGGTTGTTTGTGCTGTTTGGAGGGACTTATTGATTGATAGTGTTATTAATTGATACATCTGTCATAGAATTTGCATAATAGCTATTATTAAAAAAAAAATTGGGTGGTCCCGTGGTGTAAAGGAGAGCACTCTGGACTCTGAATCCCAAGGACCTGAGTTTGAATCTCAGTGTGGGCCGTCCCCTGGCAGTTCAATGCCTCCCTGCCATCCGATTCCATCAGATCTCGGATGCTGAGCAGGGTCAGCCCCGGTCAGTACCGGGTGCTGTGACAGTCCCAAGGACTTCACTGTCAC
>JAWWEV010000001.1:4002776-4025257 GCA_035583235.1 Hafferia zeledoni
TTCCCTTCAGGCAGTTCCAGACAGTGCTGAGGTCACCTCTGAGCCTCCTCTTCTCCAGGCTAAACACCCCCAGCTCCTTCAGCCTCTCCCCACAGCACTTGTGCTCCAGTCCCTTCACTTGTCCCTCTATAACCAAAACCTTGACTAGCTTCCTGCCATGGGTTAAAGATGTTTTACACAGCATCATAGCCAGCTTGTCAGATTCTGATGCTGCTTATTAGTGACTCTCATCCAAATCCCTGGGAATCTGCATCAGATAGGCAAGCATGGATTTCCCAGTTCAGCTGTAGATCCAAACTGGGGGAATACTGGAACTGTTCTGGTGATGATGGCCCACTATGACCAGTGCAGTCTGACAGTACGCTCACAGGGAATACACAGTTAAATTCCAAAAGAACTATCTGCCATGAGAAACGTACTTGCCAATTCTCCTTTCTTAGAATTCAGTGCATTCTTTTCACCTTTTAATCTACATAGGCTTAACCACAGTCAGGACTTCATAAAAAAGTTATGTTTTCCTCTGACTTTTTTGGGGGTTTTTTTTCCCCCAAAAGTGATGGCCAAATGAGCCTTCACAATTAAAAAACCCGAATATTTACTTCTACTAAAATGGAAGGCTTGTTCTAGAAAAACAAGCATGGAAAAGGGGAAGTGGTGCTGGGGGTTTTTTTCTCTCCCACAATTTAAATTTTCACAAATCCTCTTGTTTGATGGATCCCCATGACAGCTCAAACTGGTGTACTCAATCTTCACACCAGCCATCAATCTCTCTGTCAAAATGCAGAATATCAGCCAACCCACCTTAACCTCTCTCATGTTTGTGCCCAGAATACCTCTGCATTGGGTCTGAAGAACTGACAAGACTTTTCCCAGATGGCTGTTTTTATATTCTTGCTAAGTTATTCAGCTCTGCGAGTCTGGTTGCTTGTTAAAGCTGATCAGCTATTTGGGGATAAGGATCTGAGAGAGATTTTCATATTAAAAAAAATTATTTCAGAGTGCTTCAGGAACAAAGGAAAGGAAAACCAACCAAATCCATGTGAAATAGAGAAAACCAGCAGTCAGGCTGCTGTTCTTGAGGTGATCTTCCATCAGCAGCAAATCTGAACACAGCCATGGCAATATCAGCCTGTTCATCATCAGTGTGCTGTGGCAAAACCCAATTGCAAAGAGTGCACTTCGCATCAAAATGCACATTCAGCCTCAAATCTTCTGCCTTCCCAAATCTGAGAGATGCAATGGTTCCTTCCACTGTGAACCTCCTCTCTGACAGCTGCCATGGGCACATCTTCTGAGCCAGTGGGATTGTGCCTGGATATCCTCACCGTGCAATCAGCATTCCCTTTCTCCATTCCTGCTGCAGCATCCCGTTCATGGGGGATTTTTTGAAGCCAGTCAGACCAGAGATTTTCTGAACAAAGCTGGCTCTTCCATAGTGCCTGGCTCCTGTGCAATGCCAGTGCTTCCAAACTGCCAGGTCCCCTCTGCCCAGCCCTGCCAGTCTGTTTCTCCAGCTGCTGCAGGGGATGGTGGGGAAGAAGATGCTTTTTGCTGTGTCATTGTATTGGTTGGAGTGGCATGTTTTTTGTGGTGGGTTGGCTTCTGTGAGAAGCTGCCAGAAGCTTCCCCCATCTGCAGTGGAGCCTATGTCAGCCAGCTCCAAGACAGACCCACTGCTGGCCACAGCCAAGCACATGAGCAATAGTGGTAACACCTCTGGGATAACATATTTAAGAAGGAGAGAAAGAAAACTGTGCTACTGCAGCCGAAGGGAGGAGCCCATAAAGAGAAAAGCACATGCTGGAGAAATTACCCCAGACTGCAGCAAGGGAACAGTGTGAGGAGTCCTCCCTCTGTGTTGGAAAGAATGGCAGAAACAACATGTGCTGAGCTGACAAAACCCCCCTCTCCTGTCCCCCAGTGCTGCTGGAGAGGAGGAGGCAGAGAAAATCAGGAGTGAAGTTAAGTCAGGGAATCAGGGAGTGGTGTGGGGACGATGTTTTTAAGATGCAGTTTTATTTCTCATTACCCGACGCTGATTTGATTGGTCATAAATTCTATCAGTTTTTCCCCAAGTTAAGTCTGGTTTGCCTGTGCAGGGAACTGGTGAGTGATCCCTCCCTTCCCTCATCTTGACCCACGAGCCTTTTGTTGTATTTCCTCTTCCCTGTCCAGCTGAGGAGGGGGAGTGATAAAGCTGCTCTGGTGGGCATCCGGCACCAGGGGCAACCCAACACAGCCACTGAGTCCCACTGTCATGTCACCTTGTGCTGTAAATGGGGAATTTCAGTCTCTCTTCCAGTTGTGAGTGATTTCGTGTGGTGTTGGGCCACCTCTCTGTGAGGAACCCAACTGCCCTCATCTCTTTTATTCTCCTGTAATCATAACCCTTCTCCTCACACCAGCTCCATTACCAGCACTCCTCTTGACCCTTATCACCAACAAGGAATGGGGGCAGAGAGGCAGAGAGAGACTTTCTATCAAGTCTATTCATCCCCACTTTTCACCTCCTGGGCAGAGGGTTTGGATGGCTGGTAGGGCCCTCACAGAGATCCCAGGTCACAGGGAAGAGCAGTGCACAACACAGACCTCCACTCAGCTGCCTCTCCCTGCCTGGTTCCAGCCTGGGCTCTTCCTCTCCCTCAGACCCCACGATACAGTGAGAATTCATAAAGTTCCCTCTCCATTTAGAATACATTAAATAATCAGCTACAGAATGAAGATAGCAACATCTAATCACTCCCACCTCCAAAGCAGGAGTGTCTGTTAATACAGAGTAACGCTGCAGGCCCTGTGGATGCAGCTTATGCTAATGATGCCAACTCCTGGGGGCTTTCCCTGCAGTTCAGCAATTCCCAGCACAAAGCACTCCTTGTCCCTGGAGTCCTGCCCACAGGCTCCCAGTGCCAGGATGTTCACAGTGGGCACCTGTGACCTTCTATGTGCATTTAGTGACTTGAAGTGTCATTGGGAAATTTTGAGTTATTAGACATCATACTGTAAAGCTTCTTCTGCTGGAAATTGGGGTGTTTCTTTCAGGACAATAAATCACCATGGATTCACATGAGCTTATGTTGCAGAAATAACAGGACTTTCAGGCAGGGAAGGTAACAGAGAAGGGCATGCACTAAATGGATTCATAGAAGGCATACTGTGCAAACAACAGTAATAAGGTCTTGCATGAGTGTAGTCTGAGGTTCTGCTGCCACAAAATGTCTGGTAACATTAACATTACAACACTTACTGAGACTTTATCATAATAAAAAGTCTTCTTTAGTCAGCAATAAAATATTTGTTGAATTGGGTGGAGTTTTGTAAATTAGCAAAAGTTTTCCAAGTACAAACTCTGCACAGCCAGGTCTGGTTATTTTTTAATAATCACAGACTCACAGACTATTCTGAGTTGGAAGGACCAACAAGGATTATCGAGTCCAACTCTTAAGTCAGTGGCCCACATAGGGGATTGAACCCATGACCTTGGCATTACTATAACCAAGTTTTAACCAGCTGAGCTCATCTCAGGTTTTTGGGGGTCTTCTTTTTTCACATTCCATCTTACAAATTGCTTTTCTAATTATACAGCCTTGGGAGGTTAATTAACTTTTTTAGAGCGTGGCTAAGTAAATGATGTTTTGAGTGGGTTGGGTAAGTCTGCTGAGAGTCTCTTGTCTGACCCTTCAGTCTCAGCAATCAGATCAGGAGGAGCCAGCACAGCCAGCACAGAGCTCAGGCTGACACAGGGAGTGCTAAACTGGTACCTCCCACCTAAACAAACCCAGGGTGATGCTCAGAGCCCTCAGCTGCTCACGGGTATCCACTGGGTCAACACCTCTGCAAATGAATCCAGTGCTCTCTGTTTATGTTCCTCAGCAAGGATTTGGGAGCTGAACTTAAAGGAAACGGAGTTGGAAAATGCCTCTCATAAAATTTTTAATACCTTGCATGGCGTAATGCAGAGGCTTTAAAATGTTACTAAGCTTGAGGAATGTTGTTGTTTAAGTAAATAACCATGTTGTTATTGTGGTAAGTCACTTCTGACCCGGGTTGGTGCTGATTAATGCACTTCTCAGATGTGTGGCAGGCACCAGAGGTGTCCATTAATTAGGGCTGCTGCACAGTCTGTCGTGTCTTATTGCTTAATTAATAAACATTAGCCAAGATACTGAACTTTCCAGTGAAAGGAGTGTGCTGATGAACAGACTGTGCTCAGAGCCTGCCTTGCTAATGCTCATGTGAGGGAAGGAAGATTTATATTCCATGCATTTGGTTTGTGGAACAGCTGTGAGGGAAGTCTCCTGGGACACCTGTTAGAGCCACTGTATAAATTACTGCACGTTGCAGAGCTACAGTATTCAAAAATAATTTTAAAAAATTTAAAAGAATATTTAATGGATTGTAATTGGTATGCAAGAAAACTTCTGTAGCAAACAGAATAAAAGTACTTACACTCCCGGAAGTTTCTTGTAATAGAGAAAAAACCTTACCTTAATTTAGTTCTTTCAACCTACAGATATGAAAACACTTGGCAGATGCCAGGATTGGCTCTGTACCAGGAGGCAGGAGCAGCTGCCTCTCCCTCCTGGTAGATTTTTCAGATGTCAGGAGGACACAGGGACAATGTCCCTCTGGGCTCTCTTCTGTCTCAGTCTCATTAAAAAATCTGTCAGTTAACTTTTGAAAGCAAGAATCTATGTTACTGTTAATAATGAAACTATCAGGAAGATTACAGCTTTATTTTCAGGTGTCATTTTTGCCAATTTCCAATTATTTTGAAATGAACCATACATCAATTTTATGTAGATATCCATGAAATATTGTTCAGACAATTCTGGCATCATAATTAACACAAAATATTAACTCTATGGCTGTATCTTTCTTGTAGTTTCAGTTGTTTAGACCATTTCATGATTAATGTGGAGTTTCATCAACCTTAAACTGGCAAGGAAAAGAGGCATTTAAAATGAGTTAACATGTATTCTCTTTACATATTATATAATTTTATATTACCAAGGAAAACTTGCTACTTCTTCCCTTTAAGGATCATGGATGTCTCATTCTTCTGTTCAGAAAGTGAGGTGCTGTTCATGCAGCAGAGCAGGAGCTAAAATAAATAGATATATAAATAAATAAGGAACTGAAAAGCTCTAATTCTTCCTTTGAGACTTGATTCCCAGTGTGGTATTAGACAGTTATCACATCTTTACTCTTGCTTCTTAGACTCTAAAAATACTACTTGCCTCATAAGAGATACTAATGAGGCTGTATTTGCAGTTTATTTTTTAAATGTGCTGGTATTAATGAGAAATTATAATTATCCCAGTACCAGCTGGCATTTCTCTTCATACTGAAATGTTCCTTTGGAACAAGAGAGGAAACAAAATGCACTGTAACTTCATTTTCAAAGACACTTTATCATAGAGTGTGTCAGAGAAAATATGCCTGGGAAATGAGGGTTGGTTTGGGGTTTTTCCTGAATAAATTATTTCAGAAAAACCTCATCAGCCCTCTATTGTTGTGCTGAGCAAGTGCTGTATGTCTCATAAAAGCAGGGCAGGTTTCCTGTTGCCTTAAAAACAAAATACATGCCATAAATCCAGCATTTACAACAGGCACAGTTAAAAGTATGGGCTGTGATATCTGCATTTTTGGCTGCTAAAGGTGCCAAGCACCAACTCAGCCACACCCCTCACTGTCTTTTATGAGGCCACTTTTGCCAAACTGCTTGAGATACATTAATAATAAGTGGAAAAATAAATGTGGATTAAATTCCCTGCACGTGGGGTTGGATTTCACCCATCCTGAGTCTGCAGGGGCAGATTCCTCCCTGAGAGGCAGGGTTTGGAGGAAATATTTCTCTGGCAAGCTGATGGCACTTTTTCCTGCAGCAGCTACTGCAGCAGCCTGGATTTTGAGGCAGTTGAAATACACCCCAGGCAGCCAGAAAGGCAGGTGGAAGGATTATCACACTGACATAGCATTTACTGCTTGGTGTCACCTCTGTGGGTTCATGGTCTGCACATTTGTGACCTGTCAGTACTCACAGGTGCATGAAATTCAGAGATCCCTACAGCAAATAATGCTGCCTTTGGAGTAGCCTGGACTTCCCAGTGCTGTTGCCAATGGATTAAAACTCACCCAGCACAAATCCAATTCCCTGCTGTGTTGCAAACACCAGTTTTTCATGCACAGGTGCTTCACCAGGTACAAGAAGGCTAAAGACTGTATAGCACCAGGTCACCTGAGTTTATAAAACTCAAACAACAGCTGTGCACAGCTACAAAAGCCTTGTTCCATTTCCTGCCGTGCCATGAAGGGGAGCTCAGGTCCTGACAAAGCTTCATTACTCTTATTTCTTTTGCATAATGCTTGCAGCATGGGCATTAAGGCAGAGCCAACAGCATTAATTCAGAACTCAAACAGGGAATGAGGATACATTGCAGGAAAACAAGACTGGGTGCACTGAAGCCAGAGCCAGTGCTGTAAAACACTGATTTGCTGTAAGCAGTTTGATGTGGCCCCATGCAGGTGCATTAATGTCTGCAGCTCGTGCACACATCTGTGGGAAAAGGATGGATGTCTGCTCGCAGCAGAGTGGGTGCAAGTGCAGGTCTGTCTCTCCTGAGTGCACTGTGTTATTATAAATACTGTGTACAATCATTTATCAGTTAGACAGCATTTAGCATTGCTTGTATGGTAGGGTTGGTCCTACTCCTAGTTTTGGTTTTGGTCAGCCACTTAGCAGCTTCCCATCCTTTTTTATACCAAAAATCCTGACTCTGTAATTGATATCATCATCCCCACTGCTCCCACCACTCACTGCAGACCTTTTCTGTTTTTTAAATCTCACATGGATTGAATCCATGTCAGCTTTTATGAATCCATGAAGTTTTCCATGGTCCTTACTTATATTTGCTGCCTCATCTCAGGCAGGGATGCTACTCTTCTTCTCAGACAATGTCTTCTGCTGCCAGTGTTGCTAAAAACAAGCCTTCCTTCAACTCTGAGCAATTGTAATTTTTCATACATGTGATTTATCTGTGACATCAGACCCGTCTCTTTCCAAATCCTGACCAAACATGTTTCTACATCTGCAGAATCTGGAGGTTTCACTCACTTTAGGGAGTGCTTACAGTAAAACTATAATTCAGTAACTTTTGTTTAGTCATAAACACCTTGTGCCTCCAGGTTTCCGAGGGAGGCTGTGCTAAATAATGTTGCTGTAATTTGGTGTGTGGGACATTGCCTGAAATAATGCTATTTTAGGGATCAGCAGAAACATGTTATCACTGAGTAAATGTCTCAGGTGCTGTAATGTGCGTTTGTATGGGACAGTCACACACGAACCCTCTGTCAGGATGCAAATATCAGAGCATGGTGGTGTGCCAGGTCAGTCTGTGGCACTGGGGCTCCCTTCAGTACCTCAATCTGAAGTGGATGAAAATGATAGTAATATTGGTTAGTTCTTTACTCTCTTCCTCCTTTCTCAGCTGCTTGAAGAGGATGGCCAGGGAGCCTAAAAAAGTCCCTACTGTGTTTCATATGCCTACAAAATATTTTGTGCCTACTCTGGTCACATTCCTGCCCGTGGTGATTCCCTGAGTGAAGCCCCAGCAATGCATATTTACCATCACTTCTCTAATTGTCACCTTCACCCTGTCCCTTCAGTATGTGATGCCCAACAATCACGTGCCTCATTTTCTTTAGGTTATACTGTCCATTGAGGAGGGCTACAGGCTCCCAGCCCCCATGGGCTGCCCAGCTTCCCTTCACCAGCTGATGCTGCACTGCTGGCAAAAGGAGCGGAGCCACCGGCCCAAGTTCAGCGACATCGTCAGCTTCCTGGACAAGCTGATCCGCAACCCGAGCACCCTTCACACCCTCGTGGAGGACGTACTTGTGTAAGACTCTTCTTGCTACTTTGGGGGGGTTTATCACACAAGTGGCTATCATTGTGTGTTTTATGGGGGAGAAAGCCACAAGGCTCCGAATTCACAAAGTTATGGGGGTCCAAATAACTTTTAAGTCCATTTTAAGGTTTGCTTTATTGTTACTACATCTTTTTTTCCTCAAGTCATGCAGATTGTAGTAGGTTTTGGCTTTTTTTATCTCTGTGCACTGTCTGTCCTTAATCTTTGTCAATCTCTTTGTTCCTTTTTTTTTTTTATGTTTCTCCTATGCACTTGTTTTCTCTTTGCAATTTGTTTTCTCCATTCAACAGTCTGTCTCTCCATCTAACAGTGCTCAGGCAATTTCTGAGCTGCCTTGCAGTAATATCCTGCACAAAGTAGTTGTGCCTTAGCCTGCTAAATCTTTATTTATCTGCAGAAGAATGGCAACAGTGACCAAATAAGACATGATGCTATTACCATTCTACAACAAATGTTTGATGGTGCTGCCCAAGTTTTTCATTAATGATATTACAGAAATTAATGCAGCCACAGGAGAAGCAAAGCTGTGGTGGAAAACATTGTCAGTATTTGTAGGCTTATTGATCCAAGCTGTCCCTGCATATCAGCTGAAATCAGGGAAGGCCCAGGTGGCCTCACTCTCTTCATTCACTAAGAGTCACCTTAAATAAAGGTACTTTAATAGAGACCCCCTGGGTTTATAAAGGGGCTCATAAGAGGTTCTTGAGACCATCAGTTAATTAAATCTTTATCTGCTTTTGAGGAGGGCTGAGCAACAAGGCAAAGGCTGAGCTGGTATCCTGCTGTGGGAAAAGCCAAATGGAGAGGTTACTAGGAAAACATTGAGTCAGGGTAATTTCATCTACCACAGACTAAGGGGACTTGTTGGATTTGATGTACACCCACTAGAGTTAGTGTATGTGCACAGATATCTCTATCTATCTATCTATCTATCTATCTTTCTATCTATCTATCTATCTGTCTATCTACATACATATAAATATGTCTTTCTACCTGTACCTAGGTCACTTTATTTAGCATCAGAATAATGTAATTTTATCTCTTTTTATTTTAAAACATTACTTATGATCTAAAAAACTTACGCTTTATTGAACTGTTATTGAGTTCACCTGCTTGGGAAGGTTTTTCCCATTACTTTGAGAATGTTTGATGCAGTTACTCTGAGTGATTATTGTAACTTAGAAGGCCAGCAGTTATTCTATAAAATTGTACAATTATAGAGTAATTCAGATGGGAAGGAATCTTGGGAGGTCTTTAATTGAAGTTTGGACTTAACAGTGTTCTCCTGTCCTTCAGTTTCTTCCTCTATCACTTTGATAGTACAAAGGAAAATCAGTGTATTTAATGTGTTTGAATCTGTGTGGGTGAAACTCAGGATGTTAATTGACTAGGCTGTGTTTCTTCCTGCATTCTACATAAGTCATATGTTAATGTTAACTGGCTTTTGCTGCCTACATTTTCATTTTAAATAATGGTATCTTTCTCCTAAAGGCTCTCATAAAGCTTTTATAAACAGCAGTGTGTGATTTCTGCATTCTGTGCATACTTTCTCCACACAAACTGTGTGAAGTCAATGGAAGTTGTGAGCCCTCCCACGTGTGGCTCACAACTGAAGAATGGACATAAATGCCCCAAAATCAGAATCCTTTTTTTCCCCCGTCTTTCTGTTTCTGTTTATTGCAGATAAATATATCCCAGATATATGGATAATATTAGGGGAAAGAACTCAAACAGAGAAGTGACTAAATTAGCTCCTTCATTTTCATTTGCTACTCTGCATAATCCCATGTAAAAGCAAAGATAAAACATTTTATTCTTTTTGCTTCTTTTAGGGTGTTTTACCTTTTGAATACTGTAATCAAAGTGTTCCTGTAGCATAATGGTACCACAATAAGGAGCCATTAAGGGGGGAGTTGTAGATAAATGTAAAAAGCATCTCATGGTGTTTTAATTCTTTAAATTTGTGTTAAATTTTCTTTGTCCTCTACTTTGACTACTGTATCAACAAGTGATTATAATCCTGAACACAGAGATCTGTAAAGAAACCTTCCATGGGAACAAAAATAAGAGCAGTGGGAGAGGCCTTTTCCTCAGTTTGCTGCTGAGCTGCAGTTCTTTAACAAAATATTCTGTTTAGGTAGTGCAGCTTGGCAGTTTTAGACAATGGGTTAAAGAGATCCTCAGTTAAGGTCTGACCTTTACAGCTCAGGCTGCTCTCTCATTCCTTCTGCCTTTCAGTAAAACCAATGTCTACCAGAGTAAATTGGGTGTCATATTTTGAACTGCTTTGGTAACCTTTGCGTTTTGTTTTCCACAGAATGCCAGATTCACCTGGTGAAGTTCCAGAATATCCTTTGTTTGTGTCAGTCAGTGACTGGCTGGACTCCATAAAAATGGGTCAGTATAAAAATAACTTCATGGCAGCAGGTTTCACAACTTTGGATATGGTTTCAAGGATGAATATTGAGTAAGTATGTCATCTCTGATCCCTACAGTGACTAATCAATCTGAATGTGTTTGGATGCTGCAGTGACATAATTATTGTGAAGAATGGAGCAGTGCTTTCATTTCATTCCCTACCTCAACTAATGAAAGGCAAATACAGTTTTTTATCAGAACAACACAAGAGAAATGTATGGAGAGGCTCAGAAGTAACAGTTCATTCTGTGACCATAGCAAACATAACCAAAGGCCAGGCAGTGAGTGTGTTTCTTGGGCAATCAGTCTTGATCCAGACCACTGAAATCAATGGCAAAAATAATTTCTTCCTTTGCTATGAATATCATCAAGTCTGTATCAGTCCTTATGAGGAAGTTGTTCCATACCTTGTGGCCCCTTTTCAGCCACTCTGATACCACTCAACTGTATTTTTAATGAAATCCCTGCACCCAGTATAGTAGTATTTGGGGCAAACTATGGGTTAATGTGGTAGCATGATGAGAGGATCTGGTTTACTTTCTATTCCCTTCCCATTAATTCCTAATCTTTTCTTTGATGCTGTATTAACAATGGGGTCAGTAGAGATTCAGTAACTGTACATGTGAGGTGAGTGCTGGTTTTCTCCCGTGTGTGTCACTTCACATTCACCTACACTGGATTTCATCTGCTGCTTTATGGCAAAGTCATTTGGTCTCATAAGATCCTTCTAAAACTCCTCACAGGTGTCCTTTTCCCTTCCTGAACAGTTCAGTCTCCCCAGCTGAGTTTTCCACCTCTGTGCTCACCTGTTTTTCCAGACCATTTACTGATTTGTTGACCAATAATGTTCAACATTATCCCAGCACAGGCCCCCACAGATTTCTATCAATAACTACCTTGTAAAACCTGACAATTTACTCCTGACCTCCTGTCTTCCACCCAGTTATTTAGTCACACAAAGACCACCTTATGCTATGTATTATGTTACACCTTGTGTTACATAATAGTTGCTCTTTATTTTCATTAAAAATCTTTCATGAGGAATCTTCTATAAAGCCTTTGGAGATCCAAGTGAGGTGTGTCAAATGGCTCACGTTCATCCACTTGTATGTTCCACAGGAAACAAGTACTTTTCTAGAACAGAACTTTTCTTTGCAAAGGCCTTGGTGACTCAAGTTGATCATTTATCCAAGCATCCAATAATTCTGTGCTTTCCTGTAGTTTCTGGTATGCCCTGTAACGATTGCAGACTCACTCCACAGATCTTCCCTGGAAACATTTTGTCTGGCACCACACTCCATGCCTCAGGCACCAAGAAATTTCTAAGCCTGTGGTCCACAGCTGACAACTCCTGCTCTCACATCCCAGTTAGTAATTGCACTATTTCATCCTTATTCCACTATTCCATCCTTATTCCACTATTCCATCTTTCAGAACTCTTGGCTAAATATAATCTATTTCTGGAGGTGGGTTGTTGCTTATTTTTCAGTTTGTTCTATAACCTCTCCTCTAGTTATTTCATACACAGTCTGGCAATTCCCCCAGAAAGGATCTGGCATAGGAGTCACTTCAATTTCTTCTGCAGTGAATGCCAATCAAATAAATTATTTACTCTTCCAACAGTGGCCAGTCTTTCAGTACTCTTTTATACCCAAATCATTGTTAGACTCTACAATCTTTCTGGCAGGTTTCTTGTACCCAGTGAGTTTGCAAAAATATTTATTATGAGTTTTATTTCTTGTATTATTTTCTTTGTTGGGTTTTTTTTTCTGTTTGTTCCTGAAGTTCTTTTTTAACCTGACTTACTGTGGTTTTTCAGATCATCTAAGGTTATTGTCCTCTCTCTGTCTTTAGATATCACTTCAACTTTTTGAAAGATTCCTTCTTCCTTCAAATAATCTCCATTCCCCAAGACCTACTGGCTTCTTTCTGTGCTTTATCAGGCCTTCCTTGATAAGTGCAAAGCACTGGTCTTGCATTTCTAACACTACTCTCCCCCGGAAAGCTGTATTCTTTTAGCTTCTCAGATGCTCAGTATTTTCCCATAGTCCCCTGCTGACCTCAAGTGTTGTGTGTCATCCCCCGTGTGGAGGTTAAGCCTGAGCACATAATAGTTGCAAGCTGTCCACTGGTTCTGCATCTGGAGGATACAGATACCTTGAACTGCAAATCTGAAACTCATCAAGCTCCTGCCTCAGCCCATGAGCTCCTTTACCAGCTGTACTGTCAAACATTTAGGATGTCCAAGCAGGCACTGTCTGTGCATGTCCCAGGGTGGGCTTTGCACAACTGACAGAGGCATATCCAAAGCTTCCTGCCCTCTCGTCACCCCTGTGGTCCTTCTCAGCATCTTCCAGTTGGGAATGTTTACACAACAACTGGACTAGTGGATTGTGCTGAACTCTGAGGGCTGCTGACTTCATTCCTGCCAAAGAGTCCAGCTCTGTGGGTGAGCTGCCCACTCTGGGGTGCAGGTCTAGATGGGAGGGAGGGAAGCTGGGAGGGAAATCTGGGTCAGGCTGGAAGATTCCCTGCTATTTTGGCCTCCAGACCATCTCTCACTGCCATTCCCCAAATCACCAGATGTACAACCTCTGTCTGTTATTTCTGCCTCAGCACTGCAGTAGTGAGTGTATCAGCCCCAGTGCTTTGCACGTATGAGTGGGAAATATTTGCTACTACATTAGTAAATATGGGCAGTTAGAACCCACCTTTCAGGTTATTCCTCAGGATTAGGAAAAATTACTTGACCATTACTATCACAAAAGCCCCAGTGTTCTAACTCTAATTTTTTTTTATATTCTTTTTCTTAAATGACTCTCTTAAAAAAAAATTGCAATGGACAGGTCCAGAAAACTTGAACATTTGCAGCTTTCTTATATGCCCCAGTCAGGAAGGCAAAAGAAAGAGAAGTTAATCATAGACTTATATTCTTTTTTGTGCAACAGGCTTTACAATACTTGCATCCAAGATAAACTTTCTATCTTGCAGTGACATTAGAAGAATTGGAGTTGTACTCATTGGCCACCAGAGACGAATAGTCAGCAGTTTACAGACTTTGCGGTTACACATGATGCACATACAGGAGAAAGGATTTCATGTATGAAAGTACTAGAACCAACTGTGTTTTGTGCCTCAGCATTTCTAAAATGGAGAAATATTCTCATTCTTTCCTTCTGCTCTTCCCAACTTCAAGGACTGCAGAGTCTCCTGTTCAGACTATACAATGATAATGCTTCCAAACGGGAATTTTTAACCACACTGCGTAGCTCCTCCACCAGTTTCCTGCCGATACAATCCTGGCCTACTGCAAGACTCTTGCGACACATTGATGAATAACTCAGCATGGATGTGTAACTTTGTATAACAGTATTTGGGAAACTTTCATGAACTTACTTGAAAGTAGTAATCTATTTGGCCTGGTGTGGCTTCTTTATCGATGTATTTAGAGTTTGCTGGTAGATCAAAAAGTATTTGACTTCTTTCATGTTCTGTGACCATGTAACTTCCAATACCAAATGTGCAATCAAAAAGAAGTTTAACATAAATATTTATTTTCTCTCTTAATTAAATCCAAATGTATGGGTCCTATCATTACATTACTTTATAACAGTTTGAAAGCTGGTGCCTCAAAATACTAATATCGTTTGCAGAAATGACTGATGATTTCATGTAGCGAGTTTTCATTGTGTGAATAATTGGGAGGATAATGAGGGTAATCTGGTTGAAATCTTAAGGAAGGTCCTTGATTTTTAATTACTTTAGCACTCGACACTTTTTATGCTTTAAATTTTAGATTAGGTTGGGAAACTTGTTCATCCTTGGGATTCCTCACCATCCTTTTTTTGTTTTTTTAATGTACTACTCAGCATTTGCTTCTGCTACATGGCAGATATTCACTGAAAAACTGACTGTAACATTTCCATGACCAGGTGTAAAACAGGGTTGTCAGCTACATTGTGGCCACATAGACTTTAGAAAGGTCTGTGTTCCGAAAATGCAGGTCTGCTGTTGGACCAGGGCATGATTTCCACCAGCAGCAGTGGACCTTGGAGGGCCAGCCATCAGTGGGGTGTTGTGGTTATTCCCATGGGATCGGGACATCCATGTCATCCTCCCGCTGAGGGCAGCGGTACAGCCCCCACTCATGCTGGAAGTTACACACTGCAGTGTTCAGTGGGCTTGTGTGTGGGCAGAAAAGGAGATGTAGGACAGCAGTGGAGTAACATGTTGCCTTGACTCTACTTCTGCCTGCCTGGAGAAGCAAAAAGCAGCTTCTGCTGAAATGGAGCTCTGGTCACGACAGGCTAGATCTTCATTTAGTACAGCTATCTAAAGGACATCCAAGGTAATACCTTTAGAACCCTTCAATAGCCATATTTACATGCAAGAAAGCGTCTGCAAAGGCCTAACATAATATTTGTACCTCTCTGAGACTTACAGCTTTCATGTTTTATTCACCAACTTCCCACAGCCGTGCTGGGCTACATTTCCAAACGTTTGCATGGGCTGTGCCCCCTGGGAAGGGGACCCACCGCATGTCTGCGTGCTGTGACACCACACCCAGCTGCATGGCACACTCACCTGGCTGCACATGCTTTGGGTGGTTCACACATTGTCTGCAGGATATTCTTGAGTTCTGTGGCCTTACAACTCTTCTGTTAACACGTGCATTTGGGCAATTAGTAGAGTATGTGTGTATATCAAAGCGAGCTAACTACTTTATGTAATCATAATGGTATTTACTGCTTAATTTGCAGCTTGTAAATGTATTTCCTAACCCTTGGGAAAGGCTGCCATTGTGGATCAGTGGCAAAGAGCAAACACCAGAAAGTAACTCAGCAAAGAGTGTGCTTCCAACCAGATCACAGAGTCAGACACGCTACGCCTGAGTCACTGGTGTCGCTTTATGTTGGACTAACTGCATTAATTTAACAGAAATAACAGGCTAAGTAAAATTTCCTTTCTTTCTTTAGGAAAAAAAAAAAAGAGGCAGTTTTAACTGAGGAGCAAGTTTCACAAAGATCAGGATTCGCCAGTGTTCTACAATGCCAGTTTGATGAGCTTGGTTAAAGAAGGGCAGCTCCAGTCCTGTTGTAGCTACAGAGGGAATTTGCCAGCATGGGCAGTGCTGCTGCACTAAGACTGCACAAGCACTTGTGTTTTGCAGGATCACAGGCCTTTAGTGGAGGAAAAAAAAAATCTGTTCTTTTCTGTGACTGTCACTTGAAAAATTCTGCCCCTATTCCATATCTGAATAATTTTTTGGTAAAGATTCTCTTATGGAAAGAAAATCATACTTACCTGAAGCCTTTTAAAAATACCAACACACCACAGAGTAATGTAAAAGTTGATTTTCCTTTATCATTTTGTTATCCATTTTCCCTGTCATTGCTTCCATGGCCAACAAGAGGACATCTGTGGAAGAAGCCTCTCCCACAATTAGATATATTACTGAGAGTCATGAGTCTGCAATTTGTTAATGAGGTTTCAATATCATTCATGACTGATCCAAACCACATATGTGCACTTTCAGGTTGTCTTTTGCAAGTTTTTTCATTCCTGGTAGTGAGGACTGGCAGATTGACATTGTTACATGCACACAACCTGGATATATTTCATGAAAATTAATTTCTAAATTTATCACACTACTGAAAATATATTTTCAATAGAAAAAATCTAACAATGTTAAGACATTTATTAATCAGATATATTTTTTATATAAACAAGAGTCTGGGTAACCAGAAAGGAGAGAACAAGGGATTCTTTGAGTGAGGACATTTATTAATAACATTGTAAATCCAGGACTTTGTGGGTTTATACACCTTGGTTTTCTGTTGTTGTGGTGGTGATGTATGACACTTTTATACCAGTTATCTTGATCAAATTTACATTTTTCCCACTTTGGAAACATTTTATTTGCTCTTGTGCCGATTCCAAGTCTACTCTTGGTTTGGGTTTTTTTTCCTGTTTTGTTTTTTTTTCTTTTCATTTAAAAGCAAACAAAAAACCTAACAGGTGTTATTATTCAAATATGAGCTTAATTTTGTGCAGGCCACAAATGTGTATATGAAATTAGAGTAACTTTCTTTGTTACAGTGGATACTTTCTTCAGGTGCAAATGAGCTCTAATTATCCTGCACATGGCAGTGTGCAGCTGGAGTTTAAATTTGACAAATCTAAGCAAATTTATAGGCTGTTTTTGAGACTCTGACCCACATTTCAGAATGCTTCATGACTAAAGTAGTCATTGAAAGTTTACAAAATAAAGTGTGTATGATATGCAAGCAACAACAACAACAAAAAAGGCATTAAAATGTGGACATCATAAAGACATAATGCCAAGCTATTTATAAGTAATATTCACGTGCAGATTTTTCTCACAGATCTGATTTCATTAATCCAGAATAAAGTCATCTGTTGGGACTATTACCATGCATTGGTACTTGTGTATCACTTCAGCCTCCAGAACAGCTTAAGTGAGGGCCTTGTGTGCTGGTGAGTGCACTCCACAGGGTCCATCCTGTGCCAATCACGGTGCTTCCAAAGCTGCCTGCCAACCCACCTGGATATAAATCCATGTGCAGCCAAGTGGGGGGAGTTGTCTAACCTGGAACCACACCCATCATCCCTACTCAAACTGCCCCCACCTGCCAGCAGAGCCCCGGGACCTGTTGGGAGGAATTCTGACCTAATTGTGCAGGTCTGATTGGAGCTGGTCACCTGAGGTTCCCTTTCAATCAGTGGAGAGACGTGGGCTCATGTGAGATGTGAGTCACCTGACAAATTATACATGTGTATATATTATTTACCTGTGAGAGAGATGAATTGTGCTGAAGAAGCCCCTGTTTCTCTGCATTCAATGACAGCTCATCTCCAGCCATCTGTGCTTGTTCTGATGAATCTCAGGCCTTAATTGTGTCCAGTCCTTATGCTGAACCTGTGAAAAAGAGAGGATTTTGTTCAGGATGCTGATGTTAAAATTGAACAAGTCACAGCAGAAGGTTTAGTAGATTTTACTCATGAGGTGTTTGCACATTGGAATTAGTGAGAAGCAATAGGATGCCAAGAGGTGAAAGGAAGAGAACTGGGCTACATTACTTAAATTTTTCTGAAACAAAAGTTACCCTTTTTGTTTCCCATGAACAGAAACCCAGTGTCTGTCCAATAAAAGCTTAGACACACACTATGCCTTAGGACACCAGCCAAGACTTTTCAGCATAAGGCAATCCTTTAACTGTAATTAGTGCACTCAACAATAAATTCAAATAAATTAGTTGCTCTGGACAAACATTCTTTTCCAAAATTGTATTAGACGTTAGTTGGATGTTAGTTGTTAATTCTGACACAGAACTCATAGACTGTAGTACTTTGATTTTTTATATAATTTAAGACTATCTATCCATTTGCCATTTTTTATATAATAAGCCTAATACTGGGCTTCATTAATTCCTTTTTCAGTACAGATTCCTACAGGATCCAAAGGTGGGTCATAAGTACCATCCAGACACCCTTTATCCAGGTGCAGTTGAGACTGACCATGTGGAATAGCTGGGCCTGTGAGGGTGCCTGGTAAGGCTGTGTGACCCTCAGCAATTTCCATGTCAGAGTGACCCCCTGGGACTGTATCAAGGTAAAGCAGCACAGAACATGCTTCACCTTGTGTTGAAGAGCAGCTGCTGATTTTCAGCTGGCCCCAGGGCAACCTGAAGCCTGTATTTATCTGGTTTGGCTCAGCTGATGGAATGGCTCTGTGGGACACCTTCTGGAAACTGAGTTTCTCTTTTGAGCACAGGGTACCTGTAACTACCCTGTCATGGGCTTAGTGTGTCTTGGAAAACGTCCCTGAGAGTGAAAGAAGGACTCACTTCTCATCCAGTCCAACACATCTTTAGTTAGAAAATATGTTTATCATAATGAAAAGTCTGTCTTCCATTTTATGGCATTTGCACATGGTTGAAGAACACTGTATTCTGTTAAACACTTTTCTTCCAGAATACCTTTGTTTACCAATTGTAATGGATCTTTCCTGATAAAATGGCAAAGATAATATTTTTTTCTTTTTTTATAGTAGTACTTTTTTTTTTTGAGAGTGAGGGAAAGATGTGTTGGACTGGGCTAACTCTTAGTAGGACAATGACCTTGAAATTTCCTGAGGAGACAAATGAATCAGTACTGAAAAGGAAAAAAAACCCAAATCCCTAAAGCCTATAATAAAGTAAAAAGGGAAGAATTGTCCATATTGTGCCAAGGAGCTCTAACAAAGACATGAAAGATTGTACAAGACAGTTCCAGGTACTTACAGCTCACAGATATCTTCTACCATCATATCTAGTACATAGTTACTCAGATTATGAACCAGGACAGGTTGAACACATGATGATTATAAAATCTTTGTCTATATGTACATAAAGAATTGTAAATATAATGTATATCATAATTTCTGATTAATTACCTATTACCAGTAATACCAGTGGGGCTGAGCTGCTCCACTGGCTTATGAGATTTTTAGTGGCATGCACTGTATGTGTACAGCTCTTCCCAAACTTCCTTGGCTTGCTGTCTGGAAAGGGACAGCCCCTCTTTTCCTCCACTGGCAGAAAGAACATTTTAAATTGGCTTACAGAAAGCTGCCTGCTCACCTGCTGCTGACCCTTCTGCTGCCACCTCACCCAGCCCCTTCCTACTGCTTCACTTCCTAATTACAGTACAAATCAGTCATCACACAGGGGAGGCATTGTTATTACAATAATTATTATTATAACAAGATGTAGTCCATGCTGTAAAAAGTTTAAGTGAACTCTGCTTCAGTCACTAAAGATGTTTAAACAGTATATAAATTGTTTTCTTTTAAATAGCCATTTATAGACACTTTGGAGGTTAAAATGTGGGAAATTTTAAAAGGAATATGAGTAAGGATATCCCAGCCTATGGTATAAAAATATGTACTGCATTTTAGAAAACAAAAAAAAAAGGCTGATGAAAAACAAAAGGTTGAAAAATTGATGAATTAAAATATTTTTCTATATTTTATACATGAAATAATGCAATGCCAGTTCAGTGAAATCTATTTGTGTGTATGATTCTTTAAATATCCTACATGAGCATCTCTTACCTTTCTTTCCTCAAAGAGGTTTCCCAAGCCCTTATCTCTTCCACAAAGGTTTAGCACATTATCTGATTTTTCATAACTGTATAATTAAGCTGGAATAAAAAATGCAAGTTCTGAACACATGGGACAAATCAGATCAGTCTTGAAGTAGTCTGAAGTTTTGACACATGTTCTACTTTACTCCTGTTCAAAATTTTGACCTATATCCAACAATCTGAGCACTTTGGGTAGTAATTAACGGCACACATGTGTCAGTAATTATGTACTTGTGCCATGCTCAGAAACTCCTGAATCTGTAAACACTCGTGTGTTTCTGCAGCTTAATTCATATAAGAAGGCTGGTTTAAAATAGGACTAGTAGATACATGAGCAGAGTTAGGCATCAAGGACTTGCAAATGAAAATCCCTATAAAATATTTGTAAGGCAGCATGAGATAACTATTCTGTCATTTTTTTTAAGCTTCAGTACCATGTATGGTTTCCTTGAGGAGTCCAGTATGTTCACTGACTATCACAAAACCTCCTGCCCAAAATCTTCTTGTTCTACAAGGAGATATTGCTGACTTCTTTCTTCCCTTGGGAAATAATACACGTTAGGGGGAATGTTCCCCTTCAATGTGCACCTCAGCAAACTGACTAAAATTTGTGAATAAACCATAATTTTATACTAATACTTCTTCATTACTGAAAATTCAGTGAAGGACTGCTAAGCAGCAGCATGTTGAGCAGTAGGTAAGGCAAAACCCTGGGACTGAACACTCACAAACCAGAGAAACTTTGCTCTCTGTGTTCTGAGCTGTGTGATGACTGGGGCCTTGACTGTGCAGAAAATAACCTTGATCCTACAGTCTGAAAAATCAGATTCTGGAAAAACCTGCTTTGGAATCCAAATATTCATTTCTACTTGCTGATTTTCCAGGATCCATTCCACAACAAAACAAAACAGGTACAGTTGCCATTATTTATATTAGAATTTCCAGCAGACACAGGGAATACTTGTTCTTATTGTTGCATACTGACTTTTCTGAGAGGAACCTAAATAAACAGTAAAGAACACAACTAGGCAGTTAAGACTGGCTTACAAACTGAGTTTTCAGTTCTCTCCCATTCAGGCCAAGCTTTACTTGAAAATGATTGAGGGAAAAAGGAAAAGCATAACAGTATTCTTTTTTTAATTTAAGAGCTGATTGCTTTGGGCTGTATAACTTACCCTCACAGTCTTTGTATGTACAAAAGGTGGTTGCTGCACCATTATTTTATCTGGAATGGGCTGTCAACTCTTGATTTTGGAATAAGTAATTTATTATCTTCATACAATAGAGTATCTAACAGAAATTATTTGGGTTTGTGTTGTTTTCCCCCAGATAACTCCACAAACTTCTGATTTTAAATTCAGAATAAAACAGCCAACCCCATCAAACAAACAGACCTACAAAACAAACAGGATTTGTCTTTCTTCTTTGCTAATCATAAACCATTATGCAGTGTGATCTCCCTGTCACAGCAGAAGTTCCAGCTGATCATTTGCCTCTTTGAGCAAGTTCTTTCATCCTCCTAGTGCATTGCAGGCTGTTTTGAGATTCTCCAGTTAATGAAAGGCACAGCAGCAAATAAAATAACTAATGCCCTCTTAGTGGTTCTGTTTATAGGACTCTGTCATTAGTTCTGTATCTCAAGAAAACAATCCCACTCCCAAGATTCTTACCCAGTAAACCTGTAGGCATTTCCAAGCTTATGGCCATGATCCCCTGTCTGCCTCTCCCCAAGAAAATTAACTTTGAATTGGCAGTGTAGCATTTTTATCAGCATTCCTTCTGCAGCAATTTCTTCTCCCAACTTTTCTAAGTCAGACAGAGAGGGCTGTTTCATATTCAAAGTGGGAAAAGCTGTTTCTTTGTTAACTCTGGTGAAGGAACTGGATTCAGAGTATGTTGCTCTCACCTGGAGCTTCTGTTAAGGCCAATGTCCCCATTCTCTGCTGGCATCAGTGACACCACACACAGCAAGGTGTGACTGAGAACCCAGAGACTTACACAAAGGGCTTGTTCTTTGGTGCAGGGTAACTCCTATTGATTGACTTCATAACTTCTCTGCACTTCTCAGGATTGCACCTGCAGTTTAGCAAGGAAAAAAAATCTTTAAAGGATCATGTGAAACCCTATTCACTGAAAGGCAATAGTTTATTTTCTAGAAAATCAACATTCATTGATCTAGTTAGAATTAACTGTTTTCATTTTCTCATCACTTTTTTAAAAAAAACAAACCACTTTGACTAACAGGAAAAAAAAAAATAAAGAAAAATATTTTACTACCTTCCAAAACTTAGCTTTGATTTACTCTTGGAAGATAACGTGGTTGGTATGTTTTCTCAGGATAGCCTCTATCTATTTCTGTGTGTTGGGTTTTAAAAGTATCTGAATTCAAAGGGGTTTTAATCTCTGTCTCTTCTGTGAAATTAGATTGTACACAACTAAATATGACTGCTCTTCATAGTTTGCTGTTCTAGCATAGCCATAAAATGTATCAATGTATGTGTATATATGCATAAATATTTGATGACAGACACTTTAGATTATATATTCAAGCAGCCATGTCAAAACTTTAAAGGCAGATGGCTTCAAAAGCAATGGTGTAATCATAACACTCATAAACTATTTTACAAACAAACCGTGGCCTCAGCACTGATCTCATAGCCTGAAATCCACCTTTTCTTTAAAGACCCCAGTGAGGTTTGTTTTGCCATTGCTTCTTTTCCTCCTACCAAGATGTGCTGGAATAATGACAGCTCCCTCTGGCTCTGTCTCACCACCCACCCCTCAGCAAAGCAGCCTCGGTGCTGCAGCACCAGAGGGTCTGCCCCTCTGAGCTGCCCCCTCATCCCTCTGAGCTGCCCCCTCATCTCTCTGAGCTGCCCCCTCATCCCTCTGAGCTGCCCTCTCATCCCCCTGAGCTGCCCCCTCATCCCTCTGAGCTGCCCCCTCATCCCTCTGACTGCCCCCTCACCCCTCTGACTGCCCCCTCAT
>JAWWEV010000001.1:4030515-4044226 GCA_035583235.1 Hafferia zeledoni
TTGAGCCCATCGTGCCCCCTTGTCCTATTGCTGAGTGCCTGGGAGAAGAGACCAACCCCCACCTGGCCAGAACTTCCTCACAGTAAAAAGTCCTGTTTTACTTTGTTGTCAGACTTATGGACTGCTGACAATTCCAGATAAAGTGTCATGATCCTCCTTTTGTTTCTGTTCGGGTGGTGAGCGGGCTGGGGCTGCCCGGGGGA
Organism: Hafferia zeledoni; assembly: GCA_035583235.1. Classification (NCBI taxonomy): domain Eukaryota; kingdom Metazoa; phylum Chordata; class Aves; order Passeriformes; family Thamnophilidae; genus Hafferia; species Hafferia zeledoni. The sequence goes on from JAWWEV010000001.1 coordinate 4,030,719, forward strand.
TCGAGGGCATTGTGTGACATGGACAGGCTATAAACGGCCGCTCCGCTTTGGGATCGAGGCCTCTGGGCCATAATCAGCTTACCCTGCCTGTGCTTAGTGTGCCACGGTGTTTGTGCCGGGTCTGATTCCCGCGGGCCCTGCGAAGGTGTCAGGGCTACTCGGGACATGCCCACCCCCCGAGCGCTTCCCAGCGCCATTCCCTGCGCCCGTTCTGTCCCTGCAGGTGATCCCCGGGCATCGCAGCCGCGGGATGGGCCTGTTTGACAAGCTGGCCGGATGGCTGGGGCTGAAGAAGAAGGAGGTTCACGTGCTGTGCCTTGGCTTGGACAACAGCGGCAAAACGACCATCATCAATAAGCTGAAACCCTCAAACGTGAGTAACTTCCTTAGGTCACTGCTGGGGTTTGTCTGCAGAGCTCAGGGCTGGTTAAACTGGAGTGCTGCGGGACTGGGACTGACCATGGAGAACGTGAAGAGCTTTTTGATTTGGTACATTTTAAGGGTTTCCAACTGACTAAAAGTAAGGGTAAGTATCCACATGCATGTTATGGAAACTTTTCCCCAGAACTCCACTGTTACTGTAGCGGTTTTTTCTTAAGATCACACATTAAGGAAGGATTTATGATGGCTGAAATCAGGGTCTGAAACAGTTTTCTTAAGTCACTTAAACAGTTGCTACAGGATTGCAGTTACAAGTGATGTCAAACATTTACACTTAATACAATGTATAATGATTTGTCTACCTTCATAGAATCATAGAATGGATTGGGTTGGAAAGGACCTCCGAGATCATCAAGTCCAACCCTTGGTCCAACTCCAGTCCCTTTACCAGATCATGGCACTCACTTTATCATGTTCATTTTAACCACTTACCTCTATGCACAATAAGTGCATAATAAATAATAAGAAATACTGTGAAGATGCACATTGAAGGAGAACTTCATTATTTTTAAAGCAGAATAATTTTCAAAATATGTAGCATGAATTCTTGCAGTTCATTCATCTGGAGAAAAGTGTTTCAGGCCACTAGGAGTGCACAGCATTCTGAGCAAGAATGAAAGTAGGATGACCTTGTTTCTACATTAGTTCATGGAATAGAAATAGATGAATTTTGGTAGGCTTGTTCAAATCCAAAGGCTTGTACATCTTGGTTATATATATCTGGGAAACTGTGATTTTGGTGTTTACATCAGGACACAGATTTTTTTTTTTTTTTTAATTTTTGTTGAACTTTTCCTGAAGAGAAAAAACTGGACGTTGTTTAAAAAATGTGACATGGTGAAGAATCTGCTCCTCTTCCATTCCTGGCAATTACTCTTCCACTGAAAATTGAATAGGTTTATAAACAAAGACAATAAACTACTTGCTACTGCTGCTGTTTGGGGGAAATGCTACAATTTGTACCAGGCAAATTGTATTATTTATGCAATGTTTGAGACCTTTATTATAGTGGGGTTTTATATCATACTTTAAGCAATAAAGGACTTCTGACTGGAGTTGAACACAGACTTCAAGACTGATCACAGTAATAGGCATTAGAGAAGGTCCCAAGGGAATTATGCAAGTAGAATAAATATAATTTGTTTGCTTTATTGTAAATCACATAATGGGAATTTACTTCTAAATGTTTTCATTTAATGTGTTGCTTTAGGAGGGTGGCTTTGCATACAATTTGTGTAAGTCCTGTCATGGTAAAATCTCTACCATACAGCAAATGTCATTAGACCAGACTTGATAAAGTGTTTATTTTTAGTCAGTTCATTGGACAGGTGATTCTGAGCTCTGGATCAACCCAGCCTTCTTAGGAAGAACTGCTGCTTTGCCCTAGGAGCAATATTTTATGTGTCTGGGAAATACAAGTGTTCCTCCATTTGTTTCTTCTCCATTTGTTTCTTCTGGGCCTGGTGAATACATTTGAAGCAAATGTTAAAGGAATAACCCCTCTTGTTCTCTGCACCAGTTTTCCCTTGGTGACAGGAGCTGTTGCCTGAACTATTTCCAGTGATGGGGTTGCTGTTTCCCTGACGGATCTGCAGGGGGATCAGCCAGACTTCTCCAGCTGACTGTGAGGGGTCAGTTGCCTACAGAGAGTGGTTTTAATAAGGGGCTCTGGAAGGTCTATAAAAGGATTGCATGTCACTTTCTCAGACAGCTCTGTGATCTCAGGGGTGTGACCTCTGGTCCTGCTCAGTATCAATGCTTCTTAAAGGAGCTGTTCTTCCCTCCCAGCTTGGCTGAGAGGCCCTTGGCAGCTCAGTAATAAACCTGTTTATCAGACGTGTCTATTAATAACACTCTTTGGTTTGGCCACTGCTCTGTGGCCGTGTGGTTTGGGTAGATCCTCGATCAGGCTGGTGTGTAACATCTGCTGTGTCATTCCCAAGGTCAGATGGACTCCTCCAGCATAAAAACAGAAGCTCCCAGTCTGGCCAGCCTAAGATCTTGACAGGCATGTACCCTCTTTTAGCTAAGAGGCTTGGGGTATTGTGCAGACTTGTTTTGGTTCACTTTGTGATTGCCAAAGTTCACAAACTTTGACCTGAGTCATGACCTCCAAGCTGTTGTCTTCCACCTTAATCCACCTCCTGTTTATTCCAGAGGGAATAGCCACACTAGACTAATCTCACCCTCGAGGCTAAAATGTCTTCAGTGCTGTTGTCCAGTAGAGCTCACTGTATTTCCTAGGAAAAAAACCCTTGGGTTTGAATTATTTTTCTGGCAACTTTTTAAAGTATCTGGTTTTGTAGAGATTTTTTTTTTCTATTGCACAGTTTGGGTAAAAATAGATCTGTGATGTATTAATGTTTCAAATATATTTCAGTATTTACATTTTGTAACTTGATTGTAAAATTTTTGCTTTCTTTCCTTTGAAGGCTCAAACTCAGGACATCGTTCCAACAATAGGATTCAGTATAGAGAAATTCAAGACTTCAAGGTAGTACTTTCTTTCATTTTTCTCCACTTATCAGTAGTGATTATTATACAACAGTTGGACTTAATTAGCTCTTTCAGTGGGCTGTAATTGATTAGAATGTGTGGTGCTATGATGGCATTTCATGCACGACTCCTAATCAAGATCCAGGACTGAGTCTGTTAGGAAATATTTGTGCCTTGTGCTGTTGTGTGTAAAGATATTTTTAAAAAAGAAGTTTTTTATTTTTTTGCAGTGGTGTGTATAAGCATCTGATTTAGTCTGTGAAGGATTTCAGACCAAGGCTCTGTTACAGCCCTGGGGAGAGACAGTAGCTTAGGTGGCACTCTGTATTCCCCTCTGTCTGGTAACCTGTGTTAGGCACTCTCCTTGGAGTACCTGAACAGATTGCAGTGTAATCTCATTAAATGAAAAATTAAATGATGGCTGCAGCATTAGCCATGTAAAGATGCAGGAGCAAAGGCCAGGAAACAGAGCAAGAAGTCATTACTTGAATGGAGACTAAGATTTAGATAAGGAATGTCGTGACACAAGATATTCCAAAGAAATTTCAAGATATTTCTTTTGTAGTTAATCTTCAAACCAAGCAACATGTGAGAGATCTGCAAGAAAATTGTTTATTGTTTATTACTGAGCTCAGGGGTGGGGCCCATAGGTTTGAGATTTGTGTAGAAGCCTCAACAACTGTGTTCTGTGTCAGTGAAACACATCAGACAGGCTGTCTGAGAAAGTAAATTGATTTAAATTGCTTTCCTTTATTCTGATCCTGTGGTAGGAGAGATGGTGACCTGTAAACACGCTGTGTAGAATGATATTTTATTAAAAAAAATCCAACAAAACAACTAAAAAACACCCCAACAAACCCACAGCTCTAGAATGAGATGATGTCTGGACACAGAGCAGTCCAGAGAACTTCTTTTTCTAAACCTCCTCATTTTGCTGTGGCCTCCACTCAGGGAACTACCTGGGACTACCCAAAACAGCAAAGCCTAATTCTGAAGTTGTCACCTCTGCAGACATTTCAGGAGTGAAGCAGATACTTTTGTGGTGTTCTTAAAGTTGACTTGCTTTATGTAGTGTTTGAGTGAAATCTCAAGGTTGTGAAGACAACTCTTTGTGTCTTGCTCACTTGAGCTCACCTGTTACTACCAAAATGTGTTGGGTTTTTTTCTTTTGTGAAGGTGGAATTTATTTTTTTTTTAGTTCTTTTATTTTGCATACATTTGTGCCTGTCTAAGGACACAATTTAAGACAGGCTGAGGATTTTATGTCATCATTCATATGAATTTCATTTATTCATTATAAACAAGATTTGATTTTAGCATGATAGAAGCAGAGATTGAATGGGAGCTTATTTTCTACTTGATGTAACTTTAAATAATTGGTTTAGTTCTTTTATCCAGATAATAAGCTCATTTTCCATTGTGAAATATTTCTATAATAAGACTGCAAAACTGAATAGAATCACTTGAATGCAGATGGTGTAATCAGAGTTCCTTTGGGGATTTTTCTCAGTTGATTGGAATTCTCTTTGATCTGGCTTTTTTCTGTCAGAGTAGCAAAGAAAGTAGTTTGGGTCTGGGTTAGTTTTTTGTTTCTGTGCCTCATGCCCTTCTTTTCTTTGCAGTTTGTCTTTCACAGTGTTTGATATGTCAGGGCAAGGGAAGTACAGAGACCTCTGGGAACATTACTACAAGTAAGCCTATCATTTACTTTAAAGCATTGTTATTGTGTACCTTATTTAAACAGAAGTATGATCATGTCTAGTGGTTAGAAATGATACCTGGTGTTTGACAGAAGGTCATTCTGGATAAATACAACTTTTCTTTCTGTTCTTAAAACACAACAGTTTTTCTCTGCTGTTACTCAGTATGGTTTGGGGATGTCTCTTGGCTTCAAGACTGGGGGACTATACTAGAGGTGGGATTTAAATGTTGCAACCTGAAAACCAATGCTGTGAGAAAGCTCAGGAAGAGTTAAGTTTCCAGTTTTACAGTTTTCCTGTTGGTGAGTGACTTAAACCCTGAAATACATTGGCTGGTGGCTGAGAATTTTGGAGGTGAGGAAATTAACCTCAGAGAACAAGGCACATGTAACCAAGAGTCTGAACAAACATTCTTACATGTTATTTATTATTCACTGTGCTTTATAACAGTGTGGTATGGCCTGATTGGTAGTAGATATTCTGATTTTCTAGTTTCTAGTGAAACTTGAAACTTTACTTATGTTGTCTCATTGGTATTAGCTGATCCTGATCTAAAAAAGGTGACCAGTAGTGAATCACACAGAAGCAGCTTGGAAAAATAGAATGGAGAAATTCTGAAGATTATAATATTGATTAAATATTCATATTTAAAGTACTTTTTATTTTTTAATTAACTATTCCTCTCCTTTCTGTGCAAAATATGTCTGCAATTTGAAAACGTGGCTGGGAAATCTTCATTGTTCAAGAGTGTGAGAAGTATGAGATGTATTTCTCCCAAATCTTTTGCATTTCAATAACTGATGCCCTCAACTGCTCTCAAAGGGCTTCATACACAAATAACTTTTTGGATTGCTGTATTTCATGCAGTAACTTATCCCTTGTGTGGCATAAATGGCTTTTTCATCCTGACAGTAAGGGAGTTGTTTAAATTGTGCTGGCAGTGGACTTGTATCCACCTCTGTTCCTGATCCAGTGCAGTAGGCACATACTTGAGATTAACTTCTAAGAATAATAAGAAAATAATAATGTTTTCATTTTTATTAATAAAATAATTACATGCTGTTCAGTTTATAAAGTTAAGATTTAATTTTCTAAAAAGTGCAAAGAGGAAATCAAATCTCATCAAGTATCAAAGTAGTTGCCTTGGAGTAACTGAAGTTTTCACTCTTCTACCTGGCTTGAAATTATCTTTTAGGACATCCTCCAAGTACACTCATCTTAAATATAGTTATGTTGTTTCCTTATTACTTTAACTTGTTGGTGAAGTTATTTTTTGGTAATAAATTCATGCTGCTTCTCTTGATTCCTCTAGACAAATACTGTGTGCTCATGCAAATTACTTAGGCATTTTCAGCTCATATATGAAAGCCTTATTTACTCTTAAGGTTCTTCTGTAAGCCAGAAAAGAAGAGGCTTTTTCATGCAATCTTAGGCTGGTAAAGTTATTTCTGCTTTTCAGTAAGTCTAGGGCTGTTTCTTATCAAAATACGAAGGTAGATGGTGCTGGAGGGTAAAGAATGTTCCATAATGGTCTCTCAGGGAAGTGAATAGCACATTAAAATGTAAAGTAAATACATTTTTGTGGGTGTTTATAACTGAACTGGTGAATTATGGATTGCTGAGACTTTATTTGGTAAGTTGCAATAAGTAGAACATAAGTCATAAAATCTCAGTAACATCCTGAAACAGGGAGTTGAGTAGTTGTATATTCATTGTGACTGTGGCCAAACTGCCAGCAAAATGTCTGAGTGATTTGAAGTAGCTGGAAGTTTTTACCTGTTACTCCAAACTGTTCATGCAGACTTCAGTAAAAGTTAAAATGACCTGCATGTGTCCAGTTGTTAAACACCTGTGGACACAGTTGTTTTCTAAAAAGGTAATTATTTTTATCTAAATTAGCTTTAGTGTAGGAAATAAAGAATTGCATAAAAGTCTGTCTTTGTCTGTTTTCTTTGTCTGCCTGACCATGCTGTCAAAATAGCAGTTGGTACATTTTCAGAGCTCATTTTGCAGCCTCAGTAGTAAAATCAAGCTTTTCTGAAAGGTCTTTGTAGACTGAACCTTGTATGAGTCACACAGGTAATAACCTCATGTCCCAAAAAATTATGCATATTGCCAAAAGATCGAATTTCAGAAATAAGACTCGACTCAAATGCTGATGGTGAATGACAGTGACAAAAATTACAGGAAAAACCAGGTTTGTTTGGATGTTTTTGGTGTTTCTTCTGAAGCCTTTACTTATTCACAGTTTAAGAGAACCTATAATTTGCCTCTTTGCTCTTTTTATGTCATGCAGAGAAGGCCAAGCCATTATTTTTGTCATTGATAGCAGTGACAGATTAAGAATGGTTGTGGCCAAGGAAGAACTTGACACCCTTCTGAACCATCCAGGTGAGGAGGCTTTTTTCCCCTTCTGTGTCCATATTTGTTATGTTGTCTAAGAAAAGCCCTTATCTGACACATTCTGTGTTCTGAGTGCTTTGCAAATGTTTGAGCCATTCATGAATATGAGAACAGTAACAGTCTTCAACAGCTTTGTGGGCTTTTTCCCTATATACATTTACAAACTGATCATGCTTCAGTTGGTCTCTCATTAATCACTATTGGGCAAAAGTTGCATTGTTTTGAGGAACAATATGACCTGTTGGAAGCTGGAGAGCCTTTTTGTGATAAAAAAATGTATCTCCCTGTCTGGTTTTTCCATGAAAACAGCTAATTCCTTTAATGTGGTGCTTAACTTCTTTTTCATCTTCATTATATTTTTTATGCTTTAGCCAGAAATAGGGAGGAATAATTATATTATATTATATTATATTATTTAGATTGCCTATAAAAGGGTACATGGGATGGAAGAGGATATGAGATGATACATTTGGGTTTAAGAGCTTGGTTTGTTTTTTACATGAGACTGTGTCTTTTGTTCACCTTTTCATTTAGCCAACATAACTCCAGTGTTTCTGTAATCAATATGCACTTTTTACTTTTTATGTAGGTAGTTGCTTTGCCTGACACATTATAAAACTATATGTAGGAATTTTAAAAGTAAAATAATAATAAAATTCCTTATTTATTTATTTATTAAAGTGGTGGAGCCTTGTGGGGTTACCATGTGAAAGTAAGAGAATCTGACTTGAATTTCTAACCAAGAGAAGTGGTCTGTGATAGGGACAGTTGTGCTGCCCTGGCTTTATTTTCCATGGAGGCTGCAGACAATGCACGAGTTCATTCAAAGGTGCTGGGGCTGATGGGGCCTCCTTAATTTCACATTTAAGGGTGTGGGCTAATTCAGATACAGACACCAACAACAAGTGTTGCAACAGTCAGAGGGGAGGATGAGATGAACCAACACTAGGAGTGTCCCAAAGCAGGAATTACCCCTGGCAGTGAAGGGGATGGATTCTCCTGGTGAAATGGAACTGTGTGGGACTGAGGGGAGAGGTGAAGGCTCCTGTGGGGAGTTACTGGTTTGTTAGAGGAGTGAAACTGTTCAGGCTGAGTAGGAGCCAGCTTAGGTGGGGCTTTTCATTAGTGCTGACGTAGCAGGTCAGTCCTGCTCAGTTGTTTATGCATTTGTGTCTTTTCCTTACAAAAAGCCAGGGCTGAGGCTTTCCGGGATGTTCCCTCGAACCAGGAAAGGGCAGTTGTGTCTTTGTGCCTTGGGGAAGCTCAGCTCAAATACAGCAAGAGTGTTGCTGGTTTGTCAAACTGACACATCACCTCTAAGAGAACCAAAACTTAAAAAGTTCACACACACAGAATCCCAGACTGTTCTGAGTTGGAAGGACCCACAAGGATCATCGAGTCCAACTCTTAAGTCAATGGCCCACACAGGGGATTGAACCCATGACCTTGGCATTATTACAGCCAAGTTTTAACCAACTGAGCTGATCTTAGGGGTTCATCTACTAGTAATGTTTAATAGAAGTAGCTGTTAGCTGAATCAATATATAACTAGTTTATTTATTATATCAGTATTTTTATTTGTATTACCATTCTGCCTTTCTTCCTGCATACCTACTCTTTCCCCATGGATGCTTCTGTCTTTATGATCATTCTGGAGTGGTTTAAATGTATGTGTTTCCTGAAGTTTTAAATGGAATTGAGTCAATTCCTGTCTCTGCAAATCTGGGCAATCCCTCAGTAAAACAGTTCCTGCCTTTTTGCCAGACTCTGCCTGAGGTTCTCAGGTGAAAGGGAATGTGAAAGGGGAAGCATTAATGGGGTTAGAAGTTGTACTAGATGGGACTGTTCTCTGAGTCTCTGAATTATTTTTACTTGCACAGATGGACAGTGCACTCTACAAATAACTCCTTGTTTAATCAGCACAGTGTCATATTATTTTTTCACTCAAACTTCAGTTCTTCAGCACTTTGAAAAGTGATAGTCTGTAGAGGACTTGGTTTAGATACTGACTCTTGGGTCACTTGACCTCCAGCACATGCTTCTAAAATAAACTGCAAGTCTTGTAAATTTGAAATTCTTTGTATAAAATTACACATCACACATCTAGTGTCTGGTATATATTTTTTTAATGTGTTAACTCCTAACTACTTGCAACTACAACACTTTCCATTAGTAACTGTTAAAAGTGTGGGAGGGAAATTCTGCACATTAGGAAATAATGTAAATTTCTGTGACCACCACTTTGTTTAGCAAATACCTTTCAGTGTATTTTTTATGAGTGTGTGGGTAGGTTGTGCCTCCTTTTATTTGCTTTTAAAAAACACTGAAAATTCCTTGTTTAACTTGTTACTTTGCATACATGATGTCAGCTAATTTCTGTGGTTTCAATTTACCCATAACCTGCAACAAGTGGGTATCAGGGTTCATTTCATTATACTGCAAATTAATCCAAGAGTTTCAGTTGGGAGACAAAAAAGCTGTTCAACTATGGAATCAAAACAGAGATTTAATGGTACTCTGTGCTCGTATTTTGAAGCCTTTGATTTGTGTTAGAGATACCAGAGGAAAAGAGAGCTCTGGGCAGGGTAAATGGTTTGTGAAAATGGTCAGCATTTTGATCAGCACTTCCAGTATTAATGAGTATGGGCAGGTAGTGTTATCTCCACTGATCTGTGGAAAGGTTTAGTTGGGAATTTGAAAAGAACGTAATTAGGAAGGTTCAAACCACTTCAGCCCTGACAGTTTGTTGGGCTCTTTGGGTTTTTTTTATCATTCCTCTCCCCATCAGCAGGTGCAGCTGGCTTGTGTTTGAAGTTTTAAAATAAGTCCTTAACTTGTTTCCTATGTGAAATACTATTTTTTACTATTTTAAAAAAGAGCCTGTGTAGCAATTTTCATCAGTATGGGGGTGGTGGTGACAGAGATTTAAATTCTTTTCCTACCATTAATTGATTGATAGACTCAAATCTAGATTTTTCCTAAACTTGTAAATCATCCTTTGTATAAATAATATGAAAAACTCTTGGAGTTAGTGCTGGTGCTGGTAATTTTTTGGCAGTTTTACGTCTGTAAGTTTGAAGACAGTATATTTTGTTTCCTTTCAATGACCAGCTTTTTGGGGTGATCATTGAGGTTTAAGCTTGTGTGAGTATCCCAGAAAATTCCTGTGTGTGTGGTTTGGTTTGGAGTTCTCACTGCTAGCTGAGAAGAGCTTCTGGAAAAGAAATCCTTCAAGGGAAAGCAGGATAAAGGATGTTCAGACATGTGGATTTTTTTCCAATTTTATAAATTCTCTGAAGTCATGGATGCTCTCCAGGATACTAAAGGATAACTCAGACTGCCCTTATGCAACTATTGTGATGTTACAAATGCACACAAATCATTTTTCTGTCATTTGACACATCCAGTCCTCCCTAAGCAGAGATGTGCAGTATTTGTGGGCAGTTGTTTCACCTTCTGCTCCTCAGCTTCCCCAGCAAGTCACACCTACAGCTTCCAGTGTGGGTATCAGGTAGGGGGAGAGGGGTGGAAGATTCCAAAGCCTGCCAGGAAGTTTGGGAGCATTCTTGAAGCATGTACCAGAGGCCTGTGACCCAACAGTGTGCATCTGGGTGGGAGGCAGCCCTCAGAGATGGCAGTTACAGGTGAGCAAAACACTTTCCTGTATTGCTTGTAGAGATCACTGAGAGTTGCACAATGTCGTGACAGTTGTGCCTCTGCTCATGCCTAGATATCAAGCACCGTCGGCTGCCTATTCTCTTCTTTGCTAACAAGATGGACCTCAGGGATGCAGTGTCTTCTGTGAAAGTGTCTCAGTTGTTGTCACTAGAAAACATCAAAGACAAGCCCTGGCATATCTGGTAAATTCCTCTTTTATTGGTATAACTTTGTGCATTCATATTGTAGCTCTGTCACACCACTCATTAATATATAACAGAAATCAAGCAGGTAAAAGACTTCACTGCCACATATGGAAAAAAGATTAATATTAAAACACCATAAAACTTGTTTTAAACACACAGTGCATTCATATAGACTGTGCCTTAAAAGTTTTCACAGTACAACTGGTACCCCAATAGTGACATGGAGGACTTGCAGTGAAATCAGAAATCAGTGTTCCTGTCAGAAGAACAGCTGCCATTATTTTTTTATTTTTGCTGGGAAATTGAGTGGAATTGTTATCAGAGTGCTATTAGTTTGTCTTGCCGGTTTCAGAATATCAACAATAAAACATTTGGAGTTTTCTTCCACTCTGCAGGTTCTTTAGTAAACCACTGTTGAAAAGCCATTTAGTAAACTGCTCTCACCTGAATTCAGAGGGACACTGTACTCCTTATAACATTTAAGGGGATATTGAGTTGTAGGAGCTGGTGTTTTTTCTTTCTGAAGGATGTAAGCTTTCATATGAATAGAAGGACTTTGTGCCAGTCTTCACAAGGAGAAAACTCCTTTTAACATTAAGTGTTCTATAAAAGTTAGGGTTTTGTCATATTACAGTCCCCAGATATTATAAATAAAAGTGACATCAGCAGCTAAACACTGCTAAACACTAAAATTCTCATTTTAGTCCCTTTACTATTAAACTTGATTACCCAGACATTGTTTTGGGGCCACTGCTCTTTGTCTCAGGAGTCACACTGATGAATTCCCAAGCTTCTTGGAAGATCATTTTACAGCAACCCACAGTAACAGTCCAGATTCACTGCTGTGCCAGTTTCCATAAGCTGAAGGGCATTTAAAGAGCTGTGCCCCAGTGGTTCAAAGGTAGATTTACACTGTTCTCAGTGTAGCTGAATAGTTCTCTATATGAGCAGACCCTCCAAGGGTTGCTGTTACAGTGCAGTGTGTGCACACTCCACTCCCTCCCTCCTGTACTCCAGCATTCTCACTGGGCACAAACTGCGTGGGAGGAACAGTTGGCCTTGATCATCTTAAAGCTCTTTTCCAACCTCTACATGATTCTGTGATTCAGCACTGCTGTTGTAGGTAGTAAACATGGTTTATAGCATCACCTGGGGTAGGAGTTGTCTAAGTGGAGGTGTTCTAGGAATGATTCCTCCACCTTGAAACTGGAGTTGAAGCAGATCCCATCACGAAAAGGTGTTTCCATGTGGGGCAGGTACTCTCTATCATTTCAGAAGCTGTCCTGCTCCATGTGAAGAAAACTTAAGTAAACAGTACTTGATGCTGCTTTGCAATTCTGTAAGTTAAAAGTATAGGGATGACTCAAGTAAAACTGGTATTTTTACAATGTTTTTGTAATTTGATTTGTTTCTTTCAGTGCCAGTGATGCTCTTAAAGGAGAAGGATTACAAGAAGGTGTGGATTGGCTCCAAGGTATATCATAAGTCATTCTCTTCCTCTATTTTCCTTCTGTTAAACTTTTTCATTTTGTAAGGTTTTTTCTTTATTATTTCCTTTGTTTTCTTTCTGTCCATTTCTGCTGTCAGATCAAATTACACAGTGAGTACTAAAGCTCTATCTCATATTTGCCTTTCATTTACCTCCTTAATGTACACAAAAGATTGTCTGCTTCCCTGACAAAAGTGTGCATTATGAAATATTAATGCACACTCTGGCAAACAGTGCAACACTTTCATTTAAAGAATAGCAGCTCCCACACTTCAATTTATTATTGTGGTAGTTGAGTTTGTTCTTTAATTTATTCTTACTGTCCCGTCCCATTTTTACATAACTTAATGTTATGTATCAGGAAATGGTGAATAAGCAGACTAGAAAAATAAGCCAAGTACACAAACAAATACACCAGTTTTGCTTATTAAGCTTCAGTTCTTTAAAGTAGAGCCACAGTAAGAACAGCTGACACTGTGACCATCATAACCTATGCAGACACTCATACCTACATGGGAAATACGAGATCCAGCTTAGATGATGTGTTTCATACAGCTTTTTTAATTACAAACTTGGTGTGGATGATGTACATCCTCCTGTTGCGTGTGGGTGAGGCTCTGGTGTGTTTTACCCTCTCGTGTGCTGCTAAATGGGTAGATTAGCCAAGCGTGGCTTGTTTCGGTAGCCTCGTCCTGATTGTAGCGCTGAATGGGCGCTGTCTGCGCCATAAGTGCGGGTGTGCCGTGTCGTGCCATGCTGTAAGTGCAGGTGTGCCATAAGTGCGGGTGTGCCGTGCCGTGCCGTGAGTGCGGGTGGGCTGTGCCATGCCATGCCATGCCGTAGTGTGGGTGTGCCATGCTGTGCCATGCCATAAGTGCGGGTGTGCCATGCTGTGCCGTGCCGTGACTGTGGGTGTCCTGTGCCGTGCCGTGCCGTAAGTGCTGGTGTGCTGTGCCGTGCCATGCCGTGAGTGTGGCTGTGCCGTGCTGTGCCGTGCCATGCCGTGAGTGTGGGTGTGCCGTGCTGTGCCATGCCATAAGTGCGAGTGTGACAGGGGTGCCAATGTGCCCGTGGTGGCCGTGCCCACCTGTTGAGGTGCCCGATGACGTATTTGAA
>JAWWEV010000001.1:4044326-4061363 GCA_035583235.1 Hafferia zeledoni
CGAGTGTGCCGTGCCGTGCCGTGCCGTGACTGTGGGTGTGCTGTGCCATGCCATGGCATAACTGTGGGTGTGCTGTGCCGTGCCGTGCCGTGACTGTGGCTGTGCCGTGCCATGCCATGCCATAAGTGCGGCTGTGCCGTGCTGTGCCATGCCACAAGTGCAAGTGTGCTGTGCCCTCTGAGTGCGGGTGTGCTGTGCCGTGCCATAAGTGCGGGTGTGCTGTGCCGTGCCATAAGAGCAGGTGTGCTGTGCCGTGCCATTCCGTAAGTGCGGGTGTGCTGTACCGGGCCATGCCATAAGTGCGGGTATGCCGTGCCCTCTGAGCGCGGCTGTGCCGTGCCGTGCCATAAGTGCGGGTGTGCCGTGCCGTGCCGTGCCGTGTGTGCTGTGCCGCGGCGGCCGCGCGGGGTCAGCGCCGCTCCACGGACGGAGCCACCGCGCTCCTCCACGTGCAGCCCCCGTGGGTTCCTTTGCCTTCACTGCTCCAATGACACCGGCCCGTCCTTTCTGCTCAGGATCCTTCCCACGAAATAGAAAGGGATGGTTTGTTTTCATGGGTTGTTAGAGAATAGAGAAACATTTGGTCATGTTTTCAGAGGGACCCTCGCCAAAAATGGTCTTTACAAAGAGATTTACTGCTCTGCAGAGGAACAGTGATGTCTCCTCCACCAGCTGAAAGAATTCTGTGGTGGAGATTCACAATCTTAATTCTGAGATTCCTTCACTGCTTTACCCAATTATCATAGAGACAGATTCAAAATTGTGTACTCCTTCCTCATTTCAGTCATAGTTCTGATTAAGTAATATTTTCCTGTGATTTTCAGTCTCTGCTTATCTTGGAGGAACGTTTTAAGTTTCAATCCAGATTTTGAGTTGATGGTTTTGTACGTAGCTTCAAGCTACTTAAACGAATCTCAAAGGCTTGTCTGAATATTTCCTGACAAGATATTTAAGTTGTGTATGTAGATTTTTAAGCACAGCAAGCAGATGCTTCTGCTGTCACTCATATAGCTCTTTATAGCTAAACTTCTTCATTTCCTGAGCTGAAATTCTTCATGGATTTATCTAAATTTCTTTTAACTCGCTGGTTCACTGTCCCCAAAAGATTAGGAGGGGTTTGAACAGTATTGGTACCTAAGCACATGCAGTTTGCAAGTTACACTTTTAATGGATGAAGGCTTTGATATTTCAAGAACCAATTTCTACTCTGATTCTCCTCAATGCTGGAGCACAGATGGAAAAATTTGGAACAACTCTTTAGTTATAGCAGTCCCTAAATCACAGCCTGTGGATTCCATAAAATCAGTGGAGGAAATGACACCTGGTGAGTGAATGCACAGTTCTCTTGTCAGCAGCTGAGCTTTCCTTAGTTCCTCCTTGCACACCCATTCCAGGGAGCTCAGATTTGGGGTAACAGGGGCAGGAAGTCTGGCCTTTCTTTTCCTGGTGGAGGCTGAGTTTGCCATTTCCCTGTTTTGTCTTGTGTTTTTGTTGTTCCTATTGCAACAACACGTCATCAGTAGGGTACAACTAACCTGTTTCACAGCAGTCTAGACCAGGTCACGTTCCCTGCTAGTGGGGGAATTGTGCTGATTTCCACATTTTTTGATGGGGATATGGCACATTTGTGCTAATTAAGGAGATATTGGAAGGGAATTAAGGAGTGGCAGTCGGGCAGCATTATGGAGAAGTATGACTGCTGAGAGCAAAAAACTTTTCATGTGAGTCATTCAAAACCAAAGCTTAAATACTTTGCTGCTTATGTTCAGTGATGTGGAAGCTGACATGTGTACACAGAAGTGAAATGCCTACTTCATAAAATAAATTTCCAGGCCCCATTCTTATCAAAGTTACCTTATAAGCCCAAAGAAGATAAAAAATGAATTAGGTGAAAGCGTCTTCCTGTTTAAATAGCAACATTTGGGGAAAACAACTTGGCTGTGCAAGAATTTCAGAAGTGGATGAGAGATCAAGTTGAAAACAACTCTGTTGTTCCTCATTCTTGTAACTACACCAAAATATCTATTGGTTGTGTTTGCAAAATACAGCAAAAATTCATCTTGTGCTAAGACTGCCTGTTTCTTTTTATTAACAGATCAGATGCAAGCAATGAAGACATGAGAGATAAATAAAAGTTGTATGGCATTCTTTCACACCCTTTGTCAGGAGGTGTACAAGCTCCATGAAAAGGAAGAATGATTTACAGAAAATCAACAGCTCAGCTAAAAGATCCTGTATTGGCTTGTTCAATTTAGAACCTCTTCCAGGAAAACTGAATGTAGACAATGTAGCACCTCAGGTATGCACAGTGATGAATTCATTGAAGCTTGTGATGACTGGAGAGCATATTTTTAAAAAAGAGTTGTGTTAAATGTAAACATCTGCATTCATTTGAGTTTTGGGGGATAATTAGCCATCAGGAAATGCCCCTCTGTTTTTTTGGGGGGACACCTTTGGAGCAAATGGGAATGTTTATTTTCCTGAGAAAGAATAATGAGCACTTTCTGAAGTTCAGCTTTTCATGGGATACCTACTGATTTATGTGCCCATTTTTAGGTATTTCTGCAAACTTTTTTAATTTAAAGCTTTACATTAGGGTTTTAGTAACCATCTGTAATAGGCTTCTAGAGAAATATTTTGATTAAAGATGCAAGGATTCAAATAATTAGTGCTTTTGTTACAGATGTTTGCAGATGTTTTTAAGGAAAGGCTTTCAATGAAATGTTACGAATTGTTTGTGATATGTCATGGTTATATTTGCATTCCCATCAATAAAACTCCAAATATACAACATGACATGGTTGGGTTTTTTTAACTAAATACGTTTATTGATGGTCTTTTCATCTTAAGAGATTTTGGTTTTTCTGTTAGTTTCATCTGGAATTTGTTTATCCATTTTCCAGTGGATATAGCAGTGTATACTTCAATAAAATGGTATCTCTGCTGCCAGGCTTTTTTCATTAATTGCATGTATTTTTTACACTTCCTAATAAACTAAGGAGCACATAATTCACAGAATCACAGCAGGGGTGAGGCTGGAAGGGACCACAGTGGGTGCTCTGGTCCAACCTCCCCGCTCAGGCAGGATCATCCCAGAGCACAAGGCACAGGATTTGTGTCCATGAGGACCCTGGATATCTCCAGGGAGGGACACTCCACACCCTCTCCAGTCTCTGCTCAGTCACTGCACAGTAAAAAAGTTCTTCCTTATGTTCTTCCTGGGCATCAGTTTCCTAAAAGTTGTATTTTGCAAACAGTTAAGGGACAGTTCACTGGTTTAGCAGATCATTAATATGAAATGTGTCTCACACTTCTGTTGCATATCAAAAAAGTTTTGCTTTAGAGAACAGTAAACTTTCTGACTTTAAATATGTACCATAGGTAGGAAATTAAGGCAGTAAGAGCTTTATTTTTGCTGAGCCACCCCTTCAATCCCTCCTCCCTGGTTCAAGAAGCAAGCAGGAGGAATCCTGAGGGCTCTGTGCCACTGAGTGCTTCCCTGATTCCTGGGGGAGCTGTAACATGCAGCTCTTGCAAAGGTTCTCTCAGGTTGCCTTTTAGGGCTCACGTAATAGAGGAGAAATTGGAGCAAAGGGCCCTGTCTGAAATGTACTTCCAGTTATTCAATCATTAAAATGAACTCCCCTGCTTTGTTGGAGAGAACTGTCTCAACATAAAATAACCTTTCTTACAGAATGCCATAGTTCTGACAGTTGAGTTTATCATGAAAGTTTCTATCTTTTATGTCTCTTTTTGGGACACCTTTGGCCTTTTGTTAACTCTGAATCTAAACATCTGTACAAAAATCAAATGCAAAGGGTGAAAGATAATATGTAATCCTGAGGAGTTTTCCTCTGAATTGCATGCAGATGATTTTCTGGTTTAGTTTGCATTGGATAATACAACAATGAAAATAATGATGGAATCACAGAATGGTTTGGGTTGGAAGGGACCTTAAAGATCATCCAGTTCCAACCCCTGCCATGGACAGGGACACCTCTCACCAGCCCAAGGTGCTCCAAGCCCTGTCCAACCTGGCCTGGGACACATCCAGGGATGGGGCAGCCACAGCTTCTCTGGGAAATCTGTGCCAGGGCCTGCCCACCCTCACTGTAGAGAATCTCTTCCTAATAACTAATCTAAACCTCCTCTCTTGAAAATAATACTTGTAAAACTCTTTTGCTCTGTGTAAGTATTTTGCAATTATTTTGGTCTGTTTATATGTCTTACTTAAATGAAGTATTTAATGTAAATTGAAATTAATTTTTTTCCTACCAAAGAAAATTTAAGTTCTTACATAAAGTCTGTCTGCATTTCTGACTTTCTTGAATAAGCTGGATCTGGATGGTTTTCTGATTATTTTTGTTTGCTTATTTTGAACTACATAAAGTATTATGTTTATCTTAGGGGTTGTCTTTACTGTCATGGGAGGCTGTTTGAACCTCCTGCTTTGTGCTTCCATCCACAGATCTGAGGGAAATGCTCTTTGCTCTCTACTGTGGTTAGTAAGCCCTTCTTGAAAACAGCAGTGAGTTATTTCTTTTGATTATTATTCCCCTTTTTTTGTGTGTTTTGTTTTTTCTTCAGCAGCTCTTTGTGTTCCTCTCCTACCAGGACACTGGTCTGAATAAAGGCAAACTGTTGGAAGGAGTGGGAATGAGGACAATCCCATTTGTGGAATGCTTGATTTTGAAATTTTTTTCTCCCATGACTTCTGGAATATTTGAGATCAAAATACTCGTGTTATCTGTGCAAAAAGGCTCCTTTGGAGTT
This sequence comes from Hafferia zeledoni, assembly GCA_035583235.1. Taxonomy (NCBI): domain Eukaryota; kingdom Metazoa; phylum Chordata; class Aves; order Passeriformes; family Thamnophilidae; genus Hafferia; species Hafferia zeledoni. Next base: position 4,049,100 of record JAWWEV010000001.1, read on the forward strand.
GTCTTGAGGGCCTGGTGGCTGCCAGCCTTCAGTCCTGTTCTCCTGTTGCATTCAGAATATTAAAATGATTAATGCAGAGATCCCTCACACATCCCTGAGTGGCCCTAAAAACATTGTATTTGGTACAAGCATCACATATTGCACAAAATACTTGTGCATCTGTGCAAAAAGGCTCCTTTGGAGTTGTCTTCAGAGGCCAAGTGGCTGCCAGCCTTCAGTCCTGTTCTCCTGTTATATTCAGAATATTAATTAATGAGTTCTACCTGGCTGCCCCAAGACAAGTTCGTTGTGCCTTCAGAACAAAGCAGAGAAGTTCCTTTGGAGGTTTAAAGGAGATTTGTGGCTTATTCCCTTTTTCTTTTACTCTATGTTACTATAGGTCTGTGCATTAAATGGTAACTTGAGAGGCAATTGAGTCACTGAAAGAGACCCAGAGAATTTGGTCCTTACACACCACACAACATCCTGTGTTGTTGCTTCTGTGCACTGGCCACACTGACCTCCTGCTTATTTATTAATGCCCCTTAAATGTGCCTGGTAATGCTCAAACCCACAGCATTTTCAGCTGAATTGTGAGCTGTTCTCACACACAGTGTGGCCTTCCAGGTCTGAATATCAGGGAACTCCTGACTCTTTCTGGCCTTGCCTCTCTACCACTCACAACATAAATCCATCTTGTGTTTAACCTGTAGCTACTTCTTGCATGGCAGATTTCATGTTAGGCAAACACAGAAATAGTTTAACCTCCAAAGGTGGTGTTTTGCTTGGGGAGTTTTTGTTTGTCTGTTTGTTTGGGGGAGTGGTTGTGTGTTTGCTCCAAGTTTTACTTGGTTTCTATATCACTCTTCTTAGGATTAATTTCTGCCATCCATTTATTTCATTCTTTCTGGCCTGCCTTGTTTCTGTTTTACAGAAACCCTTACAAATCTCCCTCCTGGTTTGCTTCTTTTAACTTTTGCTGAGTACTCTGTGAGTGAAACTTTGCAGCTCCCTTCCCTGTTCTTGGTTTGGAATCAAAATATATAATGAGAGAAAGTCACAGAAGACAGGACTGAAAAAGCAACAAAGGGGACTCCAGAGAAAGTCTTCAACTCTCCTCTTTCAGAAAGGTCAGGAAAGTTTGCTTTGAAAGGTTAACTTGATATGCCTTGATCCTTTTTTATGATTGTTCAAAGCCCATACTTGACTGCTTAAATTTAAAAATGCACTGTTACAATGCAAAACTAATATTCAAAACTTAAAATGCTCCCTTGTGACAAATGCCAAGAGTTTTTAGTAATATTTTGCAACCACACTTTAGTTCAAGGCTCTGTAGCTCCTGTCACACTAAGTTATGTCTGTGTTGGTGTGAACCAGCACTTTGCAATTAATTTACCACTGCTCAGCCAGCTGGATTATTACTTAATTGGCAGAATTGTGTAGCCATATGAAATCCTTGCTCTCAGAAGTACAGCATGTACATGATAATGTGCTGTTCTCTTTCAGTGGGTGTCAGGATCTCATCAAGCAAATCAGCACTGCTTACTTTTACTTTTTCCATCTTCTGATGACAGCATGAAACCCATTCCCACTACTCTTTTTTCAAAATCAATCCTTGAAATGAAAGGTGGGCTGTTAATGTCTCCTGTCTGCCATTAAATCATCTTATGTTTTTCAAACTGTAGAACTGGGTTGTGTTACAATCCTATTACACAATTATATGTGATTTCTCTGGGATTCAGGGGGCACCTTGGAAGGTCAGGTTCACTTGTGTAGTAAAAGAAGTGTGAATTTATGAACTTAATTTTAGGCAGTGTTTCTACAAGCAACTTTCAATATCAGTAAGTAGATTGTAAGCCTAGAAAAATAGTTATGGAACCATATTTAGTTTGCTGAAGAGTTCTAAGTGAGATCAGCTCAGCTGGTTAAAACTTGGTTGTTATAAGGCCAAGGTCATGGGTTCAATCCCCTGTGTGGGTCATTGATTTAAGAGTTGGACTCGATGATCCTTGTGGGTCCCTTCCAACTCAGAACAGTCTGGGATTCTGTGAAGTAAAGGGAAGAAAAGACAGTAAGGAAGGGATTTAAAAAATCAAGCAAATGGGGATGTGTGGAGGAAATTTCCTTTCCTGAGGCAGAGTTCTGCTAATGCCAATGAATATTAAAGACACCGAAGCCTCTGGAGGCTCAGTGAAGGAACCAGGCTAAGTGGCTGAGGGGGATGTTGGCAATACAGGCCCCCATCAAACTGCTTTTGTAGAGTTGGTGCTGAGGAACATACTGTGGCTTGAGTTCCTTCAGCCTGCTCCTTTCTGAGAGCTCTTGTTCCCTGGAGCACACGGAGTGCACTCAGCTTTCCATCGTGGTTTCATCCCAGAGGAATTCCGTGAGTGTGCTCAGCCTGTTTGGGATGTAAACAGCAGCTCTGTTAGTGAGGATTGTCTATGAAACACCCCTGTGGTCTGAACAAACGCACCAGTGTAGGCAGCCTGTGCCAGTTTAAGAAGGAAACAATCACAATCCCCAGGTTTTAAAACCACGGAGCTGAAGCCACGTGAAAGAACAGCAGAACTTGGCAAGAGGGCTCCAAACACCCAAATTCTCCAGGAATCATTCCAGTGAAATATTTAGTAAAAATACAGGTCTGTAGGATGGTCCAGTTGGAACTGGGCAGGTTCATTCCTCTAACAAAGCATATAACCATTGGACAGGGACTAAATGGAGGAATTTCCTCCAATTTGGAGGAAGTGGCAGTTGTGAAAAACAGGCAGTCATGAGTGAAAAGGGTCGCTGTTCCTGGCATCACCTGTATTTAGGATCACACAGGTTTGTAGCTGCTACTAGGGAAAGAAATCTGCAATACTATTTTTTTTTTTTTACCTAAAATATAACTCTGAATATAAATCTTTCTTTGTTTTAATCTTATCTGCCAACATTTATTAGCACAAACAGAACAAATTGGTGTAAAAAGTGACAAATGGACCAGAAAATGTATGTTGTTTTCAATAATAACAATATTCCAAGGATTTTTCCATCATCAATGGATTACATGACAGCAACTTGGTCCCAGTTTAACATTTTTGTCTATGACATTGTCATTACATTCTTGCTTTAGAGGAGAAAGGATTGTTGAAGGGTTTCTTTTCAAGGGTAGAATGTTTCTGTGGGGGAAAGTGATGCTTTTCCCTTGTAATACTTGTTTTTATTTCCCTGCCCTCTTGTTTTTATTTCCCTGCCCTCCTTTTCTTAGGTGAACTTTTACATTCTTAAGGTAGTTTTCAACAGGGAATTGTGACTGTTTTGAAATGGATAATTGTGTTTTCTTGGTCCTCTAGTGAAGTTTAGATTAAGAGCTAATTCATGCTCTAAACTTTTTTTTGGCAGCAGTTTCAAAGCAGTCTGAATTGATCTGTAAACTAATCCAATCTCGTGGCTGGGAAGTTTTGCTGCATTTTGCAATTAAAGGTTGAGCCTCACTATTTCTTTAATGGGTGCCATTATAAAAGAAGATCAATCACTATTATCTTAGAAAACAATTGCAGAGTAGCCACATCAGTGCTGGCTTACCAATATTATTATCATATGTACAGACCTTTGGTAGCTTTACAGCTTCTGGAATTTAAAAGACATGCAAAATAAAAGTTGTTCAGGTTGTAGGATTATTTTTGAGTACCAAATCTCCTTTTCACCCATTTCATAGCTGTTAAACTACTACTTAGTTCTCTGTCTGTTCTGATATGTCATGCAATGGCTGAAAAAGCATTTTAAACCCCCTCTTTTTGCATAGTAATTCTCCTTGAGGTGTGTGTGTTCTGTCATTATGTCAGGTAATGCACCTGTAAGTCAGTGCTTTATGCAGGGTACAAAATCTCTGTGTGCTTTCTTTGAGGCCACAGCAATGCCTGAGTTGTGAAGTGAATGGCAGTTGATCTGACACTGGCATCATGCTGAGTAGGAGGATTTCAATCTGTTTGTAATATTAAAATAAAAATTACAGCTTTATTCAGGGAATTGATTTAACACAGAGATAATGGGAACCTTCATTTTGAGCAGCAGTTCAGCAGAGCCTGGGCAAAATTTGGAAAACCCACTTCTACAGGAAGTGCATCCTAGAAAATGTTGCCTTCCATTGTAGAGAAACCCCTTTAGTCTTATTACTCCTATTTTTGTTGGACCAAAGCTGTGCATTACATACAGAAAACATTTCTGAAGAACAACATCAAATGAAAAGGCTGAGTTTGAGCCTTATATCCCCCTTAGCCAGACATTTCCTTGTGATGGTGTTTACTGTGCTGAAAGAGCTTTTCTGCTCTGACTTCACCAACAATGAATGTTTGCGTGAGGAAACTCAGATTACTCAGAATTTCTGTGCTTGGGGATTAAGAGAAATCTTCTTTTCCCTACTAAAGGTTCTGTTGTGTTGGGCTTAAAAAAAACAACAAAGCCAACCACAAACCAAACCAGTGTGTGAGTGTGGAGGGAGTTTTGCTGTTGCTTACCCAGCTGACCAGGCACAGTCTGATCAATTCTTACATTCTTGGCCTTGAAGGTTTCTTTCTTACCCTTTTTCTGCACCCTATACACACTGTTTACTGCCATGTGAAACTTGTATGCCAAGAATTACACTTTCTGTTTGTTATGTAATAAGACTGAAGTATTTTCTGTCTGTTTGGAATAACTTATGGATATAATTTGTATGTATAAGGAATGGTCTCTTTGTTTTTTCTTTGTTTCTTACTGGAAGCTTAAATAGAGTAGAGAGGAAAATAAGTTGTTCCATGAAACCAGATGGGATTCTGCAACATTTGCAGCCAGAAGTTTTTATGATCCTGTTTGGCTCAATTCATAAGAATTCTGCTTGTTAGAGACCTCTGTACTTACAGTCATGTTTACATACAGAATGTTTGGCAGTTTATTTCTCCAGACACTAAAGATGATTCTTCCTTTTGGAATATGCTAATGCACTTTCTCAATGTGAATGTGGTGAGGGGTTACTTTATAAATATATATATTCTAATGTTCAAACATTTTTAATAGCATTTTATAGATGGCTGAAGACATCAGAGTAACAACTATTCTGTATTGTGAAATGCAGCAGGATGGAGAAAAGGTGGCATTGGTTTGTCTCTGACAGAGATTTGCAGTCAGTGGCTCCAGAAAGCCTTGGGGACCAAGGAATAATGATAGGAAATCTTTGAAAGGTGACTAAAAAAGGCAGGTCTGCTGTCCAGAGGCTCAAGTTTGCTGTACATAGACATGTATCACAATTTAAAACTGCTTAATAGTTTGCAAACTTAAAAATGTACATTTATGGACATGCATGGAAATACAGTAACCCTGTTAGAATATTGATGTTATATTTGAAGGTGTGTGGATTTGTCCAGAAAGGTGTATATTCATTTTTAACCACGAATCTGATATTCAAAGATACTCCAGGTGGAAAAGTGTTAAATGAATTAGAGTGTAAAAGTTGCTGGTTATTTATTTCATGGATTTCCTTCATCTCTATGTGAGACACCTCTTTTTGAAATCTGTTGCATTCTTCTGAGCACGGAATTATCTGTGCTGCTTTTCCCCATGCACACAATGTATGTTAGAATTTGGATGAAATCAGCTCTTTGTTTAACCCTAATTCTTCAAGGAAGGGTGGTGGTGAATGGTCAGAGGGGCTTAGCCAGGAAGCAGACTCAGAATAGATGGTTTTACAGAGACCTCATTCCAGGAAGTGCAGATTTTCTGCAGCTCCAGTTAGGGTAGGTGGTTTATGATTAGCTCTGGTATGAGGGCAAGTGAGTTTAATCTTTATTTTGTATCCACACAAGTTTAATTGAGATGAGGTGCTGTCAAAAACGTCTTGGAAACGTTCCAGACATGCCGTGCTGATCAGCTGGAAGTTGTCAAATCTTTTGGAATGAACAGTAAAGGCCATTGGTCCTTATCCAGTGAGGTGCATACACACCCCCACAGCATGAGGCTCCTGAGTGCCTTCTGCTCCATGCCCAGGTGCAGCAAAACTATTCTAAAAAAGGTTCTGTAGGTGGGTTGGTCATTTCTTATTTTCTACTTTACAATGAGTTTCCCATTTTAGCACTTTTGCTACTGGCCAAATGGAAATGTTACAAATTACAGAGTGGAAAACAAATAGAAGAGGCTTTCCAGAAAACTGATTTCAAGATTTTAATTGCTGTGCTGAACTTTAGCCATAGGTAGCACTGTGTATAAATCTTATCCAAAATAATCAAGAGCACAGTTCTGGGTCTCAGAAGCTGCAGTTAAACTCCATGAGTCATTTCCAGCTGTCTTCTCCAGACATGAAGGCATTTGAACAACAGCAGCTGCCCGTGTGGCTGCCTTTTAAAGCATTTTCAGTAAATCAAATGGAGGAACTGGGTGTTTACAGCTGAAGGGTGAGCACTGCTGGGAGCTGCACACTACACTCTGTGCAGCAGGAGGTCATGGCTAGAAAATAATCCTAGAAATCCTTGCTAACCTGCTTCATCTCTGTAATAGCATATCCCAGACCCAAATCTTCAACTCTGGGGTTTGCCTTCGTTTTACAGTAAGTATAGATTAGAGATTTTAAAGCCATCAGTTTTTGTTTCAACATCTGGACAACTAAGATGGTGAAAAATGGCTGGGAAACATGGGGACTCCATTAGGTGCATTTTAATTCATGGTTTCATGCCACTCATTAGAAACCTTGCCATAATGTGTTATATGGAAAGGAAAAAAATAGATAAGGGACTGTTGGTTATTAAAATACTTGTTGCTATTGGTGCCACATCTACTTGTAGTCATGTTCTGCAAGAGCTTGGAAAATTGCTTATTAACAAGAAAAAGTAGCCAAGACATGTAAAATATTTTTATAGATAAATGTATTGGACATGTAGGAAATGGAAACCTGAACTATGGTTTTGTTTAGCAGAGTTGTATCTCAAAACATAAGACCACTTTTTATGGTAGTGGTCCAACAGTGGAAACAGTTTGAGAATGCTGTTTTCATTTAATAGTTGTGCTTGCAGGCAAAATGTTTGGTTTGAAGGTTTCAAGACTGCACTTCTCCCCCAGTTAGGACTTGAGTATATGAAGAAAGTTCTAAACTGGGTGTGAGAGGAGGGCTCCTCCTAAACCAGCGTGATGGAAACTCACTTTCCTTTGCAGTATCCAAACCAATCCAAAGATGTGAGTCAAGGTTTTAGAGACCCATAAAAAGGAGGAAATGGAGAAAGCACAATTAAAATTTCACCATCTGCTCACTCCAAATCAGCAAGGGCAAGGGGGAGGTTTCCCTTCTGCACAATCAGAACTGCGGTAGAAAAATTACGTGGATGCGGAATGGGCACAGCACCCTCCCCTCTCTTATCTGATGTTCAAGTGAAACTCTGGGCAGGATGAACTAGGAAAAAAATGTATTGAGAGCCTCAACATTCTCTCTGTGCAAATCCCCCTCCAACTGTGTTTGAGTGGATTCCCAGTGCCTTTGGTGATGCCCCATTGCCCCATGTGAGTGCTCCAGTGTGAGGCGGGAAGGAACCTGTTCCCCCATCTGTTCTGGCGTGCACGTGTCGGTGCTGTGCGAGTGCTGACAGCTGTGTCCATGCGTGGAGCCACCTGCCACAGGGCAGATCCTGCCTCCTGAGCTAAAAGCTGAGCTCTTCCCTCTTTTTGGGAGGTGTAGGGGGCTAAATCTGGGTGCCTGTTGGCAACCCTGCTGGCAGTTCTGCTTTTATTATTTTTAAATGTGTCAAAAGTATTTACTCTTAAGTCACCTCCGTTGCTCGAGGGTACAGAAAATGAAAGGGATTATCTATTCATCTATTCATCTTTCACATTGATATAATTTTAGTATTTTGATTCGTTTTATTATTTTCATTATGTGCCTTTGATAGAACTGTCAGTTGGTGTGTTTTGTGTATTTTCTGCTTTTAGATGTGGCGAGGAAAGGAGGAACAGATTTGAGCACAAAATGTTACTGTTTGGGATTAGCATTTCTGATTAGGTTGGCTCTTTGTTCTTGGACAAGCACAGCCCTGGTAATGCCTCATGCTGCCCTGTGGTGCCCCTCCAGGCATCTCGCTGAGAGAGTGTGGACACAGATTTTGGATGCACCAGGTGTCTGTCTCTGTGTGCAAACCACTCACCATATTACACTTAACTACATCCTGAGGTGATTGTGAGGATTAATTAATGCTTAAATCCTTTGGAGATACCGGATGCTCTGTAAGTGCTAATTATTATATTCAGGTTTGCTACTGCTTAGGGATTAGATCTTAGTTAAGCAATAGGTAGGGAAGCTGTGAGATGTATGTGGCAAAGAAGAATTAAAAGTAATAAACAGTCACTGAGAGCCTAAACCTCCCTGCAGCCTGTTTGTGCAGTCCTAATAAATTGCCACTCTTCTAATTTGTTTTTGGAGCCCAATTACTTCAACTTTGAATGTCAGAGGGAGTCTCCTCTATCATGTTCCATAGGGGCTGCTGTTACATTTTGTTTTAACCCCACTGCCAGTTCCCATGGACTTCACAACTATGTGTAGCTACTCTCAAAATGTGGTTTCTTTTTTTTCCTCCAAACTGTTCTGGAATTAAACATTTCATGGTTTTTTTGTAAGGTTCAGGGCATCTGTATCACTGAGAGCATTGTCTGCTCCTTGAAAACTGGACAGAGCGTTGTTGTGTACTAAGTGATGGTTCTCCAAATAAGGTTGTGATTGGTAACTATTCCATGAGAAAGCTACTTCTTGTAGCCTGTGAAACAAGTAGGTAGTTGAAACAACTCAGGCTGACTGGTAAGAATTTAAGTCCATGTCCACTGTCCGCCTGTGTCTGTGTTTTTAACATCCACATCAAAGCTTGGACAATACAAAGTGGAGCTGTCTGCACATTTCTTAAAGGTCTGTTCATAGCTGAGGCAGGGCAAAGTAGACAGAAAAGCAGACAGTAGGGTTTTTTCAGGCTGTTTTATTGGTTTATTTATTTATCTGCTGCTCTGCATTGGGCCTCAAGCACCAGCTTCATATCTGGCCCCCACTATGGCACAGTGGTAAAGAATATGGACAAAGAGGGGGTGAAAGAGGGATCCAAGTGACCAAATGAAAAAAAATCTTACAGAAAAGAAGTGATCACTGGCACAGGTTATCCAGAGAGACCTTGGAGTTGGACATACTCAAAACCCACGAGGACATGGCCGTGGGCAATCTGCTCTGGGTGTCTCTGCTTGAGCAGGGGAATTGGACCAGGTGATCTCCTAAGGTCCCATCCAAACCTCAGCCATTCCACGATTCTGTGAGATGGTGCAAAGCAGAAAGGAGCTGATGGAAAGGCCTAAGGTATAGGCAGTCACAGGGAACAGCGGAGATGCTCAGCGTGATGAGAAAGTGTGGTTCTGAATTTAAAACCCTTATGTCACGGTTAGTTGTTTAACGAGTACCTCACACTCAGTGAATCATTAAGAGTTTGAGCATCAACTCTGTCTGTAAAATGAGGATAGTATTTGTCACTGTGTTGTCGACCCGGGCCAGTATGAAGCCAGTTCCTGCCTTTGCACGGACAGACGGGTGCAGCATCTCCAAGCTGGCAGCAGCTACAAAGCAACAGGCTGGCGCTGCTGTTTGCAGCCAGTCAGGAGTGTAAATTCTCAAAGCCTGCCCGTCCTTTTCCTTAGAGAGTTTTTATTTCCCCTCTGATCTTTCCTCTTTGTTCACACTAATTACGGCCCATTAACTTGGGGAGGAAGCACCAAACCAAACGCGGCGCACGGGGCGGTCCCAGCGGGTGCGATGGGAGGGATGCAACACCTCCTGCTGCTCCAGCCTTCCCCTTGGCCAGCGCGGGCAGGGGCGGAGCGGCGGCTCCTCCCCGGGGGCGGAGGGAAGCAGGGAGGGAGGGAGGGAAGTGTTCAGTGTCGCCGCCTCCTTCTCCTCCCGCCGCCGGGACTCGGTGCCGGGCGGCTGCGGCGGCACCTCCTGTCCCCTCCTGTCCCGTCCCGCCCGGTCCCGGCGATGTCCGGCGGGGGCAGCCGGCGCCGGGCCGGCCCCTCCTGGCACAGCACTTTCTCTCGCTTCTTCTCCAGGAGCCCACCCTGCGAGGGCGCGCACAGGTACGCGGCGCTGCCGCCCTGCCCTGGCTGTCCCCGCTGTCCCCGATGTCCCCGCCGCGGGGTGGGCAGCGTTGGGTGGGTGGGCGAGGCGCGGGGAGCAGCAGCGTGTGTTGGCCGCGGGGCGGTCCCGGGGGCGGCTCCTGGGACAGCGGGGGCATCCCGGGGTGTGAGGACCGGGCTGGGGTTGTCGGGCTGGCAGCGGACACCGCTGGGTGAGGATGTTCCGTGTCTGCAGCAGCGCTGCGGTGCCAGGCGGGGATTCTGCGGGACCGCGGGGCTTTCCCTGCGAGGTGTGCCCAGAACAGTCCCCTGGGCTACAGCCCCTGCCCTGACGGGTCTCAGTTTTATTTTGTTTGGTTTGTTTGTTTCCTCTTCGCTTTTTGCGCTGAAAAGTTTCCTTTCGGACGGGTGTAAATCAGGCGTGAACGCAGCGTAAACACCACCGGGGTGTTTCACGTCTCGATGCAAAATGTGTGGTTTATGGAAGCGTTGTTACTAATAATTGCTCTAGTGCAGGGAGACTTTACAGGATGAAAAGGTTTGGAAACTTCTTGTGTGTTTGTTCCTCTTCCTTTTTTTTTTTTTTTTTTTTCCTGTGGTGGCCGATTTCTGTGTAAGAAGAAGCACAGACAGTTCCCTTCAGTTTCTCAGGCAGCCTTATTATTGGCCCTAGTTAATAATAAGGGTATTTTTGTGGTGAAAAGGTGCTAGCTGGCTAGGCCTTATTTCCTTGGGTGTAGTGTTTACTTTTTGCTTTTAACATGTTGGTTTAAATCTTTGAGTCATCCTTGGTTCTGTATAGATTTGTGTTCACACTGACAGATCAGTAAATACAGTTTAATCAGGCAGATAGTGGCTATCACAGTAGTTCTTTCAGTGAGCAGCTTTAGGATCCTGCATTCCATAGTCTCAGCAATCACGGGAAATAGCAGAGCCTGTTGCTGTCTTACCCTGACCATCCTAAGCAGTCCTGTGAGGATTTTTAACTTCGGGGGGTTTTGTTTTACTGTAAGCAGTTGGCATGCACTGCGCCACCAAGGATCCACGGGTCTTTCATGAGCATGAAACACTGCTTTTTATTTCCTGGAAAAAAAAGAAAGCGGGAGCAAGGCTGCTGCACCAAGGGCATCTCTCCAGAGGCGGGGACAGCGTGGCTGTTGTGTCTGGTTAAGATACGGGACAGGGAGAAGGTTTGGATCTGGCTGGGGACCTGAATAGGCAATAGGAGAGGTGTCATGGCATGACTCCTTGCCAGCTCCCTACAGCTGTGGTTTGGAATAAACAAAAAAGCCCAGCGGTCCCCTCGGTGAGGAAGGGAGCGATGCTGGCTCCGTGGTTGGTGCTCTGAACAGCCCATCTGCCGGCAGCGCTCATGGCAGACATGCCCCACTCAACTTGGGGCTGGAGTCTAATCTTCATCTCGATCACAGTTTCATTTCCTGCCCAAGAGCCTTGCCTTTATTGGGAAGCTGGGATAGCCCTGGCAGATCCGAAGGGGCTGCTTGGCCTCGCTCTCGGACTCCTCCCGAGGTGGTACCCGGGATTCCTTCCCGGACCAGCAGCGAGCAAACCCCTCCGATCCGAGGAATCCACTTTGGTGTGTTAGGGAGCTCTTTTCCTGTCGGGTTGCAGCGTGGCACGTTCGTCAGGAATGCTGACGCTCCCGTATTTGGTTTCCACTGGCAGCCTTCTTCCCAGATTAGCGTAATTGCATCCATTAAGCAGCGCTGGCTCGGGATGATGCCGCAGGTTGGCTCGGCGTGTTTATTCAGCGAGCTCGGTGGGGTAGAAAAGGGCTCTCCGAACAAAGCGTTGTGTGCGGGGAGGGAGGGGAGCCCGGGCTGCTTTGCATGTTTATTGTGGAGGTGTGGAGTGCGTGGGCGAGTTGGGAATGCAGCTTTTGTGAGGTGCTGGGAGAAATGTGTGCGCACCGGGATGCTTTCCCGGGCACATTGACGGTGGGATAGATGTTGGAAGCAGACCAGGCATGAAACTTTTGCGTGGAGGTATTTTAGCCGGTGATGGGTCTCACAAAAGCCAAACCCTTGGGTGAGGGAGGGAGCAGTGTGATACTCAGTGACCTCTGGAGAGATACATCCCAACTCTGGAGAGTTGGGAGGGAGTGTCGACCTGCTGGAAGGCAGGAGGGCTCTGCAGAGAGATCTGGATAGACTTGAGAGATGGGCT
>JAWWEV010000001.1:4138114-4161089 GCA_035583235.1 Hafferia zeledoni
CAGCGGGGACACCCAGCTCTGGCACTACTGCCACGGGCTCCTCAGGTCCAGGGTGAGTCTCCTCGTGCTGACAGGGGCTCTGGGGAGCAGTGGGGACACCCAGCTCTGGCACTACTGCCACGGGCTCCTCAGGTCCAGGGTGAGTCTCCTCGTGCTGACAGGGGCTCTGGGCTGGATCCCTGCCCTGCCCTGCCCAGCCTGGCACTAAAACCCCTTGGGTTTTGTTTGGTCTCTCTGTGCATCTGAAACCAGAACTTTTAAAACTGCACCTCCTCCCATGTCTGGGCCTGTGTGCTTGGGCAGGTTGGGCTGCTCTTCACATCTGTCCCATGGCATTGATGTGCTTTCTGGAAGCAAAAACCTGGTTTTGTCTAAAGTCACAAGTTTAAAACAGAGTTAAGAATTTATCTGAAAAGTAATGTGTGAATGAAGTAAGTGATTCTCTATTAGTGCTGCCTGTGATAGTCTGTTATTAGCATAAAAAGCCACTAATTTAACATAAAAACCTGAAATAACAGAGACCACCACTTTGATCAGGCAGCTGATCAGTTGCTGGACAGTCTGTTCCTTGCTTGCCAGGCTTCCCAAACTGCAGCATGATTTCCTGATGTATGGTCATTCAGGAAATGAATGGCCTGAATCTCACCTCTCTCCTTGTTCCCTAGGCCAACAATGCCTGTCTGGATGTCATTGGAGGCAGAGACGTGCCTGGGGCCAAAGTTGCCCTCTGGGCAGAACATGGGAAGGACAGGCAGAAGTGGAGACTCAATGAGGATGGAACCATCAGTTCGTACCTCAGTGAACAACTGGTGCTTGATATTAAAGGTATTTAAAGGATTAACAAACAAAAAAACCCTAAACCTCACATGTTGTAGGTGTATATTTTGATTAGGGTTAATTGCCATATGCCAGCTTTTTTTTTTTGGACTTAAGGTTTCCTGTTAGGTTTGTGTCCAGTTACTTCACAGTGGGACAAGAAATGGAAGTTAGAGAAGACAAAATGGTGAAGAAGCAACCACAGAACAGATGTGGCTCAAAAAGACAAAAGGAGTTAAAAAATGAGGCTGGTTAAAATTGCCATTGCTCAGTTGCAGACACCAGCCCCCACCTCATGGAATTTGTATTTTTCAGCTAATTTTCCTACTTAGTCATACATCTTAAAGATTATGCATAGATTTTTATGAGCATTTCTTTTAAAAATTTTTTCTTCATGACTTTTGTTTTTAAGGAGGAAACTACTATGACAAGAATCACATCATTATGAATCAGCCAATAGAAGACAGACTGTCACAGAAATGGGACATTGAAATATTGTGAGTAAAACCCACCCCATGGATGGACCTTGTGTGGGCCATCTAAAGGTGGGGAAAAGCCCCCAACTACTGAAGTCACACACCACTGGAGCCACAGGCAGCAACTCCTCTCTGCTTTCCTTCATGCCAAGCACCAGATCTGACAGGAACTGAGTTTTGCACAGATCTGGGAGATGGGAGGTTGATCCAAGGGGAATGAATTCTTCAGGGGCTGCTCCAGTGGGAGTCACTGTTGCTCTTCATCTGAAGTGTGAAAGGTAAAGGTGAAAGACTTACAGGTTTGGCAGTACAGGAACTGCAAGAGGTAACATGGGAAAGGCTCTTCAGAAATGTTGTCTTTGCTCCTCTCCCACTGATGGAAGCTCCCTGAGGAACTCCTACTCCTCTCCCACTGGTGGAAGCTCCCTGAGGAATTGATGCACTGCTGAGATTGAAAGAAGGTGTTGGACCTTTGTGTCCCAAGCAAAACTGTTTGGGCTCCAAGCTATCCCGAAGCTCAGATCATGTCTGTTGCTAAAATGCAATTAATTCTGTTCATGAAGGCAGCTTTGGATGGAATTCCAGCTCAGCATGTGGAGTGAGGCAGTGGAGGAAGCCTGAATGTGTTACAGTTGGCCTTGGTCCTCTGGGGTTTGTATGAATTCCCCGAGTGAGGGACTTTGGTGACCCACAAATTGTCAGTTCTCCCTGGGATCACCTTTCCTCAGAGCCACATGTGCAGGAATCCAAGCAGGGGTGAGTGGTCCTGGTGAGGCTGCACTTGGGCAAGGGCTAAGCTGCTTTTGGCACAGCCGGGATTTCAAATGCAGCTGCATTTTGTTTCAGTGGACAGATTGATTTGATGCAGCGTCATCTGGTCTTGAAACCAGGACACAGCTCCCCCAGCACGTGTTCCCAAAGGTGCTCCCAGCCTGCATTCCAGTGCTTGCTTCTTGAGGAGTCCCTTCATCCCCAGTTTCAGCATCACTTCTTTGAAAATGTCCTTTTTTTCCTGTATTTGTATATTCAGGGTATGTATTTCTAGGACTATTTAAAGAGTTCAGATTAGCTAAAGACAGGATATTTTAAATTGCAAAAGCTGTAACTATTCCAGTTGTGCCCTCAAACAGGATCATGCCCCAACAAAATAAAGACAAAACCCTAAGTTTGCCATAGAAATAAAATATATGGATGTCTATTTTTGTATGAAATGGAGTTCTATATAGTACTATTTAAAAAAAAATCTACTTGCACTTACTATTTTACATTCTAAAATTACCATAAATCTGCTGTTTGAGTAACAGATCCTCAGATGTATGTATATATTTTTCCAGCTAAAGCACTTGTTTAGCTTTTTTCCAAGTCAGTCAGTACACCAAGTGTCCTGCACGTGTCTTCCTTTCCATCTGAAATTTTGAAAGCCTGTGTAAAAAGTTGTAGTTTTTTAAATGAAGAATGACTAAATCATCTTTGGTGTCTCAGTGTTACATAACAAAGCAAAGCAGGCTTTTGTACTTAGGAGACCTTGAATGTAAAATGCATGTATATTTTAACTGTATAAAGATTTTTAGGAGGAACGTTTTGCTTGTTGGTTTCTTTTTTAAAAACCTAAACAACAGTTTTTAGCAGTTGTCAAGCACATACCTGTAAAATATTTCAAGTGGACAAAAAAAAGGGGTGAGAATATTGAGGATGTGGTTCTGCTGGTGTTAAAAATCAATGAAGTATTAAAGTGACTGCACTGCTCATCACAACCCACTCCAGTGAGCACTGAAGATACAGATTCCAGTTAGAGATGTTTGGGTTATTTTCACATTAAATTGTGCTGGGGGAGGTGGAGGTTAAATATTGTTGTTTGTTTACTCCAGTGATGGCAGATTCTGAGAGGAAAGGGAATTCTTGGGCAAAATCTTCCCCCTTTGGGAGCAGCACACGCAGCTTTTACTGAGAAGGTTTTGTGCTCTCAGAGCAAACAGAACAAACGTGTTTTCCTGCTGGTGAACTTTATAAATGAAGAAAACAAGTGAGTTTTGTGCCCAGGGTTCTGGACCTGCTCCTTGTATAACTTTGGATGTCCTCCCGATCCCAGCAGCTCTCCAGGGGGAAGGGGATCCACAGCACTGGTGTCACTGGGAGGGACTTCTTCATCCACCCACAGACAATGAGCAGCTTTACCTGTTTCTCCCCATGCCCAGTTTCCCAAAACTGAGCAAAGAAAAGTATTTATTGTTACACAGCACCACAAACCAGAGGCTGAATGGACAAAAAAGTAATTTAATAATCCTTGTTCTAAGAGATGTTTAATAACCAGAACTCCTCCTTAGAGGAGCAGCCAGTTCCCAAAAGCATCAAAGAACTTCAATCAGACACTCACTCCACAGGGCCAGGGCCAGGTTTTGTTTCTCCTCATCAGAGGGGAGGGTGAGCTCTTTAACATCAACGGTGCTGCTGCTCCAGATCTGCTTCAGCGCTGCCAGGTGTGACAGAGGGAAGCGCAGCCCGTGGGTCTGGGGGGGAGAGGAGAGAGAAACACAAACCCTTCAGTGTCCTCATTGCACAGCTGTGGGGAGGGGGCAGGAATGTGCTCTGTTCCCACCCTGCACTGGTGGCACTGAGAGCATCCTCCACAAGGCACAGTTTGATCCAGACCTGTTTATCTTTGTAGGGAAAATGCTGAACTCTCTTACAAGTTCCAGCACCCTGTATGAGGTAGGACGTTTGCAGCACGTGCCTTCCTCCTGTGCTTTCCACACTGAAGAATTAAATAACCTTAAATCTCCACTCTTGCCTAACCCTACCAATTATTTTGGAAGGTCACAGAAGTTTATTTCTATTTTTGGATATTGTCTGACACAAGCACAGAGGAGCTCCATTAGCAGGCCTGGAATCTTCAAGGGCAAGAAGGAATTTTCTGGGATCTGCACATGTTGTTCAGGTCCCAGTGTACAACCTCAGCTCCTGAGGACCAGTGGGATTGACCTCAGCAGGAAAATAAGTGCCAGGCAAAAAGCTTTGCTGTAATTACAGGGCCCAGGACAGACTGTGGTGCATTTGTGCAGCCCTGAAATCAAGTGTTTTAGATCACAGACCTAAGACAGAGCATCCCACTGCCATAAAGGCAGAAATGGGAGTTGCAGAGCTCAAGCCACACTTCAGAAGGATTTTTGACTCAGTATGTGCAAGCAGGCACAGAAGACAACCATGTGCAGCCTTATTAACAACATGAAAAGTTCCCTCCTTACATTTCAGAACAAGGTGGGTGTTTACTCCCAGTGCTGAGCCCCCTCCCCCAAACTGAACAGCCCTGCAGGATGTTCCAGTGGATACAGATCTAACATGGCTTAGCATGGCAGTGTCCCTATGGAATATGTGCTGGAATATCCAGCAGCCTCAACAGGACACACAATTTTAAGAGATGGTTTTAGTTGCTCCAGTAGCTTTGCTAACTGGGCCATAAGGCATTGCACAAGAAATCCAGTTAACATCTCCAACATTTAATTAAGCATGAGATGACATTGCTGAGCTCCTGGTAACTCCCTCTGTGTTGCAGCCTCAGCTCAGCTGCACTGTGGGATGGGCAGAAAGGCTGTGGGTGCTGAGGGCACAGCAGGACTCAGGCCCTGCTCCCAACCTCATCTAAAGCAGCCAAAACCCACCTAATTTTTGGTGTGTGTTTGCAGGGACAAACCTGTGCTGTGCCACCATCACTGGCAGTGTCATCTTCTGTCCCCATCATGTGGGTTTCCCTCCTGTTCTTTAAGGAGTGATACACATAAACCATGTCCCTCCGAATTTCATCCTGAAAGACAGCAGGAAGAAACAAAAAATATGATCCACACCCTCAAATTCATCCCAGTCCAGCTGCAAATGCTGCTTGATGCTGGGGTCCACTCTGACAACAAAGCAAGTCACTGTCTCAGCTGAATATCCAACAGCTACTCCCACAGCAATAAGGGACTCCCCCAAACACCTCTGAAAATCTATTTACAATCATCTTCTGCCTTAAAACTGCCCCTGCCAGAGTCACAGGACTGATGCTGTACAGAAAACAGGACATTAAGGGAAAGAAGGAGCAGGTGTGAATCAAAACATTTCCAGCCTGATACTGATCTCTCTCTTCAGAATCACATGCCCATTATCAGCCCTTGGTCAAAGCTGTGCAGAGCAATGCAGAGCTCTCTGAAGGGCAGGTTGCACATGGAATTTGGGGACATAAGTCTTGCATGTCATTCTGGGTTGATCTGTGTTGGCAAAGTGGCAATAAATTAGAAAAAAAAAGCTCCCCAAACCTACAGAGTCTCACAGCAATATGGACACAAAGTGGGGGAGAAAACTCAGAAAGTTATGGTGTGTTTTTCTTGGAGGGAAATAGTCTACTTATTGAAAAAAAACCCCAAACTGTACAAGATAATCTGTCCTGTGTGTCCCACCCCTTTTTTTTTAAATTCAGGTAATAAAAAGCACTTTACAGTTTCATTCTAATGAACCTCAATGGATAAGGAGCAAACACAGCACAATGCAAGATGGATATATCTATGTTGAACAACTCAGTAGTGCCCCTGCTTGGATCAGAGATAACTCAGAAGTGAAGACTAAAGGCAGCCACAGCAGCAGCTGCAATCAGGAGAACTCCCTCTATTGAGGAATCCTATTTATAACTTACTCATGTCCTTAAATACAAAAAAAAGAAGAAAAAAGCAGGGTCCAGCTCAGTGTAACTGCCCCACCCTCTCAGACCAGCACAGAGGAGCAGCAAGTCCATGCCTGGCACTCCCAGCCCACCCCAGGCAGGCAGGGTGGGCTCACTGTACTCACAGCATCCTCCTGGTCTGGTTCCACGGTGAGGAGAGCGTGGTCTCTGAACTGCAGCCTGATTTTGCTGTCTATTTTTGGCAATTTCCCACCTAAGAGAAATAAATTCTGCCTCAGAAAGGGAGAAAACCAGACAAATGGTAGAAATGGAGCCCCCTCTGTGCTGTCCCCACTCTCTTAGGGCTGGAGTGTTTGTTAACCCGTTTCTACACCCACATGTACCCAAACTTGCAGTGAAGGGGGCAAAGGAGAAGGAGAGTTTTTAATTCTGTCACCTGTCCAGGCTACAAAAAGCTGTAATAAACAGCAAGGTAGAGCCCAGGGACAAACACTACCAGTGAAATGCTCTCAGGGTACAGTTTATGAAAGCTGCCAATTCCAGTCTGGGATAACCTTAATTCCAGGTGTCATCTCGCCAACGAGACATGGAGAATTAACCAATAAACACCACAGGGAACTGGTGGTGGGCTGTGAGCTTTGCCCACCGTAAAATACTGAAAGTTCCAGAAACCATGACATGAGCCAGTTGTGGGAACACCCAAACCCACCTGGGCCCAAGGACTCAGAGCCACCCCCCAGGCAGGGGGGCAGGCGGTGTGTGATGAAATCCTTCCTCATGTCGGACGCCCTGAGCTCCCTGGATTGCTCCACACGCTCTGCCAGGCGTCTCAGGAGGCTGCTCAGCTTCCCTGTCCACTCAGCTGCATCCACCTGCTGGTAAACACTCACACTCAGCTGCTCCCACGAGAGTTCCAGCTGAACATACCAGGCCTGAGCTGGAGCAGCAATGCTGGAAAAGCCTGGACTTTATCTCTGCCAAAGTCCCAAAACAAACACCTTTGTTCCTTCCCACCTTCCCCACGAGCAGTTCACACCTCAAAGCTGAATTCACTTTCCTTGCTCTGCTGCAGTTCTAAAGGACACCAAGCACAGCTGGAGAGCCCCTTGTTCCTCCTGCACACTGAGGGGCTGATCAGCACCACAGGATCACCATAAAGGGATCACACAACAATTTACTGAGCTTAACAAAGCCTGAAAAGCTTGGCCTGAGAGGAACTGTGCCTGTCTGACAGACCCCAAGCAAATACCATCCCACTTAGGAGGAAACAAGCCATACAAGGACACTGTGACAGGAAAGAAAAGCAGTGCAATGAATGAGCCAATGCTTCAGATGGAGCAAACCTCAGAACAGCCACTCTGAAGGTTCAACAGAAGGGGCTGGGCTGCTGGACAAGGCAGTGCCATTGCACTGAGCCTTCAGAGCAGATCCAGGGCAGAAGTTTCCTCTGCAGGCACCACTATTCCCTCAGTCCCACAGACCTACCATGAGCATTTGCCTTGGGATGCTTTTCCTCAGCGCCACATCGTCCTTTGCTGTGTCAAATACAAGGCCAGGAACTGCATCCAGCAGGAAATCTGCCCAAGAGCTGATGGACAGGGAGAAAACAAATTACTGAAATAAAACAAGACATCTTACCTGGTGCCATGGGCTGGAAACCCTGACAATCCCAAACCTGCTTGGTGGTCAGAGACTCATCTCACAGTTATCTAGAATATGCCCAAGCTTGTTCTGCCCAGTTTGTGGCTAACAGAAACCCTCCCCAACTCCTAACTCAGGCCAGTGACTCCAATCCCAGCATCCAGGAGGCTGACTGGGTGGCAGGAACATTTAGCTGGGTGATAACAGCTCAGTGAGCACAAGGACCAGGCCTGTGTCATAAGAAATCTGACTTGCACACAGCGGGTAGGAGATAAAACACACAGATAAGCAGAAAATATTTGCAAGGAAGAATTGGTAGCAAATCTGTCAGAAGACATGTGGGTGACTAACACACACAGGAGAAATCAGGATGAAAGGAGTAACTCAAAACTCTGAGTTATGACATGAACAGGAACTTCAGTCACTGATGAGAGATTGTTTTTTAAACACAGGAGTGAGTTTGGAGTTGTAGCATCTTTCACATTAAGGTCTACAGCTGGTAAATACTAAAATAAAGAATTAAAACCCAATCAAGCTTGCTGCATGAAAACCTGGCAAACAGGCTGCTTCAAACAACAACAGTCTTGCTCCCCTCCTTCCCCCAAACCCCAAAATTCAATTACTCGTACCTCAAAACCAGCTTAGATCCTGTTACAACAGCAGGGCCCTTACAGCACAGTGGGGCACCCACATCTACTCCCTGTCACCACATCTCAGGTCTGTGCTGTTCACACACACCTGGCAGAGCAAAGCCACACAAAACAGAAATAAAGGATATTTACTTGTTCTGGTAGGTGCTGATGGTCAGGTGTGTTGAATGGGAGGTGCCAAGGGGAGTGTCAGCCTGGTGAATGGTCCCTCTGGGGAAGTACAGCAGGTCACCAGGCTGCAGGGAAATCAGGGAGAATTGATACATCCTTACTGGAGTCAAAGCAGAGAAAACACCCCCTGAGCAGACAGACTGACAATACACCTGAAAATCATGCAAGGATTTTAACAACATAAAGAACACCAAGCCAGAAGGTCAAAACCTCAGACTTTCCAACCTGCTGTCAATATTTACTATACACTTGTCCCAAAACACCAAACAGGCTTTTAACCCTACAGGACATACAAACTCCTACTGAGCTGCATGAGGAGCACAAAGAAGCAGCTGAGATGAACCTGTTGGTCACATCACATCAAAAGAAAAGGCTGATAGTCCACAAGAAAAGCCAAATATTCTATAGAAATGGTAACCTGTTACAATATTGATCT
The DNA here is from genome assembly GCA_035583235.1 of Hafferia zeledoni. NCBI lineage: Eukaryota > Metazoa > Chordata > Aves > Passeriformes > Thamnophilidae > Hafferia > Hafferia zeledoni. The sequence continues at coordinate 4,146,956 of JAWWEV010000001.1, forward strand.
GAAATCCTGGGTTAAAACACTTAAAAACAGCTACAACCCTCCTCCTCCTTATCTTTCTTCTCACCTAGGTCAACTAAAGCTCCACTCTGAAAAAAATTCAGTTTAGGAAAGTCGAGACTAGAAAGAGGTACAAAGCACATGAAATTGCCTCCAGGAAGGAAATAAAAGTTTCCTTATGGCTTGTCCTGTAAACACCTACACAGCTGGACAGCACAAAGAGAAAGTTCATGAAGCAACAATCATGAAATCTGATTCCATTTTTATTTTGCCAGTCCTCAAATTAGGCCACATCAGCTACTTGTAAGAGCCTCCTGCACTAACAGAGATATATTCCATGGGGTTTAGTTCATGCTTTTGTTTATCAGCCAAGGGTAAACACTGAAATCTGATTCACCAGACAATGTTCAGTGCACAGAAGGATCAGCCTCTTTGACTACAGGCAGAATGTAAAAGCGTAACAATGGTTCATAATCACACAAACACCCAATGGTTTTCCTGCACACAACTCCACAAACATCATCCAGGAGTCAGGATGAATAGTCAGGAAGAATATGGTGAATTTCCAGAAATAACTGGGCGTTTTGGTCCACTATTTAAATACGACAAGCAAAGGGTACCTTTGAAAAAGGAGAGCTTAGACAACTATCACCCAAATTTCTCATGCTCAGTGTTTTGTGCAGAAACTTCACAGCCACAACACTCAGAATTCTGTCTTCAAGAAATGGACCATTTTAAACTGTTCTGAAGCAATTAAATCCCAGTACCTTTAATATGAACTCATGTGTGGGATTCCCAATCCTCTCCTCTGACTCAACGTTGTATTCCCGAGCCAAGGGCACTGTTGGTTTGTAGAGTCTCCAGTGCTTCTCCCCTTCCAGCTGCAGGATAAACACCTGCAAAACAACATAAATCCAGATCCATGAGGAGTTTTGCAACCCAACTGACCACGTGTTTTGTCTTCTGATTTGCCAAGCCTGGGGAACCAAGTCAGAAATCAGGGACAGAAAGCAAACAGCACAAACACCACAAGCTGCTTTTCTGACTAAGACTACACAGATTTCCCCTTCCCTGCTCTCAGCTATTCCACAGCAAGGCAAACATAACAACTTTCACATTAATTTCCAGGTATTTACAATGCAGAGATTTATATTTGAACTGATTTTTTGGCCTCTATTTAGAGACAACGGATAGAAGAGTTGTGAAGGGTGATCTGCTTTATCCTAAGACAGGCATTTGGAAATCTCTGCTTCTCTCCAGTCATTTAAGTGCTAGAAAACTAACTCAAAAGTGACATATAATCTCAGGTAGAATCCCAGACTATTCTGAGCTGGAAGGGACCCACAAGGATCATCGAGTCCAACTCTTAAGTCAGTGGCCCACACTGGGGATTGAACCCATGACCTTGGTGTTATTACAACCAAGTTTTAACCAACTGAGCTAATTTCTGAGTTACATCTGCCACACAAATATCCCAAATTTATCACCATTCACCAACAGAGCATCAGAAACCTCTCTGGGGGTGGATGGTATAAACCAGAAAAGCTGATCAACAGGCATAAGGAAAATGAAACTCCAGGTGCTTTTAATGAGTATTTAATTAAAATATTAAAAAGCAAAGCATACGTGGAAGGGTTACAGTTTTTGTTTTGGTTTTAGTGGGATAGCCCCACTTTTTTTTATATGTATATTGGCATGTTCCTTTTACAAGCTAATTTAAAATGCATTTGGACCACAGACTTCATCATACCAGGAACAACTTAAAACCAGCAGGAGCAACAAGCACAGCCTGCTCTCACTGTCCTGCTCAAGAGACAGCAAGTTCTTAGCAAAGGAAAAAGGATTTGTCAATTCTTGGGGCCAGAATGAAGTGAAAATGAACAAAAGGTGCCAGAAAGCTCCTGCAGCTGTGACAACAACTTCTCTTCCCATCTAATGGAAATACCAGGTCTGGAAAGCTCAGTTTACATGATGTTATGAGTAGATATTGCTACTAGTACATTTTCAGCACAAATATGTAATAAAAACGACCACAAGGAAACACAAACAACTACCCTAAGTTTTCAGTGGAAAAACACATTTTTCCACGTTTATTGGGGAGGGCTGGGAGCACACACAGGTATCCACATGCAGAGTTCCACAGACAAGGAGGTGCTGTCCTACCTCAACATCATCATAGTGAGGGGGAAGGCCCTGGGAGCCCTGGGGAGTGATGTAAACATTGGAGCCCACCAGAGACCCAAAGTAGCACTCCAGCTTCTCCTGAATCTTCCACAGCTCCTCCTGCAAAAAGAAACGGTGCTGTTACTGCTGAGGAGCTCGGCCTCCCATGGCTTGGGAGTGATGATCACAGCCCACAGGCAGAGGGGATGGGAAGGCTCTGTCTCTCCTGAAGGTGCAAAGGAGGTCTGCCAGGAAAGTAATTGCTTTGTTCTCTTCCCTGTGCCACTTTCAGGCTGCAAAACCAGACAAAGGAGGAAAACAAACCATTCAACCATCCTAGAAACAGCCAAACACCGTAAGAGAATAAGCACATGCAGGACTTGCATGCCATGGGCCTGCACCAGAGACCTTTCCCCAGTGACTCCAATCATTTGGGAATATTCCAGAACAAACTTTACTCATCCACACCCAATATGTGATGGACACACCAAAGGGAAACAGCAGAACGTGCCCAGTACCAGACTCACACAAGGGCAGCTTGGCCATTAAAACTGAGATCAGCAATGCCACACTTGGGGCTCAGCTTGTATTTGGGACCTTATTTGGGTCCCACTGACAATTAAACTGTGTTGACACCTTTGGAAAAAACTAGGAGTGCCTGAATCCAAGTAGCAACATTCCCAGTCCTTCACACAGTGTCTCCTTCTCACACACAAGGACTGAGGACACTCAGCTAAGTTGGGGTGGTACATTTCCAGAGGGCAATCCACTGGGAAGAGCAGTGGAGTGTCCTGGAAATATCTTATATGGTTTCACACCTTGTGCTCCATTAAAGGGACATGGCTCAAAAGCCCCTGTTTGCACAAGGAAACAGCAGGGCAGAAGGGATAGTTTTAAGCCCAGATGTTTAATCATCCATTTGGTGCACTTATTCTTTTCCAAAATTTATGTGACAAAGCAAAATTTTAAAAAGAATACTTAGTATTGTAGCATGAGTCAGATTTTGTTCTTACTGCAGAGCACTGAAACATGAAGTGGAAAAGTATAAACTGTTTTAATACAGATTTCAGCAGGTCATCAGTGCCAACCACCTCCCCTGGGGACAGACATGAATCCACATCCAGTACAGCTCAAGCAAAGCACACCCCATTATAAAGCCAGCACTAATTACATCCACTTAAACAATCCCACCTTAAATCTCTGAGGCTGGTGAAACTGTATTGTGGCCTTTTTCTGGTCAAAATCCTTCTTCAGCTGCACGTAATTCACTTTACCTCCTTTATTGAAGACCTTCTTCTTGCCCATCACACACCTGCAGGCGTTGACATCCCGCCCATAGCACAGGCCCTGGTGGCACAGCTCCTGCAGCTCTGCCAGCTGGAACAGGGACAGGTAGTAGGCAGCCACCAGGGGATCATCCCTCTGCACAAGGAGAGGCTTCTGCTCCCAGTATTCCCTGAAAAACTCCTCTGCTTTGATGGGGGAGATCAAGCTTGCAAAGAGGCTGTCTGGGGTCTCAAAATTCAGGACTGATGGAGAACAAGGTGCTTCCAGCTTTGCTCGTTTGCACTGTACGTGTATTTCTTTGCCCATTTCAGCATTCTTCCCTCCTTTCTTGGGCATCTTCCTGTTCAAGAGGAGAAAGGACCAGTCAGTCAACCAGCAACACAACCTCAAGAGCCCACAGGCCCAGAGCAGAACTCCTTAACTTATCCAGTGGGAATAGCTCTGGTTTCAGAGGCTCACTGTGTGCTCCAAGCAGAACACAGAAAGCCCACAGGAATCCTCTCCCAAACCTCAGCACACTCCAAATGGGAACTGTTGCTCACACAGCTCAAATCCCACAGCTGAGTTTATACTCAAAATCGTGCCATGAAACCCAGTGGATCTGCACAAATTCTGATTTTTGTACAATCTGTACAAAACCCACCCACACAAAGAACCTGTGGTCTCTTCTGTAGCAAAAACTGGGAATTATTTCAAAAAATCAAACTTTAAGAGCTTCAATGGCAACATGCAGAGGGAATGGAGAGGGGGGACAGCATCAGAAACTTGTACTCCATTACAATTCCTTTAAAGGCATTAGCAGTTTACAGAAGACAGGGTACACTGTTAGGCCTTTCTGCTGATGCTCTGTAATTACTAAATTTACAGTTTAAAACTTGTAGAGTTTACTAGTTTAAGAACTAAAATGCCAAGATTCTGCTTTCATTCCTGCCAAGCTGTCAGACTTTGTTGTTTATGTAGAACAAAGGGAATTCTTTCATACAAGTAGAGACATTTAAAGTGGGAAGTCATTTACTTTGGTTTTCCAGGCAGATTGCATGATGCAGAAATAAAAGTTAATTCACAAACAGTTTGGCTGCCAAATTCTTTGGAAAGTTAAGGCAAAGATCAAGTAATGGTAGGTATAACAGAGATAGTTGTCAGGTCTGGGCTGGCCAACTCACAGTGACCCTGAGCCAGCCTGTGGAGCCAACACAGAGAAGTCTGAACATGCTGATGCTGTGATTTCTAAGTAAAAATGACAGCTCTACTCCCAAAAGCAAATGCTGTCAATCCCATATATTGAAACTTAAACTCCAGTCCTGCTATTTATGTGCAGCACTAAGTTCTTCCACACAGTAGGACATCCCCTGCCCACTCACTGACTCCTGGGCAGTGTTCCATCAGCAGTTCCTGTCCCTCCACAGCAACCTGTGGTCACCCCTGCCCTGCAGGAGGGAATTCACATCACCTCGTTCCTGGGAGGATGGGCATTCCCAACTGCAGTTCTGCATGAGGCAAGGGAATGCTGAAAAAATTAAGGGCTGAAAATGAGTCCCTGACTGACAGCAAGATCAGAAGATGCTGCAGTATCAGAAGATGCTGCAGTATCAGAAGATGCTGCCAGCACTGAGAGCTACAACTGACATCCCCAAACGCCAGCAACACAAACTCAATCAGGCCTGAGTGACCAGTTTTGAATTCCAGACCTAAATCCATCACACCAACCTCCCAGCTCACTCACACTGATTCCAAGAAGCTGCATTCAGGTATGCACAGAAGGAGCTTCCCTTACACCATGTGCTGTTCCTACAACTGCACACCCACAGAATGGCTTGGGTTGGAAGACACCATCTTCTGAGATCAGCTCAGCTGGTTAAAACTTGGTTGTAATAATGCCAAGCTCATGGGTTCAATCCCCTGTGTGGGCCATTGACTTAAGAGTTGGACTCGATGATCCTTGTGGGTCCCTTTCAACTCAGAACAGTCTGTGATTCTGTGATCCAGTTCCAACCTCCCTGCCATGGGCAGGGATACTCAACCCCCCATCCAACGGGATCCAACAGGATCCAACAAGCCTTGAACACTTCCAGGGATGGGGCATCCACTCACCATCATCTCACCACCCTCATCTGAAAAAACCTCTTAACCTAAACCTACCCTCTTTCAGCTTAAAACCGCTGCCCCTTGTCCTGTGCCACAGGCCCTCCTACAAAGTCTCTCTGCATCTTTTTTTGCAGCATGTGAGTACTGAAAGGCTGCAAAAAGCTCTCCAGAGAGTCTTTTATGCTGTGGACCGCAGAGCTGGATGCAGAAGTGCGGGTGGAGCAGCACCGGAGCGGGCAGAGGGGCTGGATGAGGGATGCCCTCCCTCTCCCCCTGCTCTGGATGCAGCCCAGGGTACCACCGGCTCTCCGGGCTGGCAGCGCTCCCTGCCTGCTCAATCCAGCTTCTCATCCACAAGCCCTTCCCTTCCGGGCAGGAGAACATCTCCCGGGCACGGGAGCGGCTGTTCCCTGCTGCCAACACGTGCTCCCGCTCCACGTGCTCCCGCTGCTGGGAAGCAGCGGGAATTCCGCCGGGCACGGCGGCTCTGAGGACATACGGTCTCGCTGCTTCCACCTCTATCCCAGCAACCCCATCCCATCCCTCCATTCCTCCCCTTTCCACGACCCCGCACTCACCGGACGGGGCGGGCGCGTGGGCTGGGCCGGGGATGCTGGGATGGATCGGGGCGGGCACATGGGATGGGCTGGGGATGCTGGGATGGATCGGGGCGGGGAGAACAGGCAGGATGTACCGGATGGAAGGGGGAGGAGGTCGCTGGGAGTCACGGGCGGAGACGCTTCCGGCCGTATTCCAACGTTATCACAGCGTGTATGCCAGCAGGAATGCAGCAGTACCTCCGCTAAGGTTAATCACATGGATTACATTTTGCTCCGTACAGCAGCGCCCGCGCTTCAGCTGCGTTATTATTTTTTTCCCCTGGGCCAAAATCCTGTCATAAATAATAAAAAAAAGTCGGGCTTTGCTAAAGGTTTGTCCTTGTGCTCGGGTAGTTTGAGGGATATGGAACAAAATTGGCAGGAAAAGGTGAATTTTGGGAGCCTCAGCAGCTTTACAGTGCTGATGTAAGTACAGAGCCTTTCATGTCTGCAGCACCAACTCAGATCCCTCCCTGTATGGAAAATGGTTTTGCAGGCATGTTCCAAGTATGTTGTACTCACACTTATTCCTCCTGCTCCCCTGGCACTAGCTGGGTCCTTTGGAACGAGTGTTACGTGATTCCAGTGGGCTCTGCATTCGTGGATGCATCCAGCAAACTCCTACGAGAGAGAAACTGGCAAAATAATACATAGAAAAGGGGGATGGAGGACAGAAAAAGGCAAACACTGCTGGTCGTGTTCAGTCCTTGTTCCTTTACCACCTGGACTGCTCTGACTCCAGCTGGCCACAATATCGTGGTCACTTGAACCTGAAATACAGATTAATCAGCACGTGGCTGGGTTACCAGGAGAGAGATTTTGCCAGGGCTGAACCTACAGCTGTTCTAATTGTAGTACAAATCAGATAGAAAATTTAAGTTTCTCTAGAAAGCATTTTTTAATAAGTCTGTGAGTTTTGAAGCAGAAGAAATTCTCTACTTTCTGAGTTTCTCACTACGTCACTCAACATTCAGAATACTTTGCAAAAATTACTAAATTGCAAATATTTTAAGGTAAATAATCACCAATAGTTGGGATATTCAAAGGCATGCATATTTGGAGCTCTGAAAAATAGGTCACTGTCATGAAATTCTCTTTGTTTCTTTCACAAGAGTAGTAAAGCTTTGAAGAATGAACTAGTTCTCCTGACTTAAAAGTCTGCATGACCTAAATTAACACTCACAGGATGTTTTCTTGCCACAGATGGGTGTAGCAGCAGATGCTAAAAATAGGGAGGCCACATCCTGCACCTCAGCTGGTCACAGACACCATTGAGGGCTGTTATTTCTGTTCCAAAAATCCACAAAGTACCCTCACCACCAGGATGAACACTCACACAAACATGTATTTACAGAGTGGCTGTGGAGTTTTAACTTGCAGTAAATGCTGTGGGACATAAACCAATAGGAATGGGAAATACTTTTGAGTACCTTTTTAAAGACTTCCTTCCTGGTCAGTGGAGACAAACTGACTAAAAGCATTTATGGCCATCCCTGTCAGGAAGGTAATTCACTTCAGAGGAGGGTCATGGGTGCTGCAGACAGCCCTCCAGCACCCTCTAGAGAAGAAGTTGTGTGTTTAAATACTGTGTTATTTTTTACTGCTTATATAAGCAATAGATTTTTGAAGTGTAGTTGACCCCATCACGGTGTTAAGGAGATAAAAATTATAAGTTTTGCTGTAAAAATACCCAGTTAAGTTCCATCATCATTTACAAGGGCATGTAGTGACAGGACAAGGGGCAATGGCTTCAAACTGAAAGAGGGCAGGTTTAGATTGGGTGTTACAGAAAGAAATTCTTTCCTGTGAGGGTGGTGAGGCACTGGAGCAGGTTACCCAAAGAAGCTGTGGGTGTTCCATCCCTGGAAGAGTCCAAGGCCAGGCTGGATGGGGCTCTGAGCAACCTGGGCTGGTGGAAGGTGGGGAGGTTGGAATGAGATGATCCGCAGTACCCTGGGTGGGAAGAACCCTTTGCCAATGGTTACATTCACAGCTGGAAGTGACAACAGTTCCTTCCATCAATGCAAGCTGTGCAGCTCTCTGGCACCTCTATAGGATGTTCCTGGAAGGTGCCAGGCAGGAATCTTTTCCTCCACACTTCCACGTGTGGAACAGTTTTCTGGACAGCCTACAAGGGGCTTGGGCTGTACTGTGGGGCTGCTGCAGATCCTGTAGGAAATTCAGAAGAGGGAACTGCTTTGGGTCAAGAAGTACATGGGAATATTTTTCTGTTGGAGGATGAGGATTCGCTGTTGGCTACACAAATACTCCATGTAAGACATAAAAAAAAAAAGTGAAAATTATGTTATATCCATGTGAAAAGTTTAGGACACACATCTGGAGCAATTAGATGGGATCTTCTCAGACAATCTGGAACAGCTGTGCAGGAACAAGGCTGTGATGGTGTATTTTTATATCTATCTATATCACACATTTGCTCAGCTTGAGGTCTGATGTGCTGGTGCTGTTGCCAAAGCCTGTGTGTTCCCAGCATTGTCATTCCTGGTATGGTTCTGCTTTCCATGGCAGGATTTCCTGGAAGAGTATCAAAGCCCTCTTAGCTGTGATACATTTGTTTGGCAGCAAACTGTGTGCCAGAGTAGCCACTCACTCCAGATTTGTCACCCAGCGTGCACCGTGTCACCACTTCAGCTCTGGGGCTGGGAGCTTGGCAAATGCAGCTTTTTGGGAAAGCAAGAGACATCACCATGCTATGAGCAAACAAGCTGGGAGCAGGAAAAATAAATAAGTAAAAAATAAGTAAAAAATAAGCAAATCAGAGAATGATTCAGGCTTCCCAATTTATTCCCATTTCCTTGACCAATAAACTTGACCAAGCATTTACCTTGTGACATTTTTTGCCACCACAAATGATCATTTTGATCTGACTGTCTAAATAAAAACTCAGTGCATTAAATGACAGACAAACCCAATGAATGTAAGTGGAAAATGCTCCTTATTTGGCAAAGTCACAGAAGTAATCTTGATTCTTTTCTGGTGCTGTGAACACTTTCTGTATGTGTCCCTGAACATCCCTGATTCAACCTCCTTAGCCTGAACCCTGGGATATTTCCATGCAGGATTCATCTGAGACTGACAGGATTCCTGTATACATCTTGTTTTGGCACAGCTGATTCCTTTTATTCCTGTGTGTGTCTCAGTGTGGTGCCTGAACTGTGCTGGGATCACAAACAGGCACATGCAGCTTCTCCTCCCTGTCACATTCCACCTCAAGCCAAAGGGAGAAGGAGGGGGCAAAACCCCCAAGCTCATGTGCAGCTTAAAGCAGAAGAACCAGATTCTGCTGAAGACATGGTTGGTTTGTTCTCTTGGCAAAGCTTTTTAGAAGCTCTGTCTCAAAGCCTGTGTTTCTAGAACAGAGAGCAAGTGAGTGCAGCAGAGGCAGGTGTATGGTTGCCACATGAAGGGCAAAGCCCTGCCAGGGATGCTGGTCATCCACCTGGGAGGTGGCTGTAAGATGCATCAGGTCTGGGACACTGTTCCTGTGCTGCCTCAGGGCCTAGAGTGAGCAAAATTCCTCCAAAATAAAGGTCCCACAGGGGGTCAGGGACAGCTGACAAGGGGGAGGGTTTTTCTTGAGGTGTTGACAATGTACAATCTACAGAGCCCCATCAGCCTTGGCTCCTGCTTGCTCCTGGTCCCTACTCCACTGCCAGGCTGTATTTTCCCCCCTGGTTACCAAAGACAGAGGCTACTGAGGTGCACACAGGCTGCCCAGCAAAACTGAAATGCAGCAAGTGAAACAAGGATAGGAGGTGTCTGAAGGAGATTGGTGCCAATTCCTACAAAAATGGGCCACAAGTGGAGAGCAAACAGAAGGGCTGATTGAAGAGGAATGGTTTAAGTGTAGGTAGAGACTGGGTAATACCTCAGGTGGGAGCTGCTGTCTGCTCAGGTGTGTGATAAAGGACTCCCTTAGTGACCAAACTGCTTCTGTGCTACTGCAGCAGGAACATTTGCATGGCATTGCCCCGGTGAAGCCTGGCACAGTGCAGCTGAAAAAGAACCAGACACATGGCAGTTTGCCATTAACAGTTTTGCTGCTAACCAAACCAGCCCAGGTTTGACACAGAAGCCTGTTTTGGAAACTTTTAACCCCTTCCTCTACTGCTGTTGCATCATTTTTAAAGTCTGAGTCTACCCTTGTACGCAAAATAACGTCTCACTTGTGAGGATTTTTGTTCATATGTACAAACCCCAGTAAAAAAAGTTGAACACAATATACACACTGGGAAATATAATCCTGGAATATGTGTCAATAACATGATTGTTCTGTAAAATAATCCTGCCCACGTTTCCCTTGAGAGATCTCTTCCTCTTCAGGCGAGTTGTGTCCACGTTGGAGATGTTGGTTTCGCTCGTCCGAGTCTCGCTGTCCTCGCAGGGCTCTGAGAACCCAGACAGGTCCATGTCCACGTCTGTGTCATGAAAGCAGCCATCAAAAGCCATTGCTTGCACTGCATCCATGTACATCCCTGAGGCCTGGCAACAGAGAATAGTTATTCTGTGTGCAGAGGAGCCCTTTGAGTCAATTATCAACAAATCAGACAGAAAATAAAGCTTTCCCTTCAATGCTGTTCTCTCTTGGAGGGCATATGGAGAGTGAGGACATGAGCAAGGAAGGGGAACAGTGATAAACACTCTTGTCTGACTGATTATTGCTGGCTGCTGGCTGGCAACACATGCCCCAGCTTCTGGAATAGGAGGATCAAACTCTCTCTGTCCCACAGGTCTGTGTTGCTGGAGTTGTGGGCAATGACTTCAAACATTCCCATCAGATCACATAAGCAACATATGCAGCCTTTCTGTGTTTTTCCTCTTTTGAGTTTACAGGGGGGGATATTCTTGAAGCAAAGGTTTTAAGTGAGTCCTTCACAGAAAGCAGATGTTTAACTTGCAGCTGTTTCTGCTTGTGGCGCACTTTTCTAAAAATGACCTTGTCATTCATCTGGTGTTGGGACAAAAGGGCATCATTAAACCCATCTTCCTAATTGAAAATGGCAAAGGGCATCATTAAACCCATCTTCCTAATTGAAAATGGCAAAGCAGGAAAATGAGAAATGGACTCTGCTTCTCAGGAAAGAGGAAGGAATATCACACAAGTGCATTCTGGGGTCTATTTCAGAGAGGGGCAAAATGCCTTGAGAACAGAAGGAAAGTTACCTTCCTCTGAGGGGAAAAAAGGCAGAAAAAAATGAGGAGTATTCCCTAATATCTGCTACAAGAAAAGGAAGGGAAAAAAAACACAGACCTTCTCAGGATCTCAGTGAGAATGACACATTTGCTCCCTTCAAGTCAAAAAAAAGGGAGATACAGAATGGAGACAGAGATGGTTACTGTGCTGTTATCACAGTGGTGTTATCAGGATTACTCTGTGGCTTCTGTGGTGCTTTCTGAAGGCAACAAAACACAGAGGGTTATACCTTGCCCCTTTTCTTGAGCTGCTTCCTCTCTTCAATCGTGGTGAGATAGTTCACTGCAGCGTATTCGATGACAGACAGGAAGACAAAAAGGAAGCTGATCCACAAATACACATCCACAGCCTTTATGTAAGACACTTGAGGCATTGAGGCACTTACTCCTGTCATGATAGTCGACATGGTCAGCACTGTAGTTATACCTGCCAAGGGAAGGGGAGGTTATCCTGATGCTGATCCCTTCCAATCCTTTCTCAAATGGTACTTGAGAATTTCTCAGCTTGTATGTCTCTGTCATAACTCCTTTGCTTTCTGAAATTAATCTAGAATAAAAAACCTACACCCATTGAAACTAAGAAAAAAAATTATTCTTGACCTCAGTGTGACCAGAATTTTGCCCTCATCTTTTCAATCCCTCCCCTTACATCAGCTATTCCTCTCATTCCTTCTCCACTTCTACACCAGTTCAAGTCCACTGGAACATTCAAACTTTTCCCTCTCCCTCTCTGCAAGTTCCTCAGGTTGAAGGATGGAGTTTGAAATACACCATATAAGAAGAAATGAATTTATTTTAAAGGCATATACTCGAGGCTTGGGAGCTAAGCACTTCTTGTTGTATGCTAATGATATGTGCTTTATTCATGGGACTCCTGATGCATAACCTTCTGCAGAAATCCATTTATAAAGAACATGATCAGCAAAACCCGCCTTGACAACATTAAAAATGGCCTCCTGAGATTGAAAAAGTTATTTTTAAAGGTGAAGTTAAATTTCTTATAAATAAAAGGAACCAGTAGATGCATTAATAAAGTAGGTAGAAGGTACTATCATTTGTTTTCAGATGAACAAATAGATTTATGTATTCATAGCTTTAGACTGTGCCCATAGAAAGGGACCTGAGGTACCTACAGTGCTGTATTTTCTAGATTGATATAGCTATAGATAAAAATAGAGGGGTTTTTCATTTGTCTAAGATATATGACAACACAGAGTTGGCTTCTGGGACCAGCACCAGTGAAAAGAAAGAACAGGAGCTTCTTTTCTAATTATTAAACACAGAATTGCAGGACTCAGATACTTTATATTAGATATCCTGGCAAATTTCCATCACATCTCCAGAGATGCTAATTTTTGAAAAAATACACTCATTCCAAGGCCATCAGAATTACATTCCCAATAAAGGAAGTCCTGAGGTGGCATTCACTGAGAAAAACCATAAACTTGTAGAAAAAAACACTGTAATTAGTCCTTTTCTCCAGAGCTGAGGTGTTCAGAACTAAAACAGGGAGCACAAAGATGCCCAACTTACTCTTTGGCTTCCACAGAACACTCTGCCTTGCACAGTCAGGGCACCAAAGCAAATGTTTTAAGGTGCCAAACAAAGAGAGGCTTTGCTACAATAGGCAGATCGTTCCAACTTGGTAGGAAGATAGGAAATATTTCTAGAGAAAAAGAAGAGCTGCAGAGCTTTTAGCTATGCCTAATGAACCATGGATTTGGGGAGGGATCTGACTCCCTGTGTGCTAAAACCCAGGCTTTGTAATTAAGTAAAATTCTACCTCAGGAAGTCTGCAGCATCATCCCTTTTGGCTTCTGAGGTGTGAGAGCTGTTTCCTACTACAACAAAGCCAGTCTGAACAAACATTCCATTTTCAAATGTTCAGGCTGGTTAAGGCAGTGACAACAGTTGCAATATTAGTGCTGATCAGATAATTACCTGATGTACTTGCTCATGTCCTGAGTAAATAAGAAGCCAAGGTGACTTCAAGGCCTCTCCCCCCTCCATTCTACACTGCCCAAAGAATATACATTAAAGGTTCACCTAGTGATACCCTGGCAGGAACAGCTCTTCTGTCAATCCAGAATGAAACCCAAGACAGCATCACCATCAGCATGGCTGGGAAATAGGATTGCAGCACAAAGAAGAAAATATGTCTCCGGAGTGCAAAGTTGATAAAGAGTCGATTGTACCAACCTGTTGGAATAAACAGAGAGGAACAGGTTGGGGAAGGAGAGAAAAGAGTTGTGTTATTTGTGAGCTCTGTTCCCTGGCCCCTTCCTTCCAGCAGGAGTGATGTATCCACATCAGTAAGTGCCTAAGAAATCTTGTCACCACTTTAATTTAACTTTACAAACCGTCCATTGTACCTCATTAAAATACTGTGCCTTGGGAGTGAAGCATCACAACTACACACATAAAACACTGTTATAACTGAGGGTAGGAAATAAAAAAAAATAAATCCACTTCAAGTGCAAGTGCCAGGAGAATACCCACAGGATATATTGTCCAGTGAAGCCAACACCTGCCTGCTCCAAAGAGCAGCCTGCCTTGTCCCACGCTGCAATACCCTACAAGAAGCAGCTCCGTTCCCCTCGGGCAGAGCAGCTTGCCTGCCCAGTGCTGAATTTAGAGGAGACAGTGCCATCTAGTGAAGTTTGGGGTGTGCTCTGCCTGTGCAGCACAGCAGGGAAATGAACATACAGTGAGGAGAAAAGAAGGTAGAAGTGGGTGGCTGCACAGCACCTGCCTGTCCAGGACATCCCTGAGCCCATTAGAGCAGTCAT
>JAWWEV010000001.1:4230889-4249385 GCA_035583235.1 Hafferia zeledoni
CAACCTAAACCTCCCCTGGCACAGCTTAAGCCCCTGCCCTCTTGTCCTACTGTTGGTTGCCTGAGAGAAGAGACCAACCCCCACCTGGCTACAACTGAGTTGGACTCAATGATCCTTGTGGGTTCCTTTCCACTCAGTATATTCTGTGTTTCTTCTATTATGTTGTGAGTGTGTGTGTATCTAACCCATCACAGCAAACCCTTGTTCAAGCTCTGTCAGCTCTGCTTTCATCTTGAGCAGGAATCCACCTGCAGCTGCCACACTCCTGCCTTGTCTAACCAAGCTGGTTATCAGCAGCAAAGTCCAGTCCAGCTCAGGAAGGTGACTAATTAATGAGCCACTGTACTGTGGGCACCCCAACCCACGGCTTCTCTCGCTCTTTTATCCCTCTGATTCTCTCCCCCCCTCCCCTGGGGCAGAGCAATCCTGGAGCTCTGTGGGGCTGAGCTGCCTCTGGGACATTAACCCACAGCCACCACATTAAAATAGATCCCTTTCTAAATGCCAACATTTTATTGTATTTCTGGTATCAATTACCAAATTACAATGTGCCTTTAGAAGCCTCTGAGCCCATGGAAGAGATTTACAACTGCTGTCAAATTTCAAGCACTAAGATGGTTGAAGAACAAAGGCAAACCCATTATGTTAACAGCACGTTGACACTGCCCTAAAGCCCAAGTTATTTCACTGCTGATCATATAAAAAGAAATGTTTACTGTAACTCCCTCCTAGATCATTTCCCAGCCTTCAAACACAATGTTTCAACTATTCTCAGCTACAAAACATTTTTCAGTTTTCACCTGACATGCTGCCAAATGACAATGAAAATTAGAAAAACGGAAGACTGATAAAAAAATTGTATGCTGAATGCATCATTTACTTTATATTAAATTTATAGCAATATGAAATAAATATCTCCCTGGGCTGTGCTGGAGAGCTAAAGAACTGCATGGCATGTTTAAAGAATGCCTAGGATGAAATTTAAAGTACAAAAAGTACACAGGTTCCTGAACCTCCAAGAAAGTTGCTGAGTTAAATCCAGGTATTTCAAATGCAGCTAAGATAGAAATATAAGACAAAGAAACATCTGCACTATTTTCCTGTAGCCATTTATAATACAGAACTCAGGGTAAGTCTCTTATGACCCACATCCTGAGTCTGCCTTTCCAAGATGTTAATTTTCATCATTAGAGTGACTTTGTGCCATTTCCCCTCTATGTGGTGACCTCTGGCTTCAATCATAGTAGAGTTTCTCCCTCTCCTGGCACGTGGCCAAACACAATTCCCCAAATTGCCTTTTATGCTCTTGGAACTTCACTCAAGTATTTCAATAAAGATCAAGTGACTTTTGTTTAACTTCACAAAAAGAAATATCATCTAAGATCCAGCATGTGTCTTGCTAAATATATATGACCAAATATAGCTCTAATAATTAGGCTCAGTTCCATAACCCTGCTCAGACAAAAAATATAAAAGGTCTTTGACACGTGTATTCTTATATTTTTGTCTAGAACTGGATGTTCTCTACTACCAGACAAAGCAAGTCAGCAGTGGCACATGCAAATATAGCTTGTTCCTCAGCAACTAAGTTAAAAAAAAAGGTATTTCTTTTCACAAACTACACACTTCTCAAATTCCATTAATTTCTGTGGCACACAATAAAAAGGTTAATAGGTTGTTAAATGTATACACTGCCATTTCTCTTCCACTTCCATGCAACACATGCAGCTAAATATAACTCAAGCAATATGCTCTGTAATTCATAGCAATTGAAGTACAGCAATTCTGGAAATGCCAGTTAGATATGAAAAACAAGACCCTGGTAAATCCAATATATGGCAATAAACAGGAGGAGGGGGAGGAATAAAATAATTAATTACCTCATTATTCTATCACCTATCGCTGTTCCTCTGATATTATATCTAGTAAAGGGAATAACAACTGAAGTCATTCAAAAATGCTGGGTATCATGTTGTTAAAAGGTTAACATCTATTACAAAATGTGCTCTATGTTCCTTCTCAGTGTGTCAGCATGAAAGACCACTTTGGTTTCAGCAAAACCACTCAGCTTACAGAACAGCACACAAAGTTGATCTCATAAGGTACAGTAATTCCTCATGGCAGTCATGGAAGCAGCTGTGCAATAATTTCCCTTTTACATTCACATTCCTTTACATTCTAACCTGCCAGGTTTCCCAGGTTTAGCCTCCACTCACAGATAGATCCTGTCAAAGTCCAACCAAAATTAATTCAGTTTAAGCAGCAAAGCAGCCCTCAGAGAGCTGTCTTGACTAATTTGTGACAATGAAAGATCAATCTATTAAAACCTGCTCTCTGTACATGAAGAACATACATTTTGCTTGGGTTTTTCTGCCCCTCCCACAGACTGCAGGTCCAGTTCTAAGGCTGTCTCTGTTCCAGCTGAGCTCAGTGAGTTTTAAGGTCCTGTGTGCAGAGCTGCACATATTTGTGATCACACCCATCCTCACATTTGTGAGAGAAGGGATCTCTTCCTGTGGATTCCCCCAAATGCACAGAAGGTGATCAGCATCAGGCAAAAAAATTCTCCTCTACAAAACAAGTTTGTTTGGATTTTTTTAAATTTCAAAATATTCTGTGGATTTCCTCAGACATTTTCTTAAAGAGAACATGTACTGACCAGCCCAATGACATGAAGAAATGAAATGCCATTTAGCTTCTTTTAGTCACTTGTGAAGATCATTCCTATAGTGATGCTCAGTGGCTACAGAAATGCTACTGAAAAAGTCAGATGTCACATTCTCAATAATTCCTTCTAAAGAAATGTCCTTGAGAGTCAAAACTATTCTGAGCTGATTCCCAGTGAACACGCAGCTGACTTAGCCCACCAATCAAAGGATTAAGATATTCCTACACCTATTTAAGTCCTTTTCAAACTATTAAAACAGGTGCAAACCTTACCAGTCTTTCCTGATGGTTCAGTTTCAGTTGTGTTTTGAGATTTATAACCATCCCCAAAAGGATATTCTGTCCCTTGTATCCATTATTAGATTACTTAAGGAGAGAAAAAGATCAAATCCTCTGCTTGAAGATACTAAAAGTTAGATTTGTACCCAAATAAAATTCAAATACTGGAAGCCTTGTTAACATTAGCTTTGCAAAATGGACAGCATTTTATTCAGAAATCTGAAATCTATATCCACCTCACTAAAAATAAAGTGGGACCAGCAGTGTTGATGCAGCAGAAGTTCTCAATTTATTATTTAACTGCAGGTGCTGCCAGCAGAGCAATCAAAAGGGTATTTGTGCCACTTCTCCTCAAGAGGAAGCCAAAGATCAGGAGCTCAGAGCACAGAACCAGAAGTCTGCCTTTCTTTTCTCAGTGGAGAAAGTTGGACTTTACAGCAGGAAAATGACTCTGAGAGTTTTTTCTTATCTTAATTTCTCCAGCTGTGGAGTTTCTCCTTAATGTAAACAAGAGCTATTAAGTTGGTAAGAAAACACAGCCCAAACAAAAATAAACTGTAGTAAAAAGACAGTCATGACACATATACAGAAAAGGCTTATTAGTCAAACAGCTTTTAGAATTCTGTTTCAGAAGGGTGATGCCTCTTTTTCATTTTTTATCCTATACAAAATTTTTTTTTCCAGTGCCTAACATATGTTCACAAAAGGTAGATTATTGCAGGCCAATATTATAACCTTCTCCAGAAAGCAAAAATAAAACAAAACCACAAAGGAAGAAGCCCAAAGCAACTCCCCCCTCAATATTCCAGAGAGAGAAAAACCTACTTTATTACTCATTTATTAACGCTGTTAATTATCTTACAGGATGACACATTGGAAACTAATTATTAGGTAAACTTGATAAAATGAGATTTAGTAAAGGAATTGTTAGGTAGCACCATTTCCTGAGTGAGACAAGAGAAACCATGAGCCCCTGGCCAGCACACTGGTGAGTTCAGCACCAGCCCTGCAGGCAGGTTGTTTAATGTCTCGCTCACAGTCTGGGAGCAGGATGTGGGGATGTTTCATGCAGGGTGGGAGCTTGGGGCACTTCATGAATATACAGGAACTGAAGGACCTTGAGAGGGAGAGGGGTGGGAAATCAGTGGTATAAAATCGAGTTACACACTTCTGAGCTTCCTTCTGGTGAAAGACAGCACACAGTAATTAGCAATGCCAAAGCAGGGCAGAGTGCAGTGCACTAATTGAGCTGTGTCTGAGCACAGCCTGAGCAGGAGAGGAGGGGATGGAACTCAGAGAATCCTCCCTAGACCAAGGGTAGCACTCTCAGAATCAATCCCAGCAAAATGCAAACAGTGCAGGGTGCTGGTCTGCCATTCTCAGGAAAGAAGTGAGACATGGAGGAGGGGAACAGACAACAACCAGCAGGAAACCCACAGATTTTTACTGCTGAGATGGAGAAAACTTGGCACTCTTAGTCTAATGAGACAAAAGCTGAAAATGGACAGGATGAACATCATTCCAATGAAAAGCACTGGGCACGAGAAATTATTTCAGTCAAAACAGTATGTTAGCACAGAACAAAATGACTAATTTTTGTTAATTTATGCCCATTACAGCAGCAGTGCTTTGAGTTTGCATCCTACTCGTTAAGGGGCCACGGGGATTTTATATAAATCTGATCAGTTTGTGGAAGGGACTATAGGCTGTAACAACTGTCACTGGAGTAGCAGAGAGGACTTCCAGTTCCTTTCACTGTTTCATGGGAGATATGAATACCAAGGGGACTGATTTCTAGCCCTGAAGCCACCAGTGTCTGCTCTCTGTGGAAATCCAAATTGTCTGAGCACACAGAGATGTCTTACTCCTCCTCAGTATCTCAGAGGGCATTTAGAAACTGCTCAAACCAGAAGAACAGGAGGGAATGGAATGCCCACAAGTTAAAGTAGGAAACCTCACTGCTTGCACACACACCAAAGCAGAGGAAAATGGATTGGTCAGGCATTGAACCTGAGTGATGAAAACCTGCAGGCAATCCCAGACCAGCACTGACTACACAGTAACTGCTTTTTCAGATCTTATTTGGGAAAGAATAAGGCAGCAGAGAGCTGCATCAAGAATTTTGATTATATCATTCATTTAGTTCATTCATTTAGTTCCTGTGGGATAAATTTAAACTGTTACAGGAAGGAATCTCCCTGCACACAAAGAAGGAAAGAAAGCACATCAGATGAATTGCAACTTCACTTACGATGTCCCCACTACTGGGAAATCATAACTGCTACTTGATACCTGCAAGTGTCATTCTTATCACATTACTACAAAAACTATGACATTGTGGAAACAACAAGGTGCATGAAGAGAAACTGTGACTCCTGCTCCAAAATGGAAATGGGATTAAAATTGCAGAGCTTTTCACAGCCTGCTCTTCCATCACTGGGCCATAATGAACCCTGGCTCTGCAGTGGAAATTATTTCTGCCATTCCATATTTACCTCCAATTGCTTAGCATTGCATGGGAAGCTAATGGATTAAGACAGAATCTGTATATATTGGCTTCTCCATAAAAACTGTCATTTAGTGAGCAGAATTACTTGTGCTTGGTAATAAACAACCACTGCCTGTTCTCTTTGTCACTGCTGACAATGTGGTGGCTTAGGACTTTTCACTGCAAATTATTCAAAACTTTCCCTACACACAACTGAAAAACTCTTCCTGATTTCCTAATGAATACACACAGTAAATTCCTGGAGAGAACTGGCATTGCTGGCATAAGGAATTGATAGCAAGATGACACTGAACAGGATAGGAGCAAAGCTCAGGCATCTGACACCAGGTTACACAACACCTGAGAAAGGGCATTGTCTTACATCTCACAATAGAGATGTTGCTTAAATACTTTTTACAGCTTTAAAAATTCCAAGAATTGAAATTAGTTGAAGGTGTTAAACCAAGAATACCAAATTGGGAGCTAAGTTTTTACTGAATGATTAAGTATGTACAACTTTATATTTGTAAAAAAGCACAAAGCTTACTAAATATGTCTTTCATTAATAACAACTAGTAGGCTACATTTCTTCTTACTGACATACACACTAATATTCAATAACCAACAAAAGGAAAAGGATCAGAGTTTCTCCTTCAGAGAAAAACTGAACACATCAGTCTTAATTTCTGTACTACTGAACAACAACAGTTAAAAGCACTTGCTTTGCCAAAGTAAGAACATTATAGTTGAAAGAAAACCTAAGTCCCTTTATCCTGTACAAAAATTTATGAACTTTCTACACTACAGGGAGGATAATAAAAAGTAAACTGCAAATATTTAGCACTGAGGCATCGAGCAGCCAAGAAATAAGCACAAAGAGGTATTAGATCTGTAAGAGCCTGCCTGGCTGGGAGGAAAAATACAGCTATACATGTCTTATGTGTAGGCAAATTAGACTCAGCCCCCAAGCTCTTGGCTATTTGTCAGAGAGCAGCTCATTTTAATCCAGGGTATGAGTTTCTGGATCTGTCATTCAAACAAACCAACCAACAACCAAAGCCAAAGCCCCTTGCCAGCAGCAGCAGCAGCAGCAGCAGAGGGGTTGCTCACCTGTGGCCCGGCCCCCCTCGGTACCTCGCCCCGGGGATCAGCACAGGGTCGTCATCGCTGTCGTCCGTCTCCTGCAGCGCCGAGGTCCGGGTGGAGGCCTCCTCTGCAGGGGCAAGCCCTGAGGGGTCTGGGTGACACTGAGGGGCAGCACTTGCAGCAGGGTTGGCAGTGGGTTCAGTGCTTGAGGTGGGAGTGTCCTGGCTCACGCTGTTTGCACAGGAAGCTTCTTCCTCCACATTCCCAGAGGCAGCATCAGCACTGGGGGCAGTTTTTTCTGGTTGAATTCCAGGATGCTCAGGACCAGGTTTATCTGCTGCAGCTAACAGAAAATATTGGGGAAAATAAGTCCACCATTGATGATTCTAGTCTACTTTAGAAGACACTGGAAATGGTCACAGAAGTTAAATTGTGCATACTGAATTCATATTGAAAATCTAGTTTTTCATTCTGTAACTCTTCCTACAACTATTTCAAAGAGTACAGATACATACCTGCTTCTGATGTCTCTGCAGCTTCATCTGTAGTTTTTAGTTCTTCAGCACTTGCATCCTCCTTGTGAGATTCATCAGGAACTCCTGAATTAAACAACTTAATAGTCAATCACACAATTTCATTTAGATGCACATCTATAATGCAAGCAGGTCCAAAGGATACCAGCACTCCTGGGTCAAACCAGCAAAGCAATCCCCTCAAAGTCCCTTTACTGAGATGTCAGACACCAGTCACAGAGAAGTCAGTATTTATGGACCTGTCTAGTTGACCAGGTCAATACTCTTACAAAGAAAAAACTATTTCTTTCTTTGCCCTTAATATACTTGTCACCCTATGCTGTGAGAACTTGAGCTGCAAAAGTAGCATTAATACTCTTTATATAGATGGTCACTTACTGAGTGCTATTATTTCTGAAGACAAATGAAGTTATCCCTCTATTAAAGGGGATTTTTTTAAAAAAACCCAAAACATTTCTCTGGAACCAGTCCTTTGACTTGACTGCCCTTCTGGCAATGAATTGAGCAAGACAACCACATGTAACAAAATGCAGTGAGAGCTTCAAAGAAATACAACAAAACACTGAGCACTCACTTAGTGCAAAGTGCAGTTGCTCTGCTTTTTGATACAAATTGTGGCACAGTATGCCCTTAATAAAAAATAATAATGGATTCAGAACCCCAGACAGGAGAAGTTAATTTTGTTTATATTTACTTACAACTACCCCCTGTTGGTGTCTTTTTCTTTCCTAAAACTACCCTTGCTCTGTGCTGGCTGTTTCTGCCTCCAGTGCATGTGTGTGAGAGCAGAATTTCTGCCTCAGCATTACAGAATTAATTCTGTGTCTTACTTGTTTCTTCCCCTTCAGGCCCCGACTCATCCAAAGCTTTTGTTTGTACCGAGTCCTCTTGGCCTTCAGTTTTGCAGTGAGTTCCACTCCCTCTGGAACTGGAGTTTATGCTGCTCCTGGCAAGGTGCATGTGAAAAGAAAACTTAGATCATGTAAATAGATCAGATCATTGCAGCAGCACAGCCTGACAACCATCATCTTCCCTCTATTCCACAATTCCTGGCAGCACCAACAACCTCCACAGCAACTCCAAAATCCTCTCTCATTATGTCCATGGCCACTCATCCCACCATTCCCCTGCATCACAGAGCCCTGTTCTCTCCTTCCTACCTTTCTTTCTGACCTTTCAAGAATTTCAACATTGCTTTTCCAAATATTGTGAGAACTCAGAAGGATTCAGTCTTTTTCACTATTTGCACACTTTTCACAGGTATATTCACAGATCTTACTAGAGGTATGACAAGCTATCAGCTGAGCACTAATAAATAATCTTATCCCATTCAATTAAAAAATTTGATTCAGATAAAACTCTCCAGGTCCTTCACCATTAATTACAATTCCTGTACCTTTTGAGGTATGGACTTTCAGTTCTCAAGGGTTTGTTATTTCTCAAGATTTACTCTAAGCTGGAATTTGACATTTACTCCCCATTCAAGTTCAGATAACTATTATGGAACACCAATTTCTGTTTGCACTAAAGAAAATGATTCTTCTGGAAATACATAAAATGCTGTCCTGAGTGTCATCAAAACTCATGTTTTTAGGCTTTCTAGAAAAGATCTTCCTTTAGGAAATGCAAAGTCTTGTTGCTGAGCTCTCTCAGTCTCTGCTGTCCCACATCTGTGATGTGGCCTCAAACAGAGGCAAATCACTGGACAAAAGCAGAAAAAAAAGATGAGTTCTGACAATTACGAGGATGATTCTCAGGAATTCAGACTGTCTCTTACAAACCTCTTCCCACCTGTGTCTGTATTAGCAAATATTTTATATGCAACACTGCTGGAAGCAGCACAAATCATGCTTAGTCTAAACTCTTGAGAATCCAGTGCTTGAGAATCAATACTTTCATTTTTAAATTAAATGGGAGCTTTGACTCATGTTGCTGAGCAATATTCATTGCTCATTCATGTCATTGCTGCACTGACTTTGGATAACGTAGGGAAGTTTTAGCCAGTCCTTTCAAGCATTTCTTCTAAGTCAGGAAGGTACTGCCAGACAACAAATCAAGGATTTTTGCTATTTCATGCCTCATTTTACAAACTTACTCTTGATCTAAACACTAAGGTTTTTCTTGGCTCTGAGGAATCTACTTTCCAGCTCAACAGTCAATTTCCATTCACTTATTACTCTGATTTAATTTTGACTTCAATGTTATATTTCACACCACCAGTTACATGCAGAGGGTGGTTTTGAGGGAGCAAAATCACCCCCTGTGCTTCCACTACATTAAAGCTGCTCTCCACTTCCATGGCAGCATTTCCCTGTCCCCAATTCCCCACACAACCCTTCTCTGAACCTCTGCCAACAAACCCACCACCAAAGCCCCGTTAAGTTCTCTGACCACCATGTCCACTTTTATTGATTTATCTTGTGAAATCTGCTCAGCCTAAAACATCACACAGATATGACTGCAAAATTAAATGCAGAATTAGTCACAAACCTTACAGCAAACTAATTATTTCAAAGCTTGCTGGATTTGGACTCAAAATAGAGCATTTCAGATTCACACAGGCAAAATCCTCATTCTTATGAATCACTGTCTAAAGTTTCCAAACTGCAGCAATCAAAGTGTGTATTTTATGTCTAAAGACACAGCACTTTAGAGTAGCTAAATGTGTTTGGGTTGTGGTTTTATTTTACTCTGCAGTAACAAATGTCAGCAAGCATTTCCAGTTACTGCCTTCTACAGTAATTTTGAACACATAAGGAAAGGGATAGAAGTGAAATAAATTAAGGATTGTGGTTATTTGGGGAGATCCTGAGATGCTCTTACTGCCAGAATTTGATATTAAACCAAGTAAGTCAGGCCATTAGACAGTGAGTTTGTTATCTGAAAAGGATGTCATCACTGTAATTTCTAAGCAGTCCACATTCATCAACACTCCTCAGACACAGAAATACCAATTTCAGTGTTTTACAACTCAGGAACGGGGCCACAGAAAGACTAATTTGCAGAATATCATATGAAAAATCTGGTAGAGCAGAGAATAAAAACATAAGGAGCAGCCCCTGGACCACCTTTTTACCATGGCAATATCCTGATATTATGCCAGGGTTTGATGAAAATAGAACATTTCAAATTATGTTTACATTAAAGAGACTCACAATAAATACACACAAAACCCCTCTTGTATAAATTTAATGCTAAAGTATGGCTGCCTATATACACCTAAAACTAGACATAAATCACATGGAAAATAATTTATCTACAGCTATATGTTATTGATATGTTATTGACAAGTGTTATTGATATGTGCTGATCACAAACCAGTCAAAACCAAAAGGAACTTCTTACCACTCATCAGTGAAGTCCAGTTTTATTGTGCTTGTGGTGGTTCCCTCTGTGCTGTAGTGCAGACTCAGAACTGGTTCCCCCGTCCCTGCTCGGGGCTTGTCACCCTCTGTAAAGGTGGGGGGATAAAGTGTGAAGGGCAATCAGTAACACACACAGAGCTGTCACAGTTCTGAAGGTTCATTCAGTCATCCTAACAAAGCCAAAAGGAGCAGTAACATGGACAGTATCTGTATAAGATCTCTTACAGGCCAAGCAGAGAGTTAAAGGGTTTCAGAGTCAACACACAGGATTTGCAATGCTTGAAAAACAGTCTAAGATTAGTTCTAATTATAAGAGCAAACAGAGGGGATGCTGTCCTTCAGCATGCAAGGAAACAGAATTGCAGAGAGCTGTGTGGACACACAAACTGGTCATTAATAAGCAGATCCCTTTCCTATCAAATTCATCAGAAGAATATAATTTTTTTCAAGTGTTGTTCAGTTTTTTTGCCTCAGTAAATACACAAGAAAAAGATGATGAGATCCAGACACCATCAGTGGTCTAGAAAAATCCCCATCCCCTTTACTGTGTTGCCTACTTATAATCCAGACAGTACCAGCACCCCGAGATCTGCTGTGAATTGCCAGCTAGTTGTCAGAAAACACTGTAAATTCATGTTCCAAGAGCTTCAGAAAACACTGTAAATTCATGTTCCAAGAGCTTCATGTTTACAAAACTCTTTTCATGTTTTAATAACTGCAAGCAGAAGGGGAGCACTTGCAAAACAAACTATTCCTGATGTCCCAAAGCAACAGAAGTGACTCAGATTGAACCCCACAGGTCAGTGAGGCATCTGCTGCATGGGTGGGTTTGGTGCTGAGCCCCTCCAGGACTGACCTGCCCATGACATCCATCCATGAGCAGAATTCCTGTCACACATGTGGCACAATTCCCATTGGAAGCTGGGCAATACCAAAAGTTAATGGAGAGCCTCCTGCAGAGGTGCCACTGCCTCAGGTTGGAGGGTTTATTCAGGATCAGGCACCATCCAAGTGGCCACTGAGCAGCCTCTGCAGCCTTTTCATGAATGCTGAGCTTTCTATCTCAGAATTACTTGGACAAAACCATCCCATATTTCTTTGGTTTACAGAACACAGGAATTTGACTATAAATACATTTGCAGTATTGGCAGCACCCTGACAAGTGTAATAAAGTAAAAGCTTCACATCATCTTTGTGTCAAACCACTAAACCCTAATGTGTGGTTCAAACACAAACCTACAAATTTCCCCACTGAAAAGGCTATTATCATAACAGTAATGGCTACAAAACTGCCACAGGATACTTATTTTAGAAGATACAAGTAAATTATAGTAACTATGAAATAGCACATAAGAATTTAACCTAACAATCAGTGCTTCTGTTTTTAAAGTGCTGACAAGCAGCTCACTCACAGGATCAGAGCAGTGACCAACTGTGCTAAAGAACTTTAAATACTTATTTCTGCATATTCTGAAGAGAAATTAACCCCACACACACAAAGTACCACAGAAACCTTGGAAGAAAAAAATAAAATATTTTTATGTGAAAGAGAATTAACCAATTACAACCATGATCCTAATTATGCACAAGGTACGGGCCTCATTCTATGCAAAGAAAAGCTCATAGTCCTTCTAAAATAAAAGTTCCACTTGCACTCCTGTCAGAGGGGATAAAACTGACCAAAAGCAACGTTTCCAGTTCCTGAAATAAACTAAAAAAAATGTAGGAAAATATTTTATAGTATATATTATAGTTCAATATCTGTATAGATATTGAACAAAAATGTCATGTTCTTGCTTAACTAAACAGGTGTTTTCTCTTTTTTTCAACAAACATCTCTTGGTACAAAAGTCTGGCCAGATGCAGTTGGTTAAAACTTGGTTGTAATAATGCCAAGCTCATGGGTTCAATCCCCTGTGTGGGCCATTGATTGAAGAGTTGGACTCGATGGTCCTTGTGGGTCCCTCCCAACTCAGAATAGTCTGTGAGTCTGTGATTCTTAAACATCCCTCCCTAAGTAAGTCCAAATACTGATCGTTCCAAGGCTCTGCACAATCAGCAGAGCTGACACTGACAGAGGCAAAGGGACAGAGCTGGAGAATTCCTTGGCTCCCTTGTCACAGGTACAGACAGGCCCTGTCTGGGATTGGGAACCCAGATAAAGAGGGACAACTTCCTGCTGGGCCTAGTCCAGGAAACCCCTGAGCAACATCTGTGCTGCCCCTGCACTGTAACTGTGCCTCGTTTGCTGCAGCACAGACCCAGTTATACTGCCTACCAAACACTGCTGTCCTACACTGAGCCTAAAGGAACACCAGGCTGGTGTCACAAAGCTCAGATCACATCATAACTGTGCTTTCCTCTCCTAAAATCCCAACATTGAAAATGTAACCACAATGCACCTGATTGCACTCGCTCTGGAGCAACGTTGATATTTGTTCATACCCAAAAGGTTGGAAGAATTGCTGCAGTTACCCAAAAAGGGCACTGGCTGAGAAGTTCCTTGTGCAAATATCTGGAAACAGCTGTTAAACCCTATTGGGTAACAGCATTTTCTTACATTGCAACCACATGAGCTACAGTTGGGATTGGGTCAGTTCCTTAAAGTAGCTCTAGGGCCTAACACAGACACTAGTAAGAACAAGAGACCTTCTAAAAGACAAATGAGACAACAGTCTGGTAATAAACTGCACAGAATTAGTAGTGTATTTCAATGTTTTGTATAAAACTTACACTGCTAATGAGAGCTGAATGGAAGCCTCTGAAGAAAACCAATGAATTTGCCTAGTACAAAACTGAACATTCTTTCAGAAAAGCCACATAAACCCCCCAGGTCACGAACTCTTTGTTTTCAGGCAGGAGGATGTGACTGCCAAAGCCTGCCTGGATCTGAAGCACTGTTCTGTTTGTCCACTGGGTTCCTCATCCCACCAGGACAGAACTCCTTCACTCTGGTAAGGAAGGGGAGAGCAAGGAAAGCTGCACAGCTGCTGTGATTTAGGGCACACCTATTGCCCCAAATATTTCTGACTGCAAGCTCCAGTGGGGCAACAAACTGATTCAAGCAGATGTTGTAGCTTGTCAACACTAAACTCTGTTCCAAATTCCTCAAAAATGTCCTGAAGCTTCACTTAATTTTACAGCCAAACACATTACACTTTAAAGATGCTACCAACAACTTAGAGTCTTATTGCAAAAACAGCCCTGTCCTAAAGCAACTGCCTTGAAATGGTCCAATCTCCAGATGCTACAGGAAGAAGGTACTTTTAAACTACCACCCTTAAAACCAAAGACAAAATTTCATTCATAACCCTACATTAAAAAAAAACCAACACAAAACCAAACTGCACAACTGAAAACAAAACCATCAGACACACTTTTTGCCTTAGAAAATAAACCTGTGCAAGTGTAACTTCACCAAGACTGGGGCCCTCAGCTGTGAAGTGGAAGTGCACACAGACAAGCTTATAGATTGCATTTCCTAGGTGACTAACATTCTAAGAAACTCCAAACTAGTTTCCCACATCTCAAATGCTGTCCTATTCATCAGTCTATTGGCAGCTCCATGAGAAGAGGACTTCTCATGAAAAAATATCCCAAAATAATTCCTATACAGCACCATATTCTGTGTGAAGAGCAAAGAGAGATTCTTCTGAAGGGAGAAAAATTGATCCAAAGAGAAGAAAAAAGGTGGTGTATTTCAGAAAATAAGAACTCATTGGGAAAGCTCAACACATGAACCTTCATGAACTTGGAGGGGAGGGTGGAGATTCCTTTATCTAGTGAGGAACTCTGACTGAACAACTTTACACTGATACCAGCCAGTGTAAGGGAAGACCGAAAAATCCAATAATGCTTTGGACCAGCCTAATCCATAGCCCAATGCATATAATTTCTTTGCCTAGATGACCCCTGTGCTAATGAGATGTGGCACTACACTTCCCACAGAGGCAGCACAGACCACCTTGAGCCCTGCAGTGCTGCTCTGACACACCTGAGCCTGTATCTGAGAGCTCCCTGGAGAGCTCCCTGTGCATCCCAACACTCACCCAGCTCATCTGAGATAACCACCTGGGACACAACACGTGCCACCATAGTCCCAAGGACTCCACAGTGGCACTCAGCTTGTCCTGAGCCAGCTGCCAGGTGGGGACATCACCACAACAGAGCACCAAACCCTCCCACCAGTGCCTGGGTGTCAGTGAACAGCATGGGCTCTGTCTGCAGGAAGCAGAACTTCCATGGTGTGGGATACACAGTTATAGCTCTGGCCTCAGATCCCTCTTTGCTCACTCCAACTCAGGCAGCACCTTAAAGTCCTGACACTGCAGCAGATCTAACAGCCAACCCTCCACTGCTCTGAGCACAGTCCAAAACACCTCCAAAAGCTAAAAAAATCCAGTGCAGGTCACTACAACCCATTTGGTACAGGCAGGAGTCACTCAGAGCTTCTGCTGGACTGTCAGAATGATGGCATTATAAATGTGTATGTTTGCAGTATCACAAGGCCTTAAACCCAAAATAGTCTTAAATAGCAACAAGAGAGACTGGTCCAACAGGACACAGCTAATTCAGGACTAAATTAAGGAAAGACAGGAATAAGAATGAAAAGGTGTTTCTATATAAAAGAACTGTTACAACTTCCATCCTTAGCCACTTACACTATTTTGAGATTTCTGTTCAAATACAAAGTGAAACTAATGCAGTTTAACTTCAAAAATCCAACTGGACATCAGCAAATTACTCTTTCTGGTTATCATTTGGACAAGAGATTTCCTAATAAATTTGCTCCTTTTTCAAATTCGTTTTCAAAATTAGAAGTAACATTATCTACCAACAAAACAGGAAAATATTGCCCTAAAATAATTGAAGGACTGGTGTACTGATAAACAAATGCATTTTAGGGAGGGTTTTTTGCCTATTAAAAAACATGCAGTGCTTCTGTAAAAGGAAATTTCTTCACATTAGTTCAAGTAATTTCTTAAACACAGAAAAAAGCTCTTAGGAAAAAACCCTAAAGAGTCTATTAAAACTGTGAGTTATTACAATTAGGCAATCAAAAATAACATACAAAATAGCTTTTAAGACAACTGATTTTGCTTGAGGAAGGATGTGATACAAACTTGGGAACTGATTTCTGGGATCCAAAACTTCTGGGTTTATCTCTGTTGTCAGTTGGGCTTAATTCACAACTTCCCAGAACAATTTCAGTTTTCCCAAACTTTCACAGTTGTGAGAAGCTCAATAAATACACAGATTTTTAATGTCAGTTCTGGGTTACTCTGCTCTGATCAGATAATGTGTTATCCTGTGTTCATAACAGAAAGCATAACTTGGCCACTAATTACAAGCAAGTTTTCCAGCTGAACCTGACTATTGGATTGATGGTGGTTATGGAACCATGGATAATTAGCAAATTTACACATTGAGGTTTAAGGCTATTTCATCACAAAGTATAATGCCACAAAATGAGTTTATTTTGTCAATATAAAACACAGCTTGATTTTTTTCCCCCCCAGTGTTCTGGCATCCTAAAATAAACCACACTCTCAACAGTTGCCACACAGACCACTCTCCAGAAGTGGATTTCCAAATGGCTTTCCAGTTTAGAGTGTGAAACAAGACAACAGCCAGCTCTTTATGGGATCTGAGCTATTAAATCCCTACACAGGCTTTGAGATGGAAGTCAGCATAATGCAGAGGGTATGGAAATCTATTGTTCAATTAGCATCTATCACTCATTAATTATTCAGGCACAAATGCTCTCTACAGATGACATTGGTTCATGTAGGACCCAGTTCAGTGCTCCCAGTCTGAAGGCTGAGGCACAGAGGGCACAGAGAAGGCTCAGGGAGGGCTCAGTGGGCACAGGGAAGGCTCGGTGGGCACAGGGAAGGCTCAGGGGGCCCAGGGAAGGCTCAGGGGGCCCAGGGAAGGCTCAGGGGGCACAGGGAAGGCCCAGGGAAGGCCCAGGGAAGGCCCAGGGAAGGCTCAGGGAAGGCTCAGGGAAGGCTCAGGGAAGGCTCCCAAGGGTTCTTCCCACCCCAGGTAGGGATCCTACACAGAAACACCAGCACTTGTTTGGCACAAGGGGTGTAGGCCAAGGGTTAAGATGCACCAAGTGCCACAGGTGCTCCTCAGTTACTCAAAGTGCAAAGTATCAAAGCTGCACATCTCTCCTGAGGTTGCAAGATAAATTAATTTGGCTTTCTGTGATTAAAGGTTACTTCAGTCTTGGTATTTGCATTCTGATCCAAGAAGAACCATTCAGGAAAAAACAAAACTGTTCAAAGAATGAATTTTAACTTGCATTTTAGGAAATGATTCTGAAGGTGAGTAGAGTACATGAGACATTTACTGTACCCACACTGAACTGCAGTAATTGCATTAAGGACTGAGCTTTGGAAAACAACAATTAACCTTCCTCCGTTACTCCTAATGAGAATTAAATAATTAATGAGTTTCCAGCAGATCTGCTTACAGAACTCTACTTTATGCAGATGAACAGCATTTTGAGCCTGTTTCTCATCATGAGAGGCACAGTGCAAAGGAAGCATTGCAATCACTAGGGCTGGGATAGCACATCTCCTGTCACACGCACCCTGTGGCTCATCGAGTGACATGGATCCAAGCTGTTTGTTAACCACTGCAGAAGGAGAATCTGAAACAAAAACGAGATTTCAACTTAAAACAGAAGCAGCAGAGACCTGCACAGCAATGTCACGATCATATGTTAGTTCAAAGTAAAAAAAAAGCAGCAACATAAGGAAGCTTTGGGTTTGTTTCATGAGCAGCCAGCCATAAGTGCATTTCCTGGGCATGACAGCAGCAAAGCCTCTTGTTTCAAGGCATGATTTACTCTTTGAACAGCCTGAAGCTTGCTGACACCTTGATATTAAAAACGCCTGCCCATTACCAAAGATTTTACTCTGTTCTTCCCATTTCTAACCCTGAGAAGTCATGACTCATAAAGCCTTTGCTCCAACTGCCAAATGACACTTATTCCAAACTACGTGCTGAATGTACATTTCAGAATATTTATACTTCAACAGAAAATACTCAGTGGCAGCACCTTCAGTATTTCAATACTGCTTTAATAATACTGTTTTAAGGCATCAGAACACCAAAATACACCCCCACTTGTGTGAGTCTGACAGTTCTGCATTCCCAGATGCTGTTCTGAGGCATCCCAGGACCCAGGACAAGCCCTGTGGGTTTGTCACAGCACCACAGCAGTCAGGCTTATAAAAATACCAACTGACTCACAGGAATGGATGAATAAATAAATAAAATAATCAGTTAAGTGCACTTTCCCCCCAGTCACTGCCAGTAAATAACTACCACCAGCACTGCGTTCATTGTGCAGACATGTGACAGATGCAACATTCAGTATCTCTGAGAGCCTGTTTGCCTCGTCACCCCTGAAGACCAGATCATACTTCTGTATTATCTCAAGATGAGCTGATGCACAGAAATGAATGCAGTATTTCCAAGATGTTGGCTAGACTGTCATGTTTTGGTTCCACTTGCTAATCTCCTGTTATAAACAAATTCATCCTAAGCTAAAAGGATTTAATATCCTGTATTATAAACTGAGTCACAGTCCATCAACATCACAGCATGCTCCAGGAATTTTAACAGGAATTTAAATCCTCTACAAGGAAAGCAATGAGATGACACACTCTCCTCTACAGGGAGCTCCTTCCAGGTCTGGGCCAGCATCACCAGTGTGCTCTGTTTTGTACCACAGCCATGAAGTTCTCAAGCTGATTTCAATATCCCCCAAGAAACACTCCCCTCCCAGCCACTGCTGCAAGAATCAGTGTGTTCCTGCTCACACTGCCCAGGCACAGGGAAGGGGGAAGGAGCAGAGAACAGACCTACAGGAGCTGAGGCAGTTTGGCAGCCAGTTGGTTTTGGTAACTGGGCTCACACAGTTCATTTCTGTAACTCAGGAACATAAAATTGCCTCTGTTTTGTCTCCTTGGTCCAGCCCTGCCCCACCTGGCACCAAACACACCCAGGCCAGACCACAGAGTTTACCATCAGGATTCAGATGGGATGCAGCTCTTAAGGAT
>JAWWEV010000001.1:4253801-4264604 GCA_035583235.1 Hafferia zeledoni
ACCCTCACCTTCTCAAATATGCTGTTAGAAACATATCTGAGGCTTTCTTGTGATAATTCTTAAACTCAATAAAACAATAGAGAGAGGATGGTGAAATGAAAAGTCATTCTGCTCAAAGGAGAGCATTTTGGGGGACTTTGTTTAAGTATTTTCACTCTACTTACTGTAAAACCACAGCACTTAAGAGTGCCAGAATTCTGTTTTACTGAATTATCACTCTGATCTAGAACAAGAGAGCAGGAATTCTGTTTTACTGAATTATCACTCTGATCTAGAACAAGAGAGCAGGAATTCTGTTTTACTGACTTGTCACTCTGATTTAGAACAAGAGAGCCAGAATTCTGTTTTACTGACTTGTCACTCTGATTTAGAACAAGAGTGCCAGAATTCTGTTTTACTGAATTATCACTCTGATTTAGAACAAGAGAGCAGGAATTCTGTTTTACTGAATTATCACTCTGATTTAGAACAAGAGTTCCAGAATTCTGTTTCCCTGAACTGTTACTCTGATTTAGAACATCTGCTAACCCAAAGCCAAGTCTTGAATGTCACCTTTGGACACAATTAACAGCATGATAAGATTTCAGATGATAGTTCTTATTCTGTTCAGGACACAGCAACTTCCTGCTGAGCTGCTCCAACAGACATTGCACACACCTGACCCCATGCACCTGAACACCTTTTCCATCCAGCATCCTTTAACCCAGCCATGTTAGACCCATCACAGCTGTCAGTGCAGCTCCTTCCCTGGCCCTGTGATGCTCAAACCCCCCCACATGCAAGGCCAGACAAGCAGCAAAGGCGTCAAACCGCCTTGGAGTGGAGGAGAAGCATCTCAGCCAACACAAACCACAGCTATGCTGGAAACACCCGGGCGAGGCACAACCTGCTGCCTGAGGGTGCTGTGGGGGGCCCTGAGGGCAGGGCTGGGCAGAGCAGGATGGTGCCTGTGGTGGTGCTGAGCCCTCTGCCAGCTCCCGCTGCCTCTGCTGTTCTGCCTTCTTAAGCCTCAGGCGCTGCAGCCCCCTACGGATTATTGCTAGCTCGGGGCCCAGGAACTCTGGCAAACATGACAGGGTGTGAGAAACAGCAGCACTGGACACACAGTGTAGAGAACAGAGAGCAGGGGTGGGGACTGACCAGGGAGAAGCAACAGGTGCTAATTGTAATCACCGTGGGGAAAAAATGTGAATAATTTTTTAACATCCAGGAATTATGGAATAAAATAGTGAAATTGGGTTTTCTCCCCCAAAAGCACTTAAACTTTCAGGATTCGTGTCATTCAATGCAAAGCCCTCCCCATCTCCAACAATTAAATAATTTAACAAAAGTAGATTCAGCCTGACTGAGTCAAGGCAAAGCAAACACTGAAGGATTCGTTCCTAACACACAGAACAAATGAGCATATTTGGGGTGTAAAACTATGAACTGTGGCTCCCTGAAAACAGGTAAGCTCCCAAAATCAATGTGGTACCTTCCTGATGTGGCAAAAAAAAAAAAAAAGGAAAGGCACAATTTTGATCAAAACAAACCAGTGCCAAAAGTAAACTTGAACTGTGGAAAGAGGTGGCAGAAAAACAGCTGAACAAACCAACAAAACCCCCTCAACTTTAGCACGAACTCATTTTTAATTGCAGACATTCCCAG
Source organism: Hafferia zeledoni (assembly GCA_035583235.1). NCBI lineage: Eukaryota > Metazoa > Chordata > Aves > Passeriformes > Thamnophilidae > Hafferia > Hafferia zeledoni. The sequence continues at coordinate 4,255,449 of JAWWEV010000001.1, forward strand.
TGGATGGGGATTCAGTCTGCAAACACTGCTAAGTGGTCCTACAGAGCAAGTGATTTATTCCCTCAGTTCCATCTTTAGAGGCCTCCCTGTTTGCATCATTTGGTCTTTATTCATCTCTCAGTTACACTATTTTGGCATGTACCACTTCACTGCCTGATTAACAGTGTTTTTGCAAACTGCCATAAAACTCCATGTCCAAGTTATTCTTTCCGTGCTCTCTGCAGATTTCCTCCATCCCCACAAGTGCTGTCCAGCAGGGGCTTCTCCTCCTACAGCACAGTTTGTGTCTCTGTGAGCAGAAACTGAGCATACTGACCTGAAGCACTGCTGAGCTCTCCTCCTCCAGGACACAGTGGGTAGAGAAGGTAATTCAGGCTCAAACACTCACAGCAAAGCTCTGGCTAGTTCTGCTATGAACCCCTTGCCTACACCTATCCTGAAAGGATTTGTATCAAGAGCACTCTGAGATATTTTGCAGGTTTGAGGCAATGTGCAAAGGAAAGAACCCAAACTGCAATGTTAAAATACCAGAGAACATGACATTGGCATGAAACCTTCCATGCCAACAAAAGCTTGGCAAAGGGTCTGTAACTCTTACCATACAGTGAGGCAAACAAATTGTAGATTTTCTTTTATAAACAAACCCAAATTGACAATCCAATAGTTGAAAAGTCAGTGGCAAGCACCAGTTAGCATGGAATGGTCCTGAGCTCTGATATCCCCAGTCTGATGCCATTCCTGCCACTTTATGGCTGGTAGGTGTAACAGAATATGGTATAAAAATATGCACTTCCTGAAAGGAATGTGGCATCAAAGAGATGTGCTATGAATAGTTTTCATGTTCCATGAACACTTATGGAAATTAGAAACCCAAACAGTCTAGAAAATGCTTTTAAGGAAATTTCAGTGATGCCTAAAATTGGTGTTTTCAGTACCTGCTGCTGGTTCAGTTCCACTCAGTGCAGACACAGATACAATTTCAGGTGTGAAAGAAACACAGTTCAAAATGTAAATACATAACACTCCTGTCCTGAAGATGTTCAATGACACCTTCTAACACATTTCAGAATATCTAAGCAAATGTTTATTTTGCCAGCAAATGGAGTGAGGAAATAGAAATGGAAATAAATAAAAACCAGCTATTGCCACTTTCCCATTCGAAGCTGAAAAGCAGTTACCTTGTATCAGAACACATATCAGGCTAATTTGTACTAATTAGCCAATTACCCCCCTGCATCCCCTTCCAGATGTGTATCTGGAATTTTATTTATGGGGAAAAAATTTTTACATTTTACTGTTTGTTGTATCTGATGTTTATTAGTGGTTTAAAACATCAACATCTTAAAACTAATGTAAAAAAATAATTAAAGTTTCCACTGAATGGCCTAAGAAAATAAATCCATTTTATTTTTCCTTACTGACAAGCATGAAAATCTCCAAAAATTGTTCTCATAATTAAAAAAAATAATTATTCAAATGCCCTGACAAAAACAGCCACTGAGATTTTGCACTGACCTTGTGGTTTATTTGCAACTCACGCAAATGTTCCACCTTCTAGGACAGAAGACAAAGAGATTTATCCCACCAAGCTCCAGCACTGACCCATTTTGGTGCTGACTCTGTTTTGAACATGTACTTTGTGTCTTACTGTTTTAAAAGGTGATTCAGATGCAGAAGCTCCAAAGCTCAGCACGTGGCTCATTTTTGGGAGTATCACATCAACAGTGCACTGGAACTGCAATCCTTGTGCAGAGGGATTGCTGTTCTAAGGGCAGGATTCCCAGGAGAGCCCATGCTCAGTCCAGGAATCCACAGAAATGATTCATGGAAAGTTGTTCACAAGCTTGGATTAGGAGCTCATGCTCTGATTCTGCTACAATATTCAAACTTTATCTACCACCACTTCATGCAAAAAGGAGGCTGAAAACCTCTTGCTTTCCTTTTTTATTTTCTAAAATGCTTCCCCAGCCATCCACCTTTACAACACACCCTTATCTGTCAACAAAACCACCACCACTACCCCTTTCAAAACTAAAAATGCAGGGGGTCTGAAGTCCAAAGTAACACTGGGAAAGAGGAAATGCTCTCAGAGAAGAGCTGGATTAAGAAATAACAACTTCATGCCAGCAGAATAAACTTTTACTTAGAAATTCAGGCAGATTCAGAGAAAGATATTTTTCTGGTCACCACAGAGTCCTTAAAATGCAGGCTAGAAAATGCATCACAATTCCAAAAATGCTCTCTAGTTTCAATGGCATAGCTGACCAGTAAAAACACAGGTGACTAAAAGTCTCTGATACTAATTAAATTCTAGTGCAAATATTCAGCTCTAAAGGCTGGGGCACCTTTTCCTGCATGGAGGTGGAAAAGGTCAAATCAAGGCATAAGGTGCTCTTTTACCACCCAAATTATTTTCTGACACTGACAGTTGGACACACTTTCTTCTTTTTCCCACAATAAGAATGTAAGTCTGTATTAAATACAGATTAATTTCTTCAAGATATAGAAACTTAAATATCAATAAGTAGTGGAGTATATTAACCAGTACAGGAATGTCATGCAAGGTGAGCCTTGTCTACCCAGATACTTTTGAGAAGCCAAACCCCAACTCTGCTGACTGAAAAGCTGAGGATGGAGGTTCTCCTGAAGGAATTCCCTAATTCCTGACTGTAACAGCCCCAGGTTCTGCTCTCCATGGCACTGATGTTCTCCAGCCAAATCCCAGTGGGAGAAGCCAAGATGTTACTGACACTCCATAAAGAGAACAGTAAGTTTAAATAAATATGCAAAACATTTTTATCTCTACTCCAAATGACAATACTGGTGATCCCTTTCCAAATTTCTTTCTCAGACAAATCTATACAGCTGATGTTTTACTCTGTCTTTAAACCACAGCTGTGATCCCTTGGTAACTACAAAATATTTGGTTCCATTAAGGATGTGCAGGGAAGAAAAGAGACCATGATCAATTAACCAAAATATCCTCCAACAGACTCCTCTCCTATGGAAAGCATTTTTCATAAACAATGACAAGATGGATTTCTTCTCACCAGACTGATGCAGCACAGGTTGAGTTGAGGCCCCCAGAGAAGGCCTTTGTTCATTATCAGGAGAGGACAGTAATGAAGTTGAAGGGGGACTTTCTGTTGAAGATGATGTCGAAGGAGCTTGAGCTGACATTGTAGAGGAGGAGGAGGATGGGAGCTGCTCAGAACCATCCACTTCCATTGCAGTTTCTGGGTCTGTACTGGGTGGCAAGTTGTCAGCAGCAGGAGCATCTGTCCGGTTAGTCCCACCTTTGGTTGGAAATGAAACAAAAAAGCAAGAGAAACAAGAGCCCAAAGGTAAACTCACTCTGTCTCTAAACATCTCTGCATCACCATTCCTGTGGCAAACAAAGGGCTCAGTTCAGAGAGGACTAAGAAGGTTTAGTTGACACCCCACAGGCTGATATTCAGGGCCTGTACAACCAGCACCAACACATTTCCTGCTGCCATTATTACTCTGGAAAAGAAGGAGTCACCTCTGGAGCGTGACCGGCCTCGCCCTCGGTTGCTCTGTGCCACTTCACTGGCCTCCTCGAACCACCTGGACAGCATGTCCGACATCCTCTGCATCAGGGACACGTTGGGGCTCTGCTCCCCTGGGGACAGGCAGGGCTGAAGGTTAGTGAGGGCTTTGCCAGGGTGGACATTTCCCCCTCCAGTCTTCCAGGAATGGAGAAGACCAATATCCCCCCACTCCCCAGGAAACAGTGCCCCTCAGTCTGATCCCAGTGCCCCTCAGCCTGATCCCAGTGCCCCTCAGCCTGATCCCAGTGCCCTTTCCCATCCAATCCCAGTGCCCTCCAACCTGATCCCAGTGCCCTCCAACCTGATCCCAGTGCTCCTTCCAGCCTGATCCCAGTGCTCCTTCCGGCCCGATCCCAGTGCTCATTCCGGCCCGATCCCAGTGCCCTTTCCAGCCTGATCCCAGTGCCCTCTCCAGCCTGATCCCAGTGCCCTTCCAGCCTGACCCCAGTGCTCCTTCCAGCCTGATCCCAGTGCCCTCTCCAGCCCAATCCCAGTGCCCTCTCCAGCCTGATCCCAGTGCCCTCTCCAGCCCGATCCCAGTGCCCTGTCTATCCCCATTCCCATACTGCAGGACTCTCTGCTGGGATCCCTCATTCCCTTCCTGTACCCCAAAGGGAGGAGCTCTGACCTAAAACCCCCCAAAAAGGGACTGCAACAGCCAAAGACAACAGACAAAGGTGGTTCCTGATGCCATGAGAAATGTAATCAACAGCTTCGAAATTACTGAAACTCACAGGCAACAGAACTACATGGGGATTTTAAAGGAACAGATGGGAACACACCCTCTAAGGTTGCTAATCCAGGAATTCCCAACACTGAGGGAGCAACAGGCAGACCAAGGCAAGGACAGACTCGTGTCCTCTCCCTGCACAGCAGCTCCTGTTGCCTGTGTCAGATACAGGACCCTAACACACAGGGAGCTCTAGGCCTGCACAGCTGGACACTTCTGCTTTGGAGAACCAGGAAAATGAGAAAACTGACACAGGAAAACTGGAAAGGGAAGTTGTAGAAAGGGGAACTCGAAGGGAATACTTGGAGCCCCACAACACGTCAGATTTAAAAAGAGGAAGAGTCAGATGAGTGACAAAGCACCCCCTGCCCTGCTGTGGGATCCCAATCTCTGACACCCAAGCACAGCTTTGGAAATGCTCTCTGCTGAAATCCAAAACACATGAAAATATGGGCATAAAAATGTAGTCATCCTGTGTGACTAAATGACATTAAGGCAGTGAAAGATACAGTATTAGAATCCTATTGCTTTGAATTCCAGTCCCCTAATGCAATCATTAAAGAGCATTTCATCTGTAACTGGGATTGCATATGAGGTTTGACTACAAAAAAAAGAATTAAGTGCTTGTGTTACTCCCTGACCAATGACAATGAAATAATCCCCCCTTTATTTACAGCAGCTCAACTGAAGCAAAATAATTTTTCTCGTAATAATATTTTCAACTTAGACATTTTTAAAAATGATTGTACAAAATTCTAAGAAAACCCTCTTAAGACTTGGCTGGTTCTGAAAACATGGATGGTTCAATTTAAAGCACATATTTCAGGAACCCTTCAGAAAATTGGAAAGCAAACCCCCAAAGTGCAAATGCTTTACCATCTCTCTCCCTCTCACTCTCAGGCCTGGCCCTCGGCCCCGTGTCCGACCAGTCCCCTCTCAGCCTCAGGCGCTTCACAGGGGGCTGGCGCAGCTGGGGGAGAGAAAAAAGGGAAAAATTAAAAATAAATAAGAGAAAAGCATCATTGATGTTGGGCAGGACAGAGTTCTAAGTCTGAATATAAATGCAATATCACAATTTTATTAAGTTACATCAGTTGGTCAGCAAGAAATGGAAGGTCAGCCACATGTTCAGATCAACAGTTTCAACTTCACAGAGGCACAACCACCTAAATCAACGACCCTCAGAGCTAATGCAGCTTATACTTTATGCAATACTAACTTCATTATGTTAATTGAGGCAGCAAACAATGATAATTAAGGTTTTCTGCATTCACCGTGAATTCTGCAAAAATATTCCCCTCTTCACATTAAAAACGAGATGGAGTTTAATGAAATTTGGATTTGCAATTAAGAAATAGGAAAAAACCATCAGGCACTAGCAAAGGAAAGACATTTTATGAAAATAAACTCTAGTTTATTTTTTAATCTATTTTCTTTTAAAATTTTTAAACACTTTTTTTTTCAGCAGGAAGTATGAAACAAGTACAGTGTAGGGAGTGTTACTTTCAGTGACTTGCAGAGGAACAGCCACTGCTTTCAACACTCAGGAAAGCAGCTCAGAGTTTGAAATTCAGTGTACTGGCTGCATATTGCTGGCTTTAACAACAAAAAAAAGTGAATAATGTGCTGACAATTCCCAGCTAACTGCAAAGCCCTTGTGGTGAAAGCAGATTAAAGTGTTAACTGTCATGAGATTCAGGGAGAAGTCTTTGCATTTCTTCTACTCCACACAACACAAAGCCAGGCTGACATGAAAGCAGCATTTAAGGAAAATCATTTGGCAAGAAAAGATTACAGGACACACTCTGTGCCTACAAAATAAAAGGAGATATAAAATCTGTTACTAACAGGGGGTCACAATCCTCTCTCTCATAACCGGGCAGTCATTTCTCCACCAATCTGCTTCCCATGAGGTTAATGCTCCCCAGGAGAAAGGGAGAAGTGCAGAATAATTCAGGCAGCCCATGGTTTTCCTGTTTGCCCCTCCTGCCCCACTGTGACTCAGACATTCTCCCTCAGTCCTGTGGGCCCAACCCCTTCTGAGCAGCAATATTTGTGCCAGAAATGGAGCCCAGCCATGGCAGTGGCTGAGGCAGCACCAGCCTGACCCGTGCCAGGCTCTGGCAGGACTGAACTGCTCGGAGCATCCTTTCAGCTCCTTTGCTGCAGCAGCAACTGCCCAGTGACCAGGTCAAATCACATCCCATTGGCTTCAGTCCTACTGAGATCTGCACAGGTGTGTGGGGGGTGTACAACCCCTTTAGCATTTCTATATACACAGGAGTAACAATTAACTGTGAGAGAGTTCCAGAGCAGGGCTGGGCACAGGAGGGTACAGAGACACCTCCCCAGCACCTCCCCTGTGCTGCAAAGGCTGGACCCAACCAACAGCTGCTTAGGGATAACAGCAAGGACACAGACAAAGCTTTTAAAAGCATGAACACACTACACTGCCCCAGTAACACAAAACACAGCGTGCCAGATGTGCTGGAACATGTATAGAAAAAGCTCCAAGCAGAGTCTAAGACAAAGAAAGAAGAAAACATCAACATGATGGCTCTCAGAGCAGAGAGGATGAAGAAATCACCATCATCATTGCATTCATGCACCAGAGCAGGGAGCAGGATGCTCACAGCTCCTTGGACACTGCCCTGCAGCCTCTGCCTCAGGAACTCAGGATACAGAGGAGTCTGGGGAAGGGGGAGCACAATTCCAGCAAAAAGCAGTAGTGGAGTTTGGGGGAGAGACATATGAGATGTCACTGTAGTTAAAGCCATTTTTTTTTTGTATTGATCAGAAAATTTCGACTGGAAGCGTCAGCAACTTTGTGGCTGAGCTGACAATGAAGTTTTGGTTACACTGCAGGAAATGTTAATGCTGCTCAATAACAGCAGCTCCTCTCCTCAGCCTAAACATTAAATGTCATTAAATGGTAACTTCTAACAAGGAGCACTAATACTGGATTTCAAGGAACATGGAAAATAACAGAGCACAGAGCTCAGAGACAAGAGTGAGCTGCCAGCCCTGCTGGCTCAGAACCCAACCCATGGGGATGCCTCCTCTTCAATGAGAGGGAAACCACACAGGAAAGCAGAGCACAGGGACAAAATAGTGCCAACAAATACATATCACAAATACACAGATTTTGTGACAAAACCTGTCACATCTTAGTCTGTGACCAGCAACATCATTTTCAGATTAAAGGGAAATACAACTGATTTTGTTTCTTATGCTGCAACACAAAGTTTAAAACATGATTTTAATCACTTGCCTCTTCCCGTCTCTCCTCAGCAGAAGGAACTTTGAGTTCTCGTGCTGTGTCATCCTTGGGGTCAAACAAATAGATGTAATCTGAGGAGTAGCTGACCAGGATCTCTTGGCCATCCTCACTGTAGCACAGGGAGGTCACTCTGCAGGACTTGTTACTGAGATGAGGAGGCACAAAACGGGCCACCATTCCCACAGTGCCCCTTCCAGCATAATTCCCTGTGTTGGGAAGGAAAGGAGGGGAGGAGGAAGAAAAAGAAATTACACATTTACTGTTGTGAATTCCCAGCAGCTTCAATAAACTCCTCATTTGATATCCAGCAAAAGGCAATCAGGGAAAAGCTGCACATCCTGCAGTGTCTGCATTAAATTTGATCTGAAGAATGACAGATCTTACTCCTCTTTTATGTTTTTGTTTACAAATGCTGTGTAAGTATAAAAAAGTAGCTGAAAACACAATGTGAAACTCTAGAATTCCAAGTCTGTGAGCAGATTAAAGTTACCCACAAGAAGCTCTAATACTGAGAAAACCAGACTGTCCCCAAATCCCCTACTTTGACATGTAACAGTTCCCCACAAAGTCTCTCTGTGCAAGTCTGTCCTTGGCCACTGACAAGTTCAGTTTCTCATCTCACACTGTGTGAGGAAAATTTTAAATGAAAACCAAGTTTGCTCACTAGATGCAGAATACTTCACTTTTTTAAAAAAACAAACAAACCAAAAAACCTGAAAAAAAATTCCACCCAAACAAATAACAGATCACTACCAATATATCAAAAAAATTACACTCTTCAAATCGTGTCTTTGCTCTCTTTTATTGTGTAGGGCAGAATACTCAAATTCATCTTATCCCTGTGTTGGTGCAATACAAGAGCACACACACAGGACTTCAGTCAAGGCCCAGAGTCTGTTCCTCAGGCAGCAATCACAGAGTTTTGCTGCAGGGCTCTTACTGAATATCAGTCTGATGAGAGGGGCATTTTTCATTTTTAGTCACATGTACATTTAAAAATAAATACATATATTTCCTAAGTGATCTTTAGTGTTCTCTTTCCCCCTCACCACCATCAGCAACAGGAAAACACTGCACAGAATGACAGATTTTGTGTCCCTGATTATTAGCACGAATGTGTCTGTTCATTCCCATGTGCCCAAACAAACCCTGATCACTCACTGTAACCAAGAGATATGCTGGAATTATTACAATTCCATAACAGACACTGAATTTTTTAATAAAAGCACCTGAGCAATGCCAGCTTTCACCTGAAGTATTTGGGGCTTTCCAGTGCCATTATGGCACATACAGAATAAGAGTAAGAATAGTCTGGAGAAGAGGAGGCTCAGGGGAGACCCTATCACTGTCTAGAACTCCCTGAAAGGATGTTGTAGCCAGGTGGAGATTGGTCTCTTCTCTCAGGCAACCAACAGTAGGACAAGGGGGCACGGGCTCAAGCTCTGCCAGGGGAGGTTTAAGTTGGATATCAGGAAGAAGTTCTTTGCAGAGAGTGGCCAGGCATTGGAATGGGCTGCCCAGAGAGGGGGTGGATTCCCCATCCCTGGAGGTTTTTAAGGTGAGACTGGACGTGG
>JAWWEV010000001.1:4268708-4290586 GCA_035583235.1 Hafferia zeledoni
CCAAGGTCATGGGTTCAATCCCCTGTGTGGGCCATTGACTTAAGAGTTGGACTCGCTGATCCTTGTGGGTCCCTCCCAGCTCAGAACAGGCTGTGATTCTGCTGCACAGATCCCTCCTGGAGCAGCTGTTTGGGAAAGCTGAAAGGGGCTATAAATAGAGTGTCACTTGATTGCCAGTGAAACTGAAACACTGAGCAAATAGGAAACAGCAATTAGTCCTCAGATGTCTTCCTTCAATACACAGTCATATTTCTGGGGTTTTATATCTTACCATAACACGAACCCAGTGAATGTTTCACTGAGCCATTCACACAGACACAACTTGCTCCCCACACACTGTGAACTGCATTGGTAGTTATGGACTTGTTTAAGGGTTTTTATCTGATTTGGTGGCTGAAAAGGAGCAGCAGGCAATGGATACATAAACTGCTTAATTTTGTACTGGTATCATAAATGCTCTGACAAATTTACCAAAAAAAAAAAAAAAATCCACCCAAACAAGGAAAAAGCAAAAAATGCACATGGACAAAGCCCTGAGTTTCCTTAAGTTGAAATGAAATGCTTGACTTGCATTTGTTCTGTCAGCCAGACGGCAGAAACACTATTAAAAATATTATAAATAGGAAGAAACTTTATTTCCCATTCAGCCTGAATCAGCAATGACCAAAAACCATCCAACATTGTGGGCTCACCCCCTGCCCAGACAACAAAACTCCCACACAGAACTGCTGAAGGCTGGAAGGAAAAACACCCAAAAAGGCACCACAACAGGCCTGTTGTCTGGGAACTCTGCACACAACCAGCCACACCTGAGCAGCAGCCAAATTAGTGGGTTTATCGAGGCCAGGAACACCCGTTTGAGTAAAAGGGCAACAACAGGTACCAAGCCCTTCCCTAAAAGCAGGAGCCAACAAGGACTGAGCATCTCCTGCCACCACCAACACGGGTCTATCTCCACAGAATCCAGTGGGAAGGCTCTCCCAAACCTATTTTCTCCAGGCTATAAAGCTACTGAACTTATTTAGGTTCAGTGAAAAACATGAGACCTTAACCTGAGTCACCAGAGGGATTTTGGACATTTTATTGGAGCAGAATCCAGAAAAGAGATCTCAGTCTGAGAGGGTGAATTCATCTGATCAAACCTTAATACTTCAACACAATCATGTAAAAGCAATAGGAAAAAAAAATAAAATAAAGGTCTTATGGTGGTTTATGGAATCTGCACACTACAGATTTTAACACTGAGCTTTTTTGCTCTGACTGGAGTGAAATAAAACCCAAAAATAAAGCCCCAAAATAATCCAGTGAGGATTGATCACTAAAAGTTAGGACAAAACCAGAACTTAAAAGAATTTAGACCATTAGTTTTCAGCCTTTTTTTTAATTTTAGGGCCTCGGAATTCCTTCCCAAGGTGCTACAGCCACAGAAACCGCCCGGTGTGGAAACCGAGCAGCGATGACCTTGATTCCTTTGGCGAATTCCTGGGAGCTGGGGCAGAGAACTCCCGAGTTACGGCTCGGTAATGTGATAGCCCAGCTTTAATTCCAGCAGGAAACAAGGCGAAAACCAGCCCGGAGAAACGCCTGGGGAGGCAGAGAAAGCCCCAGCGCTGAAAATCAGCTCCATGTCGAGCACTCCGAGCTTCCCACTCCAAGGCAGGGATTGTTTCCAGCACAAAAGAACAATCCAACAGGAATTCCCATTCCCTGGAGAGCCGCCCCCCTTCCCCCAAACCCACCGCGAGGCACCGCCACACCCCCAAAAAACGGGAATAAACACTGCGGGGTGTGTTTTTGGGGTTTTTTTGGGAGTATTTTGGGCAGTTTGGCAGAACCTGCGCCATGACAAAGAACACCGACAGTTCCTCCGGCACTCCGGGAATTGCTCCAGCTGGAAGTCGCGCTGGATCCAACTTCCAGAGTGGGAATAGCCCGTCTGGGGGTGTGGAAGGGACGGGCTGGGGATTCGGGGACACAAATCCCGGCTGGATCGGGCGGCTCCGGGCGCGTCCCGGCTCCCGATCCCGGGAAAACACCCGCGCCATTATCCCGCTTTGTTCCCGGAGCCGGCCCGGCCCTTCCCGGGGCACATTCCCGGCCAACTTCCCGGCGGGATCCCGGAGAGCAACAGTTCCCTGGGAAGGGCAGCGGCCGGCGGGTCCTGCAGCACCCACGGGGGGAATTCCTGGAGCACCCAGGAATTGGGGCAGACGGAATTCCAGGAGCACCCCCTGGATTGTAGGAATTCCTGAGGCACCCCCGGGATGGGGCAGAGGGAATTCCTGGAGCAGGTTGTAGGAACTCCTGGAGCACCCCCGGGATGGGGTGGGATGAGGGAATCCCTGGGGCACACCGGAGTTGGAGGAATTCCTGGAGCACCCCGGGGATGGGATGGGGGAATTCCTGGGGCACACCGGGGATTGCAGGAATTCCTGCAGCCCGCTCGGAGGTTCGTAGGAATTTCTGGAGCACCCCCAGGATGGAGCAGAGGGAATTCCTGGAGCACCCCCGGGATGGGGCAGAGGGAATTCCGGGAGCACTCCCGGGGTTGTAGGAATTCCTGGAGCACCCCCAGGATGGGGCAGAGGGATGCGGCGGGGGTGTCCCGCCCCACGCGGGGCACGGGAAACTTGGGAGCGGCGGGACAGCGCGGGCGGGGGGTGTGCCGGGAAGGGGCTCGGGCAGGGCTCCCCCCCCGGTCCCTGCTCCTTACCGAGGTAGTGGCGGCGCAGCAAGCCGGGCTCCTGCAGCCCCAGGCTGCGCCTCTGCACGTCCCAGAGCAGGTGCGGGCCGCGGGCGCGGGCCATGGCCCGGCTGTGCCGAGGGTCGGGAGGGGCGCGGGCAGCGGGACCATCACCATGGGAACGGCCGAGCGGGCCCCGCGCGCGCCCCGCGCCCTCCGCCAGCCCGGGGGGCGGGGCCTGTGGGGACACGCCCCCGCCCAGGCCACGCCCCCGCCGGGAGGGGAGGGCAAGGGAGGGGGCGGGGGTGGTGCCGAGATCCCGCGCGTCTCGCGCGAGCCGCTGACGTCACCGCGCCCCGCCTCCAACGAGGGGAGGGCGTGGCGGTGACGTCAGCGCCCAACCCCTCCCCTTGCGCCCAACCGTTCCCCTTTGCGCCCAACCGCCCCTCTGCGGAGTCACCCCGGCGAGAAGCCGCGCGCCGTCATCTTGAGTTTGGGCACCTTAACGTCCCCTCGAGGCGGCCATGTTGAGCGCGGCGGCGAAGCTGCCCCGCGGGCCGCCATGTCTGAGCCGGGCGGCCGTGCCCTTCCCGGGCGGCTCCAGGGGGCGTGGCCAGCGCGCTCAGCCAATAGCGCAGCGCGCAGCGCCGCGGCCCCCGTGGGCGCAGCCAATCCGCGCGCGGGGGCGGGGCCGGCAGGACGCGCGCGGACGGTGCCGCTCGCCCCTGACAGTCGCCCCCGGCCCGTGCCCGCTCGCCCAGCCATGGCCGCCGCCGCCTCGGGGCTCCGCGCCTCCTACCACCGCATGCTCGACCGCATCGAGCTCATGCTGCCGCCGCGCTTCCGCCCCTTCTACAACCACCCTGCCGGTAACGCCGGGGGTCACCTTGGGCAGGGCCGGGCGGTGGGTGTGCGGCGCGGCCTGCCCCGAGCGCGGACACCGCGGGGCTGCAGAGGGGGCGGGTTGGGAAAGGCCGGCGCGGGGCGGGGGTGCCAGCCCGCTGTGGCTTCCAAAGGGGCCTGGAGGCCTCGGCAGCCGCTTGGAGGGGGAAAATGGAATAGAAGGTGGGCTGATGGAATGGCGGGATGGTTGGGCTGGATGAGGGAGCATCTCCTCCAGCCCCTCCGCGGTGGGCAGGGACAGGCCCAGCACAGCAGGTGCTCCCAGCCCGGCCCAGCCTGGCCCTGCACACTCCAGGGGTGGGGGACAGCGCTGGCACGGCTCCTGTGGCTGAGGAACCTCCCTGGAATGAGCTCCCCTCACCTGACCGACAGGTCAGCAGAGCAAACACGGTGCGTTGTGTTAGTGGGGAGAAGCCTCTTGTGAAGTGATGTCCTTCGGTGCCACTTACGGGGTGTTTGCCGTGTAAACAAAGCGCGCCGGGCGGCTGAAAGGAGTGAGTGCTCGATAAACCCCTGGAGTTCCATAGGCTGCTGCTCCCACTGCTGTGTGTCAGTGGGATTGGCATCCTTGACTCTTCACCCACCTGGAATATCCACTGCGAAAAGGGACTTTGGCTCTCAGTCTGAACTCCTGCTGTGCTTCTTTCCTGGAGGGAAAAGGGTTGCTCTGCAGGAATCACAGAGAGTGAGAACTGCAGTTCTAACAATGTTGGATTCCTACTGAATTCACCAGGCCAAAATATTCACCATTTTTATATATGAAGAAGAGTCAATATATCCAACACTTGCACAGTGAAGGTGCCAGGCCTTTGAGAGACACATTTAATCTGTGAGAAAAGCAGTTTGCAGCTGCTTTTATTGCATATAATATTGCATACAATAGCAAGTGGGCCACTTTTGTTCACCACCATTAGTAAATTAATTAATAAATTAATAATTTATTATTAATAAATTAATAATTCCTTTTTTATGGACTCTCTGTGTGTATGTGTATATATATTTATACACACACACATATCTATCTGCATGAGAAAAGCCAAAAGCAGGTACTGAAACTAAACCTTTCCCACTTGTGGTTCAGCTCTGAATCTCTCCAAGGTGTGTCTGTGAGAAAGTTATGCAATAGATGTCACTGTGACTGGGAAAAAAGAAAAGAAAAGACAAAAAATAATTAGGTTAAAAATAAAGGCTGGCATTTTATCTCTAGTGATCTCCTGATTTCTAGTCTAATTTGGGAATATCAGTGTCGTTGTCATGAAGTTATGAATCACTTGTGAGGATGAGGAATGTGCTTTCTTTTTCTGTGGTGCAGAGAAAGCTCCCAGCAAGATAATTGATGCCTGGTCTGAAAAACTGTTTCTTTGGCTGGAGGACAGAGCAGGACCTGGCACAAAACTCCCCAGGCTGCTACTGGGCTGAGCTTGTCCTCCCTCCCCTTTGGCCAGTTTGGGTCACTTTGGTGATCAAACTAAACTTTCCAGCACAAGTTACATTTAACAGAAGGCATAAAAGCTCTAAACTGGTGACATGTGATACCAAATCTCTGCTGTCAAATCCTTCCTTGGGGAATCCTGGATGTTGGGATCAGGGAAGAGCTCACTCTGGAGAGGTGTTCTGCTCCAGGCATTTCAGTGTGCCCTGATTACAGGCCTGGATTGGAGCCTTCCCTGCCTTCAATTGTTTCTCACTTCTGCACTCAGCAGTTTTAAATCACCAAGTTATTTATCTATTATTAATCAAAATTAATGTCACTCTTCTTGAGAACTTTACTGGCTGTTTAGGGAGTGCCAGTTTAATAATTTATGCTCACCCACATTCTCTACTACTCCAAATCTGAGTTTGTGCTTTGGAATAAATTAAATTACAGTGATCACAGCTGCTTCCACGGGGCTGTGTTTGCATCCTGAGACTGCCATTCCCAGGAGCTGCCTCAGGGAACAGCAACCAAAGTTTGTGTCTTTAAAGGGTGAATATTGAGCTGTATTTATTCAACAGAGTTAGACAAAAAGTAACATGCTGGTAGTTATTAACTGCAGTTTGGAACTTGTGGGTTATAGAGGCTTTACACAAGGCTGCCAGGCCAGTTTTGGTTGCTTTCTGTGCCATGGCTGCCCTGCCCTTGGAGGGCTTAGTTGGCTTTGAGGTGACATTGCAGTAACACTTGCAACACTTATCCCCCAAATCAGGAGTTGCTTCACAGGGGCCTGCTATGGAAACTCAAGGGTTAAACTTTTCCCAGTTCATGGGTTTAAACTGGAGGGTGCTTAAAACAGGGAGTACAAACAGTCACTGCAAGGTCTTTTCAGGGCTGACTTGTTGGTGAAAAAGCAGCTGGTGTAAAGAGGGAGCAGCCCAAGGGCTGGTTGGTGCCTTACAGGTCGCACATGGCAGTGAGAACTTGCCTTCAGGCTGGGTGTTCCAGAGTGCTGACCAGGACCTGAGCACTGAGGTGTTTGAGGACACCACAACAGTGTCCTGAGTGTCCCCAGGGGCGGTGCTTGGGATCCTGGTCTCTCATTCCAGACTTGGAGCAGCACTCTCAGATTAATGATTCCTGGCATGGCTTTACAGTGCCTTGTTTGAACCAACCACTTCCCCTTTTAGCACCACTGTAAGATATTTGTAACATCATTGTTTGCCCCCAGATCCCATTCCATTATTTTTCTCCCTTCCTTCTGGAGGTTTTTTGTTCTTCCTCCATCATCACCCTTTGCCTCCTGGGAGGTTCCTGGGTGTAGGTTTGAGGCATTGTCTCTGCCAGAAGGACACAGCTGTTGAGAGGCACAGGTTAGAGAGGGATGAGAACACTCTCCTGACATTTACTGCTGCTTCTCTTTGGGATCTGTGCTCTCCCTGAACCCTCTAATGCCTGTAGTGCGAAGAGGTGGGCTGTGATTTGGGAAAGGAAGTGGCTTGTTACAACACCAGTAATAAAACTTCTGAGTTTTAGTTTACAATATTCACAGAATCCCAGACTATTCTGAGTTGGGAGGGACCCACAAGGACCATCGAGTCCAGCTCTTAAGTCAATGGCCCACACAGGGATTGAACCCATGACCTTGGCATTGTTACAAACAAGTTCACTTTGCAAAGATTTAAAATTCTATTTGTGTTAGTCCAGCTGTACAGTTAAGTTTTTTAATCATTCTTTGGAAACTGTCTTCACCATTCCTAGGCCTTATCCTAATTCTTTCCACTATAAATTGACTTTGCCTGCTCCAGTTTATTATCAACAGGTCTCAATGGCACATTGTTCTTTCCATTGCTCATCTGTAATTTTTAAGGACTATTTTAAGTCACTAAGTCTTGCTTTTATATCCAGTTTTAGGCAATACTTGATCACTGTACTCTTTTTGTGGGGTTTTTTCTATTCAAAAGTAACATCCCTTTTCTGCAATGTTCTTATATGTCTTAAATTTTTCTATACAACCAGAGAAAACCCAACGACTGTGTCAAATTTCCTGCTTTCCTCCTGTTTCCTGCCTCCTCCCAGCATTACACTGAGCATGTTAAAGAAGCTTCACTGATGTATTTTCCTCTAATTAATTCATTACACCATGAACTTCAATTCTGACTCTGCCTTTTTCTGTTACTCAGAAAAGTGTCCTTAATTGCTTAACAATGAGCACACAAAATCCTACTCATCTGTTGCAGAAATGTGTGGGCTGATTACACAACTACAAGTCGATGCACTGGTTTGGTAACTCTGAGTATTCAGAGCTTGTACAGTGGTAGAAACTGTGCTAATACACACAATTCTTTGTTGAAAACAAAACAAAACAACCCAGACTTACTGTGGGTATTAAAATAGCCACATCTCACTGAATAATTTAACTTCTTTTCTCTTTCCTCCCCCACTCCCTCAGGTCCCAAGACAGTGTTTTTCTGGGCACCAATTATGAAATGGGTAAGTATCAGATCCCAGCTGGTGTCTGGGTGTCAATCAGCACCAATCCACTGAGCAAGCACGAGTTTCCCAGCAGATATTGGAGCCTACAGGAAGATTTAATACCGAGGCTCAAACTTTTCATGTATGTGGAGGAACAAAATTAACCTTAATAAGACACAGCACAACATGCAGGAAGTGCTTTGGGAGAAAATGGTGCTTTTCACTGCAAGTTTCACAGCAGCTTTCTCGAACTCAGGGCAGGCTGAGCTGGCATAATGCAAAACTCTCAAAGCAGGTATTTCTCCAGAGATTGAGGAGTTTGAGGAGTCTCTTAGGGAACTCATTCCCAGGCCTCCTAGCCTGAAGGTAGGTTAAAGCATCTCAGAGTGCAAGGTAGTCTTGAGAAAACAAAAGCTTTCTGCTTCCCACTTGGCTACATCCCTGGGCTGTGTTTGTGCCCAGTGAAGTATTTGCCTCCTCCTAATTCACTGTTCTCCTCCTACTTGTTGTATTGGGACAGATAAAACAAACCCACAGAGCTGTTTGATAACAGGCAAGGATGTCACCTGCTCTTGCCATTGCCAGCTGGTTCCTCCCTTGCCATTGTGAATCCAGCTTTTTCCAGGCCACAGGCAAGGCATTCTGGTCTAAGCTACAGCCTGGTTTCTTTGTCAGCCTCAGGAGCTGCAGCAACCATGGTCAGCATTCCCCTTCCTCAGAGGTTCTCGCTGCTCCTGAGCCTCAGAAGAGCTGGTTTTAACCTTGTGAACGTGCAGAAATTCTTCCCTGAGCTCACAGTGGGTATCTCCACTGAGAAGGGAAAAAGACTTGCCCCTGGATGGCAAAGGCACATTTACTGCAGGTACCCAGGAGTGCCAAAAGCCCAGCCCTCCCATGGCATCAGTGCCATAAGTGACAGCACACAGGAGTCTGTTCTCTTCAATGTAGTACTCACTGACAGCCAGGGAATTAAAAGCATTAGGACTCTCTTATTTGTGGGATTTTGGTTTTGAGGGCCTTTTTGTGGATTTTTCTGTGAACTCGTGTAACCTGAATGTGAAATTGTATTTCCAGTAGAGGGCAATAACACGACAAACTAATCAAGCAGCGTGTTTGCTGCTAATGTCAGGGAGATCAGACAGGCTATTCCTCAGGTCAGCTGGCAGTTTTCTACTTTTACTGAAATTATGCTGAAAAAGCAGCACTTTTGCCCCCTCAGAGGAAGGTGAGTGAAGACTGTGGTGTCACACCTACATCTTTACCAGCAGTACCTCAGCCTGAGCTGTAGGAAGAAGAGCCTTATTTAGATAAGTGCCTACTTGTTGCTTACAACAAACCCCCACGTTTGGTTAAGAATCAGCTGTACCAAAACTAACCTTGTTCTTGAGTTAACACAAAATTTCCTCTGCCTGGGATTTCATTGCCAGCCAGTTGAAACCCCCATAGCTGTGTTCTTATCCCTCCCACAAGGGACTGGAAGTGGCTGGTGGTCCAAGAGCCCAACTGCTCATACAGTGCATCCCATCTCCTGCATAATGCATGTAGAATAAGCACTGAGCTGGGAAGCAACTTCCCCGTGCAAAGTGCTTGGTCTGTCCCAGGAGGTCCTGGCCTGGTGCTCACTGAGTTTCTCTTTACAGGGTTTGGTGTGTGCTGGGCTGGCTGACATGGCCAGACCAGCAGAAAAGCTCAGCACAGCACAGTCTGCAGTACTGATGGCCACAGGTAAAGCCACAGTTACTCCATGTTTACACACAGCACTGAGTCTGAATCCACTCCTCTCCAAATCCTCCATCAGTACTAATCCACTTCTACAGAAAGGCTTAGCTGTAACATGCCAGCTCCCACTATGCTGCTGGGTGATAGTCAGGACAGCTGTACTTCTTACTAAATCTCTGAGCATTCTGTAATCATGGAATGGTTTCCTACCTGTGTCTTAATTTGGAATTGTCAGAGCAAGGTGCAATGAGTTAGGGCAGGAGTTTCATCCCTTAAGTTACCATGAGACCACTCATTTCTAGTTAGTGACCTCTTTTGCTTCAGGTCAAGTAGTTTTGAAATCAGTCCAGGATAGAGTGACTTTTTTTAGAACAGACTTTAAGGGATTAAGGAATGGTCGGGTATTTACAGTAACTGAAAGAATTTGCAAGTGTTACAAGACATTGGAGGCAGCGGTACATGGACTGCTGTCTGCCCAGAGTGTTCACACTGGCAGAAACAACGGTCTGTAAGCACAGAATCATTTAGAAAAGACCTCTCAGATCATTGAATCCAACCATTAACCCAGCACTGCCAAGCCCATCACTAAACCCTGTCCCCAAGTGACACATCTACACACCTTATGACTCCACCACTTCCCTGGGCAGCCCATTCCAATGCCGACAACCCTTTTAGTGATTTTTTTCCTAATATCCAATTTAATCCCCCTCAGTGCAATTTGAGACCATTTCTTCTCAGCCTGTAATTTGTTACCTGGGAGCAGAGCCTGACCCCCACCCGACTACAACCTCCGTTAAGGCAGTTGTAGAGATAAGGTCACTCCTGAGCCTCCTTTTGTCCAGGCTGAACATCCCCAGCTCCCTCAGCTGCTCCTCAATAACACTTGTGCTCCAGACCCTTCCCCAGCTCCGTTCCCATCTCTGGACACACTCCAGCACCTCAATATCTTGGAGTGAGGGGCCCAGACCTGCCCACAGGATTTGAGGTGTGGCCTCAGCAGTGCCAATGTCCCCACAGAGGGACAGTCACTGCCCTGGTCCTGCTGGCCACACTATTCCTGGTACAGGCCAGGATGCCACTGGCCTTCTTGGCCACCTGGGCACACTCTGCTCATGTCCAGCTGGCTCTTGATTTGTGGCAGCTAAAGCTGAAAATCAAAACTACAGCTGCTACCACCTTCTTCTTTCTCCAGACTTTATTTTGATATCTGACAAAATGCTTTGTATTTTGCCTAAATTTTGCATAAACCTTTCTTGACTGCTGGATTGTGTAATCTCTAGTCTAGTGCAGCAAACTGGATGTACTACAGCAAAATACCACTACTCTGCAACTGTGCTGGAGAATTAAGGTCCAGTCTGCTGTAGAGCTGAGATTTTTGTTTGATCTTACTGTCTGGATATTTTTGAAAAATGCAATACGTACCTGTAGCTGTCCTGGTGGCACCTGTGGCACTTCTCACTGAGAAACAGGGAGTTATAAAAAAAGCAGTTGTCTAACATGAAGTTGTAAAAATTATTTACTTAAACAGGCCCATTTATCAGTCTCCAAACTTAGGGAAATGTCTGAGTATTTCACTTTAAAGGCTTAACATCTTCAAACTTTTCATTTTATCCAACAGGCCTTATTTGGTCCCGGTACTCTCTAGTTATTATTCCTAAAAACTGGAGTCTGTTTGCTGTGAACTTCTTTGTTGGCTGTGCTGGTGGCTCTCAGCTCTTCCGAATATGGAGGTAAGAAGGGCTACTCTACACTCTCTAACTGAGCATTCAAACCACCTCATCCTAACCAGGGATTTATCAATGCTGCCAGCCCCAGTGTCAGTGCATCAGGCAAGAGGACTGAGGGAGTAATTAAACATTGCAGATCCTTTTTGCTACACTGTTCGTTTCCCAGTTAGGTTGGAGTGAAAATTTAGGTATTTTCAGTCCAGCTCGAGCATGTTTTAAGCAATGTCCCATGTAAGCTCCATGTAAGCTGTTTTAAGCAATGTCCCATGTAAGCTCCATGTAAGCTGTTTTAAGCAATGTTCCATGTAAGCTCCATGTAAGCTGTCTTAAGGAATGCTCCATGTAAGTTTCTGGGTCTGAGGCATTTAAAAGCTCTGGGTCTGACTGACAAACAGCCCAGACTGTGTCCTCATATGCTCTGCACTTCTGTCAGCTTTCAGCATTGAATCGTGTCAGTTCCAGCTGGATCAAAGGATTCCTAAGCCAAACAGCACTTTCTGTTATTATTTCTTGAGGGAAACTTTGAAGTTTTCTGGCTTCAGTACTGGCCAGGAATGCAGCAAACTGACTACTTTGGAACTTCTTACATGGATTCAGCTCTCCTATCCTGAGTTTCCACTCTCAAGCCTGTTGTAATTTTTAAACCTCCTCTGCTGCACAGACTGTTAGGAAGACGCTGTTATTGTAACTGGTGTTCTGTTCTATTCTTAGCCTGTGCTCTTTCTTTTTTTTCCAATAGGTATAATCAGGAGCTAAAAGCAAAACAGCAAGAGCAGCTGCAGTGAAGAGATGCTTAACCCACCAGGTCAAATCTAACAACGCACAAACCCATCCCCATGGGACCCAGCTTCACTAATTTTAATGTTCTTTTCCTCAGAGAAAATGAGAGAGGAAATTGAAATGTTTAGAGAGCAAATGTTTTCTAAGTGCAAATAACAAAGTATCTCCACACGTTTAAATAAAGGGCAACCTTTTAAGTTGAAGCAGAACTGTGTGTATTGTCTCTTTAAAGGAACTGCCTGTGGATTGTGCCTGGAATGAGTTGCTGGGTCTCCCCTTACCTGACTCCACTGATCAGCGTCAGCAGTGACACAGTGCTGGTGACAGCCACAGCCCCAGACTGCAGGGATCTTCCCTGTCACAGTCACACCTGGCCAGGGGTTTGCCACAGCCCCAGACTGCAGGGATCTTCCCTGTCACAGTCACACCTGGCCAGGGGTTTGCCACACTTCCAGAAAACAGCAGTAGCATTTGCATTTCATTCCCTGCTGCTCTTCCCTGGTAGCGTAAGGACACTCTTTGCAGCTCTAATTATGTGTATCTTCATTTGTATCTTCATTTGTTTCCCAGCCACTGCTGTTGTTAACAAAAAGAACAAACCAGTATGTGCCACTGGTGTTTTAGCTTCTGTCATCCTTTATAACTCGAGGCAGAAGATGCATTGAAGTACCAGCACTCAGATAACTGAGACAAGGCAGCTTCTTCAGGATTCAGCTTTCATGAAGGTGAAGGCCTTGAAATGCTGGGGTTTTGCAAGGTCCTGTTATTATGTCTCTCCCCACCCCTCTTTCCCCCAACCTCATTTGAGTTACCACTCCAGCATTGCAGGGAAAGGAACCACACCTTGTTGTGGCACTGATGTCCCCTCCTTTTTCACCCTTTGTATAACATTGTTATCCCGTGCCAAGTACTCGTGCAGGACGTTCAAGGAAAGCGTTTTCCATTCTTACAAGACATGCACCTGATCCTCTGTGTCAGCTCCCCTGTTTCCAAGGCTGTCCCACCGTGGAGCCAGTTGTGTGTTCTGCTACAGTTCCTCTTGCATTTCTCGGTTCTCCCAGCTGAAGCAGCAGCCTGGACTGTCAGTGCACAGGGTGAGTCCTCCAGCTGTGCTGTTGCTGAGTGTGCAGTGCAGTGACTGAAAGATACTGCCAGACAGAGAGGGGTTGTATTTCAGTCCCACTCCCTTCCCAATCCTCAACCAGGTAAGATTCACCCAGCAAACCAGTAATGGGAAAAAAAAAAAGTGTATTAAAATATTCACAAGATTACAATACAAAACATGAAAGTCCATTCAAGAAAAAATATCCAAGATAACTGTTTCCAGATGAGTTTGTAAAAGCAAAAGCACTAACAGTTGGTACACTGGCTCTTCATGTAATCAGGCCATGCAATGCATATCTAGCTCCCTCACACAGATTATACACCTGTCTTACAGGTGTTTGTTTCCTTGCACACCTCCAGGACAGAGGTTTACAAAAGAGAAGTACCCAAGTAGTGTGTTTTCAGTTACATTTACCACGTAAGAACAGCTGGCACTGCAGGGAGACAGAGAACATTGCACAGCACACTGATCTCCAAGGCATGGAACTTACATTGTAGAGTGCAAAAATACCTGTAACTGAAAGGGCTTATTAGCTGTAGGGCAGTGAAGAGAAGGGAAAGAGAAGCCTCAAGAAGAGTAATAATTGCTGAGCATAGTTAATATGATTTTGTAGTGTCCCATGTAAACATGTCACCTAAATACTGGCACTGCAGGGGGGTGGCCACAGCCCAGAAGTCTTACCGACCTTCTCCACTTGGTGGTTTTAAAGAGAAAATATTTCCATCACCTGGTATACAGTAAGAGCATTTGAGGTCCTAGGCAGATACGTTAATAATGTAAAATTCCGAGATGATTTCAACACAGAATGAAGGTGTTCTGGTTACCAATCAATCAGGCCTAACCTCCACCCTAAGGCAATGCAGCTCCTAAGCTTCATGTACACATTTACTGCAGTTACAGATGGTTACCTAAGCAGTTCTCACAGGCTTAAAAACTTTAAAAACCTAATTACAGCTCTTCTGGTCACAAACTGAAATATCACTACAGCTTTGAGAGAAAACAAAACCCTGCAGGTCTCTGGTTATAAATGACACATCAGTTAATGAGTTACAGTGAGGCACTTGCCACCCTGCAATGGCTCCTAATGCCACATTGTGAACATGGTGACCATCGTCCCTGAAGTCAGAAGGGGCAGTGGAAATCTCATGTACTGAGTACAGCCACCAAATTACTCAGATTGGTACTTTATAATGATTTGCAATCTTTCTCTTGAAATTCATTTATGGTAATCAAAAACAAGGAAGATTTCAGATTGACCCCAGTTTTGTTTGCATGGTGAATAAAAGAATTCATTGCAAGTCTTTTCCATCACACAGACCTTCCCCAGGTGCACTGTCAAGGGGCAATGACCCCCATAACTGTTTTATTCATTGAGGCTTCTGCCTCAAGAGAGGTGCCCACTCCTCTGCTGGGCTGCTGCAAGCTTGGCAGGCAGCACCTCTTCCTAAAATAAAGGTGCTAAAAAGAGCTGGTACAGCAGGGCAAGGACAATGCCCTCCCTGCTCCCCCAAGTTCAAGCTGGTTTTTTCACCTGCAAGGAACAGCATCGGAGAATTAAGAGTACAGCAGCAGAGCAAACAGAGTTAAACTTCTGGTCACGATAATACCAGGATATGATGACCTTGTCTGACTTTAATCTCTGCTTGCTCTACCCATCAAGGAAGTAGAAGTCCTCTCTCTCCTGCGACTTTACTAAGTGAGCCAACTCCCTCTCATCAGCACAGGTTATCGCATCATTAAACAAGCCAAGATAACCTGAGGGACAGAAAGTTGACAAGCTTGTCTCACAATGCCTGTAGTTCTTTTGACTTCAGTATGTTACTTAATAGCTACATTGTTCACTTTTCCATGACAAAAAGGAAATTCATCAGCCTACCCGCTGGAGAGGGACTCAGGCTGATTTCTGACATTCCTGGGGGAAGAGACTTGTCTCTTCCTAAAAACATGTTCAACGGTTTTTAAAAATATTTCAAAGTTCATTCTGCCTTCATAAAGAGGACTCAAGCAGCCTTGCAAGGACCCTCCTCAGTCTGGGCAGTACCAACGTACCGTAGCCAGACAAAAGCCATGCAAGGAGGTGTTTCCTCACATCAGTTCACACAGCCACATCGGCCTGTCTCCTGAAGTTAGCACCAGATCACAAAGCCTCCTAAAGTTAGCACCAATTAGCGTTTTTCCTGAAGTTAGCACCAAACCAAAATTGTGCTCAGATTCTCCAGTGTATCCCAGCAGGAAAAGAAACAAACATTAGTAGCAGATTTCAGAGGCAATGTCAGCCCCATCTTCTCATAGCAGCAAGTTTTTGATCGCTTACATTCATCGCAATTCTCCCCCTTTCTCAAAAATGACTGAGGAGAAAGATGGTGATGCTCAGGGATGAACGTAGGCAGATCAAAATCAAGTTTCTCCATCAACCACATCAAAAGTGTTAGTTTATTACTTAGAGTAAAACAAACACTGGGAAGTAACAGCCTGGTAGGTAAGGAAAGCAACAACAGCAGGATTCATCCTGATCTTAATCAGGGAATCACAGGATATGCTGAGTTGGAGGGGACCCATCAGGATCATCAAGTCCAACTCCTGGCCTTGTGCAGGACACCCCAAGAGTCACACCATGTGCCTGAGAGCATTGTCCAAACGCTTCTTGAGCCCTGTCAGACTTGGTGCTGTGCCCACTGCCCTGGGGAGCCTGCTCAGTGCCCACCACCCTCTGGGTCAAGAACCTTTTCCTGATATCCAAGCTAAACCTCCCCAACTCAGCTTCATGGCCTTTTCTCGAGTCCTGTCACTGGTCATGAGTGAAGAGATCAGTGCCTGCCCCTCCTCTTCCCTTTACAAAGAAGTTCCAACTGCAAAGAGGTCTCCCCTCAAGCCTCCTCTCCTCCAGGATGAACACACCAAGTGCCCTCAGTGCTCCTCACACACTTCCCCTCCAGGCCCCTCCCCATCCTCGCTGCCCTCCTTTGGACACTCTAATGGCTCATTATCTCTTATATTGTGGTGCCCCAAACCACCCCAATATTGCAGGTGAGGCTGTCCCAGAGCGGGACAATCCCCTCCCTCCAGCCAGCGATGCTGTGCCTGATGCCCCCAGGACAGGGATGTCCCTCCTGGCTCCAGGGCACTGCTGCCTCGTGGCCAACTGGCCACCAACCAGGACCCATAGTCCCTTGCCCGGCACTGCTTTCCAGCACCTCATTCCCCAGTCTGTCCATACATCCAGGGCTGCCCCACCCCAGTGCAGAATCCAGCACTAGAGGAGATCATACAGAATCACAGAATGGCCTGGGTTGGAAGGGACCTTAAAGATCACCCAGTTCCAACCCCCCTGTCATGGGCAGAGACACCTTCCACTAGATCAGGTTGCTCAGAGCCCCACCTAGCCTGGCCTTGGACACTTCCGGGGATGGGGCAGCCACAGCTTCTCTGCCCAATCTGTGCCAGGGCCTGCCCACCTTCTGAGTAAAGAATTTCCTGGCTACAGCCACCAATGTGAGCACTGCAGCAAACAAGAGGAGTGCTCTGGCACACATCAGATACTGGATTGGATCAACAGATGGAAGTCTGAGTTGACAAGCTGCCCCTGAGCATGTCTGGCATGAGAGGGTCCCACCCCATCACCTTCCAGCACTGGGTACAACCATCACAGCCCATCATGTGCAATCTTGCTAAAACACCCTGTGCAATCCACGAAGTAGAAGATGATATTTAAAGGTCTTCTGTGGAGAAGAAATTTGTTCATTTTTCATCTTGTACACATTATTGCTAACAAATAAAATGTTAAATAATTTACAGAGCTGCAGTGGTTAGGTTAGTGTGCCACAGTGCAGTGTCTCAGTTTCCTACTAGTAAAACACCTGAAAACTGATAACCTAAAAACTTCCTTTAAAACTGAAACACATCCTTTCTTTGACACCAGCCAAGTCCTGGAAGAAGGGTTACAGAAATTCAGATATTGCAGGATTAGGAACTGACATCTAGCAGAATAAATTATCCTTGGTTTCCTTTTGAGCCTGTTTTAAGCAGCTGGTTCTGGCTTTGAGGACAACATCCTAAAATCTAGCCAGTGCATGTATACAAAAATGAAGCTGTCAGATTCTAATAAAGGGAGGTGTTGTCAAGAAACCTGTGAGGTCGAATCCCGATGAAGGAATAGTGTTAGGAAAAAATCCCGACTTTGTTGGGAAAAAACCTGAAACACTGTACACAAAATAGTTATTAAGGTTCTGCTGTCAAAATTAAAGTATTACCTAATGTGGTTCTGAAAGGGTCTTCCATAGGCCTGCAACTGTTTCTCATTTACTGAGTGTTACTGTGGAATGTAGGCTTGAGTTTGTTTGGAACAGATTCCACCTGTGGAGATACCCAAACCAGGGCACACTGCTGGGCACCCTGCTCTGGTTGCCCCTGGCTGAGGAGCAGGGCTTGGACTAGATGAGCTCCAGAGGTCCCTTCCAACCTGATTCTGTGGAACAGACAGAACTAGGAAATGGGTCAGAATCAGAGACAAGGCATTAGGAAAGGCCAACCTGAAAACTATTTGCTGCCACAAAAAAAAAAGCGCCAAACAACACCACATCAGGATGAACAAAACAGAAATCCTTCTAGTAAATGCTACTCTGAGAAGATCTCTGCTGAAATGCCACTTCTAGTTCTGAGCACCAGATTTAGGGATACAGAGGGTCAGTGGAAGAAAGATCCTTATCAGCAGAGATCCTTAACAATCCAGGAGGAGTTTCACCTAGAAAGGAGAAGCTGGGAAACTACACTCAAGCAAAGATGAAGAAAATAAACTGCCCTTCTGCATCCTCTGTGCAAATATAGGTTACACACACAAAAAAAACAACACATCAAAAAACGCCAAAGAGCCCTAGATCTCCTCCAGAGGTCAGTCAGCCTCCACTACAGGCTTCTAAAGCACCTCTAAGGAGGTGGCAGTGGTATAATGGAGCCATGGGAGAGAGGTAAGGGAGTACTACAGCTTCCAGATCCCTTGGAGCCCTTTCTCACACTTACATGAAATGACACAGCTTCGAGGGAGAAACATTTCACTGAAAGGCTCAACAGAGTCTGAGGTAACCACCTACAGCTACAGCTTCCTATGCCTTTATTTCACTAGTTCCTTAGTGTTCACAAAATTCATCCATACCATTTCACAAAATTCATCAGATCAACACTATCCCTGCACCTTAAAGGACTAAGCTTGAATAGCTGGGCTCATAGAGAAGTAAACAGTTCTGTGACCCGTGTTACACAGGTCAGGTAGGCCTAAAGATTTCCTTCACTTATACTGCTAAGACACACATTTCTGATAGCTAGGAGTCACAGTCTGGCTTACAAGACCAAGTGAGAGGGTCTAGTGTACATGAGAAGGCAGCTTTTACTGAGAATCTGGTCAAGGAAAGGTAAATACCCTGTATGCATAAAGAACTCAGTGGATATAGAGAAGATGGCTTCTTCATATTCATCTCAACAGAAGGAATTAGGCCTCATAAGCCAAACAGAATCTCCAGGTTAATCTAGAATCTTCAGGCGTGTTCCAGTTTCTCCATTAATAATCAAGATAAAATATTTTAAAATTGTGATGTGAGTTTTCACTTTCTCTCTCGTCACACAAGATACAAAAAAAAGAGTATTGGCAATTTATAAGCAAAAGTCTTACTGCAGTTCAACATGCAACATTGGTCTCACTTCTGGACGATTAAATAGACTATTTACACACAATACATATATATCTTTCCCTCTGTATGCACATGCATTGGTCCTAGCCTAGGCATCAAAGGCCACATGTGAGTTCTCTGGGTCAAATCTTGTTCAAGCAATTCCAGTCTGAGTGTGTGTTCCCCTTTGGACAGCTTAGGGTCTCGTCTCAGTTCTTCCGAATGTCGGCGTAGACCACGGACTCTGACTTGTTGATCTTGTCGCTGTGCTGTCCCCCGGAGTGATCTAACTGCGCGTAAATGACTGGGCCCTGCGGACACAACAGAGGCACAATCAGCACTTCCGACTCAGGACAGGCCCACCTGCAGCAAGATGAAAGCTAAAGCGAGACCACAGAGCGCTAATGATTGCGAACGGCACTTGGAAGCGTGGAATGAACCCTCGCCCAGGAATGAGCTCCAGTCTGCCACCTTTCTCCTCTCGGGAGCAATGCCAAACAGCGCCCTTTCCTCCCTCCAGGACTGCAGCGGCTGCTGTTTTCCACGAAAAGCGAAATCTGGAATCCTTTGCTCTGAAAAGCAGCAGTTCTTACGTGTGATGGAGTGGCTTAGTCAGATGCACACCAGGTTTATTATTGTTCAAGAGGAACAGAACTACACATTTCCCAGCGGACAGCAGAGTGCACTTCCCCTGCTGCCACTCAGGTCCTGTACATTCCACACAGCAGGATGGCTTGGATAATGAGGGAGGGAACAAACCTGTGACACGAGTCACTGCCCAAACAAGTGCTGTGACCAAGACTCGCATAGCACTGAGCCAGCAATGGTGCAGCCATGCAGAATTCTTACCTGACTCCGAGCCAGCCCAGGCCCCGCACAGCCCCACACACACACCCTGGGCAGGCATGGCCACACCCCCTGGTTACCTTTGCTGGACAGCCCTGCCCTCCAGCCAAGCATTCAAACACACCTGTGCCTCCCTAAAACACCCTGGGTAGGCACGGCCACGCACCCTGGTGACCTTTGCTGGGGGGCACTGGAGGACAGGACAGCCCTGCTCTCCAGCTGAGCATCCAAACCCTCCTGTGCCTCCTAAACCCTCCTGAACACATGGCCACACCCCTTGGTTACCTTTGCTGGGGTGCACTGCAGGACAGGACAGCCCTGCTCTCCAGCTGAGCATCCAAACCCTCCTGTGCCTCCTAAACCCTCCTGAACACATGGCCACACCCCCTGGTTACCTTTGCTGGGGTGCACTGGAGGACAGGACAGCCCTGCTCTCCAGCCGAGCATGCAAACACTCCTGTGCCTTCCTAAAACACCCTCCTAAGCACAGCCCACAGAAAGTGCAGCTGCTGGGGACAGGCTGGAGACAGGACTGCAGCCTCCACGGAACAGGTGCCCAACAGGACAGGTGGGACCTCTCTGGCCAGGTCTGACCTGCGGCTCCCACACTGCACCCCCCAGGGACAGAAGGCACAAGCTGTGACCACTCGCCAGGTGACCTCAGCACAGACCACACCCCCAGGCAGGAGGGAAAGCGACTGTCCTGTTTGGGGGCGAGTGGGGGAAATTACAGACAGAGCTCTGAGTTTGGTTGTGGCTTTTTTAGCAGTTTTTCCTTCGAAACATTTCATGCATTTAACTTTTTGGGTTTCCCTTTTGTCCCAGGAGGAAGGAGCCTTCACAGGCACTTCTCCTACTTCATTCTTGCCAACGCTTTTGGAATCCTGTCAAATTAGGAAACATTACAGAACTAACCCAGAAACTCATCTATCTTCCAAAGCAAATAGGAGCCAGAGATGAAAAGAGACCTTCTGTACAGAAAATTAAGCACTTGAAGGACCGTAAGTACTTCCCTGCACAGCTGTTTCCCCCCCAACACACACAAAATAAATACCTTGTTCTCTTTCAGAAGAAATTTAAATCCACATTTTCTTCCTTCTGGGTAAGGTATTTCCAAAGGGATAAAAGGGGAGAGGAAGAAGACAGACAGAAGGGGGAAAACTTGGGAGTAGATATAAAATACTCAATATAAACAACAGACTAAGAAAATAAAGAAAAAAATTAACATTGATGTCTTAGAAAATCCTGGATCTTAAATCTCATTGTAGCCTCTTTTTTAAAATTTTTCTGGTATTTGTTTTCATGTTGTTCTGGTCTCCAACCTTACTATTAATTCCAGTTAGAGTGCAGTGTCTACATAAACTTCAAGGCAAAGTAACCTGGAAATTTATTTACAAGCAATTTTGGAAGTCTCATCTGCCTCAGGCCAGAGGTCAAGAGGATGATAAATTCAGCTCCAGAGCACTTTCTATCAGTCAAACATAAAAGCAATAAATCCATAACTGCATAAAGTACTCATTATGACATTTCAAGTTTTGTTCAAGTAATTTTGATGGGACAATTTTTTCCCACAGGAGTCCACTCTGGATCAGTTAACACTATTCTGACCTCACTGACCCTGAGGAGTCAGGATCAGTTATCACTATTTTAGGTTTATGCCAGTTTAAATATAGCTGTTCTGCTACAACCAGCATGTTAGGTGGTGGTGGAGACTGACCAGCCTGATCACCTGATCCAAACCAAATAAATAAATGGTAGATTGGCTAACAGAGAAAGGGAGGATCAAAGATTTATTACAATGCTCCATCTGTTTGATTTGCTGCCAATTGATTTTTCTAGATGACTCTAATCAACTAATTCAGGGCCATTTTTTAAAGAAGTCTAAACAATTCAGAACTTTCACCTAATCCCAAATCACCTCATCCTGACTCTTGAGAACTAAAAGACAGACCAGCACTTCTACAAAAAACCAACATTTCCCAAAGCCTTGCAATTTTTCCATTCAGAACTGAAGGGAAAAAATAGCAGGAGTAGAACCTGCTAAGGTTTTGTCAGCAGTCATGAATTACAAATTACAGCAAAGAAAAAGGAATTACAAAGTTAGACCATCATAGTCTAACAGGAGTCCACAGTATTTTCAGATTTTTTAGATGCTGAAAGATGTTCCAACTACCAGAGATTCCAGTTCCAGGAAAGCTATCTGAAATTTAAATCAAGATTCCTGGCACTAAGAACTGCTCTTTCTCAGGGTCGTGAGAACCAGCTCAAAGCCAGGAACAGAGCTCAAACACAGCCTGCTCAGATCTATCTTAAACCAGGAAGAGCAAAGCCAGAGATCTGCACTTCTGTGGCAGATGTTAATGCAGCTTTAGTGCTCCCCAATTCTACAGCAACAGACCTCCCTGCTCAGGACCTCTGCACCAGCCTGCTCTGGGCATCAGAAATGCCTGCAAGGAATCACAGAATGGATTGGGTTGGAAAAGCCCTCTGAGATCATCAAGTCCAACCCTTGGGCCAACTCCAGTCCATTTACCAGATCATGGCACTCAGTGCCACGGCCAAGCTC
>JAWWEV010000001.1:4290686-4302583 GCA_035583235.1 Hafferia zeledoni
AGGGACTGGAGTTGGACCAAGGGTTGGACTTGATGATCTCGGAGGTCTTTTCCAACCCAATCCATTCTATGATTCAATCAGCTGCACACTCACAGAATCAGGTTTGCATCCTTTCAGCACTCTGGGGCACTCCTGAAACAAGGCCCACACCTCGCACTCAAAACACAAAGGGAGTGCAGGCTCAGAGTGCTTTCAGCTGAGAAGTGATGCAGACAAACACTCCATCACTGATCTTTAAACTGATAAATAAATAAAAAAAGAACAAACTTAATTAATTTAAATGCCACTTTTAAAGAGTGGACACCTCTGTCACCATTTTAAACTTGCAATTCAGTCACTTCCCATCCATCCTACCAAGTAAAAGGCTCCAATTAAGACCACAGGCTGTTTGGCCACAGCACTAACTGTGAGAACCACTGGTCTAAAACCTCCAGGCATTCCAGGAGACAAGAGTGGGCCTGAATCAGCAAGGAGCCTGCAACAGCTGTTGGAAACTGCCAGGAGTCTGAATAGCTGCATTTCACCTACACAACACCTCAAAAGCTTGAATTCTACCACTTCCTGATTACCAAAAAATACCAGGTTTTACTTATATGTGATGCTAGATTTCAAATATGTAATTTGCATGCTGATACGACCCTTAAAAAAACCCCAACCAATAAAATAATGGCTAGAAGTTAAAAATATAAATGCAATATAGAAATATAACTGAATTTTAGTTTTCTCACTGATTTAAACATTCTGTTCCAAATCTGATCTACCCTGATTGCATTGTGGATCTTTCTGCAGAAAAGTAAATATGTTTACTTGTTCTGTTTACCTGTTCTGTGAGATGGGGCAAATGTTTAACAGAAGGTGGAGGAACCACTTGCTGCTAGAAATGTTTGCCAAGAAAAGAAAATCCAGACAAAACTCTCTTTTTTCACTTTAAAAACCTAAACCCCTGAACAAAACAAAAGCCATTTGCAGTACTGTGAGGTCAGAAGTGTTCACACTTGGGGTTGTCCTTTAGGAACTTACCTGCAGGAAGATTCTGGAGGGCTCTGCCAAGGAATAAGCAGACCAGAGTAACTACAGAAGGGTAAAAGCACACTGAGCCTGAGTTACCTTTGCATACTTTAGATGTGCTCTGACATGTTCCTCCCAGTACACTCAGACTCAGAACACTGGGGACACGGGAAGGTGAGCACACTGCAAGTTTTCACACCAAAACATCACAGTATTTTTTCTTTCAAGATGTAAGTGCTGAACAGCAAAACTCATAATCCCTGTGGCTCTCTGGGCACCTGCATGTGCTGCTTCATAGCATGACAGGAATCAGATAAAACATCTTGGTATTTTGACCCAGGGACATCAACTCCAACACCTACTGCAACATAAATCCCACAAAACCTTTTTTTTCTTTTTTTGAAGGGAGAATGGTGGGAATCACCTGTCTCATTCATCCACTCTAGAAGCTCCTCCATGAACTAGAAAAGACAAGCTTTGTCCAGGTCTTACAGGCTGCTGCTACTAGACCCAGTCCAGTCAAAATCTGAACTATCTTTACATTTCATAACCTAAGTATATGGCCTTTGTATTCAGAGAATAATTGATGTCTGAAGTCAGAGGGCAGCTTTGTGGGCCTATGTGCTAAAACTCTGGAAATACTGCTTGGCCCAGAACAAAATGCATCTCAAACCCCAACTGGAAGTCCAACAGAGCAGGGACTTGGACTTTATCCAGCTCACTGTTAGCATGTTTAGTTTTTTTCCTGTAGTGCTAACACATTAACACACATCTCCACTATTTTGTCAGGAGAAATTAGGAACACAGGTATTAACTCTGACTTAGAAACACATCAGTTCACACACTACTCTGCAGCCACTTTCTAAAAAGGTGGCTAATCAATAAAAAGTCCATTTTGAGCTTTAATTCATCCAGGATCTGTACCTTCACAGGAAAATTGCTGGGAATACACAAGTCAAGAGGTAAGAAACAGCTTCCAAAGCGGGAAATCTTGTACACTTTTAACAGGTAATCACACATGGCATGGAATCCCTGTCTGACTCATGCTCTCTCCCCTCTGACTAATTTCCCATGGGATGTTAAGTCTGGCTAAGAGACAGTTTTTTTCCTTCGAAGTCAGCAGGACTTTGCCAACAACAGGAAGCACGAAGGGTGGCTCTTTCAAGCCCACACAAGTTGGGAGGCTCTGCAGGAGAGAGCTCTCCACAGCACGAGTCATCCCCAAAGTGCCCATCGCTGGTCAGCGTCTGCACCATTTCCTTGTGAAGCCACAGAGCATGAGAGAGTAAGTGGAATTCCTTCCCATTGCAACCTCCAAGGAGATTAGGCAGCTTTATGGGGTGATAACATGTCTGGTAGACAATGCTCTCTCTGCACTGAACAGCTACTCACTGCCTACTCCTGACCTTTGCCAACCCTGCATTTCACCACCACCTGCGTATGTTGACACACAAGATCACAACAGGTTTGTAAGGCGAGACTGGATGTGGCACTCAGTGCCGTGATCTGGTGATCAAAGTGGGGTTGGATCAAGGGTTGGACTTGACGACCTCAGAGGTCTCTTCCAACCCAGCTGATTCTATGATCTATTTTTTTATGTATGTATGGCCAGACTTCACGAACAAAGATCTGGGAAGGGCTCTCCCCACGTGGGTGTGTCCTTAGAGCCTGCACAGTGGATTTTTTTAGGTGAGGCACAGCGTGCACAGAACAGGCCCCTATTTTATTTTTATATAATTTAGTATGAAAAGGGCACAGAACTCTACTTCATGGAATAGCAATGTAGTGGTTTGAGCTAGGCTTCAAATTAGCAGGCTCACAGAATCTACGTGGATTGGAAGAGACAGCTATCACCTGACTGGGAAGCCAAGGAAATATTTCCTACCAGATGATGCAAACCTAAGATATGAGTGCAGCAGTGGGAGGTGTTAGGGCAGTTCCACCATGGCCAAGGTACAAGCTGGACGTGATGCAGCTCCTGTCTTGTTGGAGTAGGCCCTGCTGCTCTTTTGTTTGAATTCAGGGAAGCAGAAACATTTTGTTGTTATACTTTGTTTCTTTCTGGGTGTCTTTTGGGGTGCTTATGGATCAAGAATAATAGAATCTGGTTTTGGTGGGAAGTAAAAATTGTTGTTATACTTAACTTGTGTTAAGTGTGTGTTATATTGTAATTTTCTCTTAATTTTCTCTTTTCTGTATAAATATATATATAGTTAGTTTACACATAAACCTAGTTTGGAGGTTGGTTTTTTTTTCCCTCTCCTTCCTTTTCTTTTGGCTGGCTGGGGGGAAAAGAACCTTTTCTCTGTCTTGGACAGTTGGTGTTTTGCCAGCTCAAACCAAGACAAGCAAGATGCTGTTCTTTCAGTTGCACTAAGCCTTCTACAGAAGAGTCCACTGTTGGATTCTAGAAATTTAGACATGAAGAAAATTCCATCACCAAAGACAGAAGTCTGTGTTTGCCCTGCTTGTGTATATAAGCTGTCTCCTGCCTTGAGATAAGATAGAACTCAGTTATCAGGCATGTTGTAATCCCTTGCTATCTTCCCTTAGCTAAAATTGTGTAACTCCCAAATTAAAATAAGCTCTCTTTGGATTACCATAACCCTTCCTCCCTATTACCATGTGTCTCCCTGAAACCTTAAACTGTGATCAAGTGTTCAATAAACCATTCCAGTTTCGTCCCCATAGCTGGGACTGTTGTAGCTTTTATTGCCCTTCACGGCCCACCACTGTCCACCCCTTGTTCGGAGCACACACTTTTTCCCCCCAGCACCTAACACAGGTATCCCACCCTGCCTCGATGTTTTCCATACCATCTGGGAGGATCCTGCTCCGGGAGGCAGCAGGAAGCAGTTTACCTGGTGTGATCTGGCGGGCACGCTGTTTACCAGGCCCTCAGTGTCGGAGGGCGCCTTCGGCGGGGCCTGCTTAACCGGAGACATCAAGCTCTCAGAGGTACTGCAGCTGACGAGGTGGCAGAGCAGAGTTTGCACCACAATGTTCAAGAGGCACACACAGAAACAGAACAAACAAACAAACAAAAAAAGAACAAAAAACAAAAAGACGAGTGATGGCGAGATGAAAGTGGCAGAATATGCCAAAGTAAAAATGAACATAATGGATTCTAAAATAAACACATACAGTTCTCCATCTCTCCCGAGATATTTCTCTAAGCTTCCTCCAAGTTTCGTTGGTAAGAAATTGGTATGAACATTGGACAGCAGCTCCTCCAAAATCCCTGTTCCTTAGATATTCCCATTCAACCCAAACCTTATGTTTTCCTCTCTGAGGCTTCAGACTCAACTAACAGTGGTAAATAGCAATTATCTTTTAACCAGAAGTGAAACAGTCCCATTACTGAGTCAAGTGTTATACCAGTGCTGCAGTTAGAGCCAGCATTTGTAAGAGCCACCAGCTCTCCCCATCAACAAGGTACTTCCTACCAAACTCCACATTAGCTCCCTTGCTTTTGGTTAGACTGTGATCCCAAAAGAATTCTGCCCACTCACAGCAGACACTGGTCTCTGGAGCAATTAGCTCAAGAGTCCCATGTGACATTTAAGCTGTGTGCCCTCATACAGCTACTTGATTAATCAAGCAAATCTTGTTTTTCAAACAAAAGAACTGCCTCGGGGTGAGAACCAACACTCTTAAAAGAAGGCTGCCACTTTTCACTCTCTGATTGCTTCTTTCCATCTGCTTAAAGCAGGACTGGGAAAAAAGCCTGTGACAGAGAAAGGCATATCACACATCTAAGTGCAGGAGCAAATGCCCTTGAAGTCGGTATCTTCTGGGCAATGCAGTCATGGGTCTCTCAGTGCTAGGTCTACCTCCTCATACCAGAGCATCCAGGAGAGTAAACTATCCACCTCCTTGGCAGCAGACACAGGAGTGCCCTTGCTACCAAAACCCTCTGACTACTGGGCCTCCTTTTCCCTCCATCTTTGTAGACAGACAGTCTATAAAGCAACTACAGAAATGAACAAATGAGGACAGTGACATTAGGCAGACCACCTCCTCAGAGGGGAAGAATTTTTTACCCTTTGATAAGTGTAACCATAGCAGACTTAGCTCCTCATATATGCAGCAGTAAGAATTTAAAAAAAATACTGCCCCAGCCATCATGGAAGGGGTTTCTACTGTCTCAGAGACAACATAGCCCTTCTGTTACTGAAATTACGTATCATTCATTGTTTTATTCACAACATTGCTCAGATCTACGCTATCTAAATGTTATCATTCAGGTTTATGCAACTGATGTCCTCAGATCCCTGCAAGTTTTCAAACACCCCAGCTGTCTGAGACAGAGGAACACTTCCAGGGAATTTACTTTTATTTTGGAACAGAAAGGGCTCTGAATTTCCTGTGCTTTAGTCAATGCACTGGAGAGTTCACTGTGGGAAGAGATGGAGGGACACCATCTGGGATAAACAGCAACTCCACCCCAGTAAGACATGAGACAATGAAACCCAAGCACCCAGTGAAATGCATCATCCCTTTGCCAACAGACTCCAGCACAAATCACAGTGATGTTAGTAGAGAGCCAGCTGGTTAGTCAGCAAAGGAAATGTGTACACACACAGGTATTAACAGCAACCACCAACTTGATTAGTTACCATGGTGTCTAGTGGGACTGGAAGAGAAGACCCAGCCCTGTTACATTCCCAATCTGGCGTCTATATCAGGGTCTCTGTAAGGAGAGGAAGGTAAGCAGGATCCGATCCCAGCACACCAAGGCAGAAAGAAAGAAACAAAACAAAACAAAAGAACACCAAAGTCAGAGCATGAATGGAGACCGTGGCCATGCAGGGGTTCCAGGTGCCACGCAGGGCCCCAGCCCACCTCAGGTCAAGGCAGAGTGGTTATCTGGGAGGGAGTGCATTGCTCCACCACCACACACCGGGTTAGCGTCAGAGAGGGGACAGTCCGTAAGTCTGGAGGGGGTCACAGCACACTTGGGTTTCTCTCTACACGTCATGCAGAGCTGGCATGGTCAGTGAAAGCAGTATTTCAACCTCAGAGACTACTTCCCCAAGAGAGCAGTTAAATCTACTACAAGAAGTCACAGTGCATGAACTACTGCTCCAGGCTCGGCACCAGCGTGTGTCCTGCAGCAGGAGGACACTGGAGAGCAGGTTGGTGGGAAGCAAGGCAAGCAGGCCACCTCACACACACTGCTGGTGCATGACACTGCAGGCTTCTCTCCACTTCTGAGGGCAAGGACACATGCAGAAAGGGAAATCCAGGCTTTCCACACAACTTTGAGCACACACAGCCGCCTTTGATGTATTGAGCCTTACCATTGGGCAATAGCCAACTCCCTTTCTCTAAGCTCTCCAACTGGGAAAAGGACAGGGCAAAGTTTAATTTGGAAATCCCCACAAGTTTATTTTTGGAGTTATTTTCTTACCCCAAAGAACCTGCAGCAAGCAGGAAAATTTGTTGGGGAAAGGACAGAAGAAAGTTACACGTTTGAGGTTTGTTTCTAAGACTATATCCATAATTTCCACCCTTTCTTATAGAAGCAAATTACCATCTAATTAGAGAGGAGAAAAAAGGAAGCACCTCCTCCACCAGTACCAAGAGTCATCACCACAGGACTCAAGTCTGCCTTTGTTAGTTCTTGGAGCTTTTTCATATGCCCATGCATAGAACTGTGCTCCACTTTGGAGTTATCCTCCTAACACTAAAAACCCTGCAGGGATGGTAACAGTTAACAAAAAACAGACAGTGAATGGGAATGGATGCAGAGTGGCTACTCCTGCCTTACTGTGAAGTGTGGTGATGAATGGAATTTTGGCAAGTATACACTGGTAACTGAAGAATCCAGTTCTAATGTCAACATAGAGCATTCCTTAAAAGTGCATGTATGGCACTTTTCCTTTGGGGGAAAAGTAGAGCTGAAGGGAAGGGGAACAGACTAGTGCTAGGGGAGCTTGGATTAAATATTCTTAGGGCATATATACTTGTGGGTGGTGATCAAGTTCAATACCTAGTGATTTTTCAGGTGCAACTCATGGTCAGTTTGTCTTTTCAAGCAGAGTACAAAGATAATCATTAAAGGCAGATGATCAGTGCTCCACATGGCTATACATGGTTATATTCTGTAACCATGGCTGCCAAGACGTGGCTGAAACAACTCCTACCCCCCTTTAAGCCCTCCCTCTGATCCTGCTGCTGCTCCTCGCATCACCCACAGGTGAGGAGGGAGATCTCTTACCCAGAGTATCGTTTTTTAGAGTTGTTCTTTCTGATGACAAGACACACGACAATAGAGATGAGCGATGAGAGACCCGTAACGGTACCAATGGCGATCCCCGCCACCGTGGCAATGGGGAAGGCGGGCAGGCTGTCTGCGGAGAGAAGGAGAGAACATTCAACTCTTCTGCATTCCCTCGGCAACAGAAGTGCAAACCACGAACGCCCTTCAGCCTGGACTCGTTCAGAGCAGAAGGCACTAATGTAACACCCAGAAATGACACTGGCAGCCCAAGCGGCAGTGACAGCAGAGTAACGTATGAACAGAGCACACCCCGAGTGTTCTTGGTGTCACTGCAGAGCCAGGAGTTGAACCAGGAGTTTTTACATGTCAGGGAACACAAGTTGTAACAGTACGACTGTGTGAGTTCGGCAGTAAATCATGAAGGCGAGAAAAGGTTAATTAGGCCACAGCTTACAGGTGTCACACTCAAAGACAGTTTATTCAAAAACTTCATGGAGAGAAAAAAGACAGGTAAAAGCTAAGCTCTAACTTCCAATTACAGAATATATCCCTTACCTCTTCCCATCCATAGCTTCATCCTATAGGCTGAATCACAGTGTCTGTCAAACTCATCACAGCTTTAACTGGATGACACTTTTAGACAAATGGTCACCATTGCTATGACCACGTTACCTCTCAAGATTCCTTTCCCGTGAGTAGAATAACCCAAAGCCTTCTTATCTCCTTCGTTTTTGCTAGTTATTGGTCTCTTTCTCACAGAACTAAACTTGCACCTGCCAGCAGTCCTTAGAACCTGTCTGGAATTCTAAAAACCCTTTTCCTCAACTCAAAAATCTTTTTTTATTCCCACAACAAGTGACAATGAGGACAACCCTGACTCACTGTGCATCTAGAGGGGTTAAAAAAAAAGGTTATATCCATCTGGAAATTCCCAGCAAGGTGAAGAGGAAAAGGCAGGCTCTGCTAACCCAATGAAGGCTGGGTGTTCCCCAGGCAGCAAACAGCACAGTTCCTACCCATGCTCACTCCTACTACTGTTTATACACAATTCTGGTGTCTCAATATACAGTTTACACATTTTTATAGACTCATTTTTCCCCTTCTTCTGTCAGGATCATTAGACAATAGCAGAAATACATGGAGAGGAACACAGTATTGCTTTACTCACATTTTCCCTAATATTATTTTGGGGGAAGGCAGGCCAAGAAAGAGCAATCAGAAACAAAAGCCAACCAGAGAATGAGTACAAAAGACCTACAAGATAAAGAATACACAGACTACCATCACAGCTTTTCCCAGTAAGAAATGAAGGGCCTTCCTTCCCCCTGCATCAGGTTTAATGCAAGGAACATCTCTGGCCAGAGGGTTTCTTACAAGACTCTGTGCTGTACCAGCTACTTGCACTAAATACAAGTGAATCAGCAGAAGACCCAACAGGTAAAACAACTCATAAGGAAAAATCTGTCTCAGACTTTTCTCTCACCTGCATCTGGTTATCACAGAACTGTAAAGATTGGAAGGGACATCTTGAGACTGTCTAGTCCAACTCTTCTTTTCAAGCAGGATCAGATACCACACTTTGCTCAATACTCTGCCCAGTTTGAATTTGACTGTCCCCAAGGATAGAGGACTCTTTGGGCAACCTACTTTAGTGTTCAACCACAGGAAAAATGTGGGGGTTTAAGTTCAGACAGAATTTCCTGTGTTTTGATTTACACCCACTGTCTCCTGCCCTGTCACCAGACACCACTGAAAGGCTGGCTCAGTCTTCTTCAGATGTGATAAACACTGGGTGAGAGAACTCCCCCTGACCTTTCCTCTCTTTTCCAGGCTAGATCACCCCTTCTTCTCCTCTGCAGGCTGGACAACCCCAGCTCTCTCCATTTCTCCTCCTATGAAAGGTGGAACAGTCCCCTAATCATCCGAGTCCCCCTTTGCCAGACTTGTTCCAACAAGGACCACAGACCATGTTATTCCAGGCATTCCCAGCCAGTCTGTAGCCTGTTGACCAAGCCCATTTGGACACACTTATGTAGAAGGCAGGGCCATCATACTAAGACAACAGGGCTTTCATTTAGTTGTTCCTTTCAGTTCAGTGACTTTCAGGAGAAGGGCTGTCTCAGTAAGAAACCACAGATGAATGCCATGACATAGAGGAAGACATCCCTTCTTTTCAGAACCTTTCAGCAGGCCAGAAATCCATCTGCTATCAAGGAAAAGAGTCCTACAAATGGCACTATTTTTCAGGTACGTAAGATGTGATAGTGTTTGAGGCCCATGCAAAAACAAACAAATTTATTTCTCTAGTTTCTGTCCCTTTTCACCTTTTTGAAAGTGCAAGAATAACTGCCTCCAAAGGCATCCAAGTAGACATACATTTCTGATACTGCTCTCAGCTGCTGCCTTGGACAACACGAAAGAAAACACACTTTTTCAGAGCAAAAAATCAAGTCACAATGCAAAGCTATAGAGCAGAGTGTTTGCTGGAAGACTGATATCAAAATCTGATAGTTTTGTCACTTCTTTGACTCAGAGGTTTTTCTGGTTGGTTGAATCTGAGTGATGGACAGCAGTTATGTTCTGTTGACAGAGGTTTTTAAGACCATATTAAAAAAATGCAACTGTTTGCTTGTGCATCTGGAATGTGGCTTTACTGCTCCTCAGAACTTGGTCCAGCAGACTTCAGGAGAGCTCACAGAATTTTACAATCACATAGTTCAAACAAAGAATATTTTGCCCCCATATTTTTCCTATATTTTCCAGCATTGCACAGTTCCATGAACTCCTCATAAGTACTTCCAGAGCAGCCAATTACTCCATTCTAACAGAGCCTCCCAGCTACACAACCAAACACCAGCTCTGAAAGCTAACACTTCAGTTAACAGCTCAACACACTGCAAAAATCCAGCCATTCAGAGAATGCTTTCACTAATTATCACTGTAATTCGAAGCAATTCCCACTTTTGCCAAAAGCATGTTGGCATCAGTTTTATGAAATAGGCAGAAAAGTGAAACTGCTCCTAAGGATAAAGATTTTCATACAATTCTCATTTTCTCCCCCTGTGTGCTCAGATCAAAGCTGGACTACCTACAGACAGCACCAGCTGTCTTGAACACAGTGTTAAGTAGCTGCCTATTAAAGCAGGGGGAGCCTCCTGTAAGAACTTGGAATTCCCTACCAATTTCTTTCATTTAGGCTTTAAACAGTAGTCCCTTCCAGATTCAGATGCACCATTAAAAGAACAGTCTTGCTCCTCACCCCTGCCAGAAGGATTTTTTGAAGGAGCTGTTTGTGCAAACACTGTGTCGTGGATGGTTGTGGCAGACGAGGGAGCACAGGCACAGGAATATGAAAGATGAAAGATCATTCAAATTACAAGTTACTCTTTATATATTTATATATGATGGACCAAGGGTTGGACTCGATGATCTCGGAGGTCTTTTCCAACCCCATCAATTCTATGATTCTATGATTCTATTCTTAATCCCTCCCATGACCACCTCCCCATAGGTTTATGGCAGTGTCCATATACTTGGTTACAGCTTCTAATTGGATATCACTCACTCTCCAAATGTCATTTTAGTTTCATGAGAAATTATCAAGACACATTGCTCCTCTCAGGTCCTCCCTTATCTCATTTTGGTTTAGTTATATTGCCAGTTTTCTCAGAGTCTTAATTTATCTCTTGCTGTTTCCCACTCATTCAAGGAGGCACCACTTAGGCTGAAAACTGCCTGCAGTTTCAAACCCTCCTAACTCAAACCCTCCTAACTATGTACATACTGCAGTGAGACATCAGCTGAGTTAGCCTGGCTTGACAATTTTAAAGGGTTAGGCCAACACAGAACTTATTAAATGCTTAATCCAAAACTGAAAGCTAATGAAGCATCTATGAGATCATTTAAATGTGCAAAGTATGTCTGTGGCTTTGAACAGCAGATTCAGAGCAGTGGATGTACACATAGTTAAAAAAAATATGCACAAGACTCAATATGTGCTTGTTTCAGTTGAAAAAATTTCTCCAGCTCAGTTCAGAATGAGGTACAACCTATTTATTGCAAGAGCATTACTTTCAGGTGAAGTCAGAATGCAAGACAGGATTACAACTGTGGCTTGAAAACCTGTTTTCACAGTCTTCCTAAGAATTTGAAGACAAATGTCGCAGCATTTTTCTGATGATGAGAAGTATTTCAAACACAGGGTCTCCTCCAGAATCACTGAGATTCTCTTGTCCAGGTGCCCCAGCTATGGGGAAGCCAGCATGCAAGTCTGTTGGAAAATACCAGCTGAATTAGTGCACCTAAATCAGTCTTCATTTGCTTAACCTGGGTTAAAATCTGCAGAGGCTTTGCCAGGACAGCCTGACTGTGCCAAACTGGCAGCTGCTTTACTGCTTCTTCATAGTGACTGTCAATGCACTGTGAGAAAATAAACTGACCCTACTTTATACAGACTTCAAGCTTCCAAGGAACAGAAAGTTCTAAGTGATG
The DNA here is from genome assembly GCA_035583235.1 of Hafferia zeledoni. Classification (NCBI taxonomy): domain Eukaryota; kingdom Metazoa; phylum Chordata; class Aves; order Passeriformes; family Thamnophilidae; genus Hafferia; species Hafferia zeledoni. Next base: position 4,302,412 of record JAWWEV010000001.1, read on the forward strand.
GTTGGCCCTCCAGAGGTTCCATCCAACCCCAAACTGTTCCATGAAGAGAGGAAAGAGAGAAAGAGAGAAAGAAAGAGAGAAAGAAAGAGAGAAAGAGAGAGAGAAAGAAAGAGAGAGAGAAAGAGAGAAAGAAAGAGAGAAAGAGAGAAAGAAAGAAAGAAAGAGAGAAAGA
>JAWWEV010000001.1:4325696-4337336 GCA_035583235.1 Hafferia zeledoni
CACCGATCCATCCCCCGGCGAGCGCGGGCGGCCTCATCCCCCGCCAAGCCGGCTCCGCGCCGGGCGGGCAGCGATCGGCAGCGCCATGCCATGCCCTGCCCTCCCTCCGCGGCGGGAGCGGCAGTCCGGCACGCACGGGCAGCCCTGCGCCCCTCCGGCCCTGACTCACCGGCGGCGAGGGCGGCGGCGATGATCACCCACGCCGCTCCGGGCCGCCCCGCGGAGCCTCCGCCCGCCGCCATCTTCCAGCCGCCGCCGCCACCTCCTCCCCGCGGCGCCCCCATTGTCCGCCCCCGGCCGCCCGCGGGCCCGCCCCCCGCCCCCTGCCCCGCAAGCCCATTGGCCGCCGCCGCTGTCACTCACACACACACCCCCCAGCGCGCTGCTCGCCCCGCCCGCTGCCCCGCGGGGATTGGGCGCGGGAGCCGTCAGTCAAGCTCAGCTGACCTATGAGCGTGGGGAACGTGTGGTCCCGCCCCGCCCTGCTGGGTGCGGTGTTGGCGCCCCCCCGCGGGTGGAGGTGCAGGAGCTGCGGGCGGTGAGTCCCGGGGAGTCTCTGGATCATTGGATCGATGGATTATTGGATCGATGGATCACTGGATCGATGGATCACTGCATCGTTGGTTCGCTGGATCATTGGATCGCTGCGTCATTGGATTGCTGTATCATTGGATCGCTGGATCATTGGATCATTGCATCGCTAGATTGCTGGATCATTGGATCATTGGACTGCTGGATAACTGGGTCATTGCATCGCTGGATCATTGTATCACTGGATCATTACATCGCTGCATCATTGGATTGCTGCATCATTGGATCTCTAGATCACTGGATCGCTGCATCGCTGGATCGTTGGATCGCTGGATCATTGGATCGCTGGATAATTGAATCTCTGGATCACTGGATCACTGGATCATTGCATCGCTGGATCATTGGATCACTGAGTCAGTGAGGCTGGAAAAGAGCTCTGACATCATCGAGTCCAACCTCTGACCAAACACCAGCTTGTCAACCAGACCACGGCACTGAGCGCCACATCCAACCTTTCCTTAAACACCTCCAGGGACCTGGACTCCACTGCCTCCCTGGGCAGCCAATTCCAATGCTTAGCGAGCCTTTCTGTGAAGAACTTCCTCCTAATGTCCAACCCAAACCTCCCCTGGGCGCAGCTTGAGGCCATTTTCTCTTCTGCTGTCATTTATTACCTGGGAGAAGAGGCCAAACCCCACCCAGCCACGACCTCCTTTCAGGGAGCTGTGGAGAACGATGAGGTCACCCCAGAGCCTCCTCTTCTGCAGGCTGAACACCCCCAGTACTCCCTCAGCCGCTCCTCACGGGTCTGCCTCAGGCTCTGGTGCTGCCCAAGAGTTAACCTGCTGTGCCAAAATTTTATCCAAGTGCCTTTGGAGGCACCGACCATCCCAGCTGGCATTAAATCCATCTGGAAACAACAGCCAGTCACACACACCAATGGAGTTGTGCATCCCTTAGCCAAGACACCCAGAGGAGTTGTGGGGTGGCCGTGACCCCCAGGGACCGCAGGGTCTGATCCCAGCACAGCACGGTGTCCTGGGCACTCCCAGCTACACGAGGCTCAGCCTGGTATTCCAAAGGGAAAGGACAGTGTGCTCCTGCAGCACTGCTTTAGTGCCCCAGCCTCTGGGGGCATTGGCAAGCCTTGAGTTCACCCAGGGGCACTGGCCAAGATGTGCTCATCCTAAGGGAAGGGGGAGAGCTCTGCTGCAAGCACAGGGGTGATTCCCGCTGTATCCACCAAGATCCTCTTGTTTTCAGGAGCCTGTTTCGGTGTGTGCTGCCTGTAAGTGCAGGCTCCTTCACAAGTTCTGCTGCTACACCAATCACATCACCACCTTTGCCTTTTGCCTGGAAATACCTGCTTGAAATTTCCCTCGCCTTGCTGACCGGGCTCCCTGCTGTTACACACCCCCTGAGACCACACTTTCATCCTTCCTTCCTTTTCCCCCCTTGCTTTTGGGAACCTCTTCTTAAGTGTTTCTTCTTTTCTTAAGCTGTCTATTTTAAACAAGTGGCACAAGCTGAGTCATATCACAAGGCTATTGCTCACTGCATCCCTGAGACTTCACAGGCCTGTGGTGTGCTCTGCTCCTGCCCAGTGCTCCACAGATGCCAGTCCTCTCCCAGACACCTGTGCCACCAGTTTCTCTGCTGCTCTCCAGCCACCTCATCACACCTGCAGGTGAAAGAAGCCACAGGAAAGCCCTGCTCCCCTGTGCCATGTTGAGGAGGGCCACGACAAAGCAAACTCCTGCAAAAACACAGGCAGATGATTTTTCTTCCAGCTGTGATGCAAGATGCCAGGTTACAGTTCTTGTGGGATTTAAAATGGATCAGCTCAAGCATTCATTATTTACACCCCGTGGGGAAGATCTGGAGCGTGTTCCTCAGCTAACCATTGTACACATTTGCCAGGTTACCAGAAATCCAGGGCAATAATTGGGAATAAATATCAATAACACAGGGAATGACCACCTTGTTTGCTTGATACCTCATTTAGTCCCCCTGAATTGCCTTAGAGGTGAGTCTTTATCAAACTCATCAATATCCCTGCTTTCCAAATGGAGCAGAAATCCACACACAGTGATAACCCTCTCACCCCAAGCCCTTTTACCTCAATAGTTCCTCAGAACTCTTCTTTTCCATGGAAATTCCACTCGGTCTTACAGCTCTCCTCAGTGACTGGAAGGGCTCTACCAGCATGGAAGCACCTCAATATCCAATATCAATATCCAGAATTCACTGTTTACCTTCAAGTCATTCAGTACTGCACAGTTTAAAAATGTTCAGTCCTCTGAACAGGCCAAGCTTTACCTTTCCAGGCATTTTTGCAAGATAGTAAACCTAAAGCTGTTTTTTCTTAATATTGCTTTTTTCTTATTCTGTCATTTATTGTCCTCCACAGAGCTTACACATTCCCTTTTTATGTACTCATTAGCCCAATTTGGCCACACTTGTGCCCCTTACCAGAGGATTCCTACACTCTCCCTTCCCTGACAGAGCTGACCATGATGTCACAGGTACAGACCCACAACTGCCCTGTTTGCTGTGTGGTGACACAGCTGTTCCATACAGAAAACATCTGGGATAGTCTCTGCTCTGCTTGCAGCAGAACATTCTTCACCCAGACAGATATGATCAAATTATTCTCTTCTATTTCCAGAGAGGAAACAGGGTGCAGGAACAACTTAATTTCTCCTGAGGAACGTGTATTGCATTTGTATGCTAAGATATGTGACTATTACAGTTATGTCATGAAGAACTGGGAACACTTCTCGGAGTAACCTGTTAAAGGAAGAGCCTGCAAGTTGTACCACACAATTCCCTGACTCACCTCCTCGCCCAGCTCCCTGAGAAGGTAAAATACACCCAAGTACAGGTGTAGTTCCTGCTGTTCTTTTCCCTCCTAGATATGCAACTCTGCCTATCAGTAATACCGATATTTACTGGATTTCTTAGAAATTCAGCTCACTTAGCTGGCAACAAACTAATTTTTTTCTGTCTGCATATGGAGAGCTGGGGAGTTGTTACTTCTCTTCATGCCAAATCCATTCCCTCAGAGAAGCAGCAGGGACAGGGCAGGACTGCTCAGACCACAGCAGATTCCTGGCTGGTTTTTGAGCTTTCTGACACACAGCACCATCAACATTCAGTCTCACAACAGAAGGAAAAACATTTTTGTGTCTTTTTTGGGGTATTTTTTTGCTTATGCTTATCACAAAGAGATCTAAACCAGTGTTTGTTGCTGGGAAAGAGGCTAAATAATTCTTTTCATGGTTGCTGTTTATGTTAGAAATTCAGACCTTTATTATCCTTCTGTTTTGGAGAAGTCTCCAGTAGCTTAACAGAGACAGCAAGCAGGATTATGATGCAAAAAACCCCAAAATAAAATAAAGGCAATATCTTCTAGGAGGAGAAGCAAATATATTCAGACTTGTTTTAAATTTTTTAGGGGTTTGATTGTTTTTTATTTAGCCTGCATCTCTGTTACTCCTAGAGGAACTGCACAGTAGACATTGCTTAGTGTGCAAAGGGATGCATTTCTGCAAAAAATACCCCTACCAACAGGGTCATTTTGAATCAGTGAGAGAAGAACATGAGAGAGAAAGAAAAGAAACAGGCTCTATTTGTACAAGAAAGTATGTGTGTCTATTACAACATTACTTTTTCTTCTGCAAGTTGGGAGAAACTGTGACTGGCAGATAATGCCACATTCACGTTTACTCTGGTGAAATAGAAATGCAGTGGTTCTTTCAAAATTGAGAGCTGGCACAGTAGTTGTACATGGCCCTTGGAAAGTTTGGAAATTGTTTTTCACACAATCACAGAATTCTTAAGGTTGGAAGGGACCTCTGGTGACCATGCAGTCCAACCTCCCTGCCAAGAGTGGGTTACACAGGAATGTATCCTGGTGGGTTTGGAATGTCTCCAGAGAGGGAGGCTCCATGCCCTCCCTGGGCAGCTGTTCCAGTGCTCTGCCACCCTCCATGGAAAGTTCTTCATGTTGAGGTGAAATTTGTTGTGGTTTAGTTTATGGCCATTGCTCCTTGTCCTGTTGGCACCACTGAAGTGAGTCCGGCAACACCCTGTTGACAACTCACCTTTGAGAAATTTTTATGTGTTGATGAGATCCCCTCTCGGTCTTCTCCTCCACAATTGTACTTTTCCATAATTTGATTAAGAAGAATGTTTAGATCACCTACTATGCAAGGATAAGTGTTCTGAGGAAGACTTATGGTGGAAAAGGATGCTAATGATGAGCTATTCCAGTGCTGAACTGGCGCTACAGAACAATTTGTGCCACGAGTATTCTTGATAATCTTGATGTACAAAAAAGCCCATGAAATGAAAGCAATTATTTTTCCCACCTTCCGCCTACCTTCTTGGAATATAAGATGAATTAGTTTAGTCGCTGTTACCGCCGGGAGCAGAGCCACTACCCCTCCAGCAGCACGGAGCACCGGGAAAAGCAGGACGGGAATATCGGTCATGCCATGAAGGGCGGGCGGAACATCGGAGTGGTCCTGTGGAAGGGAGAGACACAGCTTTACATGGCGGCTCGTTGGTCTAGGGGTATGATTCTCGCTTAGGGTGCGAGAGGTCCCGGGTTCAAATCCCGGACGAGCCCTACTTTTTTTTTTTCCCAGCGATGCATTCCCATGTTCTCCGCTGCGCTCCTCGGGCAGCACCCGGGCGTCTCCCGCGCACAGCGAAGGGACACGGACGGCACTTACAACGAGACTCTCTTTTAGCGCAAGACAAAGCGTTAATAACTCACCGGGGACGGGTCGCTGCGCTTCGCCTCCCAGCGGGCGCCGCTGCCCCGAATTTCCTCCGCCTTCCCACTGCCCTTCAGCGCGGAGCACGCGGAGCTGCGGGGGCTGCGCGGCCTCTCACCCTGGCACTGCTGGCGGTCCCGAGGCGCAAAACACGCGGGAGGGACCGCGGCAGCAAAAATAAGGGACACTGAAACGCCCCTTCCCAGCGGGCTCGTCCGGGATTTGAACCCGGGACCTCTCGCACCCGAAGCGAGAATCATACCCCTAGACCAACGAGCCGCTCTGCCTACTCTCCCCCGGCTTGGCAGTTCAGCTTTTCTGTCCCCTCCCACCTTTGTGTCCCCGCCGCCGCCCCGGAACACGCCGCTCCTCACCGGAGCACCGTTCCTCGCTCTTCCCGCTTTCCCTGCTCCTGGGCTAACTCCTGGCATCTCCCTGCCCCCGGCTCTGCTTGGCAGCCACGACCCCAGTCCCGCTCCATTCCCGCGCTCATCCGAGGGGCGCAGGAGCGGTCCCCCCACCCTCCCCTTTCCCATTCCCCTTCCCATTCCTGCTTCCATTCCCATTCCCATATTCCCATTCCCACTCCTACTCCTATTCCCATTCCCATTCCCTCTCCACGCCGGTGGCACTCGAAGCCGGGCGAGCTCATTCCCAAGGGATGGGAAGGGGGAGGGCAATGGGACACCCCCGGCCCAGGGACTTTGGTTTGTGCCAGGCCGCGCTGCGCCCCCTGGCGGAGCGGGCGGGAGTCCCGCACGGACCCGCCGCGATTCCCTGCGCGGATCTGTCCGCAGGATTGACCCCCGGGATTGATCCACGGGATTGACCCACGGGCGGGAGAGAGGCCCACGGCAGCCACAGGCACTGCTTTTGGTCTCTGAGCCCCCCGCATGCTGCTGGTTTGGATCCCGCCTTGTCCCTGATGGGGCGCATCACTCTGTCCTGCCATGCTTCCCCCCTTGTGTTTCCATTCCACTGCATCCCAGAGCTTTCAAAAACCCCTATTCCTCCCCTCAGTTATTGCTCTCAGTCTTCACCCTTCCTATGCTTTCTTGTGGCTCACAGTAGTTTAAACTCGGTCCAGCCAAAAGCAACCACAGGACAAAGACCACAGACAAACACGACTGCACTCTCTCCTTGCTCTGAGGCTTCCTTCCTCTCTCCACTTCTTTATTCCTCAGTTTTCCATCCTCACCCCAATATAAAGGTCTTCTTTTCTATAACGTTCCTGCTTTAACTTTTTTTTGGTTTATCTTTCAGGCACCATCCATGCCAGAGGGATTGCATGAATTATATCTGGCTTTTCCTGCCGAGAGGATTTCCCTGTCTGTCCAGGTGTGTTTACAGCTGCCTTTACACACATCTGGAAAAGATGCTCTCCTGAAATTGCTCTCTCACCTGGCCTGCAGCCGGGGTGAGGTTGGTGAGACAGCAGCACCCTGAGAGCTTTATGTGGGTGCCTGCAGGGAAGAAACAAACCTCTTTCTTCCCTCTGTAAAGGAAGAAACCTCTGTAAAGCCATCAGGGATGAAGATGGTGATGCAACTTCTGGCCCAGAAAGTCTCTAAACTGTTGGCTGCCAGAAGCTGGGAAATCTCACAGGAAAGATGTGTTGTTATTATACTTCCCAAGGATGCTGTTGGAGAAATGGCAGTAGACTAGATGGCTCTGCTTTCTTCTGTTCCCAGGTACCTGCAGGGTTAGGGCAAGAAGTGTGGGACTCTCTTGTCCCAAGGAACACATTCCTTTGTGATTGAGCACATTGGTTATGGCTGTTCCTGAAAAATAAACCCCACAACACATTAAATGAAAATGTTAAACTTTTCTAGTGGCAGTGGAAATCCCACCCCTATTTTGCTGCTACCAGCTCTCTCCATCCCTCCTCAGACTTCTTCGTCTTTCCAGGAGGAAACAAAACACAGACTTTTTTGTTTGCTTTGCTTTTATTCCATCATTTATTTCTTCTGTTTCTCCCTTGGGTTTCCATTCCCATGCTCAGGACACACATACACATTCTTTAAACAGGCACACATAGATCTGTATATACAGTAAGGCACAGTCCTCACATACAGATGGGACACTGCTGAGAGAAGAAACAGGGTGCAGGGAATGATTGCAGCCTGCCCTGGCACACAAGCTCTAACAACCAGATTAAAATGGATTCAAAGGCAACAATGCTCCATGGCCTGGCTCAAAACGATGTTGGAGGTTGTGTTTGCCAACAAGCCCACGCACTGCAGGAGGGTCCATGCCACTGGCTCTCAGCAAATGTCACCTCAGTGCTCTCACCTGGGAAAAAGGAAGGCAAGGCACAGAGCCTCTTCTTTGCTCATGATTGTAGAGCTGGTGGACAAAAAGGGGATATCCCACAAAACCCTCAGCAGTGTTATTGGGGTCACCATGTATAGGGGTACCCAAGTGTAGGGGTCAGCCCCTTAATCCCGAGCAGGGGCGCAGCGTGGATTGACGGTCAGAAGAGCTCAGGCACAGCAGACATCAGAAGGCTTGATCAGAAGGCTCACAACTTAGAGAGTTTATTGAAGATAGATAACAGATCCTGATAGCTCATAGTAGTAGTAGATAGTTCCCAGAAGTTCCTATTACATCATCTCTCTTCACTCAGTAACATCCACACTTCTTATACCCTCTCACATCCAACATGCCACTACATTATTGGTTAACCAATTCACCTTACATACACCACAGCCTCTCACTGGCTATAAGCCACACACACACTGCAGGTAGCTCTGTTCTCTTTAAGGTTGCACTCCAAACACCTTTCCCTAAGGGATGCACTCACTGTCACCCCGCCCCCCCTCCCAGAGTGTAACCCAACACTGCTGTGTTGCAGAGCCCATCTGAGGACAGCTGTGCTGTGTGAAACGCTTGTGCCTGTCCAGACAGACAGGGACTATTAAGCCTCTGACCCTGCTCAGCTCAGTGTTGGCTAGAAGGAGCTTTGGGATGGATGAAGAGGGCTGGTTCTGCCCTCAGTCTCTGCAGGTATTTCTTGCTGTCTCCAGTGAGCCAAAGCTTGTCCACAGTTCCACATCACGCTGTGGACATGAGCCCCATGGTCTTGAGCCAGGGCAGGTTTTCATTCAGCATGGCAAATACAGCTTCAAGCACTGCTGTCAGGAAAATGGTCAAGTGTTATCTATCTTTCCCCAAATAACTTGGTATGGGCAACCAATAGTCTCAAGATGTAAGTCCCTTGACTTTTGGTTTGGCAACTGCCAGCCCAGACTTTAACTAGTACCCCAAGAGTGAATGCAAATCTAGTCCAGTGTTAAGTACTGGGGAGGGGCTGGCTGGCTGACCTTTGCCAATGCAGTCAGTCAGGCCATACAGCTGGAAACTCAGCCAGATCTTTGACCTCCACAAATTAATTGGCTGCTTCCTGTAAGCCAGGATGCTTTTTATCCTGAGTGTCTCTCGGTGGCCCCACACTAAAAGTTGAAAAAAAGATTGGATAGGAAGTGAGAAAGACTGATGGACAGGCAGTCCTTCTAAATCTGGACTGGAGCACAGAGCCAGATAAGAAAACTTGCCCTGTTGACCCACTCAGCACATCTTTTCTTTGTATCCAACCTGCTTGGTTGTCACTTTCCAGCAGCACTTAAACACCCCGAAGTTGAAGCACAGAGAACCTCCCAGCCTGCCACAGCTGGCTGTGTCACAGATCAGCCAGCTCACCCCCACTTCAAAGGGATTTTGAGGTTGTGTCATCAATGTCCCAGGAGTTTTCCCTGTGTTCAGGGTTCACATTGTCTGCCATAGAGCACATATGGAGAAAACATACTGTTTCCTACTGTCAAAACATGATTTGCTGAAGTTTAAAAACCCAAAGTATTTCAAAAGAAGCTACCAAAAAGGCACCATACATGTGTGTATGTAACTGATGAACTTCATCTAAGACCAATGCAGGGGAGAAGAAAAAGACTTTTTGGAGCAGGATGAAGGAGCAGAGGGACCAGGGATGGTGGTGATTGTTGGCTCCAGGACAGCAGGTATCAGGTCTCTCAGTCCCCAGATATCACTGAGGAACATCAGCCAACACCTGAGTTTTGAACTCTGAAGAGATTGCAAACCAGTCTGTCGTTTCAGCTGTCCCAAAATATGATGGTACAAAGCAGAGAGTCAGTGAGTATCCACTCAGCTCTGTGACGAGTCTGGACCTCAGGGGGTATCTGTATTCTGCTCCTCTCCTGCCACTGACGGTTTTTCAGCAGCTTCGACCTTGGCTGGGTTAGATGGCTCCTATTCACATGTTGAGTCTCCTCTGCCCTGATTGGGTATGTCCTTTTGAGAGGGGAAAAGTAAGGAAATAATGAAAAATAATCGTGGTCTAAGTAAATACAGTGTGTCCTGGGTACTTTGGTAGTTTCTGTGCTGGGAGGCAAAGGCAGCTGAGCACGAGCCTCCTTCCTTCAGTTGCTCCTTGCCAAACCAAGTGAGACATTTCCTCAGGCAATGTTATCAGTGGTTACAGAATACATAAGAAGGTAGACGGAATAAGCCCAGCTTTAGCCAGTGGAAATCCTTTTTTATTTCAAGTGGCAAATGTGTTTCCATGCTTCCAGGGCTGACCATGAAACGGGTGTGTGCAATCATTATTTTTGCTGGCAAAGCTAACAAGCTAAACACATAGAGAATATACAGGTACACGTGTCTATACACAACGTGTGCTCACGTATAAATATGTGTAAGTGAGGAGGCAGATTGACATACATGGCTGCTGCTGGGGAAATGTGCTTTCTGCTGTAAGTACTTTCAAATTGCTTTCAAAACAGCCTCTCCATTATACTGCACCCAGAATCAGCTTTGCTTTTTTTGCCATCTTCCTCCCTGTAACAGCACCCAGGAGGGCTGGTGGTTTTGAATGCTCTGCCTCGCAGCCCCTGCAGGTCTGGGATTTGAGACTTTTGACATGTGGGGAGCAGCAAAATTGTTGTTGTGCTCTGTCACAGTTGCCATTGTCATTAATAGCAAAACCCTCTGGTGTGTGAGGAGGCCTCATCACGCTGACCCACCTTACCTGTGTGCCACGGTTACGCTGTGCCCTGGTCCTGTGTGGCTAACGGTGAAGGCTCACTGGTAGTCTCTAACCCCACTGCATCCTGCAGTGATTCAGGAGCCAGTGGTGTTTCTTCAGTGTCTGATGTTCTCTGTGTGTCTGTGCTCTCACTGGTTTCCTTTGCTTCAGCTTCTTCCTTCTCCTTGTCCCCCTTTTCCTGTTCACCAGCAGTGCCTTGCTGCTCTTCTCTCTGGGGACCCTCACACACCTCCTCCTTTCCAGAGGGAGGCTGAGGAGAGTTCTCCTTCCCTGGGGCATCATGACACACTTCCTCCTCCTTTGTATCCCCTGTGTTGTTCTTGCAAGGAGTCATTTCCTCTGCCTGTTTTTCCCCTTTTTCTTCATCCTCTGATCTGCTGGATCCTCTCCTTGATGGAGGCTTCTCATCAGACCCTGCCTGTTTCTCTTGGTCATTGCTCCCTTTTAATTCATCCTCTGACCTGCTGGATCCTCTCCTTGATGGGGACTTCTCACCAGACTCTGCCTCTTTCTTTTGCTCTTTGCTCCCTGTTTCTGCCTCTTCTGTCTTTCCATTGGGCCCAAAGACCTCATCTTCCTTGGCACCATTTTCTGGAGAGGAGATGTTGACCACTAAGTCTTCCCCGTCTCCGTACTCGGACAGAGACCTTCGGAACCTCCTGGAGGGGGGTCTGCGCTTTATTGACCCTCGTGTCCGCACCTGGGGGGCAGGAAAAGCAGACATGGTGGTACTGGGAAGCAGGAAAGCACAGCAGAGGAAAACATGGGCCATTTAATGGATACCCTGGGGACTTCACTTTTCCTGCTCTGCTACTGAGAGATAAGGAGAAGATGGTTCCCAGCTGCTGAGAGGCTACTTTGTAGGGCAAGCAGCTCCCTAATATAATAACCCTTCCTTCCTTGTGTAAAGATGGTGCCAGAGACCATTGTCCCAATTTACACTGTGACTCCTTGTCCAAGTTAGACCCCTAAACCCAAGGATGCTGCATCCATTACACAGATGCTGCTGACTTTGGATGTCCCAACCTTTTCAACTCTTGGCAGTTTGGTGTTCAAGGAAGGAATTCTGTACTACATTTGATAATAGAATCATAGAATCGATTGGGTTGGTTGGAAAAGACCTCTGAGATCATCAAGTCCAACCTCTGGTCCAACTCCAGTCCCTTTACCACATCATGGCACTCAGTGTCATGGCCAAGCTCAGTTGAAAAACCTCCAGGGATGGGGAATCCACCCCCTCTCTGGGCAGCCCATTCCAATGCCTGA
>JAWWEV010000001.1:4381094-4395258 GCA_035583235.1 Hafferia zeledoni
ATGATGTTGTAGAGAAATCGTGCTCTATTGTCTACATAAAACTGAATCTTCAAAACTTTCAGATATATTTCAGGAACTCAGCAGTTGTGCATTCATTTCACTCTCACTCCTTGTAGGTGGAAGAAGATCCTTGGTGATGCTGACACGGAAATGAATTACTTTGGCTGTTTATGAAGGATTTATTTTTCTGTGTATTGTAGAGCTGAACTGATAATACAGTAAATCAAGCACCTCACATTGTTAATAAGCATATAAAGCAGATATAAATTCTCACTAACTTGAATCATGTCATACTAAAAAACCTTTGTGCATAAGCCATAACTAAATTTTATTCACTGGATGTGATTCTGGGAAGGTCTGACAGTCTGCATTCAGAAATTCACTGGAGTCTAAAGGATGAGTCCAGCTCTAAAGCTTGCAGTGCCTTAGTTAAATAACATCTCTTTGTGAGCACTCTCCAATTCTGTTTTATTTTTAATACCATTTAGTTTCTAATTTTATGGCAAAACACCACAGGATGGCTCAGTGGAATGGAAGGCACTGCTTGTATTGCAATGGTAAATGATGTGCTGAGTTCCCACATCCTGTTAGGAATTTTTTTTTTGCTTGCCATTGTTTAATTTTGGTGCCTCCATTGAATGTGCTGTAGAACACAGTTGTATTTATGCAAGCTGTGTGTTTACCTCAGGATGAGCTCTGGTAACTCTCCAGCTGGCCCTGACCCTTTCAGAGGAGCAGGTTGGTAATACCTCAACTATCTGACTTGGATACAAGAAGAAGAGTGGCTTGTGGATTAAGTGAGACTGTTTTAAGGGATAAATGTTTCCTGATCAGGATTCTGTAATCTTCAGCCTTGTTAGTCTGACCCAAGGCAGTGTAGCAGCTTTTAATGCCCTCAACAGCAGAACTGAGCAGATTTTGGGGTTTGGGAGCCTTACACAACAGTTTTCACACCCAGAAGTGAAAAAGAAGCAATACAGTATGACACACATGATTCATGATTTGTAGAGAATGAAAATTAGTGAAAGGTGTGCATAATTAATTCTGTGTTAAATTAAGCTGCTCACAACGGCAAAAAGTCCAAATTAACACCTTTTTACATCTCTCATCTGCTGTGACTAACAAGCGTTTCTGAACATTTAAGTTGATTTTACAATGAGCAGGTACTACCTAGTTGTAAAGATATTACCTAGAGAAAAGAATGTGAGAATTCAGACTCCTTAGAGCCAGATTAATATATAGAACAGTGGGATTTCTCATGGAAAAATCCCTGCATCTTAATGTTGCTGTTTTATCACTCCAAATACTGGAATGATTGTGAAAATATTTGTTATGTAACTTATTAAGTTTTCTTTCTCTGTAAGGGGAAGGTACTTTTTACTGTTCTACTATTTTAAAACCAATTTAGGATAAAAAAAACTTAGAATATGGAAACAATTTAAGTTAAACAGGTAACACTTGTAGTTAATATGAAATTGAAAAATATTTTTATATAAGGCATGACAGTTGTGGAAACTCCTATGAATCTCTGAGATGGACTCAATCCTTACTATGAGGACACCTGAATGCATTACATGTCACCCTGTAACTTCTCATGTGTGTCTGATGATGCTGGGCTTTTGTTAAAATTAAAATATTTTTTGACAAGTGGTGTCAAGTGGTTGTTTATTGCATGTTACAGAGTCCCTCTCTCCCTCCTGCTCTCTCTCACACAAGCCCTCTCTCCTCAGCATTCTTGTTTTGTTGTTGCTCTCAAGTCTTTGATGCTTGCAGGGCTAAAGGGGGGAACATCCCTATTTACACCTGGATGAAATAAGCATCTTTGTGTTTCCCTTTGCTTCCTGTGCTAACCCTGTGAAAAGGGACACAATAACAGTGGAGTTTGTGAAGGTGAACACAGGGAAGTCTTACTGGATTATCCTTTCTGGCTGGAGCTCCTGCATTTTGACATGACCATAGGCAGGTTATCAGCCATCTCCAGGAAGGCTCCAGCACATGTTAACAATTAATTTGAGAGACAAATACCATAATTCTGAACATTCCTGCTTCTTTTTCCAGCAGCTTTTATTGCTGAGCAGGACCTCCTGTGGCCTGGGATGTTCCTCTGGTCAGCTGGGGTCAGCTATTCCAGCTCCTGCATCCCCAGACTCCTTCCTGGTAGGGCAGGGGCTAAATAATAACTAAAGCATTGGGGTGTTATCAGGGCTGTTTAAAGGACAAATTCAAAACACAGCCCCAAACAACTCCATCCCAGCCAAAACCAGTACACCACCCTCAAAAGCACCACTTCCATGAGGCTTGCTTTGTGCCTGGTTGTCTCCTCTCACTAGTACAAATTGCCAAGGCTTTTCTGATTGTGACTGACTGGAAGGGCTTTTTTTCTGTAACAATCTTACACAGTTTTGTCATACTACTGCATTTTATTGGAACAATTTTAGATCATCCAAATCTCTTCACATTTGGAATTTCAGAGGACCCCAACCAGGTGTTTTCTGGGGGAAGGGGTGCATAACAGAATGGTTAAACTACATGTACAGACCTGGATTTGAGGTTTTGATCAGATGAGAACTACATGAAGTGGTATCTGTGCATCTCATTGAACGTTTTTGTGTGGTTTTATGTGTAGAAGTGGAATATAAGGCAGATCAGGGTATCACCTTCCCCTAGTGATAGGTGTGTAAATGTTAACATCACAATTTAGGAAAGCCATCAGCTTGTCCTGCTTTTCCTCTCCTCTTCTCCCTGTGTTGTGTTTGGCTCATTGAGGAATTTGCTTATGAGCACATTTCCTTTTTTCCTAATATCCAAAAGCAATATAATGGCTTAGAAGAAAAGAGGCCAAGCATAAGAAGTTGGTAAAGCTGTAAACAATAAATCAATGTGTCGATTTCTGGCTGTGTGTCCTGTCCCAGGGCACCCTTGGAGTGTCAGAGCATGTTCTGGATAGCAGGGAGGTCAGCACCATTCCTGGGGAGTTGAGTACCTGCATTCATGGATGGGAATCACACCCAGGATAACTGGGGGCACCTCACTAAGTCACAGGATGTTTGTTACCTGGGCATCTAATAAGGATAATCACAACCTGTCTCCAATGATAGTCATGCTCCTCCTTCTTCCTCCTCCAAGTTCTTCCATCTGCTAATTGATATGTTTGTGTTTCTACTTCTTGATTTTCAGTTTCTTTCTTATGTTTTAATATAAGTGTTGTGCCCCACAGGTTCTTGCAACATGCTACACCATTATAGACCAGGTCTTAAGTGTATCAGGTATCCATTTAATCCCTTATTCAGTTCTCTCTGGATTTAATTTCTTGGCTATTTAATGTTGTGCCTGTGATCTTCCCAATAAAAGAGAGGTAGCTCAGTCAGAGTATCAGATTAACACAAAAAGTATTAATCACAAGTGAATGGATTAATTTGTTTTCAAAAGGTTTTTCCTGAGTAAAAGCACTGAATGTAGATTAAAAATCCAATAAGCTGATATATTATTGTTGAACACAAGGGGGTGCCACAGACTTACACTCGGCTTGAGTGTTAAATGTTTAATACTTAAACGTGGTTATTGAATTCATCATAACTCAAAGATGCTGGAAAAGCAAACGACGGGGGCATAATATGAACAAATTCTTTTTCTACAGTGCTTTACATTATGAATGTTTCCCTCCATAAACACAGCAGCCTGCTGGCTGTGGGGAAAAAGGAAGCATTCATCACCTTTTTGTGTTTTGTAATCATTTTGTGCTATGGAGAGCCAGAAGTAATACCCATGAAAATGATTTAAAGGGTTTTAAATTAAGAAACTCTCGTAAAGGAAATGGAGACATGTACAGACAGCCTCAAACATCAGCTGGGAGCAGCAGCCACCTCCAGACTCAACAGTGCTTATTTCTGCCAGCATGAGAACCCAAAGAGAGAGTGTTCATCAGCGTGACGGTGCTTTGGCTCAGGCTCATTGTCAGCTGAATTAAACCACTTGACTCTGATTTGTAATTCCCAACAGCTGATTAATCTTGGACTCTTCACGTGCCCCCTGGGCCCTCTGCAGTGATTGGGGCTGCCTGTGCTGATGATGTGCAGGTGTTTGGGTGCTGAGGGAATGCTGGGAAAAGTCTGGAGCTTTACCTCTGTCTGGGCATTGTGTCAGAGCTCAGGCTCTCGCTGCTTGCCTGATTCTACTGGCCTCAGACCTGCCTCGGCTGTGGTTCACCCTGACTGCTGAGACACAACCTGCTCTTGTTGTCCAGGTAGTGTGGGATTGTGTGTCTTGGTGTTAAGGCCACTGCTCTGCTCTTCCTGCCAGTCCTTGGTGCTCCCTGTAATTGTGTTTTGCCTGCTGGGAAGCTCAGCCCATCAGCTCCTCGTGCAGGACTCCTGGAGTTGCTCCCAGGGCTTTTTGACTTAAGAACTTTTGTGTCTAGAGGCTTCCTCAGAGTTTCTGAGTTGAGTTACTGTGTAAGACAATTACATTGTTATCCTCATTCATCCTGGGTGTAGTGGTTAATGATCTTCATAGCCTGGTTTTCTGTGGAATCAAAGCTTAGGTCACATATTGTCTGGATACTTGTTTTTGTCAGGTTTGTTTTTACTCAGTTGGATTCAGGTTTGAAATGGGAAATCTGACCTTGGAGATACCAAGTCCCTTTACATGTCATGACAATTGGGAGCTCAGGAGAGGAAACGAAACCCAGTTCATGTCTATTAAAGTTACAAAAGCCATGAGTTTTAAAAATTTGAGTTTCATTAGTTGTGCTGATTGTAGAGCTGGAGTCTTCTGGTTGAGTGCAACCAGATACCCATTTAGTATCTGAGCAGGTGAAATTTTGTATTATTTAGTGGATGGTGCATTTTAATCAAAGAACCTGATGGCTGGAATGATAATTACATTTTATCAATTCTGATAAAATAGTTCTGAGCTACTTTTTTCCCCTCTAGTTCTTCATATGCCATAGAAAATCCTTACCAATTCCCCACTATTATTTGCTTCTGATTCCTGCAGCTGTAACAGGATTATTTTGCACGGAATTTCTCCAGCCTAAACAAAAGAGAGGCCACATTCATGTTTCTAGATTGAGAGGCAGCAATTGTTTAGAGATAAGGAACTGAGAAATAATTGCAGTGTATGATTATAAGGACATTGTGCACTCCTTTCCTGTTGTCATTTAGCCAAAAGCAGCTGCCTAATCAAGCATGAATTGGATTTTTGATTTGTTTTAAAAGCTTAAATGAATTTCAGTTAATTTGGTTAAGTTTTCCCCCAGATGAGCATTTGAAAAGTGCAGTGTTGGGGGTGAAGAGGGGAAGGAAATTAAGAGACTTGTCACAGACCTTGAAATCTGGCTTCACAATCCTTTTATATTCATAAAAGGCATAACCTTACTGATGGGTTACATTCTGTACAGCCAGGCAAGGAAATACTGAAGGTGCTCTACAATTACAAAGAGTGTTCCCAGAAGGCATTTAGTGGCAAAGTCCCAGAATTTTGCTATGTATGCTGTAATGCAATTGGGGAAATTCACCTGCAATTAACAGGTGAAAATGATGATGCAAGAGAGAATAGTTTGAGTGGCCTAAAGGAAAAGGAGCTCATTCTTCCTCCTTAAGATATGACATAAGCAGTGGTCTCTTGAGTGCATTAAAAACCAAAATACTCCAGAACAGAGCATAAAGGCTTCACTGGGGAGGAAAGAGTTGGGCAGTACAGATTCAGTAGTCTCAAAATTGAGCATTCAAAGAGCATATATTTTAACTTTCCACTAACAACTCCTTTATAGGTTTCCAAACCCTTTGTTGCACTGAAAGTTTTAAGACCAGGAAACAGCTAGTCACAAAAATCCCCAAAATAATGGATAGCAACTTGTTCTTGCACCACACCAGGGGCTGTTTATTATCTCCCATAGGAAACATGTGCTCATGTTTGGCTTTATGGCTCTGCACAGGTGTTCCTTTTCATGTTTGGTTGGGGCTTTTTAACCTCTTGTTTCACGTGTCAGGGTTTCTGTCTGCGAGGAGTGGTGACAGTCAAGTGGATTTTCCTTGGAAAAGTAGTATTTTCATACACAGAGGGGAGCAGCTCTAAGACCAACTTCTGTTGCCTCCCTGTTGGGAGCTGCAAAGCCAGACCTGTATTTGGACCCTGCCTTCTTCCCAGCTGTCCCTTTGCAACGCTAGCAAAAGTGCAGGGCAGCGACTAATCCTCTTGGAATGCAGCAATTACCACTAAATAAGTATTAATTGCTGCATTCCGAGGGGATTAGCGCAGTTGAACCCAATTACGGCAAATCGAAGCTACAGTGCGAGGCCGGGCAGTGCATTGAGATGCAGTGAAGCAGAGCGGGGCTGTCACTCTGCAACGTTTTGTCAATAAAAATTGTGGGCTTACACACTATAAACAGCAGACCCTTTCTTTTCAGGGCATCAGTCTCCGGCGTGAATGGCAAGCCTGGCTGGAGGCTACAGGTTGCTCACCAGTGAAAATTGTTGCTTATTTAACACCCATTATCTTTGTGTGAACATTAACACCCATTATCTTTGTGTGAGCATCTCCAACAATGTTTTTACTACCTGTTGGGTGAGTTACGGCGCTGCCGAGTGTCCCTCCCTGCTGGAGCAGGGCCAAAGGCTCTGCAGTCTGCCTGGATTCTCCCACCCCCAGAGCTGGCCAGCTCCTCCATCAGGTGATGTTGGAATTAATTTTACCTAACTGTATCCAACAGGCTTAGGAGAGCTGCTGATAACCGGCCTGTTCTCAATCCCAGCAGTCTGCAGTGGTGATTACAGGCGTATCTCTGTGGTAGCAACGCAGGAGCCAGAGGGCAGTGTGTAGTTATGTTTTTAATCCTCAGCTTGACTGTGGTGCGGGTTTGTTTTTTAGTTTTCATTTATTTCCTGCTAAAACTGCAAACCTTGCTGCTTTTTTATTTATTTCCTTTTTTTAACAGCACAGTCAAAGCATAAGCAGTAAGCATGAAAAGGGAGTGCTTGAGGGGATGAACCAGCCCCTTGCATTAGAGCTGTTCCAGGGTTTCTTGTGTCCAGAGGAAGAATGGCATAAGGATGCACAAACCCAGCTGAGTGTGTACCTTGACTATTTCATGAAAGGCGTTATCCTTACAGATAATGAGCTGCACCTTAACCAGCATTAAACACACCGAGTTGTACTTGGGGACCACTTCAGTTCCCTGACCCCATTCTGTTTCAGCAACCACAGATCAAATGTTTGCAGTCTTCCCAGTGCAGGTAATTCTTGAAAATGCACTTTCCTCCACCCGTATGTTTAGATAAAGAGTCAGGTTTAGCTGAGAGCTTTTTTTTTTTTTTTCTTTTTTTAAACACAGCAGGGAGGGTTTTATGTTTCTGGTGTGGCCTTGTCTGTATTGAGAGAAATAGCTGCTGGTTCAGCTGCACTGAGCTTGGCATTCATTTGTAGCCCAGGGTTAACAAAGTTCTTAGATCTGAGTGAAGGGAGTAAACTGAAACATCAGTATGGTTTAAACTGTAAAAACACACGTGTAAGATTGTGGAACACAGAGTGTGGCAGGAGGTGCTGAAGGGTTTACTGTGCTGTGGAGTTCCTAAAGATGCCAACACTAGATAGGCTGGAAAGAAGGTGACTCTCTAAGCAAGTAATTGCAAGCTGTGTGAACACAGAAAAGCTTTTTCCCAGAGACCACTTCCCCTTTATCTCTTCCTGTAGTGCTCGACTGCGTGTGATTTGCATCTCCCATGCCATGCTCGTTGTGTGAATAACTCATCATACAGGGATGAGTGCTCTTCTGTGTACTTCCATTGTATTTAAATCATAATGATCAGCTTGCCTTATTTCAAAAGCTGAGGGATGGGGAGGTGAGAATTTCTAGGGCCACTGTCATGCAAAGCCGTTTTCTGACTCTCCCCACACTTCCAACTGAAGTCCATACACTTCATTTCTCTGACCTTTCCCTATCCAGACATCAAAACACACTGGCCCAACTGCTGTTCTCCCAGTGTGCCTGCTGTTGCCATTAATCTCCCTTTCTTACACAGCTCTTCATTTCTTTCCCTTACCTTTGGCCCCAGCTCTTTATTCAAAGTGATAATTTGCTGCCTTTCTGCCGAGGGAGAAGCCATGATCAATAACAGGAGGAGACAGGGGTCAGCAGAATAGTGATGAGCAGTGCCACCTGCTCCTCTGGAAATACCCAAAAATATCAATAACTAGGATGAGATTATTTTAGCTTTTGGATAAGGGGTCTGTGAGATTTTGGCAGCCTGCAGTGAGACCAGGGGTCTTTTTCAGCTCACTAATTCCTTGTTTCAGCCAATCTTCTGTTAGAGGTGGACAGAAAGGGCTTTATCCAGCTTGTGTTGGAATATTGAAGGTGTACCTGAGCACAGCCGTTTCTGGGGCTAATGGCACCTCTTTCAGGTTCAATGCATGGCAGTTCCCTTGGGCTGTGCTTTGCTTTCTGCTTTGTGGGCAGAGCCCATCTCCAACCTCTCTTTGGAGCTTCTGGGGGAGAAGAGCCACAAAGAAAATCCTCCCCAAGTCTGGGAGAGAGCAGAGGCTCAGCAGTGCTGTGTGGGTATCATAAATGGCATGTTGCACTTGGGTTTGGTGCTGGAGTAACAGTAGTTACTCAGGAGTTACTCAGGAGTTTGCTGGGTGGTGTTTTACTTCTAGTCATTTTTGCATTGACTGGCACAATACATATAATAATTACTAAATAGAAGGAAAAAACTTTGATATCAATGTATTGGCCTTTATTACTACAGACAGCAAAGATGATTTTTTCCCCCAATAAGTTCAATTTACTTTGCTTTTAAAAGATTTTAAATTCTTTCTTGATGTATATATAATAACTCTCAGCCTGCCATGCTCTTGGGAAATAGTTGTCACCAACCCTGTTCCTGTACCTGCTGGGGATGTATTTTAATGGGAGTGAGGCTGAACTTTAGGCCTTAAGGTTCATCTAAGTCACGTTTTCAAGCTTTTCTGATTCATAGTTGCTTTAAATGAACTTGTTAATAAAAGTGGAAAACTTTATTTATCCACATTTGAAAGGAGCACAATAATATGAGATTTCTTGGAGAGTGGGAGTTGCCCCCACTGTGTCCATTTGTATGATTTTCATGTAAACAGCCTCATGCTTTGCTGAGAAATGACTTGTCTAATACCTCCCTCTCAGGAAGGTTTAGGAAAAAACTCCAGATTTCACTTCTCTTACTTTCCTTTGGTTGTGCTGGGATATTTCTGTGCCCTAAGTGAATCCCACAGGGATGACACAGGCTCTGGACAAAACTGGAGCTCTGCAGGTGCTGACACCCTGTGGAAACACAAAGATGCCACGTGTTCACATCAAAAGGTGTGTTCCAAAGGGAGGTGCTGCTGCAGTGAGCCAGGCAGGGCCAGCTGAGCGGGTGTTTTGTGTCCTGGGGATGTTGCCTGCAAGGACAGAGCCCAACTCCCCCTGGTCTGTCCCCCCACAGCCACTTCCAGTTCCATTAGATTAGAAATGGAGCTTTACATCCACACCAGTTCAGCCAGTTCAAGAGTGACTATAACTTGCAGTTTGAAACTGCTGTTTACACCGTGTGCTGCACAGAGGGAACAGTTTCACAGATCCCTTTTGAAGTCAGGCCAAACTGGATACCAGACACAGAAATGAGCAGCTGATGACTGGGGGTGACCTGGGAACCATCAGACAAAGCTGGGGGAAGAAAAAAAAAAAAGAACAGCCCACTGAAAACCATCTTGCAAAGAGGAAGAGGGTGAATAAAAATACAAAAGGAAACCCCAACCATCACTACCAAGAACACAAACCTCAGTGGCAGAGGAAGCCAGCAGGTGGACTCCCAAAGCCCTCGTAGGAGGTGAGCAGCTTCCTGTGACAGCAGCAGCAGCACACGAGCAGAGCTGTGGAGGAGCCTCTTCTCCTCCCTGCCTGTGTCCTCCCGCTCCCCCAGCACCATGAAGTGGAGGAGCATCGCCATCCTCGCCGCCCTGCAGGCACAGCTCCCAGCCACAGGTAAGGCAGGCTTTGCTTTTCTGAGGAGCTGCCTCAAAACCCCCTCCAGGAAAGGACACGATGCCTCTGGGGTGGATCCACCACCATTTTGGCAGCAGGGAGGTATCTGCAGGAGCACCTCAGCCATGTCTGTCCTCCTCCTCCTCGTGGCTGGAATTGTGGCCAAGGTGGAGGATTTGCTGTGTGGAACTGCCCTGGGGCAGAGGGACCCTCTGGAGGGCTGGGATGAAGTGCCCTTTTCCTCCTGGCCAGCAGCTCGTGGTTAAATCCGGCTCTCAGCCCTCACCTGGCAGCTTTCCTTGCAGTTTAGGAGGGGAAATTTGAGACAATGAAAAAGTAAAAACCTGCACAGGAGAGGCTTTTAATTTCCTTAGGCACGATGAGAGCCGTGCTGGTGGCTGGTTTGCAGCCCTTGGCAGGTGGGAAACGGGGACACAGGTGGTGACAAAAAGATCAAGGACTCTCCTTTTGTGTCCCTGCACCAGGCACGGCACAAAGAAAAGCCATTTTTACCTTGGTGAGTTCACTCGTGTGTGGTGGCCCCACTCGGGCACAAAGAGAAGCAACTTCAGTGTGCACAAAACTTTGAGAGCCACGTTAAGTTTGGGAGGGAGAAATTTACTTTTTAGCACCAGAGTAGAACAAAACAGCAACAAAATTCCCAACTGGAGAAGGCCTCAGGCAGAACGTGAAGGAGTCAGGGCGTGTTTGAGGATGCATTAAACAAACTCCACCGGAAGAGTTTCACCCAGGACCCACACCCCAAACTGAGGAGCTTTGGTGACCGCCACAGACTTTGCTTCAGAGTTTTCTGGAAATGAGAAAAGAATTTTGCAGCAATTTAACACCAATTCAGATAATCTGTGGAGGTTCTGTTTCAAAGGAGTTTTGAGAGGGGTTTTGTGCTCTGTGGCTGCCCCTTCTGATCTTCTGTTCCAGCTCTGGGGCCTCTGTCCCTTCCTGGTACCCAAATATGATGCTGTGCTTGAACAGACTGTGCTGTTTATATCCTGGACATTGCTCTGTGTCTGCAGGTGCACACAGGGCTATAAAGGCACAGAAATTACTTCAGGTCTGCAAAAACACCTTCCTGCCTCTCCCCCTTTGGATCTGTCACAACATCAGCAGCTCAGGCCCCTGTTTGTACGTTTTCAGCAGAAAAAATTAACTGAAGAATACATAATGTATATTGCAGGTGGGTCAAGCCAACCCCACAGGGTTCAAATCCTAAACAATATTGGGGTCACGTTTCTAACCAGATACTCTTGGCACTGATTTGGAAATTGTTGCCTATGGATTTGAGGGAAAGCATTTTTCATGGGATACCTGTATTGGCTTGAAGAATAGTTTAGCCTGAGAGTGTAGGTAGAACAGAAGAAATATAGGCCAAAATGTATGGAATTGTTGCTACATTAGTGATGCAAAATAGGAACAAAAATGTAAAATTGCCATGGATTTAGTTCAAAGATGAGACAAAAAAAGGGGGTTCTGCTCAGAGCTATGAACAGAAACAAAGATTTTTCTGCTGCCTGGAGCGTTTTCAATCTTCCTTAGAGTTCACTTCTAGAGAAATAAGTTGGGGTTTTTTTCATAAAACAAGCTTAGAGTGGACAGATTCAAGGCTGCCTGTCCTTCCACTTCCCTGTGGTGTGTCTGTGCTTATTCCTCAAATGGTTGGCTGAAGATTAGCCAAGATCACCATAATTAGCAGTGATGAACTCACAAAGCCTTTCTTTTTGAGCTTCTCAGTACTGATGTAAATATGTCACACATGAGGAAAAAAACATTTTAAAGTAAGTAATTCTAGAGATGGACCATGAGTTCTGATGCAGATTTTGAGTTATTGACACCAGGCCACAAATTTCAGAATGCTCAAATTTGACTTTTGAGCAATTCCAGAAGAAAGCCCTGTCATATACACATTTAATTTTCCTTATTTCCCCCTTCAAAGGCACAAAAGGTACATTTGGAATTTTAGATGAAGTTCTTCTATAACCTTTATTAAAAAGTGCAAAAAAATTAATAATTTGAATTTGTGAGCGGACGACTCTGTTATCACGATATTCATTGAGGTATAAAGAGAATATTAAAATACTCTACCCAAATATCACAATTAAAATGGCAAAACCTTCATACCATTTATAGAGCTTTGATAGCAATAAAACACTTCTTTGGGAACGCTGTGGAGTTGCTCCCCTGGCGTTTTTTAGGCTGAGATGGCCCTTTGGTTTGTACAAACACACACCACATAATGCCTAGAAACAGTTTAAGAGCAGCCCTTCCCTGGTTTTCACTTCTTTACAACCCCACTTTTCTCAGAACTCTCTGCTGCCCAGAACTGGTCAGTGGCCTGTTTTTTGCTGACCTCATGGAAACTACATCATGTCAGATATGACTTGCCCGGGTTATTTTCACGGTGTTTTGCTGCTCTGCATGACTGTACCCTCTGCCCTCTGGGTGCCAGGGTGCCTTTTTGCAGCCACTTCACGGAAAGGTGATGGGTCTTGGTGTTAATTTGGTCCTTCCCTTCCATCAGAGGAATTCACTGCTCTACAAACGACAAGATTTTTAAACCAGAAGTTGTTTATGAGCTTGTCTGAGAAATCCAAACAAGTAAATTCAGAGTATTTTCACTCCCATCCCCACGTCCTTTTGTGCTGTCTGAAGTTCTAGCTGATTTCTTCTTACACCTAGGGGGAGAAAAAAATTTTAAAAGCTTAATTTTACATGTTTTATTTCCTTTTTCTCATGCGTGTTCACAATGCTTCATTAATAATTCATGGTGAAAAACCCTATGAAGTGGCACATTAACAAGTGGAACAGAATGTGGCAATGTGGCCTCTCTCTGCAAAGGGACATTTGTTGAGCTCTTGCAGTGCCATGTCCAATTCTGTAATTCTTGTTACACAGTAAGTGCTTTCTGTCAGAACCTTTCTGAGCAAAATCCCTAATTAGTGAAGTAACAAGCTAAGGGTGCTTTCCTTTTGGGTTTATGTGTGCTGGATGGGGAGGATAAACAAAATAGACAGAGCTATCTGCAAAATATATTTATATTTAGGATATACAAAATAGACAGAGCTACCTGCAAAATATATTTATACTTAGGACATACAAAATAGATAAAGCTACCTGCAAAATATATTTATATTTAGGACGTACAAAATAGACAGAGCTACCTGCAAAATATATTTATATTTAGGATATACAAAATAGACACAGCTACCTGCAAAATATATTAATATTTCTCCTGTTCATGTCCTGCTTGAGTTAGGCTATGTGGCTAAAACCACTGTGGGGTTAAAAAGGAGGTTCTGTGGCAGCCTAAAGCGGATGAGAATTAAATTTATAAATGAATGTTCACGTGAGAAACATTTTTGACAGCCATTTTCTGGGTTTTTCCACACAGAACTTGAATTGTGACTAGCACGATGAGTAAAACCCCTAAGGAAAAATACATTTATAAAAATAAATTAATTGGTTTGTATCTCCAAACTTTAGCCAAACTCCCTTTAAAAAGGAAAGAAAAATTAGTTTTTTGCACAATTGCAATCATGAAATCCCCCTTCTCCAATTCATCACATATTTGAATGTCTGTATTTACACAGCACTGTAAGATGCATCAGCTATTCTGGCAGGAAAATGGGGTACATTCCTAGGGGGGCATGAATAGAAGACACAACTTCTTAAAAATACTACTTAAAATATATATCCTGTTAAAGGCAACTGCATAAATGTTTTGTTGATTTTCACTGTTCTGCCACAACTTCGGTCAACAGATATATTAAAGTTTCACTGCTGTTTCTTCTTAGCATTAAGAAGGAAATTTATGCTATTCCAGAGTCTGTGAGCAGCTGAAACGTTGCAGATTTTTCTGATTTGCGCCATTATATGAGGTAACATTTAAAGAGTGGATTTGACTATTGTTTTCTTGATCAAATTGAACTCTGGTCCTTTAAGAAAAGACACAGTTTTTTTAGCTTTTCAACTATGACAGTTCAAACCAGATTTTTTTTATTTTTTTTCCAGGAAAGTAATGAGTATGTTTATTTTTACTTTGTCCTGTGCAACTGATTTATAATGGGCAGCCCAGAGAGGGGGTGGATTCCCCATCCCTGGAGGTTTTTCAACTGAGCTTGGCCGTGGCACTGAGTGCCATGATCT
>JAWWEV010000001.1:4417877-4430231 GCA_035583235.1 Hafferia zeledoni
TGGTAAAGGGCCTGGAGTTGGACCAAGGGTTGGACTTGATGATCTTGGAGGTCTTTTCCAACCCAATCGATTCCATGATTCTATGACACCGACCCTGGGTGGGACACCAATCCCTGGTGGGACACCGATCCCACGTGTTACTTCTTGGGGTCACCTGGGTGATTGTTCATCGTGTTTCTCAGGGGATTCCTCTCTTTACACAGACTCACAGACTATTCTGAGTTGGAAGGCCCACAAGGATCATCGAATCCAACTCTTTAATCGACGGCCCACACAGGGGATTGAACCCATGACCTTGGCATTATTACAACCAAGTGTCTTGTTCACTTCTCCTTCAGGTCCCACTTTTGGGAAAAGGATGCCTGTGACCCAGATTTTAAGATACCACCCTGTTTTAGTCAAGTACTTCTTTGGGTTTTGTGTTCTTTTTGTCATTCCCTCCTGTAAAAAAAAAAAAAAAAAAAAAAAAAAAAAAGAGAGAGAGATGCTGAAGAACGCTGAAATTATAAAGCTTTCTCCTGCACTGACTTTATTTTGAGGTAACAATTTCTGCCTCAGTTGCAGCAGCTCTGTGAGCTGCTCTGAGCACGTGGTGTCTCGGGCGCACCTGGTGTTGCCTCTGAGCTCGGGAGAGCCTCAGATGTGTGTTTGCTGGGGCGGGTGTGTGGGGGGAGCAGATCGGTATCTGCCTCGCTCGGAGGCTCCGGAGGGGCTGGGGGGTGCGAGGGAGGGACTAGGAGCTGTTTTGGTGCTGCAGCTCATGAGTGAAAGGCACTCGGAGGGAATGCACGGTGTGATCGCTGCCAGAGAACCCCTTGGTTCTCTCAGGGCAAAAAGTGTGTTCGAGCCGTTTCATAATCAGCTTCGTGGGCAGGTCTTGGAAATACTGTGAGAAGTCAAGGAAATCGGTTGTTTGGAATAAGGAGAAAAGGCTGAAGAAAAGGAATGGAAAAAAACAAATACGAGCTTAGCGCTCCCAACCTGATCCGAAGGACAAGGAGGAGGGAGATTTGTGGCAAAAGCAGCCAGGCTGTGCCGGGGCAGTGGGGCAGGGATGGAGGGGAGCAGGGAGCTGAGCCCACCTCCTGCCCACTGGCAGAAGAAGGGAAACCAGGAGCAGGTCCTGAGAGATTCCTGAGATGTCCTGGCACTGGTTTTGTGCAGCTGCTCCCTGTGGGAAGCGATGGGGGATTATCTGAGGCTGTGCTGGGGTGCAAGAAAATCCATTTGGTTTTCAGAGAGTGTGGCATCAGGCTCTGATTTGTATGGAAAACACAGACATGGTCCTTTCTGATCAAAGCACAGCATAACTGGAATATAAAAGGGCAAACATAAGCCGTGCAATATCCATAGTATTGCTCAGGATCTTACAGAGAGAGGGGGGTATCATTAACAAAACCTGATAAAAGGACAATTAGTGCTGGGGCTGGAAAGCTGTAACACAGAGGTGAGCCAGTCGTGTAGGTGTAAGAAATGTGATTTTTCTGTCTGCAGAGGGTAATAAAATAGTAATTCTCTGCTTAACTATGGCTATAAAGCTCTTATTAAAGCAGCCTGGAGAGTGCCTGGTGTGCAGTGCCCAGGGAGCAGCAAGCTGAGAGTGTCTGTCCTTGGCTGATGTCGTGGCTCTGCGTTTTCTGTTCCCCTCTGAACTGTCCTGACCAGCACTGACAATGTCATTAAGCTGCAACCACTTTTATGTGCTTAAAGTCCTATTTTGTCGAACTTTTTACAGTGCAGAGTATTTTTAAAACAGGATGAACACCGAACAGCCTGTGGGTAACTATAGAAAATAATGTGATGGCATCACTTTGGTTTTTATCATTTTCCACCGTTTTCTGCATAAAATGCACTTTGTTGGCCTTTTTGACAGGAACTCAGGAAGTTTGTGCATCAGTTGTTTGAGTAGGGTCATTCTGATTTCAACATATTATTATCACCTCGATGTTTGTGCTGTAGAGTTTGGTTCCCGTGTGACCTAATAAGGTTATAAAGTATATTTTAAAATAAAGGCAGGCTTGGTTTTGCAGAAACTGCTCTTTTGCCTTAGTGCTGCATTTGCCATTTGAGGAACTGGGAGAAAAACAACTGTGAGGGTAATGCCAAATTCTCTGTAACGCTGCCAAAGCAGCGTGTGGAACTGACCTCTTTCATTTTTACACTTCTGCTCAATAATAAAACAAAACTGAAAACAGATTAATTTTGCTTTATCAGATGTAAAGTGAGTAATTATCGAACCAAATGACTATAAATTATTTCCATGAAAGTGCTGATGCCATCACACACCATCAGACCAGAATAAGCACAAAACATTTCTTTGGAAATCTGCAGAATCTGTCGGGGTTTCTGGACGTCAGATCACAGGTTGACCCTCATGTGTTAATAACTTTATTTAGAACTTTTATCATTGATTTCAACACCGCTGGGTAAGTTCCTGGGTGGTAAAATTTAAGCTGGGATTTGATCTTTCTGAGTTTGCCGAAGGGGAATATGTAGAATATATTCCTTATTAAAAGCAAGTCTGTATGCAGAGAAATGTCCTCCCTTCACTAGAACTGCAGCAATCTGCTAAGATAGATTCAAATTGTTTTTAAAATATAATTTACTGGCACCCCATAAAAAATTGAAAGTACAACTGACTTTGGAACATGAGTTTTTTTAAAATCTTAATTATACAGCTGTGCCTTGAATTACAAATTGGTTGTGCATGAGTTCTAATCCTGCCTGGTATCTGATACAGGTTATACTGTAGACAGCACAACCATCATTTAATCTCTGAAAATCTTCAGAAATAATCCCTGAGCAGCCTGTCTGGAGGGTATTTCTGTCGGAGCCTGCTGAGAATTTTAAGTGAAGCTCTTTATTTAGCTTTACCTGAGTTATAAATAGCACCACAAAACTGTCATTCAGTTGCTCCTTCTAAAGAGCACATCAGAGTTTTGAACGGGGTTTGCTGAGTATTATTTTGCCTTATGTTTTTCCAGCATTATCACAGTGCCAGAAATGTGGAGGGCAAAGAGCAGAAATGTTGCTTTGGTGCTGGTGAACTGTGTCTTAAACCCACAGGGTTTGGATCACCAGCTGTTCTTGGTAATAAATAACTGAACAGGCACTTCCTCTGTCCCAGCTGGTCAGATTTTTTTTTCTCTTTTAGGCACTTCAGTTATTCTGATCATAAACTCACAAGACTGAGATAAGTCACAGTGGGGCATTGGGAGGACAGAGCTTGTAGCAGGGAAATTTAAATTGGGTATCAGAAAAAAATTCTTTCCAGAGAGAGCAATCAGGCATTGGAATGGGCTGCCCAGAGAGGGGGTGGATTCCCCATCCCTGGAGGTTTTTCAACTGAGCTTGGCCGTGGCACTGAGTGCCATGATCTGGTAAAGGGACTGGAGTTGGAGCAAGGGTTGGATTTGATGATCTTGGAGGTCTTTTACAACCCTATTCCTATTCCTATTCCTATTCCTATTCCTATTCCTATTCCTATTCCTATTCCTATTCCTATTCCTATTCCTATTCTCTTCTCTATTCTCTTCTCTATTCTCTTCTATTCTCTTCCATTCCATTCCATTCCAGATTTGGCTTGTGGGGGCTTAGCAACAGTTTGGTGAAATAAAATCATCTGAGGTCTGTGCAGTTTTATTTATTATTTTCCTGTTTAAATTTTATTCTTTTTTTTCCCTGGCATACGGAAAATTTAATTTAAATCTTTTTAATTTAAAAGAATGTTTGCTCTGTAGCTGGATCTACATCGCTATGTATGTATTAACTTAGATAAAAACCTCACTGTGTGACAGCAGATCCCTTCACAGTCTGCAGATTCCAGATGGAATCTGTTAGTAAGGACTTTTTCAGTCATGTCCGAGCAGAAACTCGACTGACAGGACAAATACACAGTGAATTTTTATCCACTGTTTTTGTGACTTGGTTTTCTATCCTAAGCAACATCAGGGAGAGCAGGAAACAACCCCAAACTTCTCTGGTTTCATATACATGGACTTTTCCCTTAGAACTCTGTATTTTGTGCATGTGCTGGGCTCTTCTTCAGAGTTAAATAGACATATTTGGTCCTGTGCAATGAGCTGAACCTTCCAGTCCCTCCTGACTCTTTTGCCTTGTAGTAAATCACTCTGATGTAGCTCTTGCAATGGACTTGGAGTAAATCATTGGTAATTTTTGTTGATGAAGTAGAAATGCAACTTTGGGATGTATCTCTAGAAAAATAATGCTGTTTAAATTGAAGGGTTCTGAGGCAACTATTTTTTTGTGAAAATGAATTGCAGGAGAACAACCTGCTCTGAAAGCAGAGTGGAATTCAGCAGATCTGAAGAGTAATGAAAAGTTTTATTTTCCAGAAAAAAATACCGTAGCATCATACTCACCAAACTTCAATTTGATACAGTAAGTAAAGATTTCTTGGGTAATTTTTTTTGGAGGAAAAAATATTTGCATCTCTCCTTTAATTATTGAGCATCCCCCCCGGTTTCTTGTGTGTCCTTGAGGGGGTGTGAGTGTCTCTTTGGGGCTATACTTGTTCTCACTGACCTCAGTGGCCTGTGCTGACTTCTGTTGAAATCAGTGATGTGGGGAATGAATTCCCCCACTGCTAAACCTGGTCTTCAGTGGGAAGAGATTTGGGCCATTTATTTACTCTCACTTGTGTTTATTCCTCCATTTAAACCTCAATATGACCCCCCTGAGGGCTGGGTTTGAACAGCTTGACTTTTTTTTTTTGTCTATAAAAACAGGGCACCTTCTCCAAACAGCTGTCAAGGGGTAGATTGAGATAATTAATGCACGTGTGATGGCTAATTTTATGGGATAACACTTTGCTTAATGGGATTAAATCCAGGCTTGCATATGCATGAAACTCCTGGAGGCAAAAAAACGAGGCCCCTCAAAGTGATTTTTGTCCCCAGTACATTCCCTTTCTCACCCTGGGAATACACTCCAAGCCCAGATGTGGATGAATTATGGATTAATCCAAGCCAATCTCAGAAAAGCATTTGTATTAAGGGAGGAAAGTGTTTTGGTCTATACAAGCCCATGCATTATCTGGGCAGCCCAGCTTTGTGTTCTGTGTTTTGGGTGGTACAAAATACAATAAATGGTTCTGTGGCAAGAAGGAATTGTAATGGATAGAAGCAGAAGAAAGATTTTCATAGAGGGCACACGGCAAAAGGAGATGAAATGCTGAGGATCCTTTTCACATTTAGGAGAAAATTTATTTTCTGTGGACATTTGATCAGTGGGCAATTTTTCACACAATCCTGACTGCACTTCCCAACACTGTGCTTTGAAAAAAGCTTACTAAGCTCCCAGTGCTGTGAAAAATGGAGCTCATATATAAATTTCCTTTGCATTCTGACTCCATCTCAGCTGCACACAGAGAGCAAACAGTTTCCACGCAGCCTTTTTATCTCCCTGCACATCTCAGAGGCTTCCCAGTTTGTGGGGGGACAGGAGGTGTTTAAAGTCAACATAATTTCAGAATTTTCATCCATTTTAGAAGCAGCATTAAAAGGCTTTAAAAGGAACGTGTTTTATGAGAGTGACAAGCAATTAGATGAGTGCAGTGCATGGTTCTACACCGACAAAATTAGTCAGAGACAACAAAATATCCCATCTCAAGTGGCTGCTTCAGATCGGTGCTCTCAGACTTGAAGGTATGAATGGAATTTTTCTGTAAAATACATCTGTTAAGTGGCTGAGAGCTGCTTGTCTACATTGGTGCAAAGAATAAGCACAAGGAATCTGAATCCTCTGAAATAGCTGTGACATTCCTTCAGGAAAACTAAACTAAATCCAGCCATGAGCAATGAATTGGGATTTCTGTGTGCAGATCTCCTGGAAAACCTTCTAGAAGAAAAAACAATAGGATAAAATTAGTGCTGTGGATGAAATTAGTTTAAATTGCTCATGATATCTCACCTAGCCAGGTTTCCAGGGCATATATTGACTACTGGAATTAACTTGCTCCATGTTAATATGAGTTGCATGCCGTGTAATTATGGGTAAACCATAATTGTTTCATCTGACATAGGATGGTTTGAACTCATACTGTAAATATAGAGGAAATTTTCTTTGTGTTGAAAGATTGGAGTCCTTTGTGGTTTTATTTTTCTTTTTTCCCATAAGTCCATCTTGAGAGCAATTAAGAAGGTCCCAGCTTCTGATGTCTGAGGTTTTGAGAGCACTTCAACATATCTGACAGTTAACACACTATTTTTGTTATCTTTTGGTGGTGACATAAAGGTATTGCATAAAGTCATCAATGATAAGGAAATTCTTTCCTCCTATTTCCCCCACCCCACACAGGAATGTATTGCTTTTTAACAACCTTTAATTCAGTCAAAATTTATATAGACATTCTTCCTATTTGCTGTTTGTTACCTATGGATGAGAAGGGACGTTTCAAAATAAAGGATTTTCCACCCTTATCCTGTAATGCCGTTGGAGAAGATTTTCTAAAATTGAGTGGTTTGTAATAAAATGCAGTGATGGAGGTGCAGCAGCCACAGTTTTATCCCCTGCCAGAGGAGCAGAGGCCTCAGCAGGGAGGTGTTAATGGGGATAAATAAACCCTGTGCCCTCCTTGCAGCTCCACCAGCAAAGCCCTTTCTCTTTAGCAGCGTTTCACTTCACCATAAAATTTTAGCTGTGTAGTTGCCACATGCTCTGAAAATGGGAATGCCCCAAATCAGGGGAAGAACTTTACACAGGTGGAACTAGAAATTCCTCCTTTTATCAAGTGGAATTCATGAGGATCCATGGACTCAGTTTGTTCTGAGCCCCTTTGCTGAAGGACTCCATTAGGTCTCCATTGGGGACCCAGGCAAGGTTTGTCGCGATATTTCCATTTTGTGACAGGTCGTCCATTGGCTCTTTTTACATGAGGCCCATGAAATGCTTCATGTTCAGAGTGGAATATTCCCCAGTATTCTTACTATTGTTGCCAAGCAAAAGGAATAGGCAGGGAATTAATATTAAACCAAATCCTTAATCAACCCTTCCCTTGACTCGGTACACAATTGCTGTTACACGGTGGGGTTTTTAATCAGTACATCTTCCCCCAGAGGCAGGACATGACACACACAGCTCTCCACTAAGTGGGTCAGCAGCAGGGGCTGCTCCCAGCCCTCTCCCTCCCTGGTGTGTGTAGATACTACAGGGTGTAGAGCCACAGCCGTTGGGGACGGTCTAACCTTCTTCCTGCCTGATAACCCGAGGCCGCCGCTGCCTCTCTACATGATTTAACTATTTCTCTGCCTCACACCAAAGCTTCACCAGTAGTTCCTTCACCCTCAGAAGCCTTCTAGCAAGTGGATGTCTATACAGGGACCTCAGTGAAAACACCTTGAGGCTTTGGAACTCTTAAAACAATCAGCTCCTCACTTGTCCTGCTAAAGTAAATCTCACCACCTTTCCACAGCTTTTCCTGTGTCTGCTTTCTTTACGATTTAGTCATGATGTTTATTTGGTGAAACACAATTTATGAGAATAGGTTGAAAGCCTTGGATGACATGAGTTTTGAAAAATGTTGCTATAGGCCTAACCTGAAAATGTGGGTGGCTTTCATTGTTGGGGTTTGGAGCCCTTCCGGACTCTGGTTCTTTTGGCACTGATCAGATCTGGTGCTGTCAGTGAGTTTGGGTGGAAATTGGTCCTGGAGAAAGGAAAGGGGAAGGGAAGGGAAAGGGAAAGGAAAGGAAGGGAAAGGGAAACTGGTTCCATTCCTGTAGGATTAGCTGTCATGAGTGTACAGTCGTGGTTTCAGCCATACCTCCTGTGACTGTCCCAGCTTTGGTCCATGTTGGCAGCAGGGGAAGGAACTGCCCATGGGCTGAATTTCCTCTAAAAACAGCCTTGCAATTCTCCATCCAACACCTCCACCCTCAGCTCCCAATGTTGTCATAGGTTTCTTACCTTTCTTCTCTGCTTGCAGCAAATCAAGGGAGTTGCACTTGAGCTCAGTCTGAGACAAAACAGCCTTGCTGAGGGTCTTGTTGGGCTTGTGCATCTCTACACTTAGTTTGACATGAGCTGTGAAATCAGAGCAGTCCCTCCTTTCACTAACGCTGAGACAAGAAGAAAACAGCCTGATATGTCTGTGCTTGCTGACAGACTCTGAATATTTTGGGCATGGATATTTCTCTTACTGTATTACCCAGCTGTTAGAAAGCCATTTCCCATCAATAATGATTGGTGGGAAGTAATGACTTTTAGAAGGCTGAAACTGGGATAAAAGATGCCTCTGCCCCCCAAAACTGGCACATAAACTCCCTGAGCAGTTTGTTGGGTTAGAAAGTCGATGTTACTTTGTTCAG
The DNA here is from genome assembly GCA_035583235.1 of Hafferia zeledoni. NCBI lineage: Eukaryota > Metazoa > Chordata > Aves > Passeriformes > Thamnophilidae > Hafferia > Hafferia zeledoni. The sequence continues at coordinate 4,426,205 of JAWWEV010000001.1, forward strand.
TGCTGAGGCACAAGGAGATCACTCCACAAAACATGGACCTCAGTGACCAAAACTTTCCACTAATTATACATTTTAGGAAAGGAATTACTGGCTACAAGTTATAGTTCTTTTATTAATTAGCACTCTAACTTCTGTTGGTTGATGATTCTTTTGCTTCTTGTGCTAATTAGTCCTCGTGCTCTGTTTTTCTGTCTTTTTGGGGTGGGGGTTTCTCAGGTCGGTGGTCACAGATTCCCCTCCCAGAATTACCCACCTGGAGCTGATCTCACCTCCTTACCTTGGCACTCCTGCCCAAAGTCATAGAATAAAAGATAGATAACATGAAGAACAATTACTGATCACTGGAGCCACTGGCACTGAGTGAGCTGCAGGCTGTTTAGCATCATCCCACTTCCAGTGCTTGCTGTAAAGTCTGACTTCAAAGTGCTAATTTAAAGTGCTTAGAGAAACGTCTGCCACATCTGATTGTGATCAACAGCATCTTGTGTCTGACTTGGTGTCTGTTCCTTCAGCCTCGCAGTCTCTCTGGGATTCCCAGTGAGATATGTGGGCTGAACTCTTTTAAGTATTCCTTCATCACACGCATTGGGTTGTAGAAGCTAAACATGAAAAGGGCACCTGATAGTAAGTCAGTCTGGGGTGAGTTACTGCTGTGGGACACAATTGGTAGGGGCAGGGAAGGGCTGAGAAACAACCATTTGTATAGTAAGTCTTTGCCTCTTTCCACACTTCACACCAGATTGGATTAGACAACAGAAAATTCACAGCAGGACACACCTTTTGTATTAACTAGATAAAATTTTGCTGTCCCTGATGAAGAAGGGTCTGTAAAAGCACATGTGTCCAATCCAAACCCCTCCAAAAGAGCTGCACATCTCTCACCTGAGCTCATTAATATCCAGGTTCTGCATCACCCTTCGCAGGGGTTGCTGTCCCTGGGAGGCAACAGCAGTTTTGCTTCAGGAAAGCCCTTTGCACCGAGTTCTTGCTAAACTGAGAAGTGAAAGCAGTTGCTTTTTCTGAGAATGACTGACTGTTTTGATGAAGGAAGGAGTCCCCTTCCAGAGATGAGCAAGGCACTGCCCTCCTTTCTGTTTCTGAGGAGTCTCTGGAAGGATTTGGAGGGTGAAAGATTGCCTTATTTAATCACATAGTCAAAGTTAACTTGTTCATCTTCAGGCTGACAAGGTGGATCATTTATGGTTGTTTTCTGCACACTTGGATCCCTCTTCCCACAAATCAAACAGCTGTTGGAGATCTGCCTGTCTTGTCCCTGTTACAGTCCAGGGACTTTTTATTAGTCTTTATTCCATGATGTGCCAGAAAACCATGGAATAGTTTGGGTTGGAAGGGACCTCAAAGATCACATAATTCTAATCCCCCTGCCACGGGCACAGGTACCAGTGTTTGACCCTTTGTAGCATTATAATATTATCTATTTCTTCCCAAATAAATCAGAGGGAGACTTGGATTATTTGAATTTTGTGGTAGGACCTCCCTGAAAGGGATCCTAAGAGGAGCATGAAGGGCTCACAAGGATCATGAAGCACCTTAACTTGACTTACCACAGTGCTAACATTCCTTGGTGTAAGAAAGTGAAGGATAATGACCTAAACCACTTCCCATGTTAAATATAATTATTTGGGCTGCTTAACATCTGTTATTGTAACCTTGGTCCTGATCATATCAGCAGTTTCCTCCTTGCTTTAAACCTGAGGACAACAACAAACCCTAATTCTGAATTTCATGTGCACGAGCTCTGCTTTGGGCCATGTTGTGTTTCATAAATTTTATAAATATATCATGGAGTGCTGATGACAAAGACAAGAGTTTTCCTCAGCACTAATGGAACTGGAGGTCAGGAAAAACAAACAACCAACCCAGTAATGTAAATACTTTTTATCTTTTTTTGCACAGGCAAGTGGCTGGTATGAGGAGACAACCCTAGAAATCTTTTCAGGCATCAAATTCAAAGGCATTTTGCTGTGGTAGAGTTGTATCTTTCTGCTGACTTTCCTTGAGTGTAGGTTTGTTTTGAAGATTTGGTAGTGGGGAAGTTTTATCTTGAAAGTCTTATTTGACCCTGTGTTCTTAATATAATTTAGTGATCAGCAGGACTACCTTTTGTCCCTCCTGCCTTCACATGCTGGGTTTGATGCAAGGGACACCTTTCCATTCACTTATTTCTCTTAACTGATGCCCATCAGAGCTGTTAATACCCCATGCCTGGTGTAATCCAGCCTTTTTCTTCTCTCAGTTATTTTTGCTCAGATTTTTCCATCAATATGCCCAAACAATGGTGGAGGAGCCTCTTCCTTCTGCTACTGAAGGAGGAATTGGCCTCTGCTTTTTCAGTCTGGGAGTGTCCCAGGTTTGTTTGTTATTTTTGAGTAAAAACAATAGAAATAGATAAGCAAAACCCAGGATAGACACATTCCTTAGGAACAGGATTTTTTCATAGTTTTATCTGGCTGAGTTCAGGCATTTGGTCTGTGCTGTCAGGTGGTGGCATCACCCTGGTTTGTGGCTGTGGCACCTCTTGGTTGTTGGGAGAAGGCACTACAGGATCTGCCTTTAAACACCTTTTTATGTAACCACAGTTGCATCTATAAATCTCCTGGGCAGGGATTGGTTCTCACAGACTTCACTGAGAAACTCCATTTTGGGGAAGATAAAACGCTTCATTTATAGCTGTGTTACTGAATTTTGGTAACCCCCAAAAGTAAAACTCTTAAATGAATCACTTAATGAGGGCCATGGGAGTGAGAAAATTTTATGGTGGATGGATTTGATCCAGATTTACAAGTAGTTCAGCTTTTACAGGATCTCTTAAAATATCACCAGGAATCACGGCCTGACTCAATCCAGATGCACACTAAAAATGTTGGAGGGGGAAAATCCTGTTAAAAAGAAATATTTCAAGGGTCCAGGCCACGTTTCAGGGATTCACTTCAGGAGATGCCCATGCAGTGGGGCCAGCCCAGCATCCCTGCCCCGTGCCATGTTTGGGAGCAGGGCAGTGTGTCTGGATGGGGGTGTTGGCACTCCCTGGCTCTCTCCAAGCCTGGAGAAAGGGGTGACCAGTGGTGCCCACAGGTGGGCACGTGGCTGAAGATACACCCAGGGCCACGTGCAGGAAAGCTGTTGCTGGGGGGGCTGATGCCATGAGAGAACCCCCACAAAGCAGGACTCTGAGCCAAGTTAGTGTAGGATAAGATAGAAAGTAAAGGTCCTTTAATATCAGGCCTACGGCCCACAGGAATACATGAAGACATGCACGTGCTCCCCAAGCTCTGGTTTCCATGGCTTTTATAATATGATCCCTCCAATCATGACTTTACACATTTCTCAGCCCAGCCCCAGTCCCACCCCTGTTCCACCCCCCAGGATTTGGGGCTGGGGTCAGCAAGACCCTCTGTCTTCATCAGCTCCTCTTCCTCGGGCATACAAAGGTCTCTTGGAGTTCTTCCAGTTCTGACTTCTGGGTCACCCTGTCCTGTGTTTATCTTGTTCTGCAGGCCTTTCTGATAGTCATCAGCTCTTTCTACCTTGAAGAGAGTCTAAATAACTAAAAGAATTTGAGCTACTGATCCGTGGTAGGGGTTAAGATACATAAACAATGAACTTAGGCTGCCAGAATACTAGCACATTAAATCTACATTTGCTACAGTTACTCTGTTCCTAAAATCTATAAAATGAAAAAAACCCCAAAAATTGAAAACCCCTTCGGCATCAGGGCTGAAGCTGCTCTGAAACCACACCAGGCAGGGCTGGTAGCGCTGCTCCCTCCCCGCCCCGGGGCTTCCTCTGCCTCTGCTCACAGCGCTGCTGCTCCTGTCTTGCTACAGGGGCTTTTCTCACCTCCTTCTGATAAGCGAAAGGCGCTGCAAAATTAACTGCTGAGAGAAAGTTTTGAATTCTAATAGCAGCAAAGTATTCATTGACAACGCTGGAGGCACAGCCAGTTCATACTGGGCAAAAACTTGCCTAACTTGTTTGTGTAAAATAAGCCATTTATAGCCTTAAG
>JAWWEV010000001.1:4430331-4454119 GCA_035583235.1 Hafferia zeledoni
TCCCTTCCCTTCCCGTCCCTTCCCTTCCCTTCCCTTCCCTTCCCTTCCCTTCCCAGTTTCCCTTCCCAGTTTCCCTTCCCAGTTTCCCTTCCCAGTTTCCCTTCCCAGTTTCCCTTCCCAGTTTCCCTTCCCCCTGTACTTTAAAAAGTAAAAGGCCACAGAGGGGTTTTTCAGAGCTGCTGTGGAGGGCAGAGTGTGGGGCAGGACGAGGGCGATGCCAGCCTGGACTCCAGGGACCTGCAGAGGCAGGAGAGAGTCCCTGGGCACAGCCCAGAGCAGGGTTGCATTGCTGGGTGGGATCAGAGAAGAGGAGGGGGAAAGTCCAGGATTTGGAAGGAGAAGGTGCTGGGAAGAAACTTCTCAGCAGCAGAAGCAGAACTTGTGAAGGAGTTACTGATGTGGTGGCACTGACTGACTCCATCTCATGTCCCTACCCAGGCTGTGCCAGCTCCTTGCACAAAGCTTTCCATAGTTTCTCCCATACAAACTCCAAAAAACCCCAAAAGGTAACTACCAAATGCTGTAAGTTGCCCAAGTTTGTTTGTGTTTGTCCTCAACCTCCACGTGGTCTGTCAGTAAATGTCACCCCTGCCATGCTATGGGTGCTGTGACTGCAGCAGGAGTAAATGCAAACTTTATAATTGCTCTTCCTTCAAATCTTACTTCCCTGTTGAGCAAGGGCACCACTTTGCCCTCACCTCTGGGCCCTTGTGCCTCAGCTCCTTTTGGGTATCTGGGGAGGGAGATGCTCTTTGTCTGAGGCCCTTTGAAGCAGTAAGTTTGACATCATTTACCAGGCAAGGTGACTGTTCCTCACTGCCCTGTGACCTGACATTGCCATGGCCCGTGCCTGTACTTACACATCTTGCTTTCAAACCCTGCTCTGTTTCACTGGGCTGCCCAAATTTGGACTGGTAAAACACTGAGACATGAACATTGGAAAGGTTCTGTGCACTGGGAGGTTAAAAAAATGGGAATTAGCAGAGCAAAGTTTACTCTTTGTGCCTCAGTCTGTGCGAGGCATCTCAGTGTGCTGCTCCCCCCAGCCTGGCAGGGTTGGCTCTGCCCAGCTCCCAGAGCTGCAACCTTGGCCTCAGCCCCTCAAACCTTGCTCAGGGCTGTTGAGACACAGAACACACATTTTGGTAGTGCCTGAGGGACTGGCCTCCTGTTTGTGCACCTAAACTGGTCCTGCTCACATGGATGGATGCAAACTGCTTTAACTGCTGCTTGTTCATTATGCTTCCTGTCTCTTTGACCTTTGTTTCAACAGGCTTTGTGTCTTCTGTCGTTTTCTCTCTCACTTTCTAATCCAGAAAACTGTTGCAAAGGTTATTATTTAGGAAGTGCTCTGTATTTTTTGTTGTTGTTAATACAGAGGTCAAACGTGTTAAGGAAAGAAATGACATGAACGAACAGACAGGACGAGGAGAAGTAGCTTCAAACTGCACGTGGGAAGGTTCAGGTTGGATATAAGGAAAAATTTCTTCACTGGAAGGGTGGTTATAACCATTGGAACAAGCTCTCAGGGGAGGAGGAACCACCCCTAGAAGTGTTAAAGAAATGAGTAGACAAGGTGCTTCCCAATATGGTTTCGTGGGCACGATGGTCAAAGGTTGGACTTGACCTTGGCAGTCTTTGCAACCCTGATGAGTCTGTGATTTTAATTAATTTTCTTGGTTTTTTTATAAATGCTGGGCTTTATAGTTGTCTCAAAACATATTTTTTCCAGGAACCAGCACAGCCAGACTATGCCCAGCAGGATTTCCCTGGCTGAGCAGCTTTAATCCATTACGTGGGGGTGGAGCTCAGGCTGTCCCAGGAAAGCAGGTGCAGGTACTTGGGTGGCTCTGCAGAGTGAGCCAAGGCTGACCCTTGTAATCCTGAAGAAACCTGGTGAAGGTTATTGTTTATAAACTGCCATGAGCCATATTTTTAAAATAATAGAAAAAGAGGGGGGAGAAGAAAAATCATGCAGGATTTTAATGTTATTTCCATAGATTTGCTTAAAAAATGAATGTGAACTCCTAGTTCAGGCAAGCAAGCAAATCGACCCTTTGGATTTATCTTTTTTTTCTGTGTTAGGCTGTCAGTGGGAACAGTCAGAACCTGCTCGAGAATTCATAATTAAATTGCCAGATATCGTTCAAGCTTTATTCAGATTGCAGACTTGAGCAGTGCAACGGGCCACCACTTTTAACTATATCCCTGCAAAGAAGACTTTCTCCTGGTGTGAGTGTGTGACACCTGAATGTCACCTGCACATTTCCCCTGAAAATACCCCACCAGTGTGACCCCAAGGGCTGGGGACAAATCCCAGAGTGCCACTGGAGTGAGTTGGCACCTTCAAGAGCTGCTCTGAGCAGTCCAACCACTCTCCACCACCTGTGGTTAATAAGAATTGCCATACTTTGCTCACCTTAGGAAGGAGATGAATCATCCCGGTTCTTTTTAATTTCTCTTCATTGAAGGGCTTCACAGGTGATTGATCATTTTTGTCTTTCTCTTTTGAACTCCCTTGAATTCTTTGCACAACTCACATTCATTTCTAAGTGAAATTGTGAAATTTTTTTGTTTGTTTTCTGTTTTAATAACTGTGCAGTACAGCTTTTCCTCTGGGAATTGACCTAGAGCTGCATATTGGATTTATCCTTTGTTAGACTTTGATTTGTTTAACTATACTTTGTGAACTTGCTACATTTTTACCCACTGATCAAGGAGCATTTTCATCAGTTTTAGCTGCTAAAGCCCAACAGTGTTACTGTGTCCTGATGGATGCAATGAGTGTATAAAAACATGCAACACTGACAACTAAATGAACATCAACATCTTCTGAGTAATAACTTTGTGGAGCTCTCAGGGCAGTAGTGGACCTTCAGAATAAAGCAGAGTAGTGATTTCAGCCTTGGTTTCCCACTGAATAGTGTCAATCTTTCTTTACGTTTCATAGAAACCTTTTTTCCTAAGAAACCCTTCCCTTGAACTTTTTCCAAACATGTATTTTCTCACACACACTCAAGCCTTCCTTGATAAGGGAATCCCTAACCAGCAATGAACCCCTGCAGGAGATTCTTTTCAGAAATACAAAAGAAACCAGAAAACAGATGCTCTGTGTGAGGCTTTCTGGCAGTAACCGCAGCATTAGTGATCCTTGGTCTAACTTACCCTGTTTAAAGAGAGGGATGGACTTGCCATGATCCTTTTCCACCTGATTATGACTCTTATATTCAGAGTTCCATCTCGTTTGCAAAGGGACAGTGTTGCCCTCATATTTGCTGTTTTTTCAAGCAGACACACACAGCAGTGCATGTCACCAAGCACCCCGTGGTACAAATGGCCTTGTTTGCTGATGTATCTGATGCTTTTGTGCAGATGCTGTCTCAGTTTTGGGACTGACAGACCCCAGACTCTGCTACATCCTGGATGGATTCCTCTTCCTCTATGCAGTCGTCATAACAGCACTTTTTGTGAAAGCCAAGGTCAGTGTAACCAAACACAGGTGTCTTTGAACTAGTTGGGCTGATCTGGCAAGTGGGAATTAAGTATGTCTGTTAGAATGAGACCTTTGTATTGTTTTGTTTTCTCACCTTTTTTGTTTTGTTTTGTTTTCTTTTGCTGATGTTTGTTTTGGGGTTAGGTTTGTTTGGATTTTTTAACTTTCCTCTGTTTCTGTTGTCCACTTGAGTAACCTGGGGAAGTTCTTCCCAAAGGTTCATGAATGGAGAGGAAGAGTAATTTGATGCTTGTTATGGATGCAACCAGAGATTCTGGATATTGTACCTGGGAAGTGCCTGATCAACAGTGAAGTGGATATTTTCTGCTGCTTTGTCACTGGAGAGGGAGGAGGGGATATAGAGAAAATTCAGGATAAATGCCAAGCTTGTGAAGGATGTATTACAACATCTCAATGATTCAGACATTTTTGATAGCACGAGTGTGATTATGTAAATGATATAACCCAAACAACCAAGGGAGAGGAGTTTGTAATTGCTACAAACATGATTCTATGCCTAAATATAAAAATAAGTAGAGAATTACTTTTAATAAAGAATTTAACATGTGATAATAACTCAGGAAGGCTAAAATACAGAATGTAGTTTGACAGTGGTTTTTTTAAGAGTAGAACACAAAGTAGCTGCTCTCACTGACCTAAAACTGCCCCTTTTTACCTGCAAGTTTGGCTTAGCAATTGACTGCTCCTAAATATTGTGAGCAAGTGCAGAAGGGAAATCCTTTACCTACCAGTTAATTGCTGATTTACCAGGGTGGCACCAGAACCCTGCCAGGCAGCTGCTGCTCCGGAGGGATTCCCAGCAGGATACACAGGAACTTTGCAGGCAGCACTTTTGCTGGAGAACTGAAGTGCCAAGAGTGTCTTTGCCTGTTACAGACCCAGTTTTTCTTAACACAAGCTGTGATTTTATAGCCTGATGGGAGCACAGGATTGTGGCAGGAACAGAATGGAGATGCAGAATCTGAAGGGGAAGTGTAGGGAACAAACCCAGCTGTCCTGAGCTGTGAACTGGTGTCATGTGCAAGTAAAATGACTTGGCAGCTGAGAGAGCAACCCGGTGTGAGGATCCAAGTGCCAGGGCAGCAGTTCCTTGTGTTGCCTGTAACCCCCTGGGGGCCACAGGGGGCTGCTTAGGGCTCACCCCGTTTCTGATGAGAGTAACTTGTAGGAGAGAGAGAAAAAGGACTGAAAGGAGCCACTGTCCCTCTGCTCATGGTTCGGTGTCTCTTCCAGCTTAGCCAGAGCTCTGACCCGCAGCTGCAACCCGGCCAGGACGACGTGTACAATGTAAGTAACTGCTGCTCTTTGTTTTTAAACCTTCCACCCAGACAGACCTTTGTGGGCACTTGTAAAACAGTGAATTGCCTGTGGGTTAAAAACACGGCCCAGCTCATGAGTAGAGTCTGCACTTGCAAGGGGCAAAGATAAAATCTCCCAGGGGCAGCTTCTGCTGTCACCAGTCTGGTAGATATTTGGGCTGTAGGTTCCTGACTTTCAAAAGGACAGAGACAAGATCCTGTCTGTCCTTCCTAACAGAATTGCTCATTCATGGCAGCATTAAACTCTATTTTTGCTGTGTCTGGTTGTCTTTTGATTTTAATTCTTTTTTTTTCTCACGCTTTTGGCCATAGCCACATCCTGCTATGAGTTCTGTTTAACTGTGTAATGTATGAACACTAATGCAATTTTATTTTCAGTTTAAGTGCAACCTGTCACCTTTTCAGTAGCACCCTGTCAGCTGTGTTATTCTGACCTGAAATCTCTCCTTTGCTCTTGTCCAAGGTAACTTTTCCCAGCTAAGAATTCTGCTGGCCATAAAATTTCTGTAGCTTCTTCATACAAATTTAGATGAGCTGCTCTGCAAGAAAAATGAAGCCTGTGGATCTTCACTCTCCGGTGGGAGAGAAAGCCTGAAAGTCACAGTCCGTCCTCCTGGCACTCTTATTTTCAACTCATTTCTACTTAAGAAAAGTTCTTGATGCAACAACTTGCAGTTTTGTGCTGCACAGACCACTGTTTGTTATTTCCATGGCTTAGCTGTAGATGTTTTTGTTGACAGCTGCAATAAGGAGTAAAAACAATTTCTGTCTCAGTTCGAGTAGTTGCGAACCAAGCTGGATTCCCTTCTTCTGTGTTGAGACCTATTTTTGCCATTATCATGCTGTCCATCCACTGGTCCTGCTGTCCCGTTTCAGAAACTGTCCCGTGGGCACCGAGATGATTACGATGTGCTGGGGGCAAAGCGCGGTGCAGACCCCGAGCTGGGCGGGAGACACCAGGTAACCTCCTCCCACACACCCCTTTGTTCTGCTAATCTGGTGCGTCCCATCTCTCCTCCCGCCGCTGTCAGACACGCACACAGGCACTCAACAGCCTTTGAAGTGCCTTCCTGGAGAGGGGACGACAAAATCTGTGTTGTAACTCGGGCGAAGGCAGCGCTGGGGGGGAGAGGAGTAAACCTCCTCCTCCTCCTCTTTGATCTCTGCCCCCACTTCACTTTTATTCTGTGGAGCTTCACTTTGCTGAGAGCTCTTGCAGCCACCGGGGTAGGAAGTGCCAGCAGCGCTGGGGCGGATGCGGAGAGGCGGCAGTGGGTGTTTCTCCAGCGCTCTCTGCGTGTGATGCCTCCAAACGAGCGCCCACAAAGTAGAGCAGCAGCCTAAAGAGTTGTTTCTGCTGCACAGCCCGTCAGATTCGGAGGGAAAAGGAGGGAAAACCTTCTGCATCGGCGTTCAAGGGCTTGCCTGCAGGTGGCAGCTGTAGAGCTGGGCAGGGGAGAACTAAGTTTTACCTGTTATTAAAATGAAATTAATTTTCCAGAGAATATATTGTCTGAATAGAGTCTTGTGGGTGGAGGCAAGATGGGCTGGGCTGGGCAGGGCAAGTTCATCAGTGCCACAGAGCAAATGTACGAGGTGGAGGGGGATGGCGGTGGTGAAATTGTGGAAAACTTTCTTCTTTTGTTTTACAGCAGAGAAGAAAGAACCCTCATGATACTGTCTACACTGTGAGTAGAGAGCACTGGAGGGGTGGCTGGAAAGAGGAGTTTCTGTTTCATGGGAGGCCTTTTCCCCTCTTCCCAATTTCAGCTTTGGTTCAAATTTAATGGCTGCTTTCAAAGACTTCTCTTACCCAAAATTTCTGCTCACTTCTCAGTGATAGGAGAAAAACACTGACTGACTGGGGAGACGTGGAAAAGAATTTGGGCCAAGATACCTGCTGGTCCCTTTGTGTTAGCCACCAGTGTCTATCCAGCCTTTATCTCCTGCCATCAGTGCTGCAGTATTTGATGTGTTTGTTCTCCAGCCTCTGTGACTGCTGGAGATGCAAAGGCCCAGTGCATCTAAGAGTGGCTGCTTAGGAGCCTCTTGATTTAATTGATTTGGCTTTGGCTGGATGGGTGGTCTGTGCTCCAAAGGGTTGATACATGAATGTTAGTGCTCATGTCTCAGGTCTTTCTGGGTGTTCGATGCTTGCTGAGAAATGAGCTTGTTTCCAAGGCTGGCCTTCATCATTATTGAGGCAGACACTGATCACAGCTGGTTGTAAGCGTTGGGGAACTGTTTCCCCAGATGGAGGAAGAAAGGAAGAGCTCCTCTTTCTTCATCTTCACAACCTGCAGTGTAAAGAATTCCCTTTTCTCTGGGCCTGAGCTGCATGTTCGGGTTTGTCTCCTGAACAAACTGCTGCTTAAAGCTTTTCTTTGGAGAGCTTTGGTTGTAGTGTGTGGCACTTGTCTAGATAAATAACTGGGCTGAGAGTAGAGATACAGTCAAGTGTTTGGAGGTGAGGTGGCATTGATGTGCTACACAGACTTGATCACAGGTAGCATCTATTTATATGCACATCAGACAAGGCCCACTGCTACCCCTTCCGAGGAACAGACTGAAGTTTTGCAGTCAAGGCAGCCCCAGGAGCAGAGGGTTGGAGTGTGGTCCCCCAGGGGCTGGCTTGGCTTTTCTAGAAACAAGCTGACTGTCCCCCTCTCTGCTTGCAGTCACTGCAGAAGGACAAGATGGGCGAGGCATACAGTGAAATTGGAAAGAAAGGAGAGGTAAGTTTTACTTTCCTTCCTGGTAAAAGCCTGGGATGAGAAATTCCTCCCTGCTATTCCCTTTTGGAGCCCAAGGCAGTGCTAGCACAGCACCCACAGGCACACCTGGGAGCAGCTGCCTCTTTCCTGCAGTAACCAGAGTGTCCAGGGCAGCAGCAGGACAGACACAGCTCTGCTCCTGGAGAAGCCGCAGCTGGAGGTTCCCGGTTTCCCCTCCAGGGGCTGCCGAGGCTGGGTGGCCACACAGGGAAGTGTGTGCAAGCTCCTCCTTGTGCAAGCTCCTCCTTGTGCCTGCCTTCAGCAACGAGTGGGGGACACATTCTCCTTCCCCCAGCTCCCCCTCAAACATTTAAGAAGGCACACCCCAGTCATGTCTGGCACACACCAGGGAGAGGTTTTGGTCTCTGCACAAACTGCTTGTGCTGGAAGCAAACCATCTGGGGACACTTGTTTATGGCAAAATGACAAATTGCTGTGACCTACACAGGTTCTATATTATGTCAAAGTGTCACATATATATATATGTAACCTTTCATTTCCTTCTGAAACATGAAAAAAGAGGCATTTCAAAACAAAGTTTAGTGTTGAGAAATGCTGAAGACTGACATTTAATCCCCTCCCCTTCTATATCCTAATGCCCCTCTGCCATAGTCAGGCTCTGGTCATGAGCTATGGGGCTATAAAGTTGCACCATGTTTTTATGAATGTTTCCATTCCTGGAAGGATGAGAACACCAAACCCCTTGTCCCACTCCAGATATATGATCATTTAATAGGTTGCTGCAATTTTAACTGTAGAAGGCATTACTCCTTGCCACATGTTTTTGATAGTCTAATATTAAATACTCAGTGTCATAGGAATGCCTCCAAATCTCTATACACACAGTAAATCAAAGAAATAGCAGCACTGTAACAGTATGACAGGAAAATATGTCAGCAAACCAAAATCATTTCATTTCCAATCTTCTTTTTTTTTTTCTCCTTTACAGCCCTTGCAGCGTGCCTGGGCTGGTCCAGACTCAGCAGGTGTTTTCCCTTTTGTGAGGAGCAGGGCCAGGCCAAGCACAGCTGCCAACCTTCAGTGCAGGATGGGGGTTCTTTCTCTTTGCATGGTAAAAAAAAACACACATTAATCTGTGCTTGTTTTTCTTTCCCAAAGCAGCAGAGGCGGCGAGGCAAAGGCCATGAGGGCCTCTACCAGGTAGGTAACACGTCCAGCAGTTGCTCCTCTCATCTGTCTTCACGGGCTCCTTGCCTGTAGTTACACATTCAGCTGCACTGTCAGTGGGGGGTTATGAAATGGAGCTTTCAAGGCATTTTTCTGGGGATAGTTACTGGGATTCAGGGCAAAGACCACACTGATGGCACTTTGATAAAGTGGCTGCACAGCCTAAATACGCCTTCTGCCCTGGTAGGAACCATTTCCATGGTCCCACACCTTGGAGAAGCACCTTTTGACTGCAGTTCTATCTCCATTTATTGCTCAAATGGAAACCTTCAGGTTGCCAAGCAGCTGTAGTAACTAAGGGCATCAGTGGGAACTCAGGGCATCACTATAGCACAAACTGGTCAGCACCTCCAGCCCCTTGGTGCACTGGGGGGTTTCAGTGGTCCACTCACCTGTCGGAGGGCAGGGAGTCCCCCAACAAGGCCCTAACTGTTCCAAAATGCATTTTCCTTTCTGCAGAAGCCTGTACATTGTCACTGATGTCTCAAAAGGACAAAAATAAAATCCATGTGAAAAAGTTCTTCTGATGCAGCACGTGGCAGGGAGGAGTTCTCCTGTAACATGGCCCATCTGTAGCTGATGACACCTTTCTTCAAGCCCTGCTCTACTGACACAGTCACAGCTGCCTGATGAGCAGCACCAACCTCCCAGTGTTCTCAGTGCACCCCCAAACATTCACAGCAGGGAAAGGATAGCTGGAAGTGTTACAAGCAGGCAGCAGGTGTGCTACTGATCTTCACTGCTGGAAGCCTCAGAGATCTCTGCTCTGGAAGGCTCCTGGGCTGACCTGCAACTCTGCCACATCTCCTCCTGCCCTGCTCCTGGGGCAGTCAGTGCCATTGCTGCCCCAGGGATCTGTAACACACAGGTCACAGCTGACTTACCAGGGCAGGCTGCAGGAAAAGGTCTTCTTCTTTGCAGGAAGGGATGTGAGGAGATTCTTCCCAGGGGTTCACAGCCATCTGAAGCTCTGCTGCCAACTTACTTACCCAGAGCTGTGTGACTTCCTTTCCAAATCAAAGAGAAGTCCAGAGAACCAAGTTTGTGATTTGATGTCTATCTGAACTCTGTAATTCACTCTACCATCAGTTAGGTCTTAATAATATGTAGATAAAATGTACTCCAAAGAGCTGCATAACCAGTTAGGATGAGTTGCTGTAGTCCTGTAACAGTTATTCAGAATGTATCTTGCCTTCAGGTAAGTGACAGTTACTGGCACTATATAAAAACCAAGGAATCACTCATTTTCTCTGCAGAGAAAAAAAAAAATCAGAATTATGCTGTGGCTGGCCAGTCAGCTCGGGAGCACTGAGGTAAATCCTGGGGAGAACTCATCCCTCACCTGTGTTTCTCTTTTCCAGGGACTCAGTGCAGCGACCAAGGACACTTACGATGCTCTCCAGATGCAGGCGCTGCCCCCTCGCTAAGGGGGAGCCACGGAGGGGTGGGCAATGATGGGAGATGCCCACAGGCTTTGGGAAGGAGAGGGGGAGCCTTTTCCAGCCAACACAAGCACGGGGTGTTTTCTCTGTGCAATAATTTACTTTGGTTGCTGCACAGAGGGAGCATGTCTGGAATTGGCCAGTCCCTTCTCCCTTTCCTCCTGAATCATGTAACTGCAAGCTTTTGCTATTAAATTGTACATATCTGTAAAGTTGTTTCCAATTATAGTGGTTATTAGGCTGATTTTCTTTCTTTTTTTTTTTTTGTAAGGTTTGTATTGTGGGACCAGACCACACCTTTTAACAAACACAGCTGTTTTCATAGCTCTTCCTTGCCTTGCAGGGGTATCATGACATGTAATTATGGTTTCATTGCATTTAATCAACTTGTAAAGATAGGGCTGTAGTTATTTCCTGTGGTATTTATCTTAAGACTGACTTTTTTTTGCTTTAAATTTGCCTTTTAAAAAAAACCTGCTGCAGTTTTTAAAAAACTGTTCCAGGTGACTTCTTTTCTTTAATTGTAAAAAGTGACCTGATGTTACTGCAGTGAAGGACAGAGGCTGACAGGCAACATTTCAGCGTGAAGAAAACGAGCATCAAACTCTCAGAACAGATCAAGCAATGGCACTGCCACTCATCCAGCACCTGGAGCTAAATATGAGCCAGGTAACCTCGGTGAGAGACTCCTCAGAAAGCAGAAGATACCCCTGTTATAAAGAAAACAAGGAGAATGGACTCCCATATGTCAGTTCTGGGCAACAGAGAGTGTACAAAAGCCAACGTAAATGCAGTTTCCAAAGCACCTATCACCAGGTTACCTCTGAAAGATGCAGGTATGATCCCAGAGTCAGTAATGTAATAAAGGCAGTGCCAGACCTGTGTGTGCAGGGAACAGCTCTGAGAACGGTCTGAGCTCGTCATTCAGCCCTGCTGAACCAACTTGCACCCAGCAGCATAAACTCCAGGGAAGCTGAGGAGGACAGAACTCAACAGGAGCTTCTGAACACACCCTGGGAGGTGAGATGGGATGCTGGAAGCAGAAAAGGGACACACCTGCTGCTGCAGCAGCCTTGGGTTTGTCTGTGGTTTACAAGGCTGCACAACCAAGCCTGCAAGAACTCAGTGAGGACAAAACCAGCCCAGAGAAATAAAGCGTGTTTTAACCTCAGGGCAGGAGCTGACCAGCTCATTTCATCAGAGCTAAAGCAAGACTGTGGGAACAAAAGGTGTGCCCGGATGAGGTTGTGTGTTCTTTGCAAGGACTGGGGTGGGTTAGCAGCAAAAACCCCATTGAAATTACTGATATGCAAGTTACAAGGTTGTTTTACTTCTTAAGCAGTAAAACTGTACATGCAGCAGGTGCCTGTGGATTTTAAAGAATGTTTCCAATAAATTAGAGAAAAAAAAAAAGTAAACTGGGACATGGTAATGAATGTTTCTTGAAAAAAAACTCCTAGATCCTTTACTCTTCTTCTGCAATGACAAGAAAAATCTGAGAGAACTTGGTGATTCCTCAGCCAGCTGATCTGAAAGTTACTGCTGCAAAACACCAATGCAAGAACTAAGAGTACTGAAAACAGCTTTCTCTTTTTAAAATAACCACAACCATATTGGTGAGACTTAGAAGTCACAAGTTTTGGCAGCCATAAAATACCAACCACTAGGAACTAAATTCTTGAGGAGAAATAAAAAAAAATAAATCACATTTATGGTCTTTATCTATATAAATGGATAACTTGACTTTAAAAAGCATCCACCACTTGTTTCAAGGACACTCACCAGGTGTGAGCTGAGTCTCCTCTTTGCCTTCAGGAAGCAACTGAAGCTATTTCTGCTTTTGGGAGAGGAGCTGATAGAGAATTAGAACAAAAGCTCCAAGCAGAGTGTGAAAAACCTGGTCTGTCTCCTCCAGGTTGACAAGACAAAGGGCAGGAAGGACCAGCCTTCTGGCCCACCTTGATGCATGGAGGGAAGGGGAATCAGCCTCCCCTGGCACATTTAAAAACTACAAACAAGTGCATACATGTTAAAACACTTGGAAAATGGTTTAATGATGTTTACAACAGAAATTAACTGTACAATTACAGTAAGTTTAATATATATAAAAAATTACAGCAGACAAATGCATCTACACAAAATCTACCTTTTCATTCTGATTTACTGTAATCTACACAATCTCTCAGTGCCTACAGCTATCTGTAGGCAACCACTGGGAAAATAATAATAATAATAATAACAATAATAATAATAATAAAGGACATCTTTAAAGAGACAGCATTTCGCCTTCCTCCTCACCTTTAGTGTGATCAGCAAGGGTTTGAAATGTGTGGGACTCTCACATTTCAGTCTCAAGGAAAGCTTGGGTTGCGTTTGGGTTGGGTACTCCCATATGGCCCTTGATTTCAAGTGTTCTGCTGACCCCAAGTGTATAAATGCAGTGTATGAGGAAGGGCAGGAGAAAAAAAAACCTCCCAGCCAGTGTAAGCAGGCAGTTGCACAGAGCAGTGAAACCATTAGGACCGAAAACTTGTCTTATTTAGGGAAAAAAAAAGAAAAAAGGGACTGCCCAGATGCTACAGACATTCACAAATCCTCATCTCTTTGAAAGCTACAACCAGACTGAGAAGAAAGGGAGTGGTTTTCCACTCCCAATTCTTCATACAAAGGGGGACTTTTAGAGCTAACATGTTAAATATTTTTTTTTTAAACAAAATTTAAGCTACTTCCTCTTTGGCCCATCCCTTAAAAACAGTGAAAACCCCTTTACACTGAGAAAGAACCTCAGGTCAATGGGGGGAAAAAAAAAAGAACATGCTGTCTCTTTAAAAAGAAAGAAAGAATCCCAGTTGGGAGCGGCCATCAGTGAAAATGCGATCCAAATTGGCGGTCTGGTGGAAATTCCTCATGGAATATTATGTACAGTTTAAAAACCCTTTGTAGTTGGTTTTTTTTTTTTTAATTATTATTTATGAACACCTAGGCAGTGAAAACTGTTATGTTAATACATACATAGACACACCCAAAACATACAAAAATACTATTATTTCAAACTACTAAGAATAGGACAAGTTCAGTTATCTCCATGCTATGACTTTAAGAGCATTACACTGAAACAAACAAGAATTTAAACGACAATTTTTTAATATCCCAGAAATATACCAAAATATACATCTAAGCTTTGGAATTACTGAGGTTAGACTAATGCAAGTGCTGGGTAATCGTACTTAATACACAAGTCTAAGGTTCTGCAGGAAAGAAATTATCTTTGGTATCTGCATCAGGCTAATAATATTAACATTTGGATTTTGCTTTGGGATAGAGCTTGTATGACCCTAGAACCAAACACCCCCCAATCAACTGAGATTAAAAAGATCCATGTAAAAAGTTCCTCCATTTGCAATCCCCCCCCAAAAGTTAAAAAGTCACAGGCATCTACCTAGCATAAAAGGTTGAGAAATACAATGCATAGTTGCACAGTGGTGCTGCAAAAATAAAAGAAATCTAGAAAAAAGGAACTAGAGGAGAAATGAAAAGCTGCTTCTTCTTCTTTCAGGGATTTCTCACAACAGGACAGCCTCTTCCAAGCAGTGAGGGGGGGAAGCTCAGAAGTGCACCTCAGCGTGTATTAATCAACATCACCCAGCCCCCAGAGGGTTAAAGCACCCAGCAGAGCAGCCAATCCTGCACCCAAGTCTTCAGCTCCTCAACCCACCTGCGAAGCCCCCCGGAGTTCACCCTGGAGCAGGGTGTTTGTTCCTGGAGCCCCTGGCCCTGGCCAGCCCGGCCTCACAGATGGGCTTGGTGCTGAAGACGCCCTTTGTCTTTGGTTTGTTTGTTTGTTTTGAGTTTATACAATCATTAGGAAATCTTTGGTTTTGGCTGGAAATTTTAAAAGAACAAAACAAAACAAAGAAACCGCCCCCTCCCGACTTATAGCAGCCACCGTGACCTGACAAAGCTTCTCTTTCCCATGGGGGTAGGGGAACTACATTCAAATAAAGATGGACCGGGTTAAGGATGCAGCTTCTGGCCAGGTTGGGGAGTGGGGAAGGGATACAGGATTGTCAAATAATAAAGAAGAAAATTAAATATTTGGAGATTCCTATTTTTTACCTTTTTTTGGTCATGTTAAAAAGTGAGTAGCATGTAGGCAGCACTGGGCTGGGAGCGTCTCCTGGCCCTGGAGTTCAGAGCGGCCCCAGGGGGGGAAAAAGGCAGCACAGGCAGCCCTTTTCCACGGAGAGTGGAGGGGAGGGGGTGGATATTCACAGACTAACCAAGAGGACCCCTTGTAACCAAAGGAAATAAGGTAAGATTGCAATTTGCCCTCACTTTGCAGTAGCTTTTAAGCAGCGACATTCAGAGGCATCAGGGGGTCAGTCCCCAGGTTGCAGGTCACGGGGTGCTATAGGCCAGAGTTCAGTGTTGAGCAAAGGAGGGAGGGCAGACTTGGCAACTCTGTGGGGTTTGGAGAAAAGTTAAAGCAAGTTACTCAGTTACGAGTTAGAAATGAGGTATACGACAGCTCCTGTACCTGTGGCGGATAAACACCCCACACCTACTCACACCTACAGCCTTAGCCACTACCACAGAGGAAGGAAATGGAACAGCAGCACTGGCGGGGACGGAGCAGCCGCTGCCCGGGTCCTTCCCACGCACCGCCGGGGACACCGCGGGGACCGGTGCTGCTCCAGCCCTCCCCACACCACCCGGGGTGGCTCTGCAGCGCTCCCTTCCCTTCCCTGGCTCCCTGGGAACTCGCAGGGAGCGGCCCTGATCTCCAAGTCTTTCGCTTTGGGTTCTCCCCTGGGACTCGCCAGGTGCAGGGAGCACCAGGGTCACAGAGCCGACACATGGAGAGTGAATGGGGGGAGAACTAAAGGGTTTGTCTCAACTGCCTTGTTCTCAGGACACTGCCATGGGTGCTCTTGTTCCTACGTTGTTTCTCGAGGGGGTTGTGCCCCTTGGCATGCCATTCCTACGCCTTAGGATTGCTATGGATAAATAATTTCAGGTTCTTATAGCACCGCAACATGTCGGCTTTGAATGCACACAAAGTTACGACATTATTCAGGGAATGGAGTTTCAGTAGCTGCTGCTACAGAATTCAGCAAAGGCAGTTATGAATCCTGAAGTGGGGCCTACAACAGATAAGACAATTTTGGGAGGAAAGGGGAAACTAACGTGATAAATTAAGTATCTCACGGTATTATGTAAAGCTCTGCCGGAGAATATTCACCGGCAGTCCAACACAGATTTAAGACAGATCAGCATTTTGGTCTGAGCTACTTGACAATGTCCTGTTTGGTAGAGAGATGAAATAAGGCAGAGGGGGTATTGTTCCAGTTCTGGGGCTGAGCCTCAGCAGCACTAAGGAACGCCAAAGGGTATCATCTTCCCTCGCCTCCCACAAGCTGTTTCATTTCCTTCCTCAGATTTGTTTTCCATAAAGCACACCTTGTTTTCCACTTCTTTTGTTCCAAGTGCTCTTTTCTTTGAGAAGTCATTTCTTCAATATCCCTATTACCTATCTATAAATCTAACTAGCTCTTTGAAAAGTCACACAATATTAATACCACTTTTACATAATGTCAGAACAACAATTCTATTAGTAAAGCTTTCAGTGAAGTTCTGCAACCCGATTGGTGTCCGGAGGAAGAGTAGCTGGACAACCCACCTCTCCCCCTTCCTCCCTTCCTTTCTTCACAAGAGCTCACCAAGTTCACTGATACAACAGCTCAGCCCAATAGCACGAGATATGAACATGTACAAGGCTGCTTTGGGGAGCAAAGAAAGGAGTCCTCGAGGTCCCTCCCTTAAGAGAAAGACCATATGCAAAAGCTGTTGAACAGACTCTGACCTTGGACTACACTGCTTCCACATTTGAAGGAAAGAAACAGTTTTCCCTGACTGTATCCCAACATCAGCCTAAGACCTGCAGCACTGGGCAAACCCCACACACTGTTTGTCTTCACAGAGCCAAAGCAACTCTGTGCAGAAAAGGTGGGAGTACCCGAAAGAGATGAGGTCCTTAGAGAAAGGGACACTGACCCAAAGCTCAAAAAACCCCCACCCAGCTTCTCCTCTTACCCGCTCTGAGAACAGCAGAGCTGACAACTTATCAGTGCCTTTGGTTCCCTACGAGGCCACTGGGAATTCTCCCGCCCCAGTGGAGTTGAGCTCCTTTAGAAACCCACCTCTCTGGATCTCTGCACACACACACTCGCACACACCCCCACGCACACCCCTCCCCTCCTTCCCTGCTCCGTCAGCCTGGCAGGGAAACGGGAAGGGAGCCTTGGAGTCCAGACAGAGGGGGCTGCAACACCCTCCCAAGGCAACAACCACTCGCACCACAACACCAAGACGTAGGCCAGGAGAACGACCCACTCCCTCGCCAACAACACCTCAAAGCTCCTCTCCCACAACCGTCTCACAGTATTTCAACCCTTTCAGGCAGACCAGCCAGGTGTTAGGAGTAGGTTAGCTTTCACCTCTCAGTTTGGTTTTTTCTTTCATAGTTTTTGGTCTAGACAGGATTAGCATTGCTATTAGAAAAGGAAGTGTTTAAAAAGTTTTCCACCTATTATCAAGCACTACAAGCCCTACATTCAGTAACAAGACAAGGGGGATAAAAGGAACCTGTTTCACTTTTGCTCTCCCAGACAGATTAAGATGCGACAACCATTCTTGTCCCTTCCCGAAGTTAAACACAATGGACCCAGTTCAGCTCTGGAGCGACTCAACTGAAAGGGATTGACACCACCGAGGTTGACTCTCAGCCAGACCCATCTCCTTTTTTCCCCCGAACCTCCCAGGTCGGTGCTGCCTCATCTTCAGATCCCAGCGATGGGCAAGGGAAGGCCGAGAGGGAGGGAAGTGTGCGCACACTCGAAAGGACCCTGAACAGCAACCCCATCAGTAACCTGCATGCCACCACGTGCTGTGCTGCAGATTAGACCACAGATAAACCAACCAAACAACAATCCCAAACCCAGGAGCGACAAAATGTTTCCTTTGGCAAGACAGATACAAGGAAAAAAATTTATGAGCAAACATTTTCCTTCTAACACAGTCAAACCCCCCTTCTCTGCCCCCAACATCCACCCACCCCCACCCGACCCTATAAAGTTGTAACCTATAAACAGGATCTCAAATACATACAGCATAATCATGTTTATCAATCATAATAAACATCAGTTCAACTAAACTCTACAGCTAGAATTATCTCCACTATTTATAAAGTTTGCTTTTCTCTTCTGATTTTTTCAGTTTAAAACCAGTTCTGCGACAATGCTAAGCTATGCTGAGGTATTTTATGAAGGTGCCAGAAGCCAGCTGCTACCCACAAGTATTGTTCTCAGAGCTGTATGGTGCTACCTTTTGCTGAGGGAAGATGGGGAAGGAACAAGGAGGGAGAGGGGAGGAGGGAAGGAAGGAGAAGGGGGCCCAGATTATTCCAGTTATGGACGGTTCTTAGCGGGGTATCACTGACAGAGCCAAAAGCAGCCCCGAGACAAAGCTCAGGAGTTGCTCTGGGTTCAGGAATTTGGTCAGAAAAGAAGTACCTGATACGTTCTGTATGCTGACCCTATTTGTTTACTTGACTGAAAGATGTCTTTTCTCCCACAGTTAAACTATTTGCAGTTCCAGTGCAATCTTCCCAACGCCCTCCTAACAGCATCCCATGGGGTGAAAGCTCAGGGTATGTACCTACTGGGAGCATCCTGGGAGAAGTGGCAAGCAGATCAAATGAAGACAGATAACCCAAGAAAACACCAAGGTTTTTTTCCATGTGTTACTCTGTGTGTAGATATGCAAACAGAGGAATTGCTTTCCATCACTCCAGAAACACTGAAAGGACTTGCACTGACACAGAGGGAACTGGGTACTGTTCAATCATGGAGACAAAGATGTGAACATTTAAGAAATTGCAAGCCATGAGCCAACAACTTTTCCACAAATCTTCCTCTGTCAAATATCTTTAAAGCATTTCAGCGGACTTCCAGCTGGGAAGAACAACTCAGGAGCAGCAACAGCAGGTTCAACAAATGAAAAGGGTAGAACTTGTGCCAGGCAGGGATCTTGAATTCTGTATTGCTATAGTACTTTGGGAGAGAGAGGTAAGATGGACTGGTTGCAAAAATACACAGGAATTTGAGTTGGCTGTGTGAGAACCAGCAACCCTGAATGCAGTGGGGGGCAGCAGGCAGCTTAATCCTTTGGTAACACTCCACCCCAGGCAACAGTCAGGTGTGCATCCAACAGGGATACCCAGGCCCTGGGGATAAACATCCCTTCAACCATCTGGAGCAGAACGGGAATAGGGAATAGTGATCCTTCATAAAGCTAACATGGCAATAAATAGATCTAAATTTCAAACTCCCAGCTGGAAAACAAGTATTGAAAGTTTAGACTATATGCACTACTTTGTCCTAAAACATTCTAATTATCATGAGAAACTACTTGTCTCTCCATGATCCTTTTGTACAGTAAATCTTTATCTAAGAAAACATGAATTTATATTTAAGATAAATAAGATGGTGTTTTGGTTTAATATCTGTGGTATGGCTCCAGCTGTAATAGTTGTGCTGGTCTATTTGTAACTAAAAAAGAGGGAATTTCTGTTTTAAAGAATGTTGCTTTGCAGGAATGTGCACAAAATTAAGGAATTAATGCTCCTATGTCCTTCACTAACTCAACCGCAGAAACAGGACAACACAGTGGCATTTAAGCATTAGGTCACAGTTCCCAGAGAAGTGTGTATGGACCTACACACCATCTCAGAGTAACATGATAAAAATGTACTTAGGCTAATACATACTGTGCAGTAACTCAGAAACAAAATAAATCCTCTTAAGGAAATTTAAACAGACAGATGGAACTATTGTGAAGCAGCCACATCTGTGTATACTTCCTAAGGGCTGCTCATGAATCATTCTGTGGTGACTACAGGGTGTGTTCTGAGGAGATCAAGTGTGCTAAAGCAAAACAGGTTTTCCTTAACATCAGAAAAATATGTCATCACCAGGCTACACCTCCTCCTGAAGCCATTTTCTAAT
This sequence comes from Hafferia zeledoni, assembly GCA_035583235.1. NCBI lineage: Eukaryota > Metazoa > Chordata > Aves > Passeriformes > Thamnophilidae > Hafferia > Hafferia zeledoni. The sequence goes on from JAWWEV010000001.1 coordinate 4,449,634, forward strand.
TTATTCCTGACCTTCTGCATTTGTGCCTCTGTAAACCTCTTGCTTTTTGAGCCAACTGTCCTCATCTGTAAGGAGAGTTTGTCACCTCCCCTTCTCCTGCATGTGTACTGTGACATGCTTGTAACTATGAAAAGCAACCCTCTCAGAGACATGGAGCTCTGAAACAGAGATGCCATTATCCTTTTCCAACACACCATGAAATTCCTTCTGATCATATTTACTGTGTCTGTATACAATTGTTACTGCTCTTTTCAGGTGCATCAGTTTCTGCTGCCAGCATGATGATGATTTAAAAGGAAACTTTTGCTAAGTTATAGCAGGTGATGGATTCTTTCCATGCTCTGAAGGAGCATTGTGCTCTAACCAGGCAGAGGGACACCCACTGCCAAGCTGATTTCAGTGTGTCACCAAAACACCAGAGGTAGCCAGCATCCATAAGGAAAAACACTGACAGGGATGAAAAGCAGGCTCCAGGGACAACAGTCAGTCAGTTTTAGGACAATAAATGAGAGCACGCTGGCAATGGACACCATGGGATACTGCTTGGGTATTATGTCAGCTTCTGCAAGCAAAAACAAGCTGCTTCTCAGATATGTGGCTACTGAGTTTCCAGTTTCTCTCAGAAAAAAGACTTGCTAAGAAATTCCCTGGAATCTGGGCCCCAGAGAAGGTGATGGGGTAGAGAGGAGGAGGGTAAGGGGGTATAAGGTGCTCACACCAAAGCCATGTGACCAATGCAAAGGTAGTCAGGAAAAAAAGCAGATTTTTATAATAAATAAACCATCCAAGCTGCATTAGTGTTCCAGATATGTACTCAACAAGACCCTCTCCCAACCACAAACCAGCAAGAATGGGACATGAAAACTCATTCAGACAGCTAATGGCACAGTCTCTTTGAACTTTGGAGAGAGGATTTTCCGCTGATTTAAGGCCCACCTTTCTTTGTATTTCCTATATATACACAAGGACCACGCCCCCCACCCCACCACAACCCCTCAGGGAACAGAGGATACATCGGAGGAAAGACCAGTGGTATCCCTCCTTTAAAAAAAAAGCTTCCTGATAAATCCTACTTCTGCACAGGCCTTGGAAGTTCAGCAGGAACTTTCAGAGCCAGGAACGAACGCTGTAGCTGCAGTTCTCCCCATCCTCTTACTCCACTGAAAACAACTCCCAGGGACTTGGCATTCCTTTGGTAGAAACTATAGTCCATCCTATGGCCTCCAGACCAACATAATGGGTACCAGCATCTTCTCTCCTACTTTCCCCTACCTCCCTGAAGCTCACCCAGCTATATCTGCTACTGCTCTGAAGATACTGCTGTGGGCCATTTCCATTTTTGCAGTATTATTCGTAGCCCTAAAAGTCTCCTGCACAGCCTGAAGACACAGAGACACAAAAAAATACTTAAGATTCATCCATACTGGGGGGATAAAGGTGGGACCTGTTGGATTAACAATCCTCTGACATTGCCATTCTATTTACACATCAAATAAAAGAAAACAAATTAAAATCAAGTTAAGAGTCTGCCCCAAGGATAACACAAATTACCAACCAAAAAAAATATTAAAAACAAGCAGCAACTTTTATATAAAATTAATAAAAACAAAAGACAAATGAAAAAGAAATTGTCAGTAGCATCTATCGCCTCTCTGCATCTGAACTGCACTTATACAAACTAGTCCATTAGTACAGCAGCTTGCTAGAAATTGACTTTGGTTCAAGCTTAGTTTTAAAAAAATAAAACATAAAAAAATCAAAAACACTTAAGAAACGGTGGACGGACATTTGTTAGTTTCCCTGCTTGCAGTTCACTAGTTTTGAAGTTTCAGGGGTAATTGGTTTAAATATCAGTAAAACAGGAAGGTGAAGAGCTAGAGATGAACAGAGCAAAACCATGGCGGGGGCGGGGGGAGAGATAAGGGGTTCTGCCACTTGAGTGCAAACACAAATCCCACATGCTCAGGTCACAAACCAAAGCATATGTAGAGTTTAAAGTTGCTGCCTTCTGGATCTTGGATGAGAAGCTCCAGGATCCCCCTGAATCATCAACATAATGAACAAAGCTGCGCCAGCTCATCAGTTTAGGACACTCTGGTGACAAAAGAAAATGGGGTGGGTGGGAAAGGGACTCTTCTAATATCCTCACTAGCTACAAGTAATTTAGTTTTATACACATGGCAGAAACCTTTAAATCCATCAGGAATGGAAAGTTCCAAGTGAACTGCATTGCAGTGATCCAGTCTTCTCTTCTTAAAAATCTTTTCTTTTTTTGGTTCAGATACTAGATTGTATATTTAAGAATATACGGATCTAACTTCTGTACAGTTCATCCCTCTTCCTCATCCACAAAAACATCCTCTGCTACACGGATCAGAATCAATCCTACAAAGGTAGTTACAGTGCCAGGAAAGCCCCAACATCCTCTGCTACACGGATCAGAATCAATCCTACAAAGGTAGTTACAGTGCCAGGAAAGCCCCAACACTCCGGGCAGAGACACTTATTGCCGTTTCTACTCAGTGAGTGGCACCGCAGTGCAGAGACCACCCGAGATCACCTGGTGTGTGCAAAGCCCCAGAGTCAGCCCTGTGGTGTTGGCGTCAACAGTGGCAACTTCTGCTCCTGTGCTCTTGGCTTCTCTGTTTTGCAACCAAAAGCACTTCTCTGCTAGGAAGTTTTTTCTCAATACAACGTTGGAAGCATCAGAAAAGGAGTATTGCTATGAATAGGGAGAATCTGACCTTTTGGAATCCTGTACCAATTCCCCCAGTGGGAATTCAGGATTGTTGATGTTGCTTTACATACTGCCAATTAGCCTGGGTAACTTGATGGGTTTTTTAACATTTGTGTGCTGCTGCACAGCAAAACAAAACCACAGGAACAGAAGAGCCACTGGTATGACACAGCCAACAGTCGGGAGGTCACATCCCGCTCTCTGAAGTGAAAGGAGCCAAGCACACGGAGCTAAGAGCAGAATTTGGCCACTTTGTCTGAATAATTGAGAGAACTGCAGTTCAGAAGTAATTCCTACCTCTGCTTAAAAAGCAGAGACCAGTCTGGAAGTTTGCACACCGTGATCTCCACTGCTACACTGAGCTTCCTGCACAAAAGATGAACGTAAATTCTCCTGACTCCTACAAGTAGGCATTGGACAAATTCAGGGATGAGGAAACTGTTCAGAACATTCCCAGAAGATCAGGACAGAAAGTCTGTTTGTGCTCCATTCTTCCTCTCCACCCTCCCGCCCTCCCCCCGTGGTGTGGGAGCTCGCTGAAAACAATCCAGGAGCAAAAGACAAACGCGTCCAAACTATATATATAAAAATAATAATAATAATAATCATAATAATAATAATAGAGATACACCAGTAATACAGGCCTGCCTAAATTGTACCAGTTAAGAAAGGAACCCCCAACATGATTGATACGATTATAAACACCTTGTATGTCATAATGGCCTGTACAACAGACCTATAAAATGATAATTAAAAAAGAAAGATATTTAGACCAAAAAGAACCAAGAAATCCCCTTCCTATGTTTGAATTGATAACCCACCTTAACTTGTCATTGTGACTGCTGGAAATGATAAGTAGTCCTTTCACTTTTTTTGTGTTTTTGTGGTTTTTTGTTTTTTTGTGGTTTTTTTTTTTTTTTACATTTTTGGTTAGAAAGTTCTCCGATCCATGAAGCGATCCTGAAAAGACAGTGTTTATTATAAAATTAGGCAAATGTCTGTCCCAGCTTTAAATCCTTCCTGTTTTGCTTTTGTTTTTGTTTCCTTTTTTTTTTTTTAGTATTTTTTTTTTTCCTTTTTCCTTCTCTCTCTTTGTCCCCAGCATCGCGGTGAGGGGATGCCCACGGCATTTTCAGTTCATAACCCTGCTGGCAGCCCATCCCACCGCACAGCGCCCCGGCGGGCAGCGCGGCCCAGCCCGGCTCACTGTGCCTTGGAGGCAGTGGTGGTGGTGGATGTGGCCCCACTGGCAGAGGCCACGGTGAGGAGAGAGTTCTGGATGGACTCGGCTGAGGTGGAGGTGGCGTGAAGGCTGGCGACTGGTCCAGAGGCCCCTGCGGAGGCTGCAGCTGCAGAGACCAAGCTAACTGGGTTGCTGGTGAGCAGAGAAAGGTTCTGTGGGTTCAGGAACAGAGGGGCAGTTACGATGTTGGGGGTACCTCCAGCATTGGCAAACACCAAGTTTCCAGTTGCATCCAGTGATGTTATTGGAAGAGAGCCACCAGATGCAAGAGCTAAAAAAAGGGGAAATTGAGCAGGGAGGAGACAACATTAGCAGTAAGCAACAATGCAAAATGTGCCTAAAAGCAAAGGGTGTTTGCATTTTCCTTTCTCTGGTGTGTGTGCTCTCTACACCACTAACAGTTCATAGAATCATAGAATGGATTGGGTTGGAAAAGACCTCCAAGATCATCAAGTCCAATCCTTGGGCCAACTCCAGTCCCTTTACCAGATCATGGCACTCAGTGC
>JAWWEV010000001.1:4454219-4477428 GCA_035583235.1 Hafferia zeledoni
ACAGCTCCCACTGGGAAGGGTTGGGAAGAGTGTCCCTGACAGTGACAGCTCCCACTGGAAAGGGTTGGGAAGAGTGTTCCTGGCAGTGACAGCTCCCACTGGGAAGGGTTGGGAAGAGTTTTCCTGGCAGTGACAGCTACCACTGGAAAGGGATGGGAAGAGTTTTCCTGGCAGTGACAGCTCCCACTGGAAAGGGATGGGAAGAGTGTTCCTGGCAGTGACAGCTACCACAAGGTGGAGAAGATCATGGAAACTTGAGCGTAACATTTTGAATGCTGACACATAACCAACCACTGTTACAAGTTACTCTCACCTGTCTACAGGGCTCAGTCTGCCTTAGATTATGATCTCCTAAATTTATCTCTGACACTTTATGGCAGGGTTCTTGCTTGTAACCTGGAAACAAGATTTGTTCAGCTAGTTTAGGGGATATTTGAACACACAGGGTAGGCACCAGTACTGTGACAGGCTGTGACTGAGAACAACTCTGGCTGAAGTCAGTGGCAGCTTCTGGCCGTGTCTGGCACTCCCAAAATAAATTTTTGGTCTTCTAAATGAGGATTTATGTATTTAAAGTTCTACATAATGACTTTAGAAGGCAGGATGTTTGTCATAGGTTCTTTTTAAATATATTTGAGGGTAACAATTCAGGATCAAGACTAGCTGAGAACTGCCCTCCTGACAGACCTCAGAATGGTGCAGGTCTGCTCAAGCAGACTAGAGAAGAGCTATAAAAAGCAGATCTCTAACCTTGTAGACACACAGGCCAATGAGGAGAGGATAACAAAATAAATTCCAGAACACATTCAGTATCTTAAATGCCTCCTGTAAATCACTCTAAGATCACACACAGTTCTGATCCCCAATCTGTAGTTGTACCTGCTCTTATCTCTGTGATACACAAAACGTATTTGCTCATTTAAATTTTGTAAAACCTCTACTCCTATAAAATTTATGTCCAGTGCTGAGGAGTCAGTGTTCTTCCTTGGCAGAGAAAAACAAAACACATAAACTGAAACTGTATGAGGGAGATGCATTAATAGGAACACTACTGACCTTGAATAGTTGCCAGTGTACTGTTGCTCATCAGGGCTGGGCTGAGAGCACCACCTAATGTCCCTGGATTGAGACTGAGTAAGGCACCTCTGCAGGAAGCAGGATCATGGAAGAAGGGGAAAAGGGAAAGAGAGTTACTTTTAAGAAAAGGTTATCACTGTTCAGAAATACACTATCATATTTAAAATTTTTTAAAAATTTTTCAGAGGGGCAGGGATGAAAGGAAGACCAGAGACTAAGGGCTATTTTTAGTTGGTTTTAGTTCTTGCTCCATTAATGGTTAGTGACAAGTACAGGCAATGCAAATACATGACTTCTATTGTTTCTATAAAATATTTTTGTGAAGTATTTTGGGGAAAGTGTCATTTGTTAGAGAGCTATCATCCTCTCCCAAATTCAGATAAAAAATATGTAAACCAAGAGGATTCAGAGACAAAGAGCCATCTGTCTGAGCAACATTTTTAAAACTACAACTTCAACAACACATCATCGTGCATATTTTACAATGATGAAGAAGTGAATGCAGAGGAATAAAGTGGGTCTAGGCTCTCTCTGCACTTTGGAGTTAGCTGGACAGATTCTATGACTCAGTGGTAAGTTGCAGCTCTTAAGTCAAGCTCTGCAGTGGGATGAATGACTTATCAAGTAAAAACGTTGTTGCAACGCAGCTTTTTTACTTCTAAAGTGAACACAATATCTGTGTATGTTGGTGGGAACAGCCAATTACCATCTATGAGTAAACCTTCACAATTTGACATGAATGGCATTAGAATCACCAAAAACCAGTGACGCATAAAAGCAATTTACCCCAAGAATCCTCCTCCCCTCTTCCGTTCACCTCACCCAGAAGGGTGTGCAGAATTCCTCCTTACCCAGCTGCAAACTGTGAGGATGCCATCAAGCCTGGGTTCAGTCCTGCTGCAGCAGCCATGGCAGCAAGACTGGCATTTGCAGGCAACTGTGCAGCTCCTTGTAACGCAGCTGCCGCCGCTGTTTGCAACCCTGATGCCGTTACCATCACCTGGCTGGTCCCAAGAGGGGAGGACAAGGGAGTGGAGGTTGTCTGTGTTGTGCTGGTCTCACTGGCACTGGATGCCTCTGAAGTGGAGGCTGAGGCAGAAGGGGAAGGACTCAGGGAGGGTGATGTCACTGCCGAAGAAGCTGGAGGTGCTGTTGAAATTACTGTTGCCGTGTTGTTAGAGGTGGTTTCTGTTGTGCCTGGAAGATTGACTCTGGTTAGAACAGACAGGGCTGAAGAGAAACCCCTGCCCAGCTGAACTGAACTGCACACCCAGCTGAGAGAGGCACAAATATATTTCTGCAGTCCCAAAAAGCACCGAGGGTTCAAATGAAAAGCCTGGACTACAATGGAGTGACATTCCCAGCTGAAGCCAGAAGTGGAACACAGTGCATTTCTGTTCAGCATCACCTGTGGTTTATACCCAGAAAAATCACTTCAGTGGTCACAAAGAGCAGAGTAACAAGGAACAATGACAAGGATGTTCTGGGACACCAGAGCCCAACACTGAACGACGTTTTTAAGAATAAAAAGGGGAAAATGGTAGAGGCTGATGAAGTGCAAGGAGCAATCAGCCCTTACCTGTGACTGACAGACTGGTTACAGCAGGACTGGCCAGCGGGAGCACGGGGTTGACAGTCAGGGTTGTAGCTGCACTGCTCGTCACAAGGCTTGGTGTGGTTGCCACCTGGAGGTCAAAGAGAGTAAAACTGCTCAGCTACTAGACCTGAATTTCTTTCTTCCCAACCTCAGCTGAGGAAGTTAGCGAGGAAAACGCTGCATATAAACTGACTTTTTTGTAATTCCATTATTTTATCATTCAGTGTAACAACCATAATACCTTCTCTAATTACCAGCAACATCTTTATTCTTGATAAATCGGTTTTTGAAAGGAGATATATCCACAATGTCTCAAGACTGCAAGTTATCTCTCTTTCTGCCTCCCTTTGAAGAGAGCACATTGTTTTAATGGAGTCACTCTTATAGAGTTACAAAATATGCTATTTCTGCATGGGGTTTTTTCTTGTTTAAACATTTTTTCTGGTCCACATCTCTTTCTTTGATAAAATTATGTAAATGCCCCAGCATTACCAAAGGTATTTAGGGTAATGTGTTTACATGGAGAAGCAGAATAACAGTTCACTACAAGCTTTACTTTGATAAGCTTCCTTGGGTCAGAGGAAGGATCTCTGAATTATAAACCACACAAATGCAATTTTCATTTGTGGATGGCTTATTACAAGAAAGCTACAGCAAACTGAAGATGTTTCAGATAAACAGCAAAGATTTAAGGCTGGAGAAACCAGCTTATGGGGGAAAATGAAATATAAGGAGAGAAAGGACTTTTTATGGACAAGAAATGGTGTCCAACAGTAATATTTGAAGGCTGTTATACATCACTGAGAGAAATGAATGCTTTAGAGTTGCCCAAGAGAACGTAGCCAAAGATATGGGCTAAAACATTCCTCCTTTGCCCTCTCTTACCTTAAGTTTATTATCAGAGAAATCTCTCTCATGCTGCATATCCTGTTATAGGGAGTCAAATGCTTCATGCATTTTAAACAAGAGTGGGGCAACTGGGACAGACCTGAAAGCTTCCTGCCTGTCTGGAATGGTGTGTGAGATAAAGAGGAGTGGATACACCGCACAGCTCCCACTAACGCAGCACAGACGCCACATCTGTCATCTGTCCAGCCAGCAGCTAAGGCCAAGGTCACAATCCATATTTCAGGGCAGTGAATGACCCAGAATTAATACAGCTCACCCAGCGGTCACAGTGAGTGCCTTCAGCCAATGCAAAGCCAGGCTGCCACCAGAAGGAGCCTCCCCCTCCAATCCTGCTGCAGAGCCCTGGCCCTCGTGCAGCCAGGCTGCAAGGGACACTGGTTATCCAGCCACATGGAAAATTCATCACTGCTCCTCACATGGCTAATTTGCAGTCAAACTAGGAAACTGAGCCCAAGCATCCCATGGACACAATCTCCAGAGCTGACACAAGGAATCAACAAAGCACACAGTCAGTGAGGGCTGGGGCAGCAGGGCTGAAACATCCATTCCAGTGGTAGCACAGAATTAAGAGAAGCTTACAATGAGTGAAAATGCTTAGTGAGACTGTGGGCAACACCTCCATTTCTTACAGACAATGGCAGATTGCAATAACAGGGACATTTCTGTAGGGAAGCTTCTTTAAGTTGCCGTCCCAGTGAACTTGCACAGTTACTAGAACACTCTTAAATCTCACTATGTTCTGCTGTGGCAGCAAGGCATGCAACCTTGCTTTGCAATTGGGGGAAAATAAACAGTAATAGGAAAAAAGACCAAGTACATTTAACACATCCCTTCCCCTGAAACAAAAGGCTGCATGCACACACCCTGAGACAAGGATGAGGGGAAAGAATAACAAATCACCAAAATTAATGGTTTAATGAAGTACTGGAAGATATTAGCTACTACGGTGATGAAGGTGGAATAAATACTACCAAAGGACAGCTACAGGCTACATAAATTCCACCACATTCCTATTAGCATAGCTACTATGAAATCTAATAGCTACTGTTTGTATTTATGAAAACAGACCTCCATGGACATTGGTAGCAAAGGTGCTGAAGGAACCTTGATGCATGTGTTTTGTTACTCTTATTTTCATGAAGTTTGTGTTTACCTGAGGCAAATACAAGTGTGGGAAATTAATTACATGAGTATTAGCTAAGCTGTTTCTATGTTCCATGCCTTTTTTTTACATAAATACTTTCTGACTAAAAGTGACAACAGTGGTATCATTGGATTTGCACCCTGTAAGTCCTCAAATGATGCAGTATCAGAGAATGGGTCAGGCTGGAAGGGACCACAGAGGGTCATCTGGTCCAATCCCCCTGGCTCAAGCAGAGTCATCCCAGAGCACATGGCACAGGATTGTGTCCAGACAGTTCTGGAACATCTCCAGTGAGTGAGGGAGACTCCACAACTTCTCTGGCCAACCTGTTCCAGTCAGTGTGTTGCCAGCCAGCATGGCACATTTTACAGCTGCTCATTGACTTATGAGAACAGCCAAAATAAGAGAGGGGGTGCAGCTGTTAAGCCTTTTTTGTTACTATTAATTTGCAAAAAACAGTTCAGGTAAGAGGGAAAGTCCAGACATAAACCAGAGGTACTACCTGAAATAAGTTCAAAGCAATAAACCCAAGTGCAAATTTGCTAGTCAGAATATTTGTCTAAATAAAACACTCACACTGAAGGCCTGACTAGTTCCTGATTTCTATGTATTATCTTACACAGTATGCGAGTGGAATATTTAAAATACCAGTAAAACAGAAATATGTAAGAACAAATCTGCTACAAAGAAGGTGCAGCCCAGCTCGTGTCACTTCCACAGTGAGCACAGCAGGACTATCTCTTCAAGTGAACTTTGTCACCACAGTTCTTAACTCTTACCAGTGAGGTTGGGCAGGGGAAAATTGCTTTGATGGGCGAGCTGCTGGTTCCACCACTGCTGGGTGGGTTGATCCTTTTCTCCTTCTGGCGCCGGTTACAGAACCAAACGCGGATCACCTCCTTCTCCATGTTTAGCTGGTCAGCTATCATGGTGATCTCATCCGAGGTAGGCTTTTGGTTCTGAGGAAAGGAAACAGCACTTGAAAAGCTGGGAAATTACCTTCTCAAGTTTCACACTGTAGCTGCTTCTTTGGTGGGCAGAAATCTGGATGGGTGATGTAGATCCAGAACTTGATCAGTGGTACAGTAGAGACAAAATATCTTGGGTGCTTCTGCCTCCCAGCTAAAACCCTCACATTATGTGTGTTTAGACTGTTGCCCCATTTATCCATCCTCAGAAGGGGTAATGTTTAGATCTACAGCTCAGGATACTGGAATGCAAAATCACAAAGTCAGTGAACTGCAAGAACTGCAAGTTTGTTGGAAGGAGTTTGTGATTGTGGGTTTTTTTAAAGTAGACATTGACATGTATTATTTAGCATGGCTTTTGTATTCACCTTGTTTAGTGCTAAAACTTTCCTACTGCACAGTAATGGGCTTATTCTAACAGATCTAACTGCTAAGTTTCTTCATTTCTTCAAAGGCTGAGCACAGCCCCAGGACCACTGACCTCCAGGAAACTCTTCTCTAAGGCCACACGTATGTTGGTCTCTATGCTGGTGCGTTTCTTCCTCCTACGGTTCAAGCCTTCAATCCCTTGCCCTGGAGAATTCAGGGCACTTGGGCTGGAGAGAGTTGAATCAGATGAGAGGTTTTCTGAAAAAGAAGAACGTAACACAAATCAGGAGATTTTATCTGAATGCAGTGCAGTCTAATGCAAGTGTTCTTCATCTGTGCAAGGCATGCTAAGACCCACTCTGTATCTATTCCAAATACATAGATTTCTGAAGATCACATGCATTAATCATTGTATTTACAACATATATTTGAATCTAAAAAGCTACAGGTAAGCCCAGAGGGTGCTCTCTGCTACCACAGTATCCCTTTTATAATATCTATGCCAAGTGTGTCTCCCATATCTCATTCCACTCTACTCTCACTCACTGCAAGTCCCAGTTTAAAGAAAAAAAGCAGTAACTGATACCCACGAGTCACAGCTGAAAGTCACAGGCAATTATGAAAAAAATCTGAGCAGTCTGAACTTTCTTTTACCCACTCTGCAGTACACTAGAGGAAGAGAAGCTCACAGGCAGTTTCACAGTGTTCTCTCTCCTCTCTCTGGACATCTTAGCAGATATTCAGTGCTACCAAACAGCCTACACAGTGAGCAGCTCCCCCTCCTCAGCTTCATCAGGGCTCTACCTGTTAACCCCTAATTCTGTCTTCTTGGCTTCACAGAGGAGCAAAGGGAAAACACTTAACTCCACTCTTTAACAGGAAGTGCAATATAACCAACAGGCAAGTTCCAGCAGGGAATTTAAACAAAATAATTAATTATGGCTGCAGTTCCCTCCCTGCACTGGGGTTTGTGGGTGGTGGGCAGATGTCAAAGCTTACAATGCCTAACATCATTTTGGTAGACTCAAATGGGCAAGTATTTTTTTGATTTTTTTTTCCCTGTAATGGCACCCACAAATGTGCTGAAACCCTTCCTCAGACTGAAACCCCACAGAACAAGCTGAGTTCTGTGACAATAAATTCTACAACACATCCATGTAGTGTAAAGGAAGGAACCATCAGCATGCTTCTCCTGCCTGCTTTTACCTAAAGTAGTCTTTGAAGTCATTTGAATCTTTTTTCCAAACATTTTCATGAAACTGAATCAGAACCAAAGACAATGGTTCCCCACTTCCAAGCTGTGAAGGACCCCAACACTCTTTAGAGTCCTTAACCTTACAGATCCAAGTGTTCCTTCAGGCTAGCAGGAAAAGCAAACTATGACACTCCTTGCAGCACTGGACTCATCCAGTGTTGCTGGAAGCTTCTGGATCACTGGTCTGTGGACTAGAGCATTCAGTGTGGAGACACTCATGTTTTCTATCAGGGATCTAGATACCTAAAGATACCTGTCAGCACAACAGAATGACAATTCCTTCTCTCCATGCAGGACAAATTTTCAGCACTGCATGCAATTACTTTCAAAATTGCAGAGAATACTGTAGGCACAAGCATCAAGCTCTCTCCATTTAGGTAAAAATAGGAATGCACACACCATCCCTGCCATCTGTTTAACATATCCATCAGTTTTATACTTTGTGCAGTTGCAGACTTGGAGGAAAAGTCCGGCTGACAGAACTCCTGAACATTTTCTATCCTAACACCACCATACAAGCTCCTTTAGCTGGTGTGAGATTAAAAAAAAATCACTACCAACATTGGCATAATTAACTTACATCCCAGGAAAAAAAATAATATGGAAGGAAAACCAAAACTTAATCCACAAAAAACTCTTCCTGTGGGGAGAAAGAGAGTATTTATATGGACCCTTGGAGAGAGATGAAAAGAATGCACATAGAGGTGTGGGAAGAGATGGATGCAATAAGCTCTGCCTACTGAAACAACAAATCATGCAAACCTGTCTCTACTACACATCTGAAAAAGAAAGCTGGAAGAGGATTAGAAGTTATATGCATTAACATACACGAAGGAGGAAATCCATGACACACATATTGTACCTCATCCCATGCAATTATTCATCTGTCTGCAGAACACGCTTCTGGAGGTTCAGACTGGAACTATTTTGGATGCATGCAGGGAAAGGGCAGCATGGACCTTTATTTCTACCCTTTTATTAGTCCCATGGACACCTACAAAGGCTTCATAAAACCGTAAGGGCACAAACGAAGCAGTTTGTCAGAATGCTACTGATTTTGGTAGGCTGGTGAAGAAATACACAGACTCATTCACCTGCATCATTGAGCCACTTTTCCAGAAGTGGCTTTAACTTGCACATGTTCTTAAAGCTGAGGTTCAAGGCTTCAAAGCGAGAGATGGTAGTTTGGCTGAAGTCATTTCCATAGAGTTTGCCCATAGCGAGCCCAACATCACCCTGGACAAAGAAAGAGAAAAAAGGGATTCACTGACATAGGCACTTCCAAAGCAAGGAATCCTGTCACATTCCTGTGTTCTCTCAGTGACTCCACTGCTGTGTGGGATTTCAGTTTCACAGCAGCTTTCTCAGTGCTACCAAGATTCATGCTAAAGCAATAATCATAGAGAAATGTCAATCCTCAGTCAGTTTAACCATGTAACTCTTTCCAGGAAATCCCTGATGCTTTGTCTTCTTAGCACTATCACTGAGCAGCACATTCCACTGAATATTAACTTGTAATCTTTTTCTTACTTCTTTAAAATAAAATAAAGGCCAAGCTCTCTTTAGGAGCAGGTTTAAGTTTCTGCATATTTCACACAGAAGAAGGAAAGTTCAAATAAGCAGAAATGCAGTGGATTCATGTTCTCAAATTACCAGAAAACACTCTTGAAAAAGATCTCTGCAAACATATATCTCAGGTGAACAGATGCAGAAGTATTCTTATCTGAACTTTTAGTATCTTCTGAGGTTCAAGCCAAACTTCTCCCCAACAGATACACATTTCAGTGCAGACAAGAAGTTGAACCATTTCAAATAATGACTAACTGTAGTCTTGACTATCATTACCCATCTGCCAAAAAGCAATCAAGGAGATTTACAGACAGATGCTCATCTTTTTATATCTCCTATTGCTTTTCAAAACTCAGTTTTACCTGGCTATCAGACATTCTGCTTATGCTAATAAATATTCATATATGTAGTATATACTTTGAAAGTCTTGTTCAAAAGAAAAAAATCAACCTGTTCTTGATTGTGGCCATTAAAAACACATTAAAAAAGCATTTTCTTGCTTTATTTTAAAGCTGGAAGGTCCTGCTCTTTGAAAAAAGTCTGTTGATATTTCAAGTATACTATTTTGTCTAAAGTAGTTTTACTTAGATTTTAATTTTTTAGCACAAAAACCAGCATGAAAAGTCTAGAGGAAGAGACTGAGAAGCTTGAGCACAGTTAGTGGAGTTTAATTGCGAATGGGTTAGTTGGGTTGTGCATAAAAAGCTGCTTTTCTTTGAGCTCAGACCCACAACCACAGCTGGGTGTGAGTGCACTGACAGCATGCAGAGTGGCCACACACAAGTGAGGAGAAAACAACCCTAATGAATTGTGCAGGTTGTGCAAAGAAAACCATTTCCTTCCCAGAAGAGGACCAGAACAATTGGTTTGCGTGCCCTTCAATCAGAGGAAACACGTGGGAACTCACACTTATACCTCTCATCATATGCCAGGATTCTGTGCATTTTAAAACTCATAAATCATTCTAAGAGCAGTAACATGGATAATCTACTGGGTTTATGAAGAAGAAACCCTGGCTATGTAAACCATTTTAGAGATCAGCTGATTTATGTCTTGGCAGGAAAGAGTCACAAAATTTGCTCCAGTCCCCCAACTAAATTTAATTCTGGTATTTATGTTGTTGTTTCCAACATTTGCCATTTGATTTAAAATGAATAGTTAGCCACTTCTTTGTCAACGCCAAAAGGTGGCAGCATTTCAGCTGCAGGCAAAGGAATTTACATACAACGGGGATGAGAATTTCATATACTGGGAAGGACCACTGAAAGGATGGATGGAACGGAGTATAAAGGCACGGTGCACACATCTGAGCTACTCTGGAGGCTGAATGAAGCCCTGCTAATGAACTAAAACTGATTATAAGGTACATCACTGTTGTGTGTACTGGTCTGTTGAGAAGCTCAGACAGACTAGCAGAGGTAATATCTTTTACAGAATAAAAATAACATTGCCTAAAATGTGCACTCACAGAGCTTAAATCTGTACCAAGCAATTAGTCACAGGCCTGCAATAATGCTAAGGTGCAGAATGCTCATTGTGTCTCTGCATGTCAAACATGGACATATTTCTAAGGAAGACAAACAGAAGGGATTTAAATCCATCACCCAATTTCAGGGTGGGAGAAGAGACAGAACTGCTGAAATTCAAAACCTGTTATATTGTTCACATGACAGAGTGTAGTAAGTGATTAGTTTGCAATGCAAACTAAATCTCACAATTATTTTGAAATGCAGGGGTGATGTGAGTCTGAAAAAGCTTGCAGTGCCACTGGAAATAAATTTCTTTTATCCTCTGAAAGGCAGTCTATTTATCCCAACTATAGGAAACCAAAGTAATCAGGGTCTCTAATTATCATCCAATTATGCAATTAGGTAGAAGTTACTAGAACAGCCTAATTACACACATAGCAACTCAGAGTAGGACAGGAATGACCAAATGCAATTTTATCACATTCTCAAGATTCCCCTTTCTTAATCTCAAAAGCAAATCCTGAAATGTAAGCTGAGCAGTTGTGTTCGTTTTTTCTCACCATGAAAATTCACAACAAGGTCAATCAGGAAGGGTTAAGATACAACTTAAAAAGTCTAGTTGAGCCTTTATAATCATCTCACAGGAGGGCATATTAAACACAATAACTAGAGATCTCCATGAACCTCCTCAGCCAGGCTATGGGAAAGCTATTGTATTTTATTTTATTCTGTTCTCCTCTGTTCGAGCTTTTGTGTGTGTCCATCACTTGCCTTTCTGTGCCTCCCTCTAGTGGAAAGGACAGGGGGAAGGAGCCACACATGCCAGCAAAGGCACCTCATTTGACTAAGAACATTCTGTTCTGGAGTTATAATTAAGATGCTGCCAGGAACTTTCATTACGAACTTTGATTTTTCAAACTTTTAAGACTTTGCCAGAAAAGTAAATCTGACTTCAGCACATACTTTGAGTTAGAGTAGATTTACTTATTCCAGGGGGAGAACAAATCACCTATGTTGGATTGACTGCTCTGAGCTCAGACTTTTAAATACTTTTGCATGCTCTTTCTTTTAGCAAAAACATGCTTATGCATAAGCACAGACCCTTGCCAAAATTAACTGTTTACCTGGACAGATATTTTAATTCTGCAGGGGGAAAAAACTAATTTTGATATTAATAAGAAAGGACTCTTGGATTCCAGCAGCTTTTCCCTTCAGCAAAGTAACAGAATATATAAATGCACTTTGTACTTTTAATTGTACTCTTGGTTCAGTCCTTTTTGGCCATGTACAAGATGACTTTTCTTCTGCTCTATGGGTATTTCTGAGCTTTTAAACAAACGAAAACAAACCACACCTTCAGTTCACCTCTGTAAGGAGAAAACTTCAAAGGTGACAGTCCTTTCAGGTTTTGTTTAGGAACCTGAGCAAAAGCATTAAATACAGAAATCATTGATGTTTAATAGGAAAATACACTTGAGAGAGAAAAACCCTTTGACATCCAAAGCAACTGCACAGATGTGATACACTTTTTAAACACAGAGAGCAGCTAATTGTGCTGTATGATTTTTGGAACTTTGTACTTCTGAAGGCAGCTTTAAAGTGCTTTGTCCCATTCATGTCACATCCTATAGAATGAATAGTGCACATGCAATGACATCTGGAGCTGGTAAATGCCCGTTTTCCCCTGCTGGGAAAATGGCTATGCTTTAAAACCAACAGGGAAGTAAGATGGATGTATGGCTTTTTCTGTTATTCCTTAGAAATCCCCTACATAAAGGCCAGAGCATAACCCTACTGAAGCAGGTTCTCCCAGGAAAAGATGGAAGTGTAGCCTCCCTCCAGGCTTGAAAGATGAGCCCTGAGGTTGCACACTGGCAGGCACTCAGGTACGCAGTCTCACCTGAGTGAATCCAAGTTTGATCCGTCTTTGTTTGAAAGTCTTGGCAAACTGCTCAAGCTCCTCAAGGTCACTGGGCTCCTCCAAGCTGGGAGTGTCGATGCGCTTTGGTGTCGACTGGCTCTGTGGAAGTGGCTGAATGGGGGTCGCTGCTATTGTGCGTGTTGGGGTTGCTGGCTATTGGGAGGGCAAGGCAAAGGTGAAAATCAGACTTTAAAAACAAAATCATCACCAAAAATTAAAATTCATAAAAGCCGCGTGATGTTCTTGCGAGAATGATCAACGTCCAAGTTCCTCCAATTTATTTACATTCCTCTCCAGAACAAGCAATCACAATCCAGAAAAGTGTATTAGTATGACAGCCTTTTAAAGGCTCTGTCATAACCAATTACTGAAAAGTAAGAGATGTTCAATCACAACCAACAACTTTGATTTGCTGCAGAAGCTGTTCAAAGAAAGGCTGAACACTCTTACTTGATATACTTCTATCATTTACAGACAGCTTGGCATTCATCCCTTTTTAAGCATTTTAAAATTGAATTTACTGCTTGTGTGAGGTGGCAGATTGTCATCAGCCCAAAAGATTGAAGTCTCGTGTTTAATCCTGGAAGAGTGAGCACACACAGGTGCAGCAAACATGGCAAGTTTCTTCTAATGCCATCTCATCTCTTGTGATCAACTCAACTCTTCCAGTACAAAACCACCAGATCTACCTCTAACCCTTCTATTGATATAAGAATGAATGTACTGGTGACATGAGGAATTAAGCAAAGGCAATGTGAAGAGAAGAATTCTTTTCAGGCCACATTTTTTTCTCTACAAAAGGCTAATTTTCCAGCAGTCCACATGAGGTTCACTATTCCTGAACACTGGCATACTAGAGCATTTTGCTATGCAACAACAAAAGTATCTGGAAAACACAGGAGCACTGTGGAAAATAGTAACAGGTGAACAAAATATCTGGTAGTGCACAACAGTTCAGGCTTTATGTGCAACTGGAAACAAGTTTTGAATGCATAACTCTGTCTTCTTACATGCCATGATGAACTGAGAAGCAGAAGGAAATCATTTACTCTGGGTGAATTCTATTCAGTTCAGCTGAGGCTCCTCAGTAAAGGTGATTTCATGCTTTTATGTCCTATGCCCAGCTCTGGAACTACAGACTCCCTCAGGCCAAATAAGAACAGCCTCAGGTCTGGGCAGCACTGCAGCGTTATGCAAAGTCTATGCAAAGGTACAGAAGAGGCTCTTCTAAAAGAAATGGCCAACATTCAGCTGAGTCTCTTGTGTCATTTTTCTCCTGGGTTAGTGCAGTGTTTTCCAGTGCACAGCAGATGGTAGAGGGAGGTCAAGATCCATAATTCCATTACTTGAGAAATAACGTAATCATATATGATCTTTCTAGGATTGCAGATACATGTGCCACACTTAAAGTTTTTTAGTATTTTTCTATTTTACATTAATCATAGTGGGTAATTACTGCAATATGTCTTTACTGAATTCACCCACATTACGTAATTTATTTTTATTAGTATTTTAATAATTCTTTTAAAATCCAATTCTAATTTTTAGTAGGGAATCATGTGCTAACTGAGGTATGAACTACAGATGTGCAACAAATTCCATTTTCCATGAGGCACGAAAAATACTACAGGTGGTCTAATAGAAAATACAGTTTTCTAAGACTCTGATAGACTCAGACACGTTATTGCAGACTAGAAAATTCTTATATGTAACAAAGTTGGCAGGAAGATACTGTGTGATATAACATGGTATTTGAGGAACAGCATGCAGTCATGAAACTAAACTGCACAGTAAAACCCAGAGCAAAGCACAACCAAATTTACAGGCATGTGCAACCTTAAATTGCTTTTCTTAAAGTCTCAAAGCTTAACCATAGAGCTCTATTATTTTAATAGATATCTAACAGAATATTTTAATATTTTATTTCTAACAATCTCTTCACTTTCACAGATGGTAATTGGCAGTGACTTAGCAATGATATCAGAATAACTACACTATAATAAAGATAGATCATCACTGCAATCTTCAGAAAGGTGCTTGTCATTAATCCTCTTTCTGAGCTCTTAGGTAGCCCACACCTTGCTCCCCTGAATTTCACAAATTTGTCTGAGACATTTCCTAACAGGAAATCAAACAATGCTCTAGTGCCATTAGCTCAAGGCATCAATCATGAAAATTTCCAGCTAAAAATAAAAATTTAGAACATTAAAGCCTGAAACAGGCACATTAGGGTGGGAACTAAGGACAAATTTACTATTATAGCTACAACACCTATTCAGGTAACTAATCCAAAGTGTCCATGCACTTGCCATAGTTGAAATGCCCCCAAAGCAACTCATGAGCTGCAGGAACGAGCCTGACCTGCGAGGCAAGGGTGATGCTTGGCTGAGACTGCAGGAGGTTGGCTTGGCTTTGCTGAGGTAGTTGCGTTAAGAGATTCTGCGCTTGCAGGAGACCTGGGGAGAGAAAAGCGTGGGTTTGGTTCGTCATTTGACAAGACTAAAACATGAAATGAGGTGAAACAAGGCTCTGGCTGAATGATGAGAAGTTACAAACACTTGAGATGCAAGCTTTCATTTCATCCCTGCACAGCCAGCTGCAGACTCTGGACTTGGCAGCCCGAAATCCCCTTGTGTTTTCCTGAACTACAGGTGGTGACAAAAGGGTAAGACAGAGAAGTCTGTACCAGTCTCCTCTGCAGAAAGAGTTTGTGATGGTCTTTGTGCAGGAATTATTTATTGTCCCCTTCAGCACTCAGATTTGGGATACACCCCTTGTGATAACCAAGAGCTGACCAAGAATTACAGAGACATAAAAATACTGAGCACCAATCAGGTCAAATTCAACAACTGAATACTAAGCAAAGCCACAAATTTGGGTTCTTGATCACCCTCCTTCCTCTCTGTATCACCTTATGCCTAACAAGAAGGAAACTTCCTCAGGCACCCTTAAGCAGACCACAGCAGAAGACACACCAAGCCTGGATAACTCTCTCCTGGGTCAAACAAAGTAGACACCTTTTGGGAAAGGAACTGGAATTAAAGTTCAGGTAAGATACTGAGCCCTCAATTTGAACAAACAAAATAAACACTACACTGAATATAGGAAACCTCTGCTACTATGAAAAGGTGAGAACATTGAAGAAAAGCTGCAACTGATAGAATCAATATACACAATATGCTGTCAATCTAAAAATGTTCTTTAACAGTCCACTATTTGCATAGTTTATTAAATTTCTGAGGAAACTGAAATATATGCTTATACCTATATATTTTAACCAGAATCTATGATTTTTTTTCCAGTCTTAATACAAAAATGTATGTACTTTTAAGGGATAGAATCTTGACAAAAACATAACTATAGTTAGTCAAGTCCCTCAATTTTATTGTGAAAAATATTAACTTTTATTTTTTTAGGCAACTCCTGGCTATGACTATCAATTTCCACTATAATATTTCAAGAACTTCACTAATTAAACTTACACTTCATAGGCACCTTCAATATACCAAGTTCCTAAAATCAGGGGGGAACAATCACAGGTGGATGCTGTGCCACTCAGAGGACAGAACACCAACCAAGCACCACTTAAATTCAACACCATCATAGCAGAATACAGGTAGAGGCCACAGCAATTTAGGCCTTGTCAAATACTGAGTGAGAAACTGGATGTTTTATGTAGGGTAAAGGGTGTTGGAGGCATGAAAAGAGGGACGGACTACCATGGGTAGGAAGGAGAAAATGAATCCTGAGTAAGGGGGACACAACAACAGGACTGTCTTCTGACAGTGATACTTGTTTTTTGTTTAACAAAGAGTAGAATATGTATTTTAAATAGAAAGTGTTGCTATCAGAATGCCCAAGACAGAGTGAATACAACCAGCTGCTTATGCAACATAATAGCACAGCACAGACAACTATGTAAATTTGCTTTGCACCACATAATCAACATGTTCCAGCTGTGTTTTGGAAAAGCCACAGCGAGGGAACAGAGCTGATTAAGGAATTTCCAAGACTGCTACCTACCACAGTTCCACAGTGCAAGTATCTGCTCACTTAAAAGGTGATTTTACCTGCCCAAATCTAAATACTCATTAGTGAACAGTCACCTCAAAGTGAGGAGGTTTTGACCTTGTAGTGACAGTGAATTTTAACTGACAGCTTGAACTAGAAAGGGGCAAACCCATCACACTGACACTGCAGTGTCTGAGCAACAAACACCAGGCAGCTGACAGGGACCACATCTGAGCTCTGGTCCATTGGTAACACAATCGATTTCAAGTTACTGACTTGTCTTACGACTGCAATCAGAGTAATTAGGACTGTCTTTTGTGAGTTTTTGTCTTCAGAGAAACCCCAGAGGATGTTGTTCTGGCAGAGTAACACTTTTTCTGAAGAGCACAGAGTGACTACACTCTTCCTAATTTTATTCTCACTCGTACCTTCTGAAGTAATTACCATGGAATGACAGTATAAAGTCATCTGAACATGTTCAATCTGCTCTGTTTTTACATCATTTTATCCTGTTTGAGAGAGACTGATACAAGGTGTCTCGGGCAGAAACTGGGAACAGAACAAGTTAGTTCAACCTGCAGCTGACCAAAGCAGGGACCAGGGGAGAGGGAAAGCAGCTGAACTGTTTAGGTAAAGCAGGAGTCCCTTCCCCTGATTACAGCCTTCTGAGGGAATTGCCAGGCACACACTTCAGGCACTTGGCTTTCCTTGGTGTGCAGCTGCAGTTTTGCTCCTTTCAGACATGACTTGAACTAGTCTAAGCTTCACCTTCAATTCTTCACTGAGAAGAAACCACTGGTCCTCCCTGCTTTCCAAGGTAACTTCAGTGATGACATAACTCACAGGACACACAGCACAGCCTTTTACATACAGTGTGAGTCCAAGCCTGCACCTTTTGGGCACCTGCTGAGATCTGGTATTGCAGACAATGCAGTTTCCTCAGGCACTCACAGTGGCACCAGCACTGCTCAACATCCAGGAGGGTGGTGGTGCCAGCAGTTCATGCAGGGAGGGCACAGCCACCTCCTGGCTCGGGGTGGTGGGTTGTGTGTCAGGGGTGGGTGTGATGGGGTTCTTTTGGGTTTTTTTCCTTTTGTCCCAGTTTCCAACAGTAAGACAGGTCATCCTCAGGACAACTGGCCTCATGAGCTGGCAGACAGGGATGGGGAACTGAACAGCTCTCCTGTAATCCAGGAGGAAGCAGCTGGTGACCTGCTGAGATGCTCACAAGCCTATGGGGGCAGAGGGGATCCATCCTGGGGGGATGAGGGAGCTGGAGGAAGAGCTTGCCAAGGCCCTCTCCATCACTTACCATCAGTCCTGGCTCACTGGGAAGGCCCCAGATGACTGAAGTTGGCCAGTGTGATGCCCATCCATTAGAAGGGCCAGAAGGAGGACCTGGGGAACTCCAGGCCTGTCAGCCTGACCTCAGTGCCCAGCAAGGTTGCAGAACAATCATCTTGAGTGTGATCATACAGCACCTACAGGATTAGCCAGGGGATCAGACCCGGCCAGCACAGATTTAGCAGGGGCAGGTCCTGCCTGGCCAACCTGATCTCCTTCTATGACCAGTTGACCCACCTGGTGGATGAGGGAAAGGCTGTGGATGTGTCTCCCCAGTCTTCAGCAAAGCCTTTGACATTGTCTCCCATGGCACAGCCGTGGAAAAGCTGCAGGCCATGGCTTGGACAGGGGCACTCTGTGCTGGGTTAAGAGCTGGCCGATGGCTGGGCCCAGAGAGAGGTGGGGAACGGAGCTGCACCCAGTTGGCATCTGGGCATTGGTGGTGCCCCCAGGGATCAGTGCTGGGCCCAGTCCTGTTTAGTATCTTTACTGATGGTCTCCATGAGGGGATCGAGTCCACCATCAGCAAATTTGCAGATGATGCCAAACGGGGGGAGTGTCCATCTGCTGGAGGGCAGGAGGGCTCTCAGAGGGTCCTGGACAGGCTGGATTGATGGGTCCTGCACTTTGACCACAACAATCCCATGGAGCACTACAGGCTGGGGACAGAGTGGCTGGACAAGGCCAGGCAGAAAGGGACCTGGGGGTTCTGACTGACAGGACACTGGACATGAGCAGAGTGTGCCCAGGTGGCCAAGAAGGCCAATGGCATCCTGGCCTGTACCAGGAATAGTGTGGCCAGCAGGACCAGGGCAGTGACTGTCCCTCTGTACTGGGCACTGGCGAGGCCACACCTCAAGTGCTGTGCCCAGTTCTGGGCCCCTCAGTTCAGGGAGGACATTGAGGGGCTGGAGCAGGTCCAGAGAAGGGCAATGGAGCTGGGGAAGGGTCTGGAGCACAAGTCCTGTGAGGAGCAGCTGAGGGAGCTGGGGATGTTCAGCCTGGAGAAGAGGAGGCTCAGAGGGGACCTTATCACTCTACAACTCCCTGACAGGAGGCTGTAACCAGGTGGGGGTCGGTCTCTTCTCCCAGGTAACCAGCAATAGGACAAGAGAGCACAGTCTTAAGCTGTGCCAGGGGAGGTTTAGGTTGGACATTAGGAAGAAGTTCTTCAGAGAAAGGGTGATGGGGCATTGGAATGGGCTGCCCAGGGAGGTGGTAGAGTCACCATCTCTGGACGTGTTTTAGGAAAGACTCAGTGCCATGGGCTGGGTGACAGGTGATGTTGGGTCACAGGCTGGACTCGATGATCTCAGAGGGCTTTTCCAACTTAAACGATTCTGTAACATCTTTACTACCAGTAAGGCTGATGGGACAAAATGTTTTCTCAGCAAGTTTGTGGACAAGACCAAATATGAGGAAATCAGTCAAGAGGCCAGAAGTCAGGGTCTAGACTGGCTGGACAAACAGACCCTCCTGAAGACTGATGCAGGAAATGTTGTTTGGTTTGTTGGTTTTTACCATGAGAGAAGTCGACTATAGGGGCAGGTACTTGAAAAGTTTGCAGAAACCCCATCCCTGGACATGTTCCATTCCATTGCCTGAGGTGCTGAGCACTCTGGTGTAATTGGACATGCTTTGAGCAGTACTACATGACCTTTAGAGGTCCCTTCCGGCCCACATGATTTTTTTGAATCTATAGAAGCTGATACTTGTACTTTAAGGGGTCTTATTTCTAACCCTCTGGGTTTTAAGAGCCCAGTGGAATTATTGCATTAAATATGGCACACAAATTACCTGTGTGACACTCTGAAAGAATGACTGCATGGAGGTAATCTATGCAAAAGTATGATAGTTTAGAGGTATTTAATTTTTGTTAATAGTTAAAGTAAATGCATCTACCATCATTCAGGATTTTTCCTGTAATGTCTATGAGCAGCATGAATAATGGGCCAAGCCAAAAAATTCTTCCTGCCAGCCAACAGTCCCCAAGGAGTGATCAGGGGCTCAGTTCTGACTATCTAAAATTAAACAAAAGATAAAACAAACATTCAAGCGCTGACTTTTTCTGCATAATTTTTAAAAAGTTGGCCCAGAAGCATAATACATAATTCATTCCTAGCTGATCTCCCTAAAGAGTGGATTTTTTCATCTAGGAACTTGACTGCTTTATCTCTGCCAAAGCTGTTCATCTTCTCTCAGACACATCCTGGAAGTCAGATTGCAAGTCAAAGCCATTACAACAGCTCTCACATAAGTGAAGTCTCTGAGTTTGTAGGACACGTAAAAGAGGACAAAAGGACTGGATTTGGCCTGCTATCATCATCCCAGGTAACTTGACAACACAAAAATGAAATCATAAACAAGGTCTTTAATAATAAACAGCAATAACCTGAGAATAGGCAGGCCCAGTTTCAATGTTTAAAGGAATTAGTAGTTTGTCTTCAACTTTTGCCTTTCTGGATTTTTTTTTTAATAAGTACTATTTCTAAATCTCCTTGACAATGATACAGTATTTTCTTAGATCTCAACAACTTCTGTTTGCAAGATTAATTTATATTAAATGCAGCACCAATTCCCTTCTCCATTCAGATTTTTACTGATGTGATTTTTATTGGCAACATCTCCTGAGTAGAAAGGTGAACAGTCTCCTGATGAGGGTAATATTTCTAAGCAGCAGCTATAATTGTAATAAGGGATGTTGAATTGATGATTCTAGAGACAGATCTATTAGATACAAGAACAGATACAAGAGGTATAAAGACATTACAGTCACTGCCTGTGACTTTAACCATAATATGGACAATAGTTACTCTGAATAAGAAATTGTTCCAAATTTCTATTTCCATTTGATCTTCTGCGTAACTGCTGAGGCTTGAAACAATTCCTTCACTTATGATGTTACCAATTACCAGCCATGAAAAATAAGGACTTGGAAACTTGTTTCATGTAAGCCACCAAACAGCCAGAGATCATCTGGAAAAGGAAGGTGACTACATTAAACATAAGGCAGTGGATTTATGGGGGAAATTTCCTCTCTGTTGCTGGGAGCTATAATGTGTGTGTTAAAGAAAGACAGGAGAACAACATCCTGGTTATTAACATTTTAGGTGTTGAATTTTCTAAAATTTTTCAGAAGTTGGATCTAGGGTCATGAATTTGACCCCTTCAAGAACATACATACAAGTGCTGATGATCCCATCACCACTTCAAGTAAAACATTTTTCTTTACTAAATGCCTACATGTCTTCTAAAATCTTGTTGAGAGATTCTATTCTTTACTTGTTTCCCTCAAAACTTTTCTCATTTTAAACCAGTGTTTCTCATTTATACACAAAATATATAGCATAGTCTGTAAGGCAATACCTTTCTTCCAGAATCCATAATCTATACATAAATCTGATTTTTCATGTTAGTTATTCAATTCAGACAAATATATAAAGCTCCATGCAGTACCAATGAGGCATCAAAAGAAATCTTAATGCCATTGGTTTTGAAGAAAACCTCAGAATATTTATTACTTTATGAAGTTCACTAATGGAGCAATAGGACAAGAACAACATGGAAAAGTCAGCTGCAACAGCAAATAACAAAATAAAAATATGCACTTTCTCAAATCTCTCTCATAAATAATACCGTACAGTTTGAGATCACCCAATAGTAACTGTGAAATACTGCAAAAAATCCATATCAAAAAGCGATATAAGGGGTATTATGACACACACGTTGCTTTATCAGTGAATGCTCATGAAGAAAATGAGATCTATTCGAGCATTTCAGTTGGGAAGGTTGTCACGCACTAATGGCCCATGGTCAGAATTCAGCACATAAATCTTCCTATATTTTGGAGCTGTTCAGTTGCCCAGGCTGCAGATTCCCAGTAAAACACCAAGTTCCTACACACATTGTGTCCCTGGTGACAGCAACATGCAGGTCTTACACTGCAGTGAAGAAATAATTTTAGATGGCCCCTGAAAAAGGTATTATGAAAACCTCCTCTAGCAGTTGTTCTACTTCAGGAAATTTTAAACAAACAAAAAACCTTTCCTTCCTTTCTGCAATGCAAACAACTCATTTTGGGAGATAAATGCAACTTGCTTCTCTTAGTTATCCCTTTCTGTGAAGCCTCTTCAGAGACATTTTAGAAAACCAGCAGAATTTAGCTGAAAAATGTAGGCAGACATTAATAGCAGTGAGTTTTTCAAAACAATGCTTTTGTGCTTGCTGGGGTTTTTTTGAAAAAAAAACTATTTTAAAGAATCCTTGAACTAAATTTTGGTGGTTTGATTTCTTCTAGAATAGTATGTTAAAACTTCTGCTTCATTTTAAGAAAATAGTACATCACTAAATGGTTCCAGAAACAGCCTTTGAGCCATTTTCTACCAGTGCTGGTAAAAAATCTCTCCTAAATCAAGTCCTATTAAAAGGAAGTTAATTTTGACTAACCCTTTATTCAAATGTGAGAGCATTCAGACAGTAAGAGGCTTCAGCATAATGGAAAGCCAGGTTCTAACCAAGTCATAGTATATAAGAAGGAATGATGCATGAAAAAATTGAAAGGAACACAAGAAAATGAGGTGCAAAGAGCTGCTTTACAGGACAGGCAGGCTCTGGAGGGCTCTTCAAGCATAACAGGATTTGCCTTTTGAGCAAGAATCTTTGGATTACCAGACCTGAACAAGTGAGTAGAGTTCATGTAGAACAGAGAGGAGGAAAAAAAGACCACTGGAGTATATCAGCATAAGAGGTCATGGCTAAACAGAGTTTTCCATGGGCATCAACAAACAGGCTGCAAACAGGACCGTGATGCTTTGCAACCTGAACACATCAGTTCTTACAACAAAGCTACTGTACAATGTCTTAGCTGGGCTGGCACAGCTCCACCTGCTGCTGCCTTGGTGTGTCTCTGCTGTGTAAGTCATTCCCAGTGCATTGCCAAAAGATTATTATTATAAGAGCTCTTACACAAATCAAGCATTATAGCTCTTTCCCCAAGATTTAATTATTATTTTGGTTTACGACAAAATTCACTGTACCCCACTTGAGGCTCAAGTACTTTTCTATTCTGCCAGAAGAACTTTTCATTCTGTAATGTTTTTCCTGTCTGTCCTGGTTTTGACAGGGATAGAGTTAATTTTCTTCCTAATCACTGGCATAGTGCTGTGGTTTGGATTTAGGATGACAGCAGTGATGACAACACACTGATGTTTATTTGTTGCTGAGCCTTACAGAGCAAGGACTTTCCAGCCTCTCATGCCACTCCACCAGCAAGAAGGCTGTGAGGACAAGAAGCTGGAAAAGACAGAACCAGGACTGCTGACCCACACTGGCCAAAGGTACATCCCACACCACATGGTCTCATGCTCAGTACATAAACTAAGGGGGGAAAGGCTGGGGGCTGCTGCTTGGGAAGTGGGGAAAGGCTGAGGGAGCTGGGGGTGTTTAGCCTGGAGAAGAGGAGGCTCAGAGGTGACCTCAGAACTGTCTGGAACTCCCTGAAGGGAAGTTCTGGCCAAGTGGGGGTTGGTCTCTTCTCCCAGGCACTCAGCAATAGGACAAGGGGGCACGATGGGCTC
>JAWWEV010000001.1:4493965-4505018 GCA_035583235.1 Hafferia zeledoni
CCACCCCCTCTCTGGGCAGCCCATTCCAATGCCTGAGCACTCTCTCTGCAAAGAATTTTTTTCTGCTCTCCACCTTAAATTTCCCCTGGCAGAGCCTGAGCCCGTGCCCCCTATTGCTGAGTGCCCGGGAGAGAAGTTTGTTTTGTTTTGGGTGCTCAGCCCTCAGCAAGCTTTGGGACTGAGAAACTGCAGGATGAAATTTCACCCTTACAGTCGAGGTCCAGTGCAACTTCAGCATGTTTAAATTCTGGCATAAATTCAGCCACGTGCTTGGCCACTTCACCGAGTTGGTGTGGATGGAGACTCACACAGTGCCACTGCAGAGAAAGGAACAGAACACCCTGAACATGGATTGGTTTATGCCACCTTGGAATTGCACCTGTAGAGGGTGAAGGCAGGACAACACAGGGCAGGAAAGGTAACACTGCACCTGCAGTCAGGAGAACAACTCTCAATATTCAAGAACAAAATCACCACACTTCAGTCTGAGTTTGCAAATTGCAGGAGAAGGGAAGAGCAGCGAGGAACTCCAGGTCTTGGGAGTGAAGTGCAAGGAAGAACTCGGAAAGGGAAGGCAACCAAGAAGGAAGATTTCAAACTGACTGGAGTGGGTTTGTGCTCTGGGAGACACCCCCAGCACATTTCCCCAGCTCCCTCTCCTCTCTCTGAGTGTGTTGAGAGACAGAGATACCCTCAATACTCAGGAACTGTTGATTCCTTTACTAATAAGAAGTTTAGCATTAATGTTTGCCCAGGATTTTGGCAGTTCAAGAATATTTTATGGTCTCTCTCCCACTGTCCTATAGACTTTGTTCTTATGGAAACTGGAAAATCAATCCCTGGAAACGAAGCAACGCAAACAAGAATCTGTAGAATCCTTCCAAATACCAACTAACAAAAGCCATTATTTTGCTGCTATGTCAACACATGTCATAATATACAGTTTCCATAGTCATTATAACCTTGGCTTTCACAGCTCTGCATTCACACAGCTCTTACAAGAGGAGATGCATTAAACAAACAACAAGGCTGAGACATTTTGGGAAATTTTATGCTGCAGCCTATAAAATGGACATCAAAAGGCTGTCCATTTACTGCAAGACATTCTTCCTAATTCTCTTTTTTCCAGTAGACACTACACAGACTGTCCACCCACAAGTGAAGGCTGGAAAAGATTACATAACTCTACAATACTGATGACCAGTTGATCAATTCATGTTCTTAAGGAAACAGCCATCCAATAACTCGTGTGCTTATACTTTTCTGTTCTTGTTTTCAATTGGTCTGAAATGTGGGTTGCTTTTTCAGATGTTTAAAAGGGAAGTCCAGCTAGCACAAAAAGTTTGCAGTTATAGCCTATTTCAGGCACTGCATTGTGACCAATATATTTAGGGGACTTTATTATGCTCCCTAAATAGTCAGAGCTCAAAATTTTGTTAACTTCCATGAAACTCAGCTGTCAGCTCAGAGAACTACTGATTTTTTCATCTTTACCAGTGGCAACTGTTGTTTATTCCTGAGATCACTAACTCTCCCAAATGTAACTTCTTGCCCTGAATTAATTTCTCCTAAAACCTTCAAGTTGCATCATCTCACTATGGTTTAAAACAGGAATGACCCAAACAAACATCCACTGAGGTTTAAAAGATAGACCAGTAGTGTTTACACAGCAGACTCCAGTGATTTACAAATGTCACTGGAAAACAGGCAGCTGCAGAAAGTTACAAAAATAAGAACTCTGAGTTTTATAAAAATCATCTCCACGCACTGTCTGGGGAGCACAAGCACTGAAGGAAAATCAATGGCACTTCCAAGTTCCTCAGCATCCGAGCTGGAAGTTGAGTTTATTGCACCAAGTATGCACAATGACTTCAGAAACAAAGCGTCCTCAAAAATTCCCCATTACTTCAGTGAATGTAATTTAAAAACTCAGGATACAAAAGTGAAAGGAAAGACTGGAAACATTTAAACTTTATGTTCCAAAGTTCCAAACACCAATACCAGTCAAGCTTAGTAGGAGAGTATCAAAAATACAGACATGTATCCCCTTTTAACATGAAAGGACCTACATGCAGCTTTATAATCCACCAGTTCTGTGTCATGACCTCCACCCTTCCAGGAATGAAATATTGCCTTGGAGAGCAGGCAGGGCCCTGCTGAAGCAGGAAAATGCCTTTGTGATAATGGACTGACCACCTCTGAATAAGGCAAATCCTCCTCCCAACAGCTCAGTTGAGGTCCAGCTGCTGGTTAAAGCTGTTGGGAATGCACTCTGGACGAAGCACATCCAGGGAATTGTGGTCATACAGAGAGGAAGTCTGAATTTTCTCAGGTATTCACACACAACCTCCAGCCACAAGGAGTCTACAGGGATATTTAAAACCATTGTTCTCTTGATGCTGTTTATGGTCATGAAATATTTACAGCCCATACGTTTTGGAAATAGTGTTTTATATCATCCTAAACCAGGATTAAATACATAATAAAACACTTCTGTGCATAAAAAGAATTGATACCTCTCCTATTAAAAATACAGTGGCAATTATAAAACCTGAGAAGCCAGTGACAAAACACAGATTAATAAGCAGGCAGAATTCTTCTGGACTGACCCCATGCACTGGCAGAAAACATCCAGCCCCTCAGATCAGTCTGGGGAACATTCAGTCACTCTCAGCTGTACCGAAGCCTTGCACAAAGAATGAGAAGACAGTAGCACAAAATGAAATATAGTGTTAATTTCATCACAACTCCAGAGTTTAAAATAAAACTCTTACTACTGAACCAGGAGGAGGAAAAATAATTTTCCTCATACCAGGTAACTAGAGTTCTCTCAAAGCAACAAGTTGCTTCTCATTAAAATTTTCTCTTCCCAAATGGTGTTCTGAGCTCAGAGAAGGTTCTGAGTTAGGTTAAACTATTTACTTTCCATTCAGAACTGTCATTTCTCTTGCTTCCCAAATGAATATTAAATTACCTCCAGAAAGGAATTAAAGCAAAAGGTTGAATGATTAAGCTATAGAGGCTTAACAACCTTCTGCAATGGCTTAGAATCTGGTCACATCTGGAGGATGCACCCACAGGCACATGGCCCTGGCACAAAGGCTATTCTTCCAAATTTCAAGGTTCTGTTCTAACACACAAGGAAATTACAGAAAAGCTGGGTAATCTTTTTTTTTTTTTTAATGTTGAGAAATTAGGCTTTCTCCCTTTGACTTGTTCTTAAGAACTGTTGTGACAGCCTGAACGAAACACAAAATGGAAACAAGATCAGGCAGTGGCCCACATTTCCAGGGAAAACTTCTACCCAAAAATAAATGCCAAAGTTAGAAATGCTGAATGTGTGTTCTGCCAGGAAAAAGTGAGGCCATTTAGGGAGAGTGAGTGCCACCAGACCTTCTGTAGTATCATAAACATTACAGACAGAAAAAGTGGGGAAGGGGAATCTGAAATACAAAGTGTGGGTGATGCTCCAGTACAGTGTGGTAAATTACTCAAGTGTTCCTAAGTCTCTAAAACCAGGGGGTGTGGGGTTTCCCAATAAACTGGTAAAGAAATTTGGCTTTTAATATTCATCCAATCCCAGCAGAAAATATCTGTGCCCCAATTCATCATTTCTTACCTGTGTTCCCGTCCCCACTCTCCATTGATGGTTTACTGGTTTCTGACGGATTGTTCATTCTTGAGTCTGCATTGAAACAGAAACAAAGATAAACCAACACAGCAAAAAAAACCCCCAAATCTATTCATATCCTTTTGTCTAAGGGAAGTACAGAACAACAGAATTTTTCTATGTACTTTACCCTAATTCAGCTTCTAACACAGAAGCAGAACACAATTCTCAATCTTCCAGATAAATATTGTTTCAAAAAAATTTTTATGTCATTATTCCCATATGTGCAAACGTGGCATTAAGGGAATAACAGACAACATGCTGGAGGGCAATGATAGGTAGGAACTTAATTTTCAATACAGTGAAAGTCATAGGAGAAAAAAAAAAGGAGGGGGAGGGAAGGAATAATGGCAACACCAAGATTCAAAACGTTAAGTCTGACCACTACAGCCTAAAATATTCTTGTGTTTGTTCCCTTCACCCCACCCTGATAAGAGAAAGGAAATTCAGTCATCATAATTAAATGGATGCCATTTTTCTACCCCTGCATTTCTATTTTACTGGAATGTCAATGACATGAAGTTATTTTATATTTCCTATATATTGATGCAAAACCATATAAATTTCAAATAACTCCTCTTCCATCTCCCTCTAGATGAATCTACTGAAGAGTCTGTTCTTGGTTTCAAAGCCTGTCAGCTGAATATAGTGCAAGGCAAAGGGCCTCTCCAGACAGCAGGCACAGAATGCAGTTTCCTTATATAGGAATCTATACAGATGTTCTGTGTACAGCATCAGCTCTCCAGCTTATTCCCTCCTCATTCCCTGCTACCGACCCCAGTGTGCCACATTATCACACACCAAAATTACAAACAGAACCTCAAGACACACCAGTTCATAAAATGAAGTGTAAGCAAATCCTTAAGCACATTCTTCCATTCCCACAAGGAGCTAAAAATCAAGTTCAATGAGCTTGAAACGAACCCTTTATTTCAGTATATTCTCTTGCAAGGTGCTTAAAAGGTTACCTCTGTCATGTATTTTCATCAAAGCAGTGGTTTCCAAAATACCAATGGACTGAAGAAGAACACAAGTAACAGCATTAACTGCTGCATCTTCCCCCCAGGTAGTTCCAAGAATTCCCAGACACTTCACTGTGTGGCAGTCTATGAAAGCTGGGAATGAGAAGATGGACAGTTCCCATGTCCCATCCCCTGCTACAACTCAGGGAGAGCAGGAAAGACGTGGACCTGCTGGATAGAGTCCTGAGGAGACCACCAAGATGGTCAGAGGGGTGGAGCAGCTGTGCTATGGA
Source organism: Hafferia zeledoni (assembly GCA_035583235.1). Classification (NCBI taxonomy): domain Eukaryota; kingdom Metazoa; phylum Chordata; class Aves; order Passeriformes; family Thamnophilidae; genus Hafferia; species Hafferia zeledoni. Next base: position 4,498,891 of record JAWWEV010000001.1, read on the forward strand.
GAGAAGGCTCCAGAAAAACTCTTGGCAGCCTCCCAGTAAGTAAAGGGAGCTACAAGAGAGCTGGAGAGGGGCTTTTTACAGGGGTATGTAACGACAGCACAATGGCTTTAAACTGGAAGGGGGCAGGTTTGGACTGGGTATTTATTAGGATGAGAGGGTGGTGAGGCACAGAACAGGCTGCCCAGAAACCTCATGGATGGCCCTGTCCAGGAAGTGTCCAAGGCCAGGTTGGATGGGGTTTTGAGCAACCTGGGATAGTGGAAGGTATCCCTGCCTTTGGCAGGGGTTGAAGGGCTGGAACTGGATGATCTTTAAGGTCCCTTCCAACCCAAATCGTTCTACGATTATACGATAGATATTTTTAAAACTAATATAATTTTCCACACAAACAACTGTTGAACCCAGTATAGCCTTGCAAACCCAGAGGACTGTAACAAGCAGGAAACTTGCCCTGACAAGTTAACACATCCTCTCCAAAGCCTCAACTCTTCTCAGAGTTCCTGTGCCCACTCTTACATCTTTCAAGCGTTCAGCCACGTGTAAAAGAGATCTGAACTATCAGTGTTACTCTTGGTATAAAGGCAGAAGTGTTAAACTGATTTTTGAGAGGGAGGAGTGTGTGAGGAGAAACTCTGCAGTTCAGCACTGCGGGCCCACACTTGGGCAAAGGGCTGCAAGTTTTGCTCTGTTTTTCACAACCTCTGCTTAGCACATTCAAGATGTGACCTCAGTCTTGAAAGACAGAGCTCTGCTAAGGTTGCTGGTGCAGAACCTCTTGCTTCCAAGGCTCCTTATTTTGCCATTTTCCATATTTGGATGGCATGATCCACACTCTAGAAGCAGAACATGTTCCACTGACTGCACAGAAATGTTTGCTCTTCATGCAGATAGATCTGTGTGTAAAATAAATACAAAGTACGTTTCTATCTAGACATTGCATATACCTTACATTGAGTTTATTGTTGTGACAACAGCACATTTATTTGGAGTGATTATAGGCAATATGCATTTGGTAAACAGCATCAGTTCATTCTTTTACACACAGATGGCTACTGCAATTAGTTTAGGTTTAGAGAACACTGAATGGGAGTCTTTGCTTTGGATGCAAACATCAAGAGTCCTCATCCGACAGGGAAATGAGCAAAGAGTGCTTACAAATCAAACACATTTGGCTGTGCAAACTGGACTAACTCATGGGGCTGCTGGATGTAGGATGTCCTTTTTTAAGCCCAGAGCAGAGGGGTGGCCTGAACTCACAGTACAACTGCCCACAAAGGGGAAGAGCACAGGTTGAGATTGTCCCTCAACAACATGGGACCCATTCACTGACACACAAGAAAAGCAACACAGGGTCTTTGCTGCAGAAATGGAACTGTTAGAGCCATAGGGCAGGGGACACAGGTGTCCTGGGCACAGAACTCAATGCAGGGCAGTCTGTATGAGGAGGCTCATACAAGGAGCCTCCCTGCATGGCAAGTTTGCTCAGTCACACCAAGTTATAAATGCACAGACCCCTCCTTCCATAAAGCAAGCCAAGACATGTTTTTCTATCAGACTATGCTGCAAAATAAATCCTTTTAGAAAAGGTTTTCAGTGTTTCCTAGTCCTAGATACAGAGTTTACTTAACTACCAAAAGCTTGTCTAAATGAGGAATATCTTATTGTAAAGATCCATCCTTAACAAAGACCTCAAACGCTGCTTTTCTGCAATAGCAATAAGTTGGAAGAAGAAACATCCTTCTGGTAGTGCTCAGGTTCAAACGAAGGATAGCATCCATTATTTCACCAGCTGACTATTTCTTGTTCAATCTGTGGGCCTTCTGCATGTAAAGCATCAAGAACAATGGCGCTATTTCCATTGCAAATGGTAGGACATACATCTGAAGCACAAAACTGCTACCAGCAAAACAGACTCATATCCGCGGGATACTAAACCTACGGATTCATTATACGTCAAATAAAAAGGCTGTTTGGTTTATACACGCTCATACAATCTCTGCTTTAGAGAATAAACAAATGAAGTGAGCTAAAAAACCCCAAACCCTAATGCCTTCACCTTTTCTTCTTCCTTTAGATCTTACTGGGGTTTTAAATAAAGGCCCTGGGCTACAACTTCTGCCAACATCATCTAAAAACAAACTCCGCAGAAGGAAGGATCGAAAGCAGCAGGTGCAGGATTGAAATCAAACTCTCAGGAGGGAATACATTCCGTACTGCTGCTCTGCAAGCAGGGTGAGGTGTCGCCAGGCAGTGCCGTGCCAGGCTCTCCCACACCCCCAAGAGCACTTCCAAAGGCATTCCCAAGAAAGCAGCAGAGGACACTGGACCAACCTGGAGTGGCAGGGACTGTCACAGCAGGTGAAACACAGAAAATATTAACATGGGGGTACTACTGTTTCCTTTCACCCACTGAAGTGAAACTGCCTAATGCTCCATCAGCACCAGCAATAAATGATTCATTGATGTGTATGGAAAAACCAAAGTTCAACATGAGTGAAAACATGCCAACAGTTCTTTAGAAATTAATTTTAAGAACACATCATACTCAGAAATAAACATATTGAGATGTCTGCTTTAAAATTTACCATCCCAACATACATTCTTTCACTTTGACATATAAGTTCTTACATTAACTGATATGATGGAATGAAAAGAATTATATATATATATGTGTGTATATATATATACACACACATACATATATATAGACACACATACACACACACGCACACCCAAGCTTTGTGAAAAAAGCCTTGAAAATAAATAAAATCTATTGTAAAATTGGGATGATCCATTACTATAAATAACTTTAAAAGACATGAAGAAGAAATTATGGCATGTCTGCTCTGCAGTCCTGGTGGAATCTCGGCGCAGGAAATACATTATCCCAGTAACCTTAAGAACAGCCTGTAACGGTATCAATGGCAACCACTGTGCACTCCACCTTATTTTCTATTACCCATGAAGAACCCTGCTATATTAAATATACACAGACATAACATACACTCAGTTGTGGAATGGCTCAATATAGTTACTAAATTCTTTGAGATTGAGGCTCATTCATTTTAATGCCTTAAAATTCATAACACAGGGATACATGCAAGTCAAGTCCAGTGTTTGTTAGAAGCCAAATGCTTCTCAGATTGAAATCCTAAAAGCAAAAGGTCTGTATTAAATATCATCCAGGTCTGTGCAGTGGAAACAAATTCTCCTGGAGCGAGGGGAAGGAGGGGGAAAAAAAAACAATAACAAAAAAAATACAAACAAACAACAAAAAAAAATCCCACACCAAAAAAACACAAAACAAAAAAACCAAAACCCCTGGTACAAATCTAGCTCTCTATCCAGCAGGCAGCTCCTTGCTGCCGATTCACTGGTGAGCTGCAGCCTCCCAGATACCTCTCCAGCCTCTGCATATGTGATTAAGCCTCTATGCATAGTCAATCTCGCAGCCTCCGTGTCCGTAAGAAAGAGCGGAGCTGGTACCCACCTAGGACGTAGTCGCTGCAGTCCAGCATTGCTGTGGGATCCTCCACAGGTTCAGACAGTCCAAGGAACGGGAGAATGGCAATTTCTATCAAATCTACACTACTGCTCTGAGCGAACACGAAAGGGAGTGGGGAGGTGGGGGAGAAATACAACTTCAGTTACACCATAGCAATCTTCAACTGAACAGGGAAACTTCAGTTGCTGTGTGGAGTTTTAGTCTCTCCTGCTAGCTGTGTCTGACATTGTCAAGGCGACTGAAGCGTGAAAAGTTCCCCTTTTTGTAATAAAATAGAAACAAAGATTGCAGCTGGCAGTTTCCATAATGAAGCTTAATCAGTATGCGCCTGATTAGGGCCTTATGCAAATCTCCTCTCGTTAGCACAGCAGCCAGCACTTTGAAGTCCATGAACAATTCATTTGCAGAGTACACTGAAAGCGCTCCCTGCATAATTTAAATCACGGTATAAATATTTATCAGCTCATTTGCATATTAATTGGCAGTGCATGAAGGGAAAAATTATCTCCCGAGTGCCAGCATAATAATTAGGGAACAAAATGAATTTTCTTCCAATAGCTTGGCTTCTCAGCCCTAACTCAAGCACAGTACCACAGGGGAGCAGGGAGGGGAAGAGACAGAGTTCTGTTCAAATGCCACTGAAATGACACGTACAAATTAGAAACAACTCTACAGACTTAAGCACCTTTAATCTTATTCCTGCTGGCAACAATAACTTCAGTAATAAAGGGGATTTGGAAAAAGCCTTCTACACAATCCAAATAATCCCACGAAAACAATTAGCAAGGTAGAAGCCGAGCACAAAGCTGTCAAACCGGTGCCTGCACATCTGCGTGGAGTTTTCCACATCCGAACATGCACTGTCACAAGAAGGTCCTGGGCAGGAGAGAGAGTCCTACCAGGGCAAGGAAGCGGCACAATTCCTTTTAAAGAGCTAAAGAGCTTGGTGATTCATTATCGGGTAATCCCTTTGCCACGGCCAACTTAACAGCAGTGGATATGTCAAGTATTGTGTAACATTTGACACCCATTAATCTATCCCGAGCGAAATCAAAATAGATTTAGTCTTTTGCCTTCCAATGACTTCCAAGAAAAAAACCAAAAATCTATTACTAATCCTTTCAAACACATACACAATATGGCTAAATACAGCTTGCTGTGGAGCTATGGTCTGTGAAAGGGGCACGTCACACCCGCGTCGCATCTCTGAGCCACTCAGTGATAACCAGAACGCGCTCGCTGCTGGACCACAAAGTGCACTGGAGAACTGGGAAGAGGCTTTGGTTCGTGGGGAAATCAATCTCCTTTTCCAAAAGCAGTTGACAAAACAGTGTACTAACTATAAGGCTATATTAAACCATCTCAAATAGTTTGTTTACCACTCAAGTACTACTGTTCTGAATGGCAAGGACATTTATATAAAAATTCAAACGTGATGTGGACATCACAACAACATTTAATATTCCATATTCTGATGAGGAAAAGTTAATGTGATGATGCAGATGATTACAGGGTTGAGCCACCCACTTCCAGATGTTAATGTGAATTTAAAGAGTAAGTTGTTGGTTTTTTCTTTAGAAAAACCCCTAGCTGTACTTTTCTCCTCCTCATTTCTGAAGTGAATTCAAGCACCGCCTCTCCAAACAAGAGGGAGCGAGAGAAAAGGGACTTCTCAATCATCCAGTACTGACTGGAATTTATTTCCACGCTTGACCTCTTCTTCTGTTCAGGTTCATATCTCTACTTAACACAAGATGTTCCCAGCTATATATTTAACATGAGTGATCTACACTTGAAAAAGATTGCAAGAAGAGAAGGGAGAAGGTGCTCCCTACTGCAGGGAAACAACTGTGTGTACTGAATAGGTTTTCCTAATACCTTGTTTCCAACTTGGTTTTCTACTCGTTCACGTGCCCCATTGAGACCTCTGAGGCACATCTTCATGGTTCACAGACCTTCAGAAAACTTCACTCCTCCATACATGCTTTTGGAGTGCACTGGGAGATAATCTGTTTGCTTCCTCGGAAGAGCCTGGACACGAACGATGTGACAAACCTTGCCAAAGTGGGCTGAGGCAGCAAGCACAGAGAGGGGGGACAGCAGTGCTCTCTCTCCCTGGGGTCCTGCTGGGGGAGGCTGAGCTGGAGCAGCACAGGTGCAACAGCAGGAGGGCAAGACCACAGGAAGTGGCCGTTGAAATGGGGCACATGTGCAGTGATGGGTGACTTGTACCAAAGAGCAGACAAGTGTGCTGGTGGTGCCACATCAACAGTGCATGGACACCTAACAAGGACAAGGCAGAAAGCTTCTTCCCATTCCCAAATGTGCCAATGAATCTGCCTCACAAACACCATCACAGAATCATAGAATCGATTGGGTTGGAAAAGACCTCCGAGATCATTAAGTCCAACCCTTGGGCCAGCTCCAGTCCCTTTACCAGATCATGGCACTCAGTGCCACCGACAAGCTCACTTTAAAAACCTCCAGGGGTGGGGAATCCACCCCCTTTCTGGGCAGCCCATTCCAAGGACTGAGCACTCTCTCTGCAAAGAATTGTTTTCTGATCTCCAACTTCAATTTCCCCTGGCAGAGCTTGAGCCCATCGTGCCCCCTTGTCCTATTG
>JAWWEV010000001.1:4528397-4541371 GCA_035583235.1 Hafferia zeledoni
AGTGCCATGATCTGGTAAAGGGACTGGAGTTGGACCAAGGGTTGGACTTGATGATCACGGAGGTCTTTTCCAACCCAATGGATTCTGTGATTCTGTAACACTCTGTATTGGGCAGTTGACATTTTGCCAGCTCAACCCAAGACACCAAGCCATGACTGTGCTGGCTCAGCACCAGGGTGAGGGTCTGCTCTGAGCAGTGACCAGAACCCGGGGCAGGTGGGAGGGGGCGTCTGGCACAGGTTTGTGAGGCTGGGGCCGATGGCTCCAGGTACAGAGCAAGAGGACAGAGGTTAAACGACAACAGGAGAGGCTCCAAGACAAATGGGGCATGGCAGGAGGGAGGGGGGAAGGCAGAACAAAGGTTCATCTCCCATCCTCAGGCAGCTCTGGCCGTGGCCATTAATCACAGCACCCACACCCACCACGAGCACAGAGACTGGTGCAACCTGATGCAGGAAGGATTTCTGAATTTTTGATTTTTCACATTTTATAGATTTTAGGAACACAGTAGATGTAGCAAAGTAGATCTAGTGTGTTAATATTTCTAGCAGCTTGAGTTTAATGTCTTTCTATCACTACCCCCTGTCCCAGAACTGGGAGCTCAAATTCCTTGGCTGTTTAGTCTTTTTTCCAAGGTAGAAGGTTGAAGAATATGAAAAGGAGACATAAACACAAGGCAGAGTGACCCAGAATCAGAACACTGGAAGAACTCCAGGAGCCCGAGGAAGAAGAGGACTGATGAAGAGGAGGTCTCACAGACCCCAGACTCAAATCCTGAGCAGGTCAAACAGGGGTGGGACCGGGGCGAGAGAGAGATGGAACTGGAGATGAGTAAAATAATGATTGGATGGATCATATTAAAAAGGCCATGGAAATTAGAGCTTGTCAATGTGCACACTGATGTCTCCCTGGGTGAGCCTGGGTGCTCATTGAAGTCACTACTCTCTTATCTCCTACCAAAACTTGGCCTGGAGTCTTTTACAGACTTTTCAGGCATCGTACCTATGGGCACTCCACCAGAACACCTGAACTCATGGACTGCACTCCATTCAGGCATAGAATATGGATCAAAACATGCCAATGACATGCTGAAAGTTCAATAAATGCCAGCACCACCTCCCCACACACACACACAGCAGGAAGCTAAGTAGGCCAATTACAATGGATGGAGTAGTGAGTTTAATTCCTTTGCAGAGATGTGGGTATGTAAATCCTTGCTCACACAGAGGGACTGATTACAATCAATAATTTATTTTCAAATTTCTTATGCAACATGATCAACATGGGGGGGAAAAAGGAAAGAAAAAATCCAACTTGCCGTGAAAAGTCAGATTTCAAGGTGATTTTCCTTGCCTTGTAATCTATAAAATAGACTGATAAAAGTCATTGTTCTTTAAGTATCCTTGTTGACATTTTCTCTGGAATTACTGTGTTCATAACAGTAGATGCTCATAAAAGAATGTACTCCAGGAGGTGAGGTGGCAGCATTAATCAGCAGGGCCAAAAATAAAAAGAGTAGGGCATGTTTTGTTAATCATTACATATTTAATTATGCTACACAACCCAATAAAAATACTTCATGTCAGTGAAAATGCAGAATTAGAAGATGAAAGCAAGCACAAATACCAAACCAAACAGATATCTCTGAGAATAGTTTATTTGGGAAGAAATTGGGAGGACATAATTCCAAATTCCAAGGAATACTTGTACACTTTACAACTTCCAGACAACTTGGGCATGAATTATGCCATCCCACATCAACTATTTCCACCTTTCAAGACTCTGCTGTAAAAATCAACTCATCAAAAGATGTCTTGGAAACCATTAGCAAATCTTATCATTCAAGTACTGAAATTTGGTCGCTATTTTAGGTTTGAGACAGTGCTTTGCACTGTTTCAGGTTTTTATGGGCATGCCTACATTTCGGTGCTATTTTTAAACTTCAGTAAGAAGGCCCTGACTGACTTTTTTTGGTTTTTAAAGGCATGCAATGCAAAGTCCACATTTCCAGACCTGAACCTCAGCTGGTACTTTGCACCAGAACTCTCACACAGAGAGCTGTCCAAACTGAAAAAAAACCCAAATAATCAAGATGGCTTAAGAGAATATTTATACTGGTTTAAAGTCTTGTGGCATATATTGTCTCCTAACTCATTTAGCCCCATTTCCCTGCTTGTTTTTGAAACAAACAGGAAAAAACTAGGAACTTCCCAGGGATGTGTAAGTGTAGCCGGGGCATGGAGGCAACATGTTGAGAGGAAAACATCTGTATTTCCTTCCCATTCTCTTCCACCTGAAATAAATTCTTTGTCTGCAGTTTGTCTTCTTTTCTGGAAGCATTTACACAGTATCTAATGCTCTCCACCACCATGACTACCCCTGGGGCTTTTATGAGGGTGGGAACAATCAGTATAAGAATTACTGGGCACATCAAAGAGACAAAACATTTATTGAAGGGGGAAGAGGAAGAGAGAGTGTGAGGTAACGAGGGCCCTACTGTATTTACCTTATGTGCCAAGCATGTGGACAGCAATAAAAACCATGTAGGGAGCAATTTTGGTCAGAGAAAGAACACGGCAGCCTAATGGGAGGCCTTTGTTCTTCAAAAGGGTCTCCTTTTCCCCTTTTGTGCTTCACTTAATTCATGGCATCTGAGCTGCTCTTGAACTTGACAGACAGAGAGAAGGAGGGGGGGGGAGATGGAGAAAGGGGGAGACAGAGACACAAAGAAAGAAAAAAGAAAAAAGGACTTCAAAGAGTTTTCCTTTGAAAATTCAGTTGTGCTGTATGCATTACTGAAGGTTTTAGATTCAAAAAAGGGCAAAAAACATTTCATATAATTTCATCATGGGGATAAATTGTCCAATGCTCTTATTAAGAAGGCTAGAAGAAAGGAATGGAACAAAAAATTTTAAAAATAAATCTATCTGGGCTAAGGAATATAAATAAAATAGAATTACTCTCCTGGGTGCTTTTTATTTATTTTCATGTTAAATCTTACTCTCAATGGATCCCGATACATTTATCAAAATCTTATCAGAAACATCTGGTTTCCAGCAGCCACTGCAAGGCACACATTCTGCACAGAGCCCATCAGAATTCCCAGCACAGCAGCGATTCCAGCCCGGCCAGCGGCACGGCCAGCGCCATCTGCGGGGTGGCCCCGAGCCCTCCGCTCACCAACACCCGCTCCTCACCAACCCCTCAGCCTGACTCACACCGAGGAGAACCAACACACTCCAATCCTTCCCAAGGCGGGGTGGGCTGGGTGTCCAAGGGAAGGGCACACAGGGGGTATATCCCAGCCCTGCTCCCAGGTTGGGTCCCCTCCTTCCTCTCCGCGCTCCGCCAGCAGAGCCGATATGAGCTCTGTTAATATATTCGGCTTTTCACCCTCTTTAAATATCCATGCCATGGGCAATATTTATATGAAATAATTCATAACTGCAGACTCTGCTTCTCTCAAGCATTTTGGGGGTTTTTTTGTCCACTTCCTCCCCTCGATGCCGAGCATCAACTTACACATAATTTATATATTCCTTTGTGGGTTTTTAATCTGTGATGTACAGACCGAAAGGGTTTGCCAATAGTATTTGTAATAAAATATGAGATTGGAAAAATGTGGAGATTTGTGTCAATATCACAATAAATTATTAATAGTTAATTGTTTTAACTTAATTCAATAACAGATTTTTAACGCATAATGATCTTAAGCTGTCCCTTACCAACAATTAACCCGTCTCCATCCTGATTTACATCTTCTGACAACCATAAACATCTATTTCCAGAGAGCAGAAAGAAACATTAAATCCATACTCTAACTTCCCTACTTCATAATGCCTTTTCATTACTCGACTATTCTAATTTGAGGACAGATCTTTCCTTCATCTGAACAAAAAAAAAATGTACCCAAAAATCAAGATTTTTAAGTTTATTCTGTAATTTGAAACACTTCTCTTCCTTTTCCAGACAGGACTATAAAGCACATCCATTTTTAAGGCTATGAAGCTTAACAAAGATAATTTTATTTAAAAGTCAACAGACAATCAGACTATGCAAATTATACAAAAAATGCATGTTCATCAACTGCCAGACCAATGACACTCTGCCAGGGCAGGCACTGACACAGCAGAGTTTTGCTGTCACTGAGCTTTACAGAGAGGTTTGTCTCAGTTACATCCCATTATGCTCCCTGTGAGGGAAACTGGGACACACCACAAAATAAAACTGGTAGGAATCTTTCTTTTTCACTTGTTTTCCATGATTAATAACTGCCTTTTCTGAGGTAGTTATGTGGGGTTTCCTTGGGTTTTTTAAATAATAATAATAATAATCTGGGGGAATTCCACAAGAATGAATGGCAGAACCCACACCTATTATGTGAACTTGACAAACCAGACAATGTATTTCAGGTTATAGATATTAGACAGAAGCAACAAAAGATGGAAGTCAAGAGCTTAGAGAGCAATTCAAGTAACTGAAGATAAAAACTCAATCTGTTTTGTGCACCACGAGTCTCTTTGAGTATTAATCTATCAAACTCTTTGAATACTGACAGTGTTACACCCATATAAAGCAGACAGCACTGGAATATTTTCTGATGTACTAATTTCAGAAATGTAAAACATTTGAGACCATTACTAACACAACTTTGTGTAAAAGAGTTATTTCAGAGATTCTGTTGCCACCCAAAAATCTCACACGTGCCTGAAGAGAACTGCAAAGTACCTGGTGATGTTGGACAGCACTTCAACTCCTACAGCTGGCAAATTATATATACGAATGACTGCAAGGGCTTGTGGCTCCTTTTGAGAATTCTCACATATTTAAGAAACCCACCCACACAAACACATCAAAATTACTTTTATTCTGCCAAACTCCAGAGCTCTGACCAACTTAAACACCTCACTCTGTGAGCACTGGCTTGCCTGCTAATTTCTCATGTATTACATTTGACCACAGCTTTTCTTGTGTTTGGGATGTTTTCAACAACAGATTTATTGATGGAAACTCTCCCATGTCTGTTACATGAGTCCATCTCACTGTCCTCTTCTCTGAGGATCCCTCTCCTCCCCCAGACCAGCTCCATGGAACTTGCAGAAGAATTTCTAACTACAGCTGCCTTTTTGCCAAAGTGGTCACAACCAACCAAAAGATTGGAAAGGTCATCAGAGAACTGGTAATAAAGACACACCACTATTAAGAAGTCAAGTTAAAAAAAAATTATTTTTTGCAATAAGAGATTCAATTTGCATAAAACCTTTCTTCTGAACTTCTAAAAGTTCCAACAAGTGACTTCTGACAACTCTCAGCCTAAAGAAAGATGGAAAACCAGCTTTAGGCAGCAGAACATTTCAAGTATACAGAAAAGAAATACCAAATACCAGACAAGCAATACCCATCATGATGGTTCTGACTGACTTAAAAGTCAAACCACTCCTTCACTAGACAGGTCCTGAATGATTTTATCACACAGGAGAACAAGGTGTTAAGCACAGTTTGTGAAGAAAAGACTTGCAGAGTGTGCAGCTCTCCCTTAATATTTGGGGCAACAAGCAGAGTAGTCCCATCCCACATTTGCACCAGTCATCAAGAAATAGCTCAGAAAGCAACCCAAATAAAATACACTGCATTAAGCCAGCATACAGCTCACAAAAGAGAAGTCATTTATCCTGACACTGACTGGAGGCAGCAGTTGTATTATTTTAAAGTTAAAAAGAAATCTCATCTGTTTATTTTGTTCGTGCAGCTCCCAGGCATATGCTCACTTAGCTTTCAGACAGGGGAATATGTATATTGCATAAATAGCTTTCATACAGCCTTCCCTCTCCTGTAATGCACACAGTAATCACCTGTCTACTTAGAGGCTTTCTAGCCTAGCAGTCACTATGTAGATTATGCATTCTGTCTTAAAATACTTGCCTTAATTGTGCATGCCCACTGGGAATACGTCAGAGAATGTCTCCAGAAATGTTGCCACGCTACCCAAGCCAGGTAATGGCTCTCCTTTTGTTATTTTACTTTAAGGTACATCATATTTCAGGGCTCTAATAGACCCACAGTAAAAAGCAAAAATAAACCTAATAATAATCATCATCATAATCATCATTATCATCCCTCCATATTCTCATCCTCTTCCTACTTTTCTGACATTCTTTCCTTACCAAACCACAGCCCCACTTTCTACAGGTGCCTGTAGAGAAATCAGAGCTGCCAAAGCCAAACCAGAACTGAAAGCAATCAGGCAAAAACATTTATTTGCTCCAAAGATACTTTACTTATCTGCCCCCCCCCTTCATTGGGGGCCACATATCAGATAAACTCACGTGAAGCTGCACTAGAGGGAACATTTCTACAGGATTTAAAAGCCAATGTGATTATAGAACCCACAGTACAGATAAAACCCATCCTCAAAAAAAGAGACCATTGTGAGGAAAAACAAAAAGTGACATCTTCAACAAATTCCAAAATACAAACCCCTCCACTGGGTTGGTACAAGACCCTTTAACATGACAAATTGTACCTGACACTTTAATTAGCAAGTCCTGAACAACCATGAGATTCTGCAGAAATATTAAGCCAGTTTAGTTGTTTAGTCTTCCAAGATTGCTACTTGAAAAGTCAACATAAAACCAGTATTGGTAGAACACGTGCTCAGTAGTTATTCCCATCTTTGCAAGAATGTCTCTCAAAGAAGGGAATACTGTCCAGGCAGCTCAACTTTTCTTACATGCAAACTCTTACCCAGAGACAGACTTGCTACTGCCCCCAAGGAAGCAGAAAAACACTGGGCAGTTGCTGTGTGAGTTTTCCCTAAGCCAACACTGCCAAACATGCTCAGATTTGTGAGCTGTAAGGCTGCCCTTTTCTTTGGCCTCCCCATCCTTCTCTCACAGCAGCTGCAGCTGCTGGAGAAAGAGAAGCCATTGTTTTGAAAGATGGAGATGGATCCACTGCTGCTGACACAAACAGAAATGGATAGAATCACAGAATCATAGAATGGATTGGGTTGGAAAAGACCTCCGAGATCATCAAGTCCAACCCTTGGGCCAACTCCACTCCCTTTACCAGATCATGGCACTCAGTGCCACGGCCAAGCTCAGTTGAGAAACCTCCAGGGATGGGGAATCCACCCCCTCTCTGGGCAGCCCATTCCAATGCCTGATTACTCTCTCTGGGAAGAAGTTTTTTCTGATCTCCAACTTCAATTTCCCCTGGCCCTTCTGTCCCCCCAAAAAGTCAGGTCTGGGCCATACAGAGCACAGTTTGTTAAGTGGTCCCAAACTCTGACAGGGCCTTGGTGTGAGCTCCCCAAACCTGGTTAGGCAGAAAAACAAGGACCCACATCCTTATCAAAACCAGCCCAATGTAGTTTATGAAAACAGTAGCCTTGAGACCTGTGGCTTCAATGTAATCCAAAAGCCTCAGTTTAACGGTGCTCTAAAAACTATGTATTGTTTCACTACACCTCGATAACACCACAGTATTTTTTTTGCACCAGAAGAACAGTATCATCTCCCTGATACTTTGTTTAAAATTACTCTACCAGAAGAGTCTACCTTTTGTCTTGGCACGACACAACTTCCATGGCAACTAAAAACAGCCTTCATGCTTATTTTAGAGAAGCTGCAAGACTCATAAAGGAAGCTGGAGTAGAGGAAACAACTTCCCTCACAACAAGGCTTTGCACACTGTACACTGATGGGTTTTTAAACAAAGACTGACTCATCTCCTCCCAATTTATTCCAACTTATGTTACTATACTGAAATGCCAATAGCAAAACATTTGGCATCACCTGCATTTTAACAAGCAACTGCTTCAGATATTACAGGTATTACAGGTACATGGTTATTGCTTCACAGCAGCAGCAGTTTAGAATTGCCACCAAGGAAGAGCATTCCTTAAGTCCTGCCAACAATTCCTTACTTTCCTCAGTGACTCCTCACTCAGCTTCCTCCTTGTCTTAGCAGCTGATGTGGGTTAATAACGAAAGGTGCTTGTAGAAGAGCATTCAGTATTAATTCCACCAGGAAAGCAATGCTGCTACAATAGATAAATAAAATAAAAGCTAATGCTTTTGTATTAGCTCAGTTGGTTAAAACTTGGTCGTAATAATGCCAAGGTCATGGGTTCAATCCCCTGTGTGGGCCATTGGCTGAAGAGTTGGACTCGATGATCCTTGTGGGTCCTTCCAACTCAGAATAGTCTGTGATATCTGTATGGCTTTTCTTTTTCAGGAATCTGACACAACAGAGGCAAAGCTTTCTTGGTTGCCGTGCTTTTCTATTCTTACTAATTCTTATTTTTAAGAATTCAAAAGAAAAATTGTTTTTCATCAGTGCTGGATTACCACATCTGTGATTTTTTTAAGTGTTAGTGAGCTCTACAATACCCAAGACAACTACCCAAAGCCAACCAAACAGCACAATGCAGGTATTTGACAGCAACCAGAAGACTAAAGCCTGAACAGACAGGGCCAAACAAGCCAAGTGCTGCAAAGGGTTACTTGAATATCACTCTGTGAAAACTACAAATTGAATATTGAATATCATAAAGCACATGGGGGGGGGATTTCAGAGGAAGGAAAAAACCCAAATCTAAAAATTGCAATCAAGACACTTGCTATTTCTTGGGTGGGAAGAGGAAAAGAACACACCTTTGTGTACTGAGACACATCCAGTGTGAAGAAGCACCTTTTGTGAGTGGGACAACACCAGGGATGACTTACTCAAGCAATATTTGTATGAATTATCAGGGGAAGGAGGAAAAAATTATCTATTTCTGTATATTTATACAGTGTATTTTATCTAATGGTTACAAAACACATCCCAAATGTTAAAACCATACAAGAAGGCAGGATATTACTGAGGATTTTGGTTGGGCAGCAGCTTTTTTGCTTTGTTTCCATTTGTCTGGGTTTTTTTATTTGTTTGTTTGGATTTTTATCTTGAAAAAAGTGCAAGCAAATCAAAACCCTGTGACTTGAGAAAGTGAGGAACATGTAAGCAAGGAATTTTGCTTAAGATACCAGTTAGAGGCAGTAAAACCCAGTGACAATCTCAGCTCAGTTCCCCGAATTTACTCCCATTAACACATTTAAAAGCAGCATACTAATATTTTACTTGGCAATCAACCCTTATTTTAAGGATTTTACTTCATTTCATGTTTTGCTTTGCTACGGAACTGAGTACCTCAAAGTTTCCCTTGCTCTCTCAACCCACAAGGTTGTTGCCAAAACAACATTGCAAACCACTTCTTTTAATACATATTCTGGGTCTTATTCCTTTGCTCCTCAGTGAACAGCATGGTAGTTATCCCACTGAACTGGGTTTATTATTTCCCATCCTACAACAGCCAAAACCTTCAAAATAAATGTACATTATGTGCCTGAAATACCTGAATATGCACAAAGCAACTGCACACACAACCTTAATGTAGGGAAGAAACAGCAACACCTCAGGGCAGAATTGTGTTTGAGGGAGAAGGGGAAGATCTGCTGATACTTATGAAACAACCCCCCTCAAGGAACTGCAGTGGAGACAAAAGAATGCCTAACCAACAATAAAATGAAGATTTGGTGATGATGCCAAGAGTTGCAATGATCCTGCAACAGGCAGTGCCTCTCATTGCTGGCTCCAGGATCAAAGCTCGGAGACCTGGAAGTCTCTGACTTGAAAGGCAGAAATACAGTGCTAAGACCTTTGGTTTATTATGCCCCTTTGAAAGGCTGAACTTTTCAGCTGATTTCCACAAGCACACCAAATTTCTGATTTGAGGAAGATAAAATCCAGCCTATTTTCATGGCTGGAATTACTGTACAGTGTGACAAAGGAATTTTTAACAATCCCTATTCATCCCCCCATCAACTTTTATGCTTTCATCCTCACAGATCTTCAAGTTTCACCATAATCCTGCTGAATGGACATGCTGTTCCCCAAGATCTACATGCAAAAATGAGTTCTTAACTACAAGTGAACTATAATAGCATGAATTATATGACTGAATTATAACAGCATTCCTAGACCCTCTGTTACTGTCACAGTGTCATTAAATTAATTTGAGATACTACAGCTAGAAATACTTTCTCCTTCTAGATAGATGAAGTGTGTAGTTCATATTTTTGCTGGATTACACCCACTCATAGCAAAGTGCTGAAGGAAGCCAAAGCTGTTTTAAAGTTTTATAATTACAAGATCCTCATTCTGAAATGAAACAAAGTAATTGAAACTATAATGAAATAAAGTAATTGAAACTATGGCTACTCCATGAGAGGACCAGACTTTACCTTGTGATGTAATTTCCCCTCCATTGCTGCTAAACAGCACAATTAATAAGATATTTGCTGTATTGCTTCCCACAGGACAGGTGAGAGTCCACCAAATGGAGGAAGAATTCAGAGTCCTCGTTTCTCTTTGCACATGAGGCCCACGGATTGTGGCAGCCTTGGGACAGAACAGCAGCACCAAGAGCTGGGTGCTCAGGAAGAGAGTGAGGAAGTGTCACATCACTCCTCATTATTTGGCCACTCAGTTTTACCTTGAAATAAAGCACACAGCACTGATAAGTCTCCTCTAACAAGCAGAGCACTCCCTGCAGCATCAGCCTCACGTTCTAGACCAGCAAAGGCAGAGGGTACCTTGGAATTCCTACTCAATTGAAAGGTGTTTTAATCACCTGAAAACCCAGGGAAGGGAATTTCCAAGTGACTGTTTTAAATATCAGAATGCATCATTTTGCAGCAAATGTCTATAAAAATCTGTTTCTACTACAATGCAAGTTCTGGCACTCAACTGCAGCTTTGCACTGTGCTGCCAGTTCACAGACCCAACTCGTAATGTATTTACAGACTCTCTGTTCCTACAGGGACTTTCTGGGGGGAAAAAAAGACCTTGTTATAACACTATAAATACAAAATGGGCTTTTATTACAGTAAACTTGGACTATCTTTTGAAATCAAAGAGTCATAAGACTTTGTGTGCCAAACATTTGTTTCTGCTCCCTGGAAGCATCAATGCTACAAACCACATTTCCCCTCCTGGCCCTGAGCCCCCAACAGTACCAAATATTCTTATCTGACCAACCTGTGCCTGCAGAACTTGTGTGTGTCTAGAAATTACACCTGGTGTTATGCAGCTTCCTGTCCCAATTTCCATTTCAAAATAATTTTTACCCAGTTATAGGTAGAATAAACATCAGTGCTGCTGCTCAAAGTCATCAGAAACACTGGTTTTAGGAAAAAAAACATTTACATGAAAACCATCATCTGTTTAACCACTCAATGACTCAACTGGATAAAATCAAGAGCTGCCTGGAAGTGCTGTATCCCAATGCTGTCCAAGTGGATCCCAATAAAACCTATAAAGTTGATCCAAACAGGACACAAATATCCTGTAGCAGGAAAAAAAGCTCTCCCAACCAATGAGCAAGGTCAGAGCCACTCGCTTCAGATACTCAGTATTTCATCTGTGATCACCTGGATGGGCAGGTTCTTCCTTCTTGCAGTCTTCGGGGTTTGGGGAAGGGAAGAGGCAAAAATAATATATTGACACTCCTTGTAGAAACATTTGCACGGAACAAAAACAAAAGGACCTCACATGAAATATTCAAAATATTATTTAAAAGTGATTAGTCCCACCCCCATTGCCAAGAGAAAACAGTAATTGAAGCCTGGCAATACATACCTCACTCAAGCTTTTTACTCTCAAGATGGGGTGGAGTGCCCTTGTGCAGACACTACTCTGTCCTAAGCACCCTGAAACCACTTGGCATGGCTTTATTTTTGCTTTCAATTTACTTGGGCTTCAGGGGAAAAAAAAAGAAAAAGAGAGAGGAAAAAAAAGAATTTCTCTAAAAAGATCATTAAAATTAATTGACCAAAAATACAGTGAGACATGGTGGAAAAAAAAAAAAAAGAGAGCAAAACTGAAGAGAATCAGAGATTGTGTCAACCGAAGCAAGTCTGCGTCACAGAGGACAAACCTCAGACGAAAGACATCAGAAGAGGAATTACATTTCTAGGATAAAGATGAGGAGTGAACATGAGAGAAAAATGAGGGGGAAACTGTGTAAGGTTGCACTCACACAAGCCAAAAAAAAAAAAAAATCCATCTCTATTCTTTCCTTTCTGAAAGGCCATAAAGAATAATACTCCAGCTGTTAATTTTAAGCTGGCTTTGCTTTCTTTTTTCTTTTTGGAACTTGAAAAGTGATTTCAAACCAGTTCTTACCGTTTCCTCCCCTCATTAGAAAATTCTGATCACACAGCTAAAAGCACTGACACCTGGATGAACTGAACTGCTTGCCAGTGTTGCAGCAGGAAAAAAAGAGGAGGAGAATTCATCAATTGCACTACTGAATATGAGTTCATTTATACAGAAAAAAATGCGCATCTTATTGAATGAAAGCAATATGAAAGTAAAACGCCTCTGCAGCAGCACATCAGACCAGTATTTAAACAGCTGAGTGTTCAGGAGAGCTTTTATAAATCTAAAAGGGAAATAAATCCAATGCAGCTTCTCAAGCAAAGGTTCTGGAACAGGAAATATCAAACGTCCATGTTCTTCCTAAGAAGGCTGTGTGTCTTCTCCCCCATTGTAGACACTGCACAAATTAAAATACAAACCCATCAGCAGAGCTCAACCACTTGAGTTGCGTGGTCTCTCGGTTTTAATTTAATTCTGGGTCAAAGAACAAAACTGTTAAAATGTCTGTGTGTTTGGTAAAACATGATGGTAAAGGGAATTCCTTTAGCTTGAAAGAGATCTGTCTCATGCAGAATGCTGTATGTGCTCTCACAACCCAACCACCCCCAGAAATCACATGTGGAACCTTGTGATCCCCTGAGAGCCCCAAAAATGCTGTTCCCTCTGCTGTAAGGATTGTGGACATATAAAGAGAATCACGGAATCATAGAATGGATTGGGTTGGAAAAGACCTCTGAGATCATCAAGTCCAACCCTTGGGCCAACTCCAG
>JAWWEV010000001.1:4548279-4559885 GCA_035583235.1 Hafferia zeledoni
GCCTTATTGAACTTCATCCCACTGGAATCAGCCCATCTCTCAAGTCTATCCAGATCCCTCTGCAGAGCCCTCCTGCCCTCCAGCAGGTCGACGCTTCCTTCCCACTTGGTGCCATCTGCAAACTTGCTGATGATGGACTCAATCCCCTCATCTAAACCATCAATAAAGATGTTAAACAAGGCTGGGCCCAACACCAATTCTTGGGGGTCACCACTGGTGATTGGCTGCCACACCAACTTGCTGAATGAAAAAGTCAGGAGTTGCAGGTCAGTAACACCAGACAGAGTTTCAGTAACACCTCATGGTTGATTAGCACCAAAGACATTGTTTCAAAACAAATTGTAACTAACAGAGCACACTGTACAGGAAAGCATTCTCTGCTATCACAGGGGTCCTTAAAAGCAATCTATAAATTACTGCTGGGCCAAAGAACACTTCCACACAACTGTACATAATTAGTCCATGTGTCTAAACAGTCCCAGTATACACTGATGGGGGTTTTTCAGCTTTTAAGAAAATAAAACCGCCCTGGTTACCAATTAAACACCAGCATACATTTCCACATTGGCTTCATGCCTTCATAGCACTTTCTCTGATGGATCAAGTTCACTGATTACACCAAAACCAAAGGCCAAAAGCACTGCAGTCAATGCCCCTGCAGCCTCCACTCTCTTTATAAAGATGGTCTCAACAAATGAGCACCAGACAAAGTAGAGACCACAAGCAATAAAACAAGGAGTTTCAGATACTGATGATTAGCAGACAGCTGTGCCCCACATGCCTCTGTCTTCAGTGTGCTCTTAATATTCCTGCACACAACCAAGAGTGATGACCACCACTTGAATGATGACACCACGAAAATCCTGAGTTTAACTAATATTCCACAACAGGAAGTGTATTTGGGAAATTACTAGAGTTGACAGTACATTCTAAGGAAATCATGGAGGGTGCCAATCTATTCCCAGCCACACAAACATAAGGAAATGAACAGTCCTTTCCATGTTTTTAAAAGCCTTAGGAACAGATGCTGCCAACTCCAACTGTATATCCTAATACACCAAATAGAGTTAAAACAACTGCCACAAACTCAGAAAACTAAGGAGGTTGATAGAACCTCACACAAGTTACATCATAAATGCAGAATTCTCATCTTCTCTGCAAATTTAAGTGTCCGTATTATACAATTTGCAAACCTATTTGTGATATAAATATAGGACAAATGGCAGTGACATTCCCTTCCTCATTAATAAACAGCATTTCCAGATTTAACTTACAGAATATGAAATCACCACTTAATAAGTAATAAAAACCCCACTGTCTGCAGCTGATTTTGCTTTCTGAAGGACTGACAGATTAACTGATTCCTTAAGCAACTCATGTTGCTTGCCTTGAGTGCACACAGAAATCTATAGATTATCTCAAGACTTTAGAAAGCTTTTCATGTAACTTTAAAATTAACTTGTTGAATTAGGTTTCCCCCAATAGTCCTTCTGCCAAGTCTTAAGTTTTGCTTATGTTAACACTAAATAGGGAAATGCAAAGATGTAAGTGCTGGCTCACCCTCTGTACATGGTATTTTTTCTTGTATTATTCATGTATCACTATTATAACAAAAGCACCAACTGAAAATACTGTGCTGGGATCCTCAGAGATGCCCAAAGCACTTGCAAACCTGACTAGAGACATCACAGCACAAAGAAATGCTACTTGTCCCTCCTCTCTCCGCCAACAAATCAAGTTGGGAAAGGCTCAGGGATTTAAGATGCCACACAACTCTTCTAACTCCTTTATGCCTTTATTCAAACTTCCCCATGGCAAATTCTTCCCACTGTTGAGAGTTCATCATCCACAATTACAGAAAACTGAAGTGTAAAAGCACTTAAACACAATGTTATATGCACTAAATTTAGCTGTTAGTTCAGAAATAGTCATGTTTACTTCAGATACCATTAAATTACATTCCAAAGTGTGAGTGGATCCATTTTCAATTTTAACTATGCTGAGAACAACATTAAAGATGTAGTTTTTGCTAACACAGCCATGGCTGAAGAGCGTTCTCTGGAAGTTTTGGGGCACTGACCTTTGATCATACCTTCATATATTTGGAACAAGTCCCTCATGCATCACTGACCTGAACCACATAATAAGGTGCACCTACACTGCAACTGAGTTCCAAACCAAATTAAACCATATAATGTTAAAAAACCACAGCATTTTCATCCCTCAGATCTGAGAGGAGACATTCTTTACAATGTCACTGTCTCCCACTGTAATGAGAAAAGGAATAGTCTTGAAATAAAATCAGCTCGAACATTACAGAGGTCTGTAGGATAATTCTCACACTCAAAACCCTCAACTGGTCTTAAGGGGTTGAGAATCTGCTCAATTGTGGATCTTTAACATGAAGTAGTAACTGAAGCTGAATTATTAACACCCACTCTCTTATTTGCACAAAGTAAAAGAGCAAAAGGAGCTTCCAATTCTTCAGCTCCCTCATAGGGAAGAAATTAGTAGGAAAGCCCTTGGAATAATCTCACACTTGTTTCCCAGAGCTGGAAATGTGTAGAGGACACAAGGAACATCATCTTACCTGAACTCCTTCATGGTGCTCCTGAGCACCTTAGGATAGGAAAGGAGCAGGTACAAAACTTAGGATGGACTCAGAAATAAGTGGGAAAGTGTTTTCTTTTTGTTTGAAAGAGCAAACTAAAATCACCATCCAGGCTCTGACCAAAGATCTACCTGACCCTCCTCCAGGCAGGGACCCAGGACAGAGTGTGAAAACAGGGCAAGCACAGTGGTAGCTCCTTTGATTACACTCCCAAACAGTAGGAATGCAGCTTTAGAAAATGCCTTTTTTAATTCAAAAATGAGTAAAACCAATCAGAAAACAATCAGGTTTTTACTTTATACTTTTCCACCTGATCTATCCTGATTGTCTGGCTAAAAGCCTGTCTTGTCTTACAACTGCTGCTACTTTGACTTGTGTTTTCAGGGCAGAACAGCAGCCTGGCAGCTGGTGGGCTCTTTCCTTACCTTGGCACACCCATCCCAGCCAAAGGGGAGCTGTGCTGGGAGCACAGTAATAGCTGGATAAAGGTTAGCAATGATGTGATTCAAACAACTCGCTGTGTGAGACAGTGGGACTGACCTGAAGGCAGAAGCTACTGGAGCTCAGACTAATTACACAGAAATTCTCCACTGTTCCAAAAGATACTCCCACCCTCCCAAGTTTAGCTGACTTTGTTGCCATAAGCTGTCTCACATAACTACATTACCTGCTGTTCCATTTCAGCCAGAAAGACACTCTTATGATAAAAGTTTAAGGGAAATGACTTGTAAGTCGCATCTTTCACTTGAGATACTGGAAATACTCGTAGCAATTTACAACTTGTAGTTCAGATCAACATAAATTCAATAAAACTAGAAAAGTATCACGGACTGGAGTTGGACCAAGGGTTGGACTTGATGATCTCGGAGGTCTTTTCCAACCCAATCCATTCTATGATTCTATGAATACCCAAAAAGGGCCACACGTTTCCAACACTGAACAGACACCCTCATTCAGAAACAAAGATTACAAATGGAAAGCCACTGCTCCCTTTGCCCTTCCACCTCCAGTCTCTTCACACAATCCCAACACATTTCTGCAAGAAGCCAGGACAGTTTTACACAGTCTCTGCCAAAACAGACCACAGTCCACAAAGTGATGGCCAAACTTGTCCTGCTTATGTTCCCTCTTTTGGGCAGCACCTGTAAATTTGATTAAGTGAAACATGAACTGTACCCTCAGACAAAGCAACTCAGAGGATCCCTCACAGATCTCAATCCAAATTATCTGGGCTGCTTTAGGCAGGGCAGATCACAGCCTTTCCTATCCCAGCTAATTTTAACTGAAATGGATTACACAGTACCTGAAGACACCAACAAATGCAGGGGGGGCACAGGAAATCCAACAGTCAGAAGCAGGAATGTCTTCTGCTACTATAACCACAGTGCTGTCCCCAGCCCAAGCCTTCTGGTACTTTTCCAAAGCATATGTGCCTGCCATTGGAGGATGGGGTGGGAAATGTTCCCAGAGAAGCTGGTAGGGAAGGGAGGCAGCATTTACTGGCATATCCATCTCTCTGCAGCCTTAGAAAAATTCAAGTATCTATTTAAACTTACATTTGAAAATTCAAATAACAGCGATAAACTACTGAAGATGATCAGGTAAGAAAAAATGATGAATCTTTGCAAACAGAATTCCTGAAAGAAACTTGAATCTCATTTCCCATTGAGTGGACTGTATTAACTAATAATGCAGAAATGAGTGATTCAAACATCTGAGTAATTTCTACCTGTATTCACTGCACAGTCCTCCCCTTCAGCTGTATCCAAGTCATATAAAGC
Organism: Hafferia zeledoni; assembly: GCA_035583235.1. Classification (NCBI taxonomy): domain Eukaryota; kingdom Metazoa; phylum Chordata; class Aves; order Passeriformes; family Thamnophilidae; genus Hafferia; species Hafferia zeledoni. The sequence continues at coordinate 4,552,672 of JAWWEV010000001.1, forward strand.
CACAACTTCACACTGGTATGGTCAGGCACAAATTACTAAGTCACGTGGTATTTTTCAACTAAAACTGAATCATTGAAAGGACAAAGAGAACAAACAGCGAAGGAGCTCACTGCAAAAAAGATGGTGACTTCCTACCAATCCTCAAAGAAAACGAGGGGAAAAAAGAAACAAGCTGCATCTCCAGCCTGATTCAACACAGGTTTTTACACTTATTTTTACGTCTTCAACTGTATTTACTATTTTAGTAACTTAGATGTTCATATCTTCCTTTTCCAAAGCTTCGTGCCCTGTCATACAGTGCCAAACATGCTATATAAGCTACTTCATCTCTATACAGCCAAATCAGATTTCTGGGAAGAAAAAAATAAAAGGAATGATGAGCAAAAGGTTCCTTGTCACGGTATTACAATTTACAGAAAAGATGAATCTGTCTCAGAGTGATCACATTAAGTGGCTGAAGCAGTTATGCTTGGGTTTGGGGAGGGCTCTTTTAAAGCTGCTTTATAGGGATATAACCCCAAAATTTAGCAGAAGTAACTGTGTCTGTAATTTCCCAAGTACTTTTGTAAACATGTCCTTTCAAGTCACAGTCCGTTTTAGAGAGGTGACTCACTGTAAGAAGCACTAAAATAACGGGAACCACTTAAAGGTCTCATCCACAAATTATTATTGGAGTTTCTGTCCTTGCTATGACAGCACAAACCACACTGAATGTTCAGCATTACTGCTTTCTAAACTGCTCCTCTGCATAGGTGCAGTCTCATCTCTGGCTTCAGTGATTCATACACAGCCTACTGCTACAGAACAGGAGATCCAGCACAGTGCCCACAGCGACACACTCCCATCACTTGCCTTTGGCCAGGACAATTTTACATCAAGTTGAGCTCATCAACTCAGTTAGCTGTGGTTTCACAGTGGTTTATGTCACTCTGAAAGCAAAGCTGCACAACTAAGACAAGCAGAATACTTGCTGCTGCTTTTGAAAAGAGGAAGCTTCGTGTCCCTTCCTTCTTTCCCTTCCTCCACTTTCACTCACATGGTTCTTTCTATCCTCTCTCTCGCAACTGAAGGTCTTTGTGGAGCCAACTTCAATTCACAAACCAAAGATGGAAAATGATGTGGGGCTAGTTTTCCATCAGGTTAGCAAGTTAAGCTAGAGCATCCTGGAAACCAGTTAAATGCTAGGATGGGTGCCAAGTAAGTGGTGGGATCACATGGCTGAGAGCATGATTCCCCATTTATGCCAGCAGGGAAGCCATAGGAGAGAATGAAATTATGAGAAGACTTGGGTTAACACATGTGCTTCTTGTTCCCCTTCTTGGTTGGTACTGCTACTATTTGTCTAATCTCACTGTAAGCCAGTTCAGAGAGCTAAACCAACAAAAAACCCTATTCATTATTTTTGGCGAGGGTTGTTCTCTGCCAGTTTAATTCCCTGACCCAGCTCAGCACAGGAATCGGGGGAGCATCTGCACCGGCACAGGGAAGGAAGGGGGCAGGAACACACAGGGAGATGAGGACGGGCTCGGGCTGATTTGAACTGTCACTGAACCGCATCCCCTGGAGCAGATCTGCATCACACCGTAGTTAGAACTGACAGTAATCTGTGCCTGTACAACGGGAGGCCTTCGCTGCTGCCGGGAGGGAGCGCCCAGCACCGAAACACCCTGCGCCAACCTCAGCCCGGGCACGAGCCTGGATGGTTTCCTGTAACAGCAGACAAATCACAGCGCTCTTACCTTCAGAAATACTATAAAACAGTAGTTAATTCCTTCCCTAGCAACACCCCTGTGAAAATGTGCTCTATAATTCCCATTACACAGATTTAGCCCAGAACAGCAAAGCAAGCAAAACTGGTGACAAACTCAGGATTGGAACTCGGTAAATCCTCTACAGCAAAACAACACTTCATCACCCAACTGTGTTATTAACACTAAACTAATTCAATTAGTCAACAGCAGTCTATAAAAAATTCCTTTTGCAAAGACTTTGTAATGCACTATAAAGCTCATATATATAAGACAGTTAAAAAATGTGGGTAGTTCCTAGATAGATGTGAAAAAAGAAACTAGGGAAAGGAATTGCACTGAGATCTTAAGTAATTATTTCCTTTTCTATAAAGAAAAATAAGTATGCATGAAGCAGGATAAAGGCCTATTCACACAATTCAAGAAATTTAATGCAAAGAGCTATAGAAAGGAAAATACCCCTAATGCATTTTTTCCTCAGATTAGCATTGTCAAACTGTTTCACGTGAAACACAAGCAATTAGTTAATACACACTAACCAAGAGCTGTGTATTTCCTTAGATTTATTTCCTACACTCAGCCCAGCAAATCGCACACTTAACTTGCCCTGTATAACAATGAGGCACGTTTGGAAAAGCCGGGGGGAGGGAGTTTGTTAACACAGAAGCAGCAAATCTCTGCAGTGGTGAGTGAACAGCCAGCACTGTAAGAGTATCCAGCAACACGAGATAGTCTTTCATTCACATTCCAGCTTCAGCACAGCCAAGCAGATCACATTTGGGACGCTCAAGTCATACTTAATTTTGTTCAACACCTTCTTTAGGCAACAGCTTTGTCACCTGACTGAAAACACATGTATGTCATAGAAGACAGTCACTTGCCAGGATTGTCACTGATTGTCTCAAGATAAAAATAATAAAGCTGTAAGTACAAGTAGCAGAGGCTGCCTAATTGTCAGCTGTATAAAATAGCAGTATCAAGATTATTGTCCTGAGGGCAACAACAATTTAAGAGGAATAGAAAGTGATGCTGCAACCTGTTTGGAGGTCTTGAACTCTACAGGAGCCAAAATTTGAGGAAAGCAAATGAAAACTTATTGCATGCTACCAAAACCTACTGCTAATTTGCCAGAGAACCAGGAAAAAAAACAAACCTAGGGGAAGACTTGAACCCTATTTAACAAAAAGAAACTGCATGACAGATGAACCCAACCACAACATCCTGGACAGCACAGGCAAAACATTTACCCCACAATTCTGTGTATCCTCACACATCTGAATATAAATAAAACAGCACAAGTGAGCTACTCCAAACGTGGAATTTACTGCTTGAAATATGAAAACTATTATTGGAGTGACAATGGTGTTCCAAATCCCATTTCTCTGGGCAATGAAGGATTATGATCAAGCTGAAGTAGGAACAGCACTTGGTCACACCACAGAAGAGACTCCCAGCCCAGACTATGTTGGTGCTTCCTTAGGCTCACAGACAGACCAGGTTGAAGGCAACCTCACCAATTCCATCAAGTGAGGCCCCTCCACTGTCACTGGCCAGGACAGGCACTCACAGGGTATCCACATCCAGTACCAGGAGTCAGTATTACCACTGCTTGAATTATGGCTGTAGGCTAATCTTTGAGAAATTGATAGTGACAGCAAACCTGAGATTTTTTCCTCTTTAAACGACAAGTTGGGAAGCTTAGATTCTCCCCTTCCTTCTGGGCAGTGAGGGGTAAGCTCTAGCTCCTCTAGTTTTAAAAGCACCTTCCCAATTCTGCTCTGCTTGGCTTCTGGTATAGCTCAGCCTGTTTTCCAGCCAGTTGTCAGACTGCTAAATTTTGGTCAGCTTTGAAAAAACAGAAGGAAAATAAAAAAGAAAAGGGAGAAAATGCAGCATCACCCTGATAACTGAGCAGACATAATGAGGCAGTAGGACTATTTCATAGGGAGAACAAATCTTCCTTCTGTCTCAAATTAAAAGCTGAGAAGAGCCAAAACAGAACATATTATCCTGATAAAAATTAAGAAGCACTGCAACAGTAGCACAACCCTCCACTTTCATCACAGCCAGGCAGTTCACAGGGAAGAAAAAAAGCTGCTTTTACTCTCTGACCCAACAGACACAAAGATGGTCCAAAAAGCAGCTTAAAATCTGATACCTACCAGTGATAAACTCACACAGAAGTTCTTTCTCAAGACTGAGAGGTTAATACTCACTCATTATAATGTCTGGGCACCTTCTGACATGGGAGGATGATGCCAAGGTCTGGGAAAGGTGCTGCCCACTAACGTGTTGCCCATGGGTTTCACTGCTCAAGACTCATTTCTATCCACGGCACATTCCAGTAAAATCATGAGATACAACACAGGCACACACATGTATGTTTGAGAGAGACACATCTGCATTTTGGCATGTAAATACCTGAATTCAGCACCATCAGCCCCAGCTCAGCCTTAAGATTGCACAAGGCCACTGTCCAGTATTCCACTCTATAAAAATTACTAAAATGTCAGCGACAAAGAAATTTTGGTTGCAAGGCACAATGTACATTTTTATCATGCTGGATAAAATATCTACAGTCTCAGCAGTGGTTAAATTGCTGCTATAAAGGAAATTGTCCTCAGATAAATGGTTTCCCTATGAGAAGGTTTCAGTGCTACACCTCACCCCAGGTCAATAAATCAAATTAACTGCACCTTGTCCTCTGGCCAATGACATCATCGGCTTGACCACATCTTGTGAAGCGAGTGCAAAAACATATGCTATTTAAGGCATGAAATCATATTACTGCTTTTTGTCCAGCCAGCCTTGTGCTGTTGGTCTGTGAAACAGTCAGTCACCTGAACAGTCTCATTACTGATCTACAGATTTTTTTTTTTTTTCTTCTAGTATTCAAGGCCTGTCTCCGCCAAGGGTGAAGAAAAAAAGGATAAATAATCCGAGTTGTTATTTTTTAAATCAAAATGCTTTTCGTTAGCTGCAGCGCAGTATTTTGTGACAAATTAAATTTAGAACCAAACTACGTCTGCACTCGCACGTGAACTCTCTTCCCAGTAGTGCTTCAAAGATGTTTACATGCTAATCTGGCCCTGCTACTCTGAAGTACCCTGCTGTTCGCTCCTTTTTCTCCACAGGGTGAAAACAATGGTCCCTAATGAAAACCTACACAGTTTTATCTGAAACCCAGCCCTGCATAAATATTTTGGTTTTTTACATTACTGCCTCTTTCTAATAAAGCAGCCCATTTGTTTTATTTCCAAGTAGACCAATATCTGGTTTAAAACTCCATTACTCCAGACAATTTAAGAGGATTAATTTCAATTTTCACTGAGTGTTCCTATGACACAATCACAGACAACTCATCTTCCTTTCTAGACCCTGTGCTGCCTAGTGGTATCTTCTGTCTTGAAAGCCAAATCTAAATGAAAGGAGAGAAAAAAAAAAACCCCAACCCAGAACAGTCAAAGATACAAGCAGCGACAAAAGCATCTGACACACTGCACTGTTAAACTGCATCCACATTAAGTAAAAAGAAGGTGAATAAGATTATCTTCAATGTATTCAATTCTGTTTGTGTTCAGAGGGAGGAGGAAAGCTGTTCAGATTTTTGAGTGTGTCTTCTATAGCTCTCTCAGTGCCAGGAAACGTAAATTAGAAGCAACTCTCCTTTAAGGAAAAGAATCAAGGACAAAGGGACCAAAAATGCCCAAGCCTCTGAAAAGCAGATATGAAAGGAACAGCTTTACAGTCTTGAGTTGCTATAAATTAAAAATAAGCTCCTTATTTAAAAGACATGAGTGTTTGAGAATCTATGAGCAGATCTGATGCTGCTCAAGCCCCAGGAGGGTTTTGTTTTTGCTGGCAGGGGTGGAGTGGAGATGGGGGGGTCATTTTGGTTATTAGTAAATAAATCAAGCAGCAGAGTGAGGCCTGGGCTCTGCCAGAGGAGCCAGGGCCTGGCTCTCCCCCTCCTCTCCTCACACAGCCTGGGTTTGATCTCGGGGCCCTGTGGGTTTGCCAAGAAAATTTAAAAAAAAAAAAAAAAAAAAAAAGGGAAAGGAAAAAAGCGAGAGAGCGAGAAAGAAGAATCATATTGAACCACAAAAGCACATGGGGCGAATGTAAAATATAAACACGGCGTTGGGCTCTGAGTGGCTGTTATTAAAGGTCTGAATTACTAAACATGAGAGGCGGGGAAAGCCGGGCGGCCATTTCAATAATATAAACCTCCCCGAATTAGACATTATTCAAATGAGGAGGAGAGAGAGGGAGAGACGGAGAGCGCGGGGAGAGGGACAGGAGCGGCACCGCCGTGCCCTGGGGGGCACAGGGGACAGGGGCAAACACCCCGGGGCACATCCAGATCCTGGGGGGCAATCCCAGCCCTTGGGGGGGCACAAGGGAGAGGGGCAAACACCCCGGGACACATCGAGACCTCGGGGAGTGCGAACCCAGCCCTGCGGGGCAATCCCAGCTCCTGGGGGGGCACATCCAGCTCCTGGGGGTAGGGGGCAATCCCAGCCCTCCAAGGGACACATCTAGCCCGGGGGGGGGGGCACATCCAGCTCCCGGGGGTGGGGGGCAATCCCAGCCATTGGGAGGTGCTAATCCAGCCCTCGGGGGGTGCAGACCCTGCCATTGGAGGCGGGGGGCAATCCCAGCCCTCGGGGGGTGCAGCCCCAGCCCTGGGGGTCCCTCTCCCCCCGCAGAAGGGCACGGGGGGCTCTGCCCGCGCACCCCCCAATGACCCCCCACCCGACCTGCCCCTCGAATAAGGGGAGGGGAGGGGATTGTGGGGAAGGAGGGTTAAATAAAAAGCCGAGCCACGCCGCGCTGTTGCCCCCTCTCTCCCCACGCTGCGAGGCCCAGGCTCTAGGGAAATAACCCCGGCTGGCGGGGGGGATGCGGGGGCAGCGGGAGCGGCGCTCGGAGCCCAGCGCTGCTGCCTCGCCCGGCCCCTCCGCCGGGGGGACCCTGCCCGGCCGGGGGCTCCGCTCCCCCAGCATCCCCCACACCACCCCCGGGCTCCATGAATATGTAAAGCGGGTTTATTGTGGGCGTGCGGGCCGGGAGGCGGCCGAGCCACCCCCGCACGCTTTTGGGTGCGGGGCTGCCTCCCCCCTGCCTCCCTCCCTCGGTGTGTGTCCCCCCCGTCCATCCCTCGCTCCCTCCCTCGCTCCATGCCGCCCGCCCCGACCCCCGGCCGGCCGCGCCGCCGCCGCCCATGCCCCCATGGCCGGAGCGCCGTGCGGGCTCGGGGTGCGGGAGGGAGCGCGGTGAGTGTGTGCGTGTGGGCATGTGTGTCTCCCCAGCGCGGGGAGTCTGCTCTGCTTCTCCTTCTGCTTCCCCCCCCCGCTCCCTCCTGTGCCGTTAATTATAATAATCCTGAGTACTAATAAATTATGCTAAGCGGGGCCGGGCGGGCGGGGGGGGTGATGGTGGGGGGGGGGGCGCGCCCCGCGCGCG
>JAWWEV010000001.1:4559985-4571284 GCA_035583235.1 Hafferia zeledoni
CCCCCCCCCCCCCGCCTCCCCGCGCATGCGCAGTGGGGCTGCCCCCTCAGGGCGCGGGGTGGTCCCTCCGCACCCCCCGCCCCGTCCCCACATCCAAGGGGCTCCCCGGGGGGGATCAACCATGTAGGTGGGCAATAAGGGAGTGAATTAGTGCGGTTTGGGGAGCGGAATATGAGTCAGTGTGTGGGGGAATGGGAATGGGCGCGCTGAGGGAAAAAAGGAGGGGGGTGGATGGGAGAGTTGTGGGGGGAGAAGTTGAGGGGAGAGGATGAGAATTTGGGGGTAAACTGAGGTGATCATGTAGGGGAAAGGAATGGGGAAATTCGGGGGTAAGGGAGAGAATGAACATTTTGAGGTAAACAGGTAATCAGTGGAAAGGAAGGGGAAAATTCGGGGGTAAGGGAGGGAATGGATGTGTTGAGGTAAACTGAGGTGATGAGTGGAAAGGGAGAATTTTACGGGTAAAATTGGAGAGAACGAACATTTTGAGGTAAACTGAAGTAATCAGTGGAAAGGAAGGGAGAATTTTAGGGATAAAACTCAAGGGAGAGAACGAACATTTTGATGTAAAATGAGGAAATCTGTAGAAAGGACGGGTGAGTTTTAGGGGTAAAATTGGAGGAGAGAATGAATATTTTTTGGTAAACTGAGGTAATCAGTAGTGGAAAGGAAGGGGAAAATTCGGGAGTGAGGGAGAGAATGAACATTTTGAGGTAAATTGAGGAAATCAGTGGAAAGGAAGGAAGAGTTTTAGGGGTAAAAATCGGTGGAGAGAATGAACATTTTGATGTAAACTGAGGAAATCAGTAATGGAAAGGAAGGGGAAAATTCGGGGCTAAGGGAGAGAATGAACATTTTGAGGTGAACATAATCAGTAGTGGAAAGGAAGGAAGAGTTTTAGGGGTAAAACTTGGGGGAGAGAATGAGCATTTTGAGGTAAATTGAGGTAATCAGTAGTGGAAAGGAACGATTTGGGGGTAAAAATCTGAATCGAAGGAGAGGATGGATGTTTTGAGGTAAACTGAGGCAGTAGTGGAAAGGAAGGGAGAATTTTGCAGGTAAAACTTGGGGGGGAGAATGAACATACAGAGGTAAACAGGCAGTTTACATAAAACTTGAGAGAAAATTAATATACTGAGGAAAACTGAGGCAATCAGTAATGGAAAGGAAGGCAGAATTTTGGGTGTAAAACTTGAGGGGAGGGAATGAACATTTTGAGATAAAAATGAGGTAATTAGTGGACAGGAAGGGAAAAATTTGGAGGTATTGAGGTAAAGTGAGGTAATCAGTGGACAGGAGGGGAAAAATTCAGGGGTAAGGGAGAGAATGGATAAAGTAAACTGAGGTAATTGGTGGTGGACAGGTAGGGAAAATGTTGAGGGTAAAACCTGAGGTCATCTGCAAGGAAACAGGAATATTCTGAAGGGAAAATCTGAGGTAATCTTGAGCAGAATGAACATTTTGGGGATGAGGTGAATGTAGTCATTGGGGGTTTATGGTTGTAAAATCTGGGTAATCTATAGGGGACAAAATGTGTATAAAATCTGAGGTACTCTAGGGGAGAGAATGAATACTTTGAAGCCAGCAGTGGACAGGTAGGGAAGTTTCTGGGGGTAAAACTTCAGATAATGTGTATGGTAGAGATGCCTGGCAGGAGCCTGTCTGGGAACAGGCGCTCCAAAGGGGCTGTGTCTGTATAGAAATACCTGCCCAGACTGCACCCAGACCCTGGGCAGAACTAAGCCCCATGGATAAAGAGGAATTGCTTCCAGGAAAATAGAATCCCAGAACTTGCAGTCCCCATGGAGCAGGGTGGGTGCCTGAGCCAGGGTCTGGTTTTCCTCCAGAAAAAAAGCGATTGCACAGAAGCAATTCCCCTCTGTAACATCCCCTCGTTTCAGCACAATGCTCCTGGGGGGCCTTTCTCAAATATTTTATCCTCTTCCCACATCGAATTTGACTGTCCTGGAAGGGGAATCGGGTTTCATGTCTCCCTCGTTAAAGGGGAGTAATAAGAGACCAGAGGGACTCACAAATAAAATTAGTTTTAGACTCAAAACCTTCCAAATCAGGGCGAGCAATCAGCCAAACAGCGTGGCAAAACTTGGCTAATTCTCGGCAGAGTAAAAATAAAACTTGCTTACATTCTTAATGGTGCATAAATACATGTTATCTCTGAGCTTTGAAATGTGCATGCAGAAAAAGAAGAAGAAAGGGAGGGTGATAAAGAATGGCATTCATTAAGGACTTGGTCTTAACGTTTTTTAACAGTCATTAACTCCAGCGGGTCAGAGTCCAAGCCAGATTTTCTTCTGGGGCTTCTGTGGAGTAAGAGGAGCTGTCAGGGATCTGTTCTTGCAATGCTGTTGCTGAAGAAATTACGAGTCGTATCAGAGGCAGTCACTAGATTTTTTTTCAATGTTAGGGAAGAGCCAGAAAGGAAAGGCTGAAGGAGGGAGACAGCAGGGGTTTATCTCCAAGGGGTGAATCAGCAAGGTAATTTTGTCATTTTTATTTAAAAATAAGTTCCTCTGATAATGGGATTTTTTTTCTTGACATACTGTAAAATAGCCTCCTCTTATTGCAGAAAACGCTGAGAGAAATGGAGTGTGCTGTGGAAGAGCAGAAACCTTCCCCTCACACCAATCCTCCTCATGCACATTCATTCGATGATACTCTACACCAGCAATTAAGCACTTTGTCTCGCGAAGATCTGTGTTTCGCTCGCAGAAGTGAGCATGTAAACAAAGGCATATTGTCGTGCTCCTCCTCGGCTCAGCCATGATCCTTGCGGGCCAGTTAATCCAGTTTTATGGCCAGGTTACACCAGCACTGCAGCACGCAGGGGCTGCACCAGGACAGATAAAGGTGCAGAGAAAGGGCTGCCTAGATTAAGACTCTGCACAGCTCTAATCCTGCCTACACTGAATATTCTCTCCCGTATCTCCCCATCTCACCCAAAGACTCTCCTCAGTCCTGCGTGCCACTTCCCAGTAACCTCCTCCCTGACAGCAGCAGCTTCTCGCTGGGGCGGATTTGCTCCCACTACCACACCTGATTTAGCCTTTGCTCTCGCCCGGCTTCTGCACAGTTAGCTGAAACCCACGGCTACCAAAGCAAAGATGTCTGAAAACAAGGAGTTGCTGGTGATTTGGGTTTTCTCTTTGTTTTGTTGTTTTGGTTTTTGGTTTTCCTGGTACTTCACAGTTACTAATCCGCTCTGTGTTTTGTAATTGAGCAGCTATAAAGGGAACTTAATTCAGTTTGGTCACTTAGGTGCTCTCCCTCTCTCTATAAAGATTACTGTGGATCTACGTCTGCATCCTCTGCTCTAGTTCTCTTTGAATGCATCTCTATGTGATGCCTTCCCCAAGGTGTCATACATCCCTGTGGCTATATATCCAGGAAAGCTGGCCAAATCATTAGTGATGAATAATTTATCAGATAAATTTTACCTCTCTTTCAGTTGTGAGTGCCACATAGTGCCTGGCTGGTGTCTTACTCATGAGCAACTTGCTGGAAACACTTGAAATTTGAGATAATTGGACGCAAGGATGATGCAAAGCTCAGTCCTACGAGAAGCTGAGCACTTTGGATTCATTTCACAAAAAGAGGTGTAGGAAACTGAGTGGTTCAGCTGCAGTCAGTGAGACTGGGATCACACTGGTGGTTGAGAACGTGCTTACATTTTCTGCTGAACCAGAGCCCAAAGCAGGACTCTGTGTTTCTGTTCTCTGACTGGACTTGTCAGCCTCGTGGAATCACCTCTTGCAGGGATTTTGCTTTAAAAAGATATTGTGGCAGTGAAAAGCAATACAGTGTTCAAAATCGACACCACATGGAAAGGGCAGAAATAGGACATGGGGATCTTTTAAAGCTCTGTAGCATATCTGTGTCCATTGTTTTGATGTTGATTCAGATACCTCCTAATTCCCAGCCCTCCCTGGCCTGTTTGACTTGTGCCCATAACACCAAATTTGCTAAGATTGCTGTATGACCTTCTGAATTTTCTATCTCCTGCTAGAATTAATTCAGTAATGTTTCAGAGGCAATTTTTTTAAGGTAGGGAGGCAGAGGACAAAAGAAACAGAAGGTGGGAAAGGCAGGAAGGAAAAGAAACACAAATTGCAGTATTTAAGCAAAAAGCACACTGGGAAGGAAATTATGCTTTTCCCTACACAGCTTTAGTGTATGGGGAAATTAAGAGCAAACTTATCTGCTCTGCTCCAATTCCACCATGCCACTCAAATGGGAGTCCCAGATGCTGCTTTTCTCACACAGTGTCCCCCTTCTCTCTCTGCTGTTCACATCAGATTTCTCTCCTCCAGGAGGGCCTGTTTCTAGAATCGTGTTTGCCTCAGCCTTCCTGTGTGTCCTCCAGATACTTAACAGGGGCTTCTGCCTCAAAACAGTCGTTCTTTGCCTCTTACATTTTCATGCACACCTCCCCAAAAACCTCTCTGTGCCTTTCACTTGGAGAGTGCACAGATTGTCTCACTGTTAATTGAACTTATCTGTACGGTTTTTTACCATTTCTCATGCATCAAACACAACCTGACAGAGCGACCGGAGTCTCCCTGTTCGTCTCCTCTTTTGAGCACGCTATTGATACGAACAGCAAAGAACAGTCTTGTGTCTCAGACAGCTCGCAATTCAGAGAGCCGGCAGGAAACGAACGAGGGGCAATCAGCATTGGTACCTTCTTGATGGAGGAGAAGTGAAGAAAAGCAGTATAAGGACCACGCGGAGTCCCCCCGCAGTGTCACAGCAGACAACGGCAGAACCCAGACCTGCACCCAGGTGCTCCGTGGCTGTGCATTTCAGTACTGTGACCACAAAGCTGTTTTTCCTTTCTCTCCTGCGTTGTTCCCTGCCCTCCTCCTGTTCCGACAGTCCACCCCGGGGCCTGAGGCTCGGGACCCACCAGTACCGTCTCCTTCTGGTTTTATGCTCTTCCCCCTCTTCAGATCTCCTTCCTACTCACCTTACGTGTGCTGAGCACGAACAGCACAAGAGAAATGGAGCCTGTCCATTGCATATATTGGCTGGGCTTTTTCCCCTGCACACTCCCCTGGCTGCCTTTGACCAGATTGCTTTCTAGCTCTGGTTCTGCCCCTATTCTGTTGTCTCTGGATTGGAGAAAGGGTGACCCTGAATCCCTTATTTCTGAGAGTTGTCGCCGATCCTCTGAAGCTCACAGATTATAAAATTGTAGCAGGAAAGTTGTGCCATCTCGTAATACTCTGCCCCTCCCAGGTAGAGCTAACTGCATTTTTGGAGATAAGAAATGGAGTATGGATGAAAAGAAGCATGTTTTTCATTTTCATATTTAAAAAAAAAACACCTTAATTCAGAACCTTCACACATCCTCAGGAAAGGGAGAGGTAATTACTAAGAGGACACTTATCTTTTCAGGTAGGTTTTTCAATCTGTTTCTCACTCTCTGATGCTTTGGCTGCACTTACTTTAGCTCTATCTCAGTTTTTTGTATGCATTTCAATGGTTGTCATCAATGCAGCTTCTGAACCTTCCAATTTTAACCAGTTACACCTTACAAATCACCAGCTCAGAAGATTCAGGAAATTATTACTGTGCTTTTTGAGCAATGATAAACGAAGGCAGGGAAATCAAGTAACTTGTCTTCAGTTGCATGTGTGGCTGGGCAGCCCAAGAAGAGGAGCCCCCATTTCCATGTGTTGTGCTTTGATTGAAGGAAGGACCCTGTTCAGTTTGTCATTGTTCCTCTCCTGGAGATCCACAGGGCAGTCTCGGTCTTTACCTGTCTCTTCTCCCAGAGGGACAACCATGGGGTCCTACCGCTTGACTGCCCAGAGAGGGGGTGGATTCCCCATCCCTGGAGGTTTTTCAAGTGAGCTTGGCCGTGGCACTGAGTGCCATGATCTGGTAAAGGGACTGGAGTTGGACCAAGGGTTGGACCTGATGATCTCGGAGGGCTTTTCCAACCCAATCCATTCCATGATTCTATGACTCCGATCTCTTGGGGAGCGGGATTTGCAATTGCCTGATTCAAGCTACCACTCAAAATTGTCACAGATCTGCTTTCACTGAGTTTCTCTGCCTCCCCTTGCCACTGGGCTACCCTTAAAAACAGATCATATTTTCTGTTGAGATGCTTATTAAGTAAGACTTGGTAAAAGCTCAGACACTACAGCGAGAGTGCCAGCAGTCTGACAAACAAACCCCAGGCAGAAGGGCAAATCCTGTGTTGTACCTGTATGAAAAAGGGGGCTGCACTCCTCTTTGCCACCAGCCTGCAGAAAGCTTTCTGCTGTAGACCTTGGGAATGCCTTGGTGCTGCTTACACGAGGAACCAAATTGTTTCTGACCTCAGTGAAGAGGGGGCCAAGAGGGACACATCTGACGCCTTTTGGCAACCACAAGGTTTTCTGTGGAATAGACATAGCCTGTGAAACAAACACACAGCTGGAGTTAGGGTGCTTTTGAAAACATTGTCTTTATTCTCTACCTCCCTTTCTTCCAGGACAGCTCTTTACTTATTCCCTCTTCAGAAAGGGACTTTTCTGTCACACAGCCTAGCCTGGCTGGAGATTAGGGATTCTCTCTGCCCCTTCATCCTTGAATATTTCCTTTTAATTTCACAGTTTAAATTTCAATTGTGTAATTACATTCTGCCTACCCCAAATTCCTCTGTAATTTCAATTGGACACGGTGTCCTTCACTCTCTAGGCAGAACTCTTGCAGTGCTGTGGGGCACTGTTAATAGGCTGCCACGCTCCACTCTAGTCCCATTTCATGTAAATGGGGAAAGAGAATGGACCTGGATCCCTTTGAACTAAAACTGCTGCTCCATATGGGCGACACAGGGCTTGCTACAGAGTGACAAGGCAGTCTTACCCCATGGCAATACACTGGGCAGTTTTTACAATGCCTCAGTCTGAGGAGATTTTTGGAGTAAAAGTCTAAATCTGTCTGGAAGTATTTCTCCCCCCCCCCCACCATACCCTTTGATCGCAAATAAAGCTGTACAGGGACCCCCAAACCACTATTTCACTGAATTTATGTGGCCTGAGAGTACCTGCTCGCACCGTTTAACATGGCAGAAGTGCCAGAGTGATTTAATTTAGGTGCAGGGAGTTGTGTAGCAATGAGAGGGCACGCAGCACAGATGCCTAGTTCAGTAAAATGCTTTACAAGAACTGGCAAGTCCCACATATTTTATGACCCAACCCTAATACTTCCTGCAGGTTTTGTTGTGACAACATTTCCCCCCAGTCCTTAGACTGGTGGCAATCACCTCAGTCCCACATCCCAGCTTGTTTTATCACAACATTCCCTTTTTGTGTGTTGATATCTACGCTACATCAAGGTGACAACATTTCTGCTTCTCCTGCCTCCTCTTGCTTTCTGCTTCCTTCCTCATTGTGGCACAGGTGCTGACTTGGTCAGTGTGCCTGTGTGCAGCCCTTCAGGTATCACAGACATTCACCTTCTGTATTTCCACCACCTTCTGCTGGGATCTTCTGTGGAAACACAGGATGGAGAAGGGGAGGGACCATGTGTTGGTGGGAGAATGCTCCTCCCAAATTAGCCTTGTCTGGTAGAACAAATTTCCTCTATTCCTTCAAGTTCTGTGGCAGGCTCATGGAATAGAGTTGTTTACCTGGTTTAAGGTAATGTTCTACACAGGTCAGCAAAAGGAATTGGTTTACTGTAGAAACTGGAATTATTTGATGTTTGATCATCCTCAGCCACAAGCCGTGTACTTTTCAGCATGTGCACACCGTTGTCAGAGGAACACGGGGCTGATTCCATAAAGCAACAGAGTCCTTTGCCAAAGTTTATTTCCCTTCACCGCAAGAGTACCCTGGGTAGTCCTCCTACCACGCAACGATAAATCTTAAACTGAAATAACCATCCAGCTCCTTGCTGTCAGTGCTGTATCTACACAGAACCTCAGTTACTTTGAATTCTGATGGATCTTATGCTTTTTATATTCCAGACGTTTGGTCCTGCTCCCTGGGGATGTCTTTCTGCCTGCTCCTGTGCTGGCAGACCCGAGGCTGCAGTTTGCGTCTCTAACAGCAGATAGATCAGGTGAGATCAAGGAGACCATATTTCCATGTTTCCTTGGTTAGCTTACACTGTTAAAAGTGAGTTGTTGTTAGGAGGAAACAGAGCATGTAATAACTTGAGTTGGGTTTTATTTGGCTTTGAGTCATAAATCTTAAAGGAAAGGAAAGAGCCATCATGTTCATCCCCAAGTTTGTCATACAATCAGCAAGGGGCAAGGCAGTAGTGTGGGCAAGAAAATGAAACATGTGAAGGTACAAGTGCCAGCGGGGGGAAGTCACTGTTGCTTATTGTCAGTTTTGGTGTGACACAGAAAGTTCAGCTAATCCTCTTAGTTACAGAGACACACGGGTGGGGGGAGATTGTTATCTCAAGCAATTTGCTGGCTCTACTCCTTTTTTCCTTCGAGTTTCTTTTCGCCTAATTGAGCAGCATTTCTTCCTGGGACTGGTTTGCAATAATCCTGGGGCCTCATCTGGGAAAACACTGAAAAATATAGAAAGGAGAATCAGCCTGAGCGAGGCCGTTTCTATCACCGTGAGTTTCTGTCTTCAGAAAGGTATCAGGTTTAGCTTCAAGTACGGAGCATTAAAAACAACATAAAGATTCAAAGCGTTACAGAACAGGCTTGATCAGGGCAAGTAGTCGCTCAGAAATGGTCTCTCATCCATGAGCCGCTAGAACGGGTAATTAACAGCCGTTCAGAAAACGCGGACCTTGGCGGTCTGAGGGTGGAGCAGGGGGTGAGAATTCCACTGGAGTGCATCAGGAATGTGTTGATTCCATTTTCATTGCCAAAGGGATGTATCTGCGGTAAATCTAATCAAGAGTCAAAAGGTGAACAAGAACAATAATAACTGGGGAGGTTTGTTTTTATTTATCCAGGAGATAAGGATTCGACTACAGGAATAGAATGAGAAAAAGGCTCCTGTTTCCGAGCAGACAATTATTCCACCCACACTTACTCATCATCACAGTTTTAATATTCTATTACTAGGGCTATTTAACAGATTCTCAGCCTCAAGGCTGGTAATGTTCGTGCAGATACTCTGCCAGTTGCCACAGGTGTCTTTTTACAAAAGACTTGAATAATTAACATGGGTTAGTCCTGAAGATGGCAGCAGCAGGAGCCATTCTTCAGTGGGCTCCCAGCATTCTTCTGGTGCTGAGCAGGGTTGGTATTACCAGTAGGAGGACACATTTGAAATCCCTATTTCCATATTCAGACAGAGCCTCAGTCCCTGAAGGCACAGACTGTTTCCAGGGAAGTGAAGGCTCTGGTTCCCAAGCCCTAGTGATTTCCCTGGAGAAGTTTAAGATGTCCCTGTCCAGCTGCCTGCATTACTGAGGGGCTGGAGGTGGCCATCCCAAAGAAGGGGTGGCCCAAAGAATGCTGTGGCCAGTGCAAGCTGTTCCAGCCCATAGCCTGATGCACCAATGTAAATCTGATTTCAGCTGATACCAGTTCACGGTGATGTCCTGGACTGAGAACTGCAGACATGAGTGATTTAATTCAAGATCATATCAGTGTATTTTGCTGTGGTGGCTAAAGAATTTATTACCTCTGGCTGTGGAGATGGGTTACCTTTTCAGTTAGGACAGCTAAATCTAGCAGGGACTGTCAGAGCCATCAGATGAGAGAGAAAGGGCCAGAGTGGACATCAATCACAAAGCAGTTGTAAAGTAAGTAGTATAGTGCTTTTAAGAGAAAAGATGTTCTGCTGATGTCCTGCTAGTACAGAGCAAGGAAATGAGGAGTTTGGTGTATATGTCATATCAAGACATCCTTTTTGACTTTGCTTAAATTCTTCAGTCTCTCTCCAGTGCTGGCTGATGTGGGCCTTTGGAACACCTCTGGGCTAACAGGTCCAGAGGCCGTGCCTGGGTCTGGCCTGTGACACAAACATGGTGCCTGTCGCTGGTCTCCAAACAAAGGAAACCCCAAGGTGGATCAAACAAGACTCACAGTGTGTTCCACCAGGTTCTTGACTCAGGTACTTGGAGAATGAGGTGCCCAGCACATGCTGTGCCTTCAGGTCGCTCTGGCATTTGTCTACATCACATCTGCATTTCCTTCTTTCACATCCATATTGTGAGAATAAATGGATTAAAAAGTGTAATTACCAGATGCTGCCGAGGTGAGGGCATCTTTGGTGGATTTCTTCTAGTTCTTTTGTTTCTTTAAATGCATTGGTAAAATTTGATCAAGACTAGTATTTGCTTTTCTAAACTGTGCTAATTTATGGTCAGACTGTGTGTGGGAGTAGGGGCAGGAGGAAAGGAACTTGTATTTGTGACCAGCACAAAGCCACTGGACCACGAGAAACACAGGGAATGCACTGTGATGACTTTTCTGTGAGTCTGCAGTGCTTCAAAGAGCATAAGAAAGAGTAAGGACAGGGCAGGAATTGCAGGATTCACAGACCTGTGTGTTCCCTATGCAGGTCTGCAGAGCGAGCTCGTTACATGCAGGACTGTACCATGCTCTTTAACCCCCTCAGAGAGCATTTCAGTT
Source organism: Hafferia zeledoni (assembly GCA_035583235.1). Taxonomy (NCBI): domain Eukaryota; kingdom Metazoa; phylum Chordata; class Aves; order Passeriformes; family Thamnophilidae; genus Hafferia; species Hafferia zeledoni. The sequence goes on from JAWWEV010000001.1 coordinate 4,570,553, forward strand.
TGCAACACTGAAAATATATGGCAAAGTCATACGTTTTTTAGCAACAGATAATGCTTCCTGAATCCACTTCTGTAGTATTAGACTGCAGCTCTGACAGTGAGAGAGCACTCACAGTAGCAGAGACTGCAAAGAAATTAGAAATTTATAAAATGCGTACATAATGAGTTTTAAAAATGTGTTTAATAAATATTCTTGTAGTTATATTTCATCTAGATGAGTGTAAGATTTCTGTCAATCTGAAAATTAATGTCTAAAACCACTGGAAGAAAAAGACAGGATTGCATCTGAGTATCATGAATGAAAAAACATTTACCACTGTGAATAGGACCATCACATTTCCCAATAGCAGATCCCCGTCCTCCCCTAATTCCCCCCTCCCTTTCCCCTCCTTCCTCAAACACATACGCATACACTATGGGAGGAATGACAGCTGTTCTTCATGGAATGACAGCCCAGGGATATTGCATCCTCCCTTAAAAAAAACCAGGCAAGGTACAGAATAAGGTCAGTGAAAGGAGACAAAGGGGTCTCCCAGAGATGGCAAAGGGTAATTTATTGACAGATGAGATAGACGTTACTACAGAAAAATATTAAATGGATTCTTTTCCCCTGTCTTTGGAAGGGAAGAAACGTGGGAAGGGTTAGGAAGGACAGATGCCAGAAATAGAGACAAATTTCCCAGGAGAGGAAGAAGAAATCCTGAAGGAAATTAGGATCACAACACACTAAAAA
>JAWWEV010000001.1:4582190-4596206 GCA_035583235.1 Hafferia zeledoni
GATAGATAGATAGATAGATAGATAGATAGATAGATAGATAGACGGATGGATAGATAGATAGATATAGATAGATATAGATATAGATATAGATGATCGATCGATAGATAGATAGATGGATAGATAGATGGATAGAGATATAGATAGATATAGATATAGATGATCGATCGATAGATAGATAGATGGATAGATAGATGGATAGATAGATGGATAGAGATATAGATAGATAGATAGATAGATAGATAGACAGACAGACAGACAGAAGCAACATGAAATCAGCTCCTGAATATGTTGAACTGTACCAAAGTACAAAAGGCACTCCAGGGAAAAAAATAAAAAAAATATTCTCCCATGTCCAAAAGGTTTCTGTTCCTAGGGGTAGCCAAAATGGCAAGGGTGTTCATTCAAACAGATTCTGCTGGTATTGGCAATACACAACCCAAGTATGTGTACTTTGAACCTTTCTCAATTTTTTAGGTGAAGAACAATGTAACATCTTATTGCATTTAAATTACTACTCATTACTATTTACAAATAAGTTAGCACCTTGCTGAGATGACTGGGGCAATTCACACACCATTCAGAGCTACGCTCCCACCTCTCCAGAGAACTGTTGATTCGTTACACATAGTTCCCATTTTGGAAGTTGTCTTCACAATTAGAACAGAGAGAGGTTTGACCCACTTTCATTTTTCTAAATGACAAGTGAAATTCCAGAGAATAGGTAGGTGGCTCTCAAAGAGGTTTTGCTGGAGTACATGAGCATGCAGTGTCTGTTTCCAAGCCCTAAACTATATTAAGCACGTGCTTTCAGTATCTCTGTTGGATTGTTTGTGAATTTAGGAAGGTCATGGATATTGTGTTTTCACATTATAATAATGTCTATATTGAATGTATTCCTGCTAAACCCTTTAAGGAAGGGCAGGCAATACAACATAACCACCCCCAAGTAAAAGTTTTTGTCTCATCATTCACCCAGCTCTCCACCACAGCTAATGCTTAACCATCTCTCAAGGAGCTGTAAGGGAAGGAAACGGTGCTAAACTCCTTTTCAAATTATCCAGTCTGAGCTGGTGCTGCACACTATAAATCATGTCCTGAAATTCCTGGATGGGGGAAATGGGCCATGGCCCCACACCTGTAGGATCATGATGCAGAATGCAGCTGTTACACGAGGAATAACATATTTCTGGCACACTCCTGCTCCTTCCAAACTGCTACACTGAAGTCCCACTCCAGCATAGATGTCATTTTATCCTCTGTATCACACTTAATGTCTCTCACCCCTTCCATTTCCCCCAGTTGTCTTCACATTTCTCATAGACCTGTAATTTCATTAGATCTCCATCCTTCCCACAGAGGCTGCCTCATAACCTTTCCCCAGATTTTAATACATCTAAACAAACTAATATTTTGCTTTAGCCTCTTAGCTTGCACACATATCTTCTGTCTCTGACCATTGTGGTCCCCTTCTTAATTTGCCTGTTGCCTTCAGATCTCTCTGTGAACATTTATCTCCCAGCTCTCCAGTTTTCATCATTTTCTTATTTTTTACTTCAAGCAGACCAACACCAGATGAGTTTCTTTCTCATCTATCCCTCCTTAACTTCTTTGCTTCCCACATACTATGAATTTCCACACCATTCAAAGGACATTAGGGAAACAGAGTGGTGGAAATAAGAGGATGGCTGAGGAAAAACAGGACTTAATGAGACTGAGAGACTGAGCACTAAGATGGCAGAGGAACTTCAAGGCTAATAGATGTAAAGCATAACATAGAAGAAAACTTAGCATATAAAATTACTATCTCAGAGGTGACCGTTGCCATCTAACAACAAGATTTTGTGTATATAATGAATAGGTCTATGAAAATATCACTCTGGTGCCCAGCAAACTGTTAGGAGTTAATAGGGAAGGAACAGAGAACAGCAAAAAGAATGTCATTATGCCTTAGGATAAATCCCTGCCACACCTGCACCCTGGAGACTGTGTGAGGATTTGGTCCCTCATCTCAAACATGACAAAAAACTAAAAAGGGTTGGTAGAAGCATGGCCAGGATAATGAGAGACATGGAGCAGCCCCTGTATGAGGAATGAGTAACTCTGGCTGAAAGCGGGAGAGCCAAGGATGGGATGTAGTGACAGAGGGGGTCAATTCTCATGACACGTGGAGATACTAAACAGACACTACACTGGCATTAAAGGCTGGTGGGCAGAGGGTTCAGAACAGAAGGAGATGGCTTAGCATCCCATGGAGAGTAACTTTCTTGCTCCAAGAAATCACAGATGCCAGTGGATACAAGGCTATTATGGCTGTAACTCAAAAATTACTAGGCACCTCCATACAAGGAAAATCTGTTAGGGACTTTTAAATACAAAAATATCACACCTGGCTCAGGAAGTCCTTGAGTTGCAAATTATCAGAAGCTGGAAGATCATGCTGGGGAAATATCACTTATATCACTGCTCTTATATTCTTCCCCAGGTATTTGCTGTTGTTCTCTGTCAGAGACAGGATATTGAGCCAGGTGGCCCTGTGGTCTGACCCCATACAGCCTTTCTGATGTTCCTGTGTTTATATTCTTAACTGACCGTATGGATGCTCCTTGCACTTTCACCTTCCACTATACAATGCCAAAAACCACCCTCCTTCCTACAGCAGCAAATTGAGTCTCAGCAAAAATATCAGTCCCAGCACATCTTTGCTGAAAAATCCCTCCTAGATAAATTTGGGTACTTATTTACTCTTTTAATCTAGTGTCAGACTGGTGTCATTGCTGAAAACCCATTCGCTCTGCAGCTCTGGTCACCTGAAACAATCTGTGCCGACCTCTCCCCTTTCCGCAATTCCTTATCTCCTTCTAAATTCTCATCTTAAAACCTGACTTTCTAGCCTGCTTTCAACCTCTCCATTTCTGTCTCTCCTGGTTATTGGTCTTATGACTGAATGCTTTAATATTTTCACCATGCAAGGTCTTTATGTCACTGTTTCATGTAATTTATACCTGTGAGCTGGAGCCTTTCCCATCTTGCTTTCAAGCACTGGCCGTACACTGCATGGAGTCCAAAATGATCCCCACCCCCTTATTGCTTTGGGGGTTTGGCTTTATTAACAAGCATATAAGCAATAAGAAAATAAAGTTCAGCTATTTCTAAGGCTTCTCCCTCATGACTGCTCAGCCAGCATCTTAGATGGCCTCTCCCCAGCAAACCATTTTTATCTCCCTTTTACACAAGTGAACTAATAAGCCACCTACCTCAATGAGTCAGCAGAACCCACTTAACCCTTTCTCTCAAGGGTCAAAACTCGCTATCAGGACGGTTTGGCTCAGACTTGTTATAGAACCATATTCTGCCCCTCGGTCTTGAATAATTTATCTGTGCAGCAGACCTAGATTAGTGTTTAAATCAAACTGCTGCCCAAACAAAGGCAGTGCTGTACAGTGCAAAATGAAACCAATTACTGCATCATCTACTGCTCGTCTTTTACAGCGCGAGATGCCCCCTACAGTCCTGCAGAGGACAGGCTGGCTGTGGGGAACAGCCAGGCACAGGGAGAGGGACAGGGATTTTTCACAGGGAATCAGCCTTTGATAAAAACGTAAATTCAGTGCCAGAAGGTATTGCACACTTCCACTTTGATCCATTGAAATTTAAGACCTTTTCTAGGCTGAAATGAAAGCACCCTCCAAATATGTCTATGCAGAGCTGTTTTCAACAGAGCGACTTTACCAGGGATGGAGAGGAAAATGCCTATCCTAACACAAATTGCAGAAATTCAATATAAACTCTCAGAACGTGGATCAAGGCCTGGAGTTCCACTGCTTTAAAAAATAACAACTCACAGAGGTATGGAGAAACAAGGGATGCATTGTATTAGATATTATATTGTAGTAGAAGCGCATTATAAACCTTAGAGCACCTCTGCATGCCTGAAACATTCACAAGGCCGTGCTTCTTATGCACTTCAAAAATGTAATCTGAGTTTACTAAAAAAAAAAAAAATAACCACCAGCAGCAACCACACCAGTAAAATATGTTCTTCCTCTTATTTTTCTACAACTGTTACTGTTCAATCACCTGATTTTGAGACTCCATTCACCTGACAATAAGTAGCTATCATTTACCCCAGTCCTGGCTGTCAGAAAGAATCATCTTTATCTTCAGAGAAGCAGGGATAATGTCTAATCAGTGAGTTATAGTTGAGAGAAATGATTCCAAGTTTAGGAAAATTGCCAGCTGCATTTTGTTATCAGTAGCCATTATTTAGATAGCGTTGCTGATGTGCGTAGCGTCACACAGACAGGGACAAAGAGCAGGCCCTTGCCCTGTGGAGCTTGCTGTCTATATTAGACAATTAAAATAGGGAGAGGTTCTAGCATAATAGTAATAGTGAGCTCTAAGCATCACAGTGGGAGGGAGAAGAGATTACAAGAAAAAGAAAAACTTCCTGTGAGAGAGGACTACTGCATCATCCCTCCATTGTCGTTTTATATTCAGCTCTGCCAGAGGGCTTTGTTGTTTCAAAATACAGTCTGTACAGAGGAGGGAACAGATAATTCCAGAGTCAAAGTCAGTAGAAACCAGCCTGTGTGTTTACAGGAGAGAGGTGGAGGATGTTGGCTGGTGACAGAGTTGGGTGCTTTGGTGCATCAAAGACATGACGTCATACAAGCCACACCAGTGGATCATGTCCCACAAGCCCACCAGGCTCTGCAGGGCATGGAAAGACCTGAGGCTCTTAAACTGGTGCACTCAGTTAACATGGAGACTGCACTTCTTCCTCTTCCTCTGAAAAGGGTACCCTGTGACTCGTGATATGCATTGACTGTAACGTGCCAACTAAACCTACCACCCCCTAAATCAAACATCCAGGTCCCACCTCACAGACACACAGTTTGTCCTTGTGCATGGTGCCTTATACCCACACTCTACATATACACAATTTTATTATGAGGTCAGTTTGTGTATCACTCTTCTCTTTTAAGGCAATCACATTGAAAACTAATACATGACAATCTGACCATAACAAGAACAGACTTAGCTGAGCTGCATACATAAACCAAAGTGAGGTCAGTACTGAGCCTAACCTAACACTAATCCTAACCCTAACTCCATTTCTTTAACTACATCAAAACATGATTTTCAGATGGTTGTTAATATTACTGCATTTTTCCTTTGTTGGCCCAAAGTTATTAGCAGGAACCAACCATACTGGAGCAGAGATGACTCCATGTAATAGAAAACAGAAACAGAAAAAATGGTACCACAGGAATACATTCATTACTGCATTGAACTTCTAAAAAGAAGGCATCTTCTTTTTTCTAATATTTCACTTTGCTTCTGCTACTTAGCAGAGTAAAACTGAATGTGTACTCCCCTGAACTGTCTTATTTCTGTAGACATTCATAAGGCTGGTGCAGAAAATGGAGCCTACCTGGTAATGTCTTCTCAGCAGTATAAAGTAAAACTGATTAAGAGAGAAACATTCTTCAAGTTCCTAGAAAAGGTTGTTGGCTTCTTCCATTTATGATCAAAAAGATCCTAGAAAAAAATATGTCCAGTTTTTAACAAAACTAGGAAACTGAAATAACCAAAATGGGATGTGATTGGTCTTTTGACTTGAGATGCCACCATTACTTCCTTTTGCTGCTGAAACATTGTCTGGCTTCTAATGGCTTCTAACATTATGTTCCTACCTACATTGATCATTTAATTCTAGCATCTTCTTTCTGACAAGCCACAAACACTTGCAGAACTTGACCTCTTCCCTTTATCGCTTTTGATTAAGAAGAGAACTATCTGCAGGAAATGCCCTACAAACCACAAAGGATTATCGAAAATATAATGATGAGTGAGAATTTCAGGGCCTCTGGCTCTGCTTGTGTTACTGTAGTCTGATCTTGGTCACTCTTCCCTTCTCCGCTGGAGCTTTGCTGTAGTTTCTTCTAGTCGGCTTCTCCAAGCAGCAATAATGGCATCATCATCCATCTCTTCTTCCTCTTCTTTGCGTGTGCTTCGCCTGTATGCAGAGAACTGTCTAGATGCAAACCTTTCTTCACTTTGCTCCACTTTTGCCTCCTTCTTTCCATCCTCTTCAGACTTTGAAAAGCTCTGGGTGAATTTTCTCTTTGCTCCAAATTCTGACACGTCTGACCTGGCCTCCTCTTCACACGCCTCCACATGATGAGACCTCACTCGGCTCTGTGTGGATGATTCAGGGGATTCAGAGTCACAGGGTGGTTCAGGTGATCGGCTGAAGACATGGAGCTCTGGGCTGTTTCCTCTGGAACTTGTCTCACTGACCCTTGACCTTGTGAACTTATACATCTTTTTGTCCTGTTTTGCAGAAGCAGAGGAAAATCTTGACATGGTTCTCAGTGAATCTCCTTTTGACTCGTAGGAAGAACAGCTGTCCAGTTCTTCTCTTTGGGATCTGGAGAATCTGTAACTGGATGTTTCAGAATCCATCTGTCTAACTTTGGATGATCTGCTGTATTTCTCTCTAGCTTTCTCAGTTTCCTCATAAGATGGTGGTTCTCTTTCTGCTTTTAGGCCACTGAGCCACTTGGTAATATCAGTGTCTATTTCTGACTCCAGGGGACCTGAGTTGGCAGGTTGACCAGACAGATCAAAGACTGTACCAGGTCTATCAAAATCTGCTTGCAAGGGGCGCCTGTGGCTGTTTGTTGCACTCTCTCTATCATCTTCTCTTTCATTTTCCTCTCCTTTGGTCACCTTCTTTTTAAATAAAGTGCTGCGTTTATTGTCTCTGATCACCTTTTCAACTTGATAATCTGACATTTTTTCTCTCATTTCCATTTGCATCTCCTTCTCCTTCCTCCTGAGTTTCTTCAGGTCGACATCATCAGCAAAGAGGCTGTACAGTGGCTTGCTGGTCTGTGTTGTCTTCATGTTTGAAGTAGTCCCTTCTGTCCTTGTGCTCAGGGAGGTACTGCAGGACAGGACAGACTGAGACTCGGCCCTGCGCAAGTCCTGCTGGCGCAGCTGGGAGGCAGCGAGAGATGAGCCACTCTGAGCACTGAGCAGAGAAACCTTGTCATCGTCCCCTCGCCGGCCAAGGTCCCCTGACAGGGAGGCCATCGCAGATGATGGACGGGACAGCATCATGATCTCATTCTGCTTTTGAGCAATGGTTTCACTGACCACATTAGCGATCCAGTTCTGAATGCTTGCCATGGAGATTGTGTCACCTGGGCCAACTGGGAGATTGGGAAGGGGTATACTCGGCATCTGAGGCTGCATTGCTCCCGTGCTGCTCCTGGTCTGTGATAGGGATGAGTGATTTGTCTGCATGCTCAGGGCAGAAGCTGCATCGTCGGCACCACTTGCAGAAGGCGCCGAGGCCCAGAAAGCTGACAGGGGGATACTCCCACTCACTGTACTGTCTGTCTCCCAGCTGCACATGGACTGGCTTTCCTCTAAAATTTTCTTCGAACGTTCAAGGAGCTCCACACGCCTCTGCTTCTTTTTAGCTGAAGCAGAATCCTCAGTTTTGGCAAATTCCAGAAATTCCTCCTTGCTGCTTTCACTTCCCACCTTCTTCTGTCGCTTCATTTTCCAAGCCTGGTAAGCAGTCAGATCAATATCTGACAAATTCTTCCCTTCTGTTCCCTCCCCACCTGCCTGGCTGCCATCTTCTGCTGGAGATGCTGCAGGTGATGATGATGGGTCTAAATCCTTCTTGTGAAAGCCAAACTGGATCCGTTTGACCTTCCACCTTTCTAGAGGAGTCAACTTGTCTTTGTTCTTTTGGCAGAAATTGTAGAAGGAGCTACTGTCTGAAAACACGCTCTCCTCATCCACATCCCTCTCCTTTCTTCCCATTTCCCCACAGTTTTTGTTCTTAGAATGATATCTCTGAGCAGCTTCTTTCTCTATCTCCAGAAGCCTCTGATTCCACATGTCCCAGGTGCTCTCGGAAGACATGGAGTCTGTGCGACTCCTCCTCATCCTGCTGAAGCTGCTGGCTTCCAGCTGCTTTTTCAGGGTTCGGATCTCAAAACTGCTCACACTCTCACCATCACTGAATTCACCTGGTGGGTAAGGTCTTCCTCCCATGCTGGAATTGCCATCCTCCTCCCTGATTGTACCCTCCATTTGGTATTTCTCATTTCTGCGCTGCCAGTCATGGATCCTCTGTTCCACATCCTCATCAGATTGTTCCTCTTCCTGATCCAGATGCTTTGGAGATGTTCTTCTTTCATGGTTAACTCCTGGTTCCTTTGCAGATAGGCCTTGTTTCCTCCTCCATTCCTCATACAACTGTTCTTCTTCCTCCTCACTGATCAGAGTGGAGCGTTTGGAAACCCAGCTAGTTTTTGATACTGATGAAGAGCTCATAAAACTACCCAGCATGCTGCTGGTGTCCTCCTCTTCGACTGTGATGGAGTGGGCTCGGGCTCCCACGATGCTTTCTGAGTCCCCAGCTCCAGACAGCCGGGAAGAAGGCCCTGCACGGGCAGCAGGACTTTGACTGGGAGTCACTTCCTCATCTCCAGAGTGCTCCAACTCCCGTTCCTCCAGCAGCTGCTCGTTGAGCTCCCGCAGCTGTTTCAGGAAGCCATCGTTGGGGTAAATGGCACGTTTCTTCCTCAGAGTCATCAGAGCCTCTGAAATGGTCATGTGGTGGTAGATCATCAGGTAGGCAGCCACCAGCACCGCCGAGCGACTGATCCCCATTTCACTGCTGACAAGGACTCTGCCTACAGAGATGGAATATAAAGTAATTAGCTATTTCCAGTCACAGATATGTAACATGTATGCTTTGATGTGTAGCACAGAAGCATTCTCTGGATAGTGTTAAAAATTAGATAGATTGTATGTTTTAGTGACTAAAACCAATACTAAATATTTGATAGCTTTACCTTAATAAAATATGAATAAAAGTCACATTAGTTTCCAAAGCTCTGGGCAGGCACATTTCAAAACAATCTAAATAATATTTGTATTTTTTCCTGCACACTTCACTTACACAAATAGTCAACAGGATTATAATAGGTATCAGAAAGTCAAGTGATACAGTGTTCTTGACTTGCTGCCTGACATAGGGTCAGACAGTAAAGCCTTCCATGCTTGTTTCTCAGTATGTAAAAAGGGAGATATTGGCATTAGCCCCGGGAAGGTATTGGGAATGACTTAGTTTTTTTAAGGCACATTACAGGGCTTAAATGCAATTTTATATTAATTTGATTGTATTTTAGCCAGAATCCAGATCAGTTTTGCAGGGTACCCTCAAATGGTTACATGTAGGAGGCCAAAGTCATATATATCTTAGAAGAGAAGAGCCAAGAAACTAGCAGAAAAGAGCTGAGTTTGACACACTGATACAGCTGCTTCAGACTACTGGGACCCACTGTCCTAACAGTGACTGTAAGAGCAAGAATCAGAACTGAGGATCTGCTTTATTTTATGGCATTTACTGCCTCCTGCAGAAACCCACACTTTGGCACAGAAAAATATTAAAGTTACTGTTATCACAAATTACAGCTAAAGAAAAGCTTGGAAATACAAAGAGTGTAAATGAGGCTTTGCTACCTTGCAAATAACTGAAATAAGTGTTTCTAAATGTGTGATAAACTCCAGTTCAATCAAACTGTTTGCACTGAAACTTAATGAATTCAGTTTAAATGACACCTTTCTGACTGCTGTGTTACTCCAGGTGTTTGCCTAATGAACCTCTTCCTGCAATCCTGAAATGCCTTTTACAGCTTTCTTAGCATCAGAAGTCTTGGTTGCCTCACAAGGGGTTTACCAACCAGTAGAGCCAGTCTAACCATTCACCAAAAGGGGGAGATCTTCCTCTCCTTTCAAGGCTCCTCTGCCTCGGTGCAACCTTCCCTGTGCTACTCTTGCTCCTGGCCCTTTCACGAGCCCGTTCAGGTCACTAGCCCAGGGGAAAACCATCTCCTCCCTGCCGGGCTGTCACGTTTGCTGCGTTAGTGAGTTCAAGGGTCAATGAATGCCGGCAGCGGGAAGCACCTGGACTATGCCAATGATAGTCATGGGAGTTGGGAGGAGAGCAGAGACAGGCAGTGTCCCTCCTCGTGGTGTTGAGCTATTAAAATTGGCTCAACTTCCCTTGCATACCTAGAAAACTTTTCTTATTGTCACTTCTACTAGGAGGTAATCCCTTGTTTCTCTACAAGAATTAAATTCATTACCTACATATATAAAGAATATCAGTGATGTAACTGATTATGGAGTTCTTTTCCGTATTGAACGGTATAAATATATTTCTATCTGTCCACTGAAGCTGCAACAAAATGACCACTGTGCACTGGAGGTGCACAGAATAACAGTTGCCATGGAATTGGAGTCCAGCAAATTAGACTGTAGCCTGCTGTAGGCACCCAGAGGTTCAGCTCAGCCATTTGGATTGTTGTAGTAAATCAGCCTGTTTTTTGCATCATGGCAAAACTAAACTTGCAGGGTACAGGAATATAACTATATATATAGTATTATATCAGTATTTTAAAAATACACATTGAAGGAGAGATTCTACTCTTTGCTATAATAGGGTTCTTTCAGAGCAGCTGAGGGAGGTGACTTGCAGCCACTGAGTCTGAAGACATGGGGCTTGTGGCAGGGGCTGTTGGGCTCCCTCCTCCTCTTACTGGTTTGCTCCCTTCTGTTTTGAATGAGGCATGGCAGAAATGGGAAGAAGTTGTCATTGTTGCTGCATGCAGAGAAGGAAGGCTCTCCCTTCTACCCCACTGCAACCATGGCATCAGCTCTTTATCAGAGCAGCCCTTCCACCCGTGAATTCCCCAGCATTTTGGAACCACTGTCATCTTCTCCCCTTACCCCTGTAAGTCAGCAGTGCTTCATCCAGGAACTCTGCAGCTGGGCGGAAGTGTTTGGAGATATCCATATCCGGGAAATCATCCACTTCAATGCCCAGGTACTGGATGTTGAGGCCGTTGTAGAAACCTGGTCCAGTGTATACACCTGTACCATGAGCTGCATTCAGGACATGTGTGATCCCCAGCCTCTTCAGGCGGCTTTTGTTCACTGCAACACTTCTACAGAGAGGGAAAACGATGTGAGATACCGGTGCTCCTGTGTTGGGTAGGAGAGGAGCTGTCTGCTACAAGGTCTGCAGAACCCCCAGTACATGTTACTCATTCAATATGTGTCTCTACTCAGACCTTGATGTCCTGTGTTAGGAGAGGAGCTGTCTGCTACAAGGTCTACAGAACCCCCAGTACATGTTACTCATTCAATATGTGGCTCTACTCAGACCTTGATGTCCTTGGAGAGTTCTACAGGTATTTCTTTCCAATACTCAGTGGAAAAAGAAAATAACAAACCTGCATTCACCCATAGAGCCACATGCTCCATGTCCACTCCAGCTCAGTCTGAAGCTCATGCTGCCATCCTGGGTTCAGGTTGTGTACTTATTTATCAATTTTTATCACTCCATAACTGATGCTTTACACTATATTCCCTTCTGATTCAGTCTGGTCACTTACACAAGTGTCTGGGACAGCTGGAGCGTGGTACAGAAGACCAAACCATCTCCACCTGACATTTGCTGTGGTATTTCTTTTTTAACTCTCTTTTACACAACAAAGACTTTTGTTCCAATTTCAGGGCCAAACTCCAATCAGAACAGTAGAATTTGGGCTCATTTGCCTTTTCCTTTCCTAAATTGCTGAAGCATCAAAATAGCATAGGAAAGCTGCTGATTCTGTTCCAGAAGTATTTACTTTTCAGTGTATAGAGATTTCTATGAGCACAGTCTGAAAAACACTTTGGGGCTCTCTAGGGATGAAAGGTATTAGACGCATGTAATACATGTTATGCTTTCTGTGGTTCCATTTGACCCTTCACTGGGAATCTCATGCAATCTGATGGCAAAAGCCAACACTCACTTTTCTGCTATGAAGACATTAGGCCAGACTTCATCCACAGCATCCCTGGGGGTCTCCAGCCTGTCCTTCACAAGTGCCCTCTGCAAGTCCATCACACACGGCGTGTTAAACAAGCTGGTGTCATCAATCTTTTCCTTAACTCGGTTGTACAGGTCTTCCACCATCAGCTGCTGCGCAGACTCCAACATCCCTGGACACACTGAACCCACCCTGATGTCCTTTGTCTTCAGTTCTGGAATAAACTGACATTGTAACTACAAGTATGTGAAAACAATGCAAATATATGACCTGTCATTACTTGTGCCTGGGACAAGCCTTGTGACTTCCTTTTTTCCCCATAAACATCATTCTGTCTGCAATGTGTGCATGTACATGCTTATGGGGAGAGCATATTGCACTGTCCTCTTGGTCCAGAGACCCACACTGGCCAAAGGCCTGGGGGTTAAGGGCACCCTTATCCCAGCCCCAGAAGGATGCAGCTGCTCTCTGCACCTCCCTGAAGAGGGGAAGTAGAGAGGGAGCTGCTGAGCTTTTCTCCCTGGTATCCAGTGATCAGACATGTGAGAACAGTTCAAAGCTGTACTGGGGACGTTAAGACCGGACATTGGGAGGCATTTCTTCACTGAGAGGGAGGTCAAACCAGTGGAACAGGCTGTCTGGAGAGGTGGTTGATGCCCCATCCCTGTCAGTGTTTAAGAGGAGTAGCACAATGTCCTTAATAATATTGCTCTAACTTTTGGTTAGATAGTTGAACTCAGATGATTGTTGTATGTCCCTTACAACTGAAATACTCCATTCTATTCTATTCCATTCTATTCTATTCTAATTCAGTTTGTTGCAGCGAACAACAAGCACTGAAACTACATTCACCACTGTGGTACATAATTCTGCCACAGATTCACTGCACAACTTCAAAGAAAGGCACCAAACCTTTCTGTAAATTGTTATTTCTTCATGATTTTCATCTCTGCTGCAGATGGAATTTTCTCATAATGGCTTTTTTGTCATTTTAGGATCTCTGGATGACAAAAGCAAAACAAGTGCAACTCAGGTCTCTATTACTTACATGGTTCTTTTACCCTTCCTCCTCTTACCTTCACTGATTATTTGTTTGGCAGCCACAGCAGATGACAGATGGATTGGCTCCATGAAGATGCTCTCTGTATTAGTGTCCGAAATCACTGAATACCTGCCAACCAACCACACTGCCTGTTAGCCAAATGTCTCCACTGGGATCCCATCCCCAGGGCTTTAGCCCTTTGCAGCCATTCCAGAGGGGAGCAGCAGGCAACTGCAGCAGTGAGGATCCTTTGATTGTAGAAGGGAAGCCCCAGCTCTTCTCCTACCCTTCATTCCCACCCTGCTCTCCAGCATGGCACTACAGGCTTTAAATATGCCTTGGTGTCCAATGTTTGCAGGACACAGACAGGTCCCATGAGGAGGAGCTTCAGTGGACTGGGAGTGCAAAACAATTGGCTGTTGGAGAAGTTTTTTGGGTAGAGAAGATCAGTGTTTGATTTGAGATTGGGAGGGGAATGGATCACAAAAACCAGTGTCACAAGTATCTATCACTTAGACAAAAACATCATTCTAACTAGAATTTATTGAACCCTTCAAAACAGATTACAGCAGAATGTTGGGTTTTCTTTCTGCCAGCTAATTGTCTGCAATCATCCTCTGAGTTACCACAAGCTCCAACACAAGCACTGAGATCGAAGCCTGTGACTCTCCCTCAGTCCATTGGTCACTACACAGCTTGACTCTGTGGTCAGTCTGTCCACTCACACAGGGGTTCACAGATTTCACAGAATATTCTGAGTTGGAAGGGACCCACAAGGATCATTGAATCCAACTCTTAAGAGAATGGCCTGTACAAGGATCAAACCCATGACCTTGGTGTTATTAGCAGCATAGTCTAATGAACTGAGCTCATCTCAGTGTTGTCTAACTGCAGGTCAGAAACCACTCTGACACCCACAAACACCTTTGAAGGCAGTTCTTTGGCACACAGTGTGATTCACTTGAGTTTTTGTTAAGCAAAAAAGGGCTGCAATCTTGAAAACAAACGTATTCTTTACAGAGAGGGTAATCAGGCATTGGAATGGCCTGCCCAGAGAGGGGG
>JAWWEV010000001.1:4596306-4606411 GCA_035583235.1 Hafferia zeledoni
TGCCATGATCTGGTAAAGGGACTGGAGTTGGACCAAGGGTTGGACTTGGTGATCTCGGAGGTCTTTTCCAACCCAATTGATTCTATGATTCTATGATTTCCATCTGGGTCCACCTGTGCAGTCCAAGCAAATCTTCTCTCATTTAGACCATCTTAACAAAATATTTTACAGAGCTTTTTCCCTGGTCTACACCATCTACACTTCCTTCCAAACAGATGGTACAGATCACTGGGACAAGTTTGCTGCCATCACAGAAGTTCTCTGGCAATGCAGGCTTGCAGTACTTGCAACACAGTTTGTTTTTGTTTAATTAAAGCAGGAGAGGGAGGGTGATTAATATGCAGTCAGGGTGCAGCAGTGTCTGGAGAGCTGAACTGCTTTCATGCTCCAGAATCAAAACAGAGGGCACAGCCATCAGAAACCACTTAACAGGCTCATCTGGGTCATTTAGTTGAGTTCCAGCACTTGTCAACCGTGACTGAAAATAATCCTTTTCTAGTTCTTCAAAGGAGTTTATGAGATGAGCAAGGGGAGTCTCAGTCTCATTTACAGGACCTGGCACAAATTTGCAGCTATGCCCTGCCTTCAATTCCTTTTGCTGCAAAGGTTTCCTCCAAGCTCAATAAAAAGATAACAGTTGGTAATAATTGGCCACCACAGCCTCAACACATTTTACCTGTGGGTGCCCTGAGCATCCATGAAACACACGAGTCCAGAGTTAACCAAGCCTGGAGGCTTCAAGGGCCTCCTTCTGGCTGGGAATGATCTCGCCATTTTCATCACTGCTTTTGTCATGGACAGACAGGAAAAAGGGAGAAAAAAAGGAAAAGGGAAGGCAAGGCAAGGGAAATAAACTGGA
The DNA here is from genome assembly GCA_035583235.1 of Hafferia zeledoni. Lineage (NCBI taxonomy): Eukaryota > Metazoa > Chordata > Aves > Passeriformes > Thamnophilidae > Hafferia > Hafferia zeledoni. The sequence continues at coordinate 4,597,166 of JAWWEV010000001.1, forward strand.
GAGATGCTTCTGTCCATTTTGAGTGAATGACGAGCAGTAGGAGAGGGATTTACCAAGTTCAATACATAATTTTACTTTATGTGAGATCTGATCTTCCTCATCAATTCTGAAACGTGTGTAGTTAAATGAAATAAGCACTCTGTCTTAATTTTTATGCAGTGTCCTACAGTTAACAGGAAACATTTCATAATATCCTACTTGTTCAGGGTCACTGGGGCAGGTTCTTTTCAAACTCAATCCCTATTCCTTGCTTTCAGCTAAAGCATCTCAAAGGGTACAGAAAGCCCTGCAGAGCATTTTGCTTTAGGAAAAGAGTACAGAGGGATGTATTTTTCGTTATATTAGGAGAAAACACATCTAATCATGCTTGTTTTGCTTGAGGTAACTCAATTTCTGCTTGTGCTGTGACAGTCTCCTGTCCAGTGCCTGAAGCCTGTAGCTGAAGTAGGCTCTGAACCAAACCCAAACCCGAAGACTCTCAGTCTTTCTGGTGCCAGGAAAGCCTTATATCAACATAAGAAAATCTAAAAGTCCTTATAATGCCAGAAAGACGAGCCTGAATTTGGGAAGAGTTGAAATTGGATCAGAAGTTTCAGCACGTGGATGGCTATGAGAGGATGAGACAGGGAAGAGGGATGATACCACCCTACAGCAATCCTCACTGCTATTTATCCCCCTGTGTGCACATCCCTCTTGGTGGGATGGATTAACTCAGTCCTGTCTCCGAGGCTCCCTCCCTGCTGGCACACCAAGCCCCTCCTCAGGGAGGGGAGAGGAGCCGTGGGCTCCACGCTTGGCCCAAGTGCCTGTGCAGAGTGGGGCGGTGGGAGAGGAGGGAAGGTGGGGCGGTGGGAGAGGAGGGAAGGGAGTGGAAGGGAAGGGAAGCTCCGCCCATGCTCCGGGGCCGGGCAGGGATGCTGTGCTCACCGGCTGGGCGAGGGGCTGCGCAGGTAATGCGCCTGCACCGCCTTCACGTCCCGGCCCTCGTCCTCCTCCTCCTCCGGCACCGCCTGCTCGCTGTCCGAGTCTCCGCCGCTGGCCATGGCTGCTGCCACAGGATCCACTGCGAGGGGAGCAGGGCAAGAGGGAGAACTGTTACACAGGCCATTCCCCAGCTGGAGGGTGGTAGTGACAGGGGGTATAGCAGAAGGGCTCCCAGTTTTGCTCCTGCAAGGCCCCCTTGCCACAAGTCAGTACACTGGCTCCTCTAGCAGGGTGTCTGCCATTCGCAGGGCCTCACACAGCTCCCTGGCTGCTGCCCAGCGAGCAGCGATGCCCTTCTTGCCTGTGAGTAAGGGTGCAGCAAGGCCAGGAAGCAAGGGGTGGAGGGGCAGAAACTCAATACTCCCCTGACCGCACGTGGTGGCTGGAAGGAGCTGTACAGAGCCAGAGCCGGGCTGGAAGAAACGTTAGGGGCAAAGAAACATGAGACCTCACCTCCCCAAAATGAAACTCTCCTAAAGCTTAAGGCTGAAGGCACTTTAAGGCTTGGGACTTTGTCCTTGTAGTCCTTTGTGTGGAGGCAGCCTCGCTCGCCCTGGGCACAGGAGAGTGAGGGGGCCATAGTTCAGTGAGGAGCATGAACACACAGCAGCCAACGCTTCCCTGTGCCCACTCAGATGGACTCTTGCCTCACTGTGCCACAGCAGCCAGAGGCAGCTCCAAAGGGTCCCAGCACCAGCCTGGGGCAGGAGGATCACAGCCTTGTGCCACCGTCAGGGCTGAGGAGCTGCTGCTGCCCACAGGGAAGGGGAGCAAGGAAAGGGAACTTACCCCCTGTGCCTGGCCAACTCCACTGGGGATCCCTGCTGGAGGCACAGCAAAGGAGTCCACTGGAGACAGCAGTGAATGGTACTGGGAAGAAAGCAATCAGCTGCCCCCCTCTCGCTCTCTCTGCGGCTTCTTCATCGAGGGGCAGGACAACTGTTGGCACCAAACCTTTATCAGCTCTCTAAATATAGCTGTCCTGACAGTGGCTGCTGCATTGCATGGGGCAGGAATTCAGTGCCTCACAGACAGCAGCTGGTCAGGCACTTAACTCCTTCCGTGCCGTGGGCTGGAGCCTCTGACATTTCCCAGTGTCAGGAAAGAACCCAGAGCCAGTGAGGCTGGACCTCTGCCTGCAGAGCCTCCAGGCAAGCGGGATCCTGCCAGGCACAAACTGAAATGCTGGTATGACCTCTGATGTCCTTGGGAACTGCAGTGCAGGATGAGCCACTTGAACTTTACCAGAAGCTACCTGGACTTCTGTAATGACTTTGACATGGTCCCACACACCATTCTTACCTCTAATTTGGAGAGGGATGGATTTGATGGATGGACTATGCAATGGATAACAAAGTGGCTGGATGGGATCCAGTCACAGTCAATGACTTGGCATCCAAATGGGGATCATCAACAAGTGGTGTCCCTCAGGGTTCTGCACTGGGACCAGTACTGTCCAATATATTTAATAATGACACAGACAGGGAGACTGAGTGACACCAGGCTGAGTACTGCACTTGATTCAGGAGGGGTAGGGATGCCATACAGAAGGAGGAGTGGGCCCATGTGAGCCTCATGAAATTCAACAAGGCCCAGTGCAAGGCCCTGCTCTGGGGTTGGGGCAGTCCTCAGTATCAGTATAGGCTGGGGATAAATGGATTCAGAGCAGCCTGGAGGAGAGGGACTTGGGAGTACTGATGGATAAAAAATTGGATGTGACCCAGCACTTGCACCTCAGAAAGTCAACCATATCGTGGGCTGCATCTGAAATGTGACCAGCAGGTCAAGGGAGGTGATTGTCCCGCTCTGCTCCTGTACGGCATTCAGCTCTGGAGCCCCCAGCACAGGACATGGACCTCTTGGAGCAGGTCCAGAGGAGGGCCACAAAAATGATCAGAAAGCTGGAACACTTCTCTTATGAAGTAAGGCTGAGAGAGCTGAGTCTGTTTGTCCTGGAGAAGAGAAGGTTCCAGGGAGACATTGCAGCCTTTCAGAACTTAAAGGGGATCTTACAAGAAAGAATGAGAGACTTTTTATCAGGGACAGCACAAAGGGCAATGATTTAAAAGTAATGGGTAGATTTAGATTAAATAAAAGGAAGAAATTCTTTACTATGAATGTTGAGTCACTGGAACAGGTTGCCGAGAGAAGCCGTGGATGCCCCATCACTGAAGTGTCCAAGGCCAGGTTGGACGGGATTTTGAGCAACCTGGTCTAGTGAAAAATGTCCCTGCCCATGGCAGGGAGGTTGAACTGGATGTTCCTTAAAGGTCCCTTCTGTTCCAAGTGATTATGTGGCTTTATGATTGTATGATCAGCTGATTTTTGTTCTTGGAAGAGCTAGGACTGAGCTTCACTGTGTCTTCTCTGATGCCTTTTCAAAAAGGAATCCTCTGGTTCCCATCTCTTGACTCCCCAGCAACGCTCACAGGCCAGGCTGGTCCGGCGTAGAACCAGATGAAAGCCCAAGTGCTGTTTACGTGTACTGGGGGCTCCAGTTCTGAGTCATGCAGTGACATCCCTCTGTTGATTCCCTTTGCAAACAAACAAGTAAACAAGAAAGCAAAGAAAGGAAGTGGAAAAGGAAACTCACATCACCACAGATACCTTTGCTACTGCATTGTGCTGGGCAAGGGCCTGTATTCCTCCTTTCCTTTCTTGAGTGCTGCATCCCACATGGGCACAGGGCCCACATCTGTAGGGATGCCACATCATGGCAAGGCAGAGCTGTGAAATGGGCACTCAAGTCTTTATGTGCCCACATCCCAGACTTGTGCTAATACTGGGACTGGGGTGACCACGTGGCGAGAGGAGGTGTTATATTGAATCTCAGGTGTCATATCAAGGGGAGAAATGGATGACTGATTGCAGGCTTGGAGAGATACTACCAATTTCATGCACAAAAAGATGATGAACTGTGTTGATCCTGCCTCCTCTGGGTAATGCAGTTTTTAGCCACTTCTGCAATACAGTGACACGTGCATTCTTGTTAATTAGTGCTAATTGAGGCAAGAAGTGATCTAAAGATGATTGCTTATGGACTCCCTTATTCTCAAAGAACAGAGCTTTCAAAGGGCCTAAATGTTGTGGGAGCACATACACCACTGACATCCAATAAAAACAGATGCTTTTTAGTCACTGAGCTGCTTCTGAAACTCCTGTTTGTGAACCTTGAGGATCCACCTGCAGCAGAGGGATGGTGGTGAGACCTGAAGGCCCTGCCATGTCCACTGCAACCATTCAGATGCAGAGATGCAGAGAGGATCCCATGGGCTGCAGACTCGTGGAGAATACTCAGAGCAGTCTGACAGCTCCTCCTCACTGCTGGCTACAGGTTGTTGCTTTTTGGGATCAAGATGGCCATGCAGAGGAGAGGCAAGGATGATAGAAAGCTTTGCTAATGATGTTTACATGTGCAAACATAGTAAAAGGTAACAAGCTGTAAGCTGATCACCTGTCACTGATGATCAATGTGTTCATTCATAGATAAACCCAAACTGAACATGGCCAGCTGCTGTCTTCTTAGGTGGGAAAGGTGGGGTCTTGATGGAAGGTTCCTCTTTCTCTTAACTAACAGGAGTTACTTTAATTTATAGTGTTAGCACTATGCTGCCAATGCATTAATCCTCACTGGCCTTTACAGGCAAGCCTTATCAGTATGTATTTCTAGCAACACAATGAAGTCACCCTGGTTTCATATTAAGTTCTTCATGTCAATGGCAGTTTAATTTAAATAACCTAATAATATCTCCTAAAAATCCTACATATCAGCAAAAAGATTCCCCAGAGGTGCAGTCATCAGTAAAAATAAAGACTTCCAGGGTTTGCACTGCCCATGGGTGAGGGATGAAGTAGCTGGTACGTGTCAGCCTCTGCTGGGACAAGGGGCCATGGCAAAGCTTTGGCAGTGCTGCTGGTACCTGTGGCAGGTCTTTGAGTTGTGGTGCCAGTGCCTGTGAGTGTTGGCAGCTCACACTAGACAGGGAAAGAAAGTGAACCCAGAAACAAAATTAAAATCTCTGAAAACTGCCCACGTTAGAGCAGTCTGTTCCTGAAGGACTGCACCTCATGGAAAAGACCCACGCTGGAACAGTTTGTGAGGAACTGTAGCCTGTGAGAAGGCCTCGTGCTGGAGTTTATGAAGGACTGTCTCCCATGGGAGGAAGCCCACGTTGGAAAAGGGGAAGGACTCCTCTCCCTGAGGAGGAAGCAGTGGCAGAAACATGTGATGGACAGACTGCAGCCCCCATTCCCCATCTCCCTGCACCAGGGAGGAGGCAGAGCCTGGGAAGGAGGGAGGAGTTGGGGGTGGGTGTTTTTAAGACTTGCTTTACTTCTTATTAACCACCTCTGATTTTGATGGGTAATAAATTCAATTTCCCCAAGTCAAGTTGATTTGGCCCATTATGGTAATCAGTGAGTGACCTCTCTGCATTCTCATCTCAGCTCATGAGCTTTCACTGTATTTTCTCTCCCCTGTCCAGTTGAGGAGGGGAGTGAGAGCAGCTTTGGTGGGCACGTGGCATCCAGCCAGGTTTAACCCACCACAGGGCAGCTCTCCAACTTCTCATAGGTGAATTGTACATTTGCCTCCTGCATTTAGCCTGAGACCCCCAATGTGAACTGTCAGGGAGAAGGGACAGGATAAATGTGCCTTTTCCAACCTAGGCTTAAATAACTAACAAACCCAATAAATACAGTGCATCTAAATAAGCATCTTAATATCAGATTTCTGTGTCAGGTGTTGAAGCATATGCTCTCTACAATGCCAGTCTCAGCAGAGTCTCCAAAACAGCAGAACACGGTCGATCTCAGTGCCAACTGACTTGTGTGCAATGGAGTGCAGGATGAAACTGTTCCCACCAGGGAATCCATTCCACACCAGCATTTCCATATGGCCAAGAGATAAGGCAGTCTGTCCCTGTCACTACTCACTCTACAGTTTTTCCCTGGCTGCGCAAAAGCTGAGACTGACCATGGTGGCATTGCTTGTGAAACCACAGATTCTTGGAATGGAAGACAATTATTGAGGCCTAAGAGGCACCATTAACTTAGATTTCTCTCTTATCCCCATGGATTGGGATTGCTGATTTTTATGAGACTTAAAGGAACTCCCCATCTTTAAGATTACTATCTGTCCATCAAATTTAGCTGAAATCAGTCAACTGGGTTTTGAAATTTCTGGGGGGAAGAGAGAAAAGAGAGGCTGAACAAAGTCTTATTTCTGTGAAGAGGGTAACAGCAAGCTGACCAAGTGAGTACAGTGTCTGTCAGAAAATGTAACCAACTTCCTTTGGTGAACACTCAAAGCTGTTATGTAAAAAAGTGAGAAGCAAAAACACAGAAGTATGGGCAGATGGTGTACAGTGATAGCATTTCTGTCACCATCTCTGATTCACTTAAAATATTAAATGGGAGCAAAATCAAAAGTGTGCAAGGTGGAGTAAAGATCCTGCATGTCTCTCCCTGAAGGCTGTGGGATAAAATCACAAAGATCTCCAGGTCTTTAAAGGAGGTAAACATTTGAAAAACTCATCTTTGTGGGCTCCAAAAGAGGATAATGACATTGCTGCAGTTTTGTTTACATCTTAAGTAATTTGTAGTTAACATTTTGAGGTTAGCAAGCTGGTTTTGACTCTCCTCTTTTTGCAGGGTCCTTGCAATCTCCTAATTCCTGCAGCCTACCAAAGATGAGACACATACACCAGGATGGATTTTTCTACTCTCCTCATTTGGAAGATTCCTGAAGAATAAAGTTTCTGTACTCTTATGTGCTTTAACTTGCTTTGTGCTAACAGTCTGAAGAGAATGAGGTTATACATCAAGAACAGAAGTATGGATTGTCCTTTCTATCAGAGAGACTGGACTTCCAGTCACTTGTGTCATTGTCCTGGGGGTTTTGAAGGACAGACCCGAAGGCAGCCTTTAGCATGGCCTGTGGCAGATTTACCATTCAAATTTGAGGTCAGCACAGCAAAATACAGATCTGCTTTACTGGACTGAACACAGATATCTGGTGTAGACAACCACGTTTGAGGTTCCCTCCTTCAAAAAACCAAAGCAAAGTTCATCAGTATTATCACTGCACTGTGAGCATGATGAATCTAAAAATTATGTCTAAGGACATGAAATCCCCATCTAAGATGCCTAAAATGATCACTCACCCCCTAAAAGTGGCTTTGTCCCTGAAATGGCTAGAAATAGAGCATGGATGACTATCCCAGATGGAAACATCCCTTGCTGCCTAGTGGCAGAGAAAAGTTTAAAAGACACACTAGCCAGCTGCCCTCAATTGAACACCAGACGTCTGCCTGAGCTGCCATCGGTCCTGTTTCTATTCTTCAGTCCATTCTAGCAGCAGTTCTTTTTGCCTCCTGAGTGCCTGGATGTGCACTGTGTGTGCCTCCATGGACAGACACACAGCCAGCACTGCTGCAAGCCGTGGTTTATCTGACAGCCCTTTCCCACAGAAAGGGAGAAGCACCTCTGGTACCTACAGCTGCTGTGCAAGCCACAGGGGGGGCAGCTGAACAGCAGGCACAGGAGAGCAAGAACCTGGCTGAGATGCATCTCACATTTACATAACCCATTAGTCATTGAATTCTCACAGATTGCATATTCTAGTGGGTATTTAGAGTAAGGGGAGTTAGGCACCTCAGTTCCTGACAGCCTGGATGTGGCTGCTGCCTGCACCGTGAAACACTTCAGTACCTTTCTAACTCTGTCCCTGGGCTCCCCTAATAACACTTGGGATGAATGAGGCTTGCCCGCCCCGAGTCTCCTGCCATCACACGCCTGACTGTGCGCTCCACTCCCAGTGCCACCACACCCTCTGTCTGCCCCTCCGCTTCCTTCATGTACCTGTGTGTTGGGAGAGACTGGGAAAGGCAGTTTAATTGAGGAGGAAAGTTCACAACTGGGGAAGGAGTTCACAAGCCTCCTCTCTGCCCCCAGGCAGGGAGCAGCGAACAATGTCAAAGCCTACTGGTGATCTGGCTTGTCATTCTGGCTGGGAGGGGAGGGGCAGGGTGGGTAAAAGCACCTTAAAAGAGACTGAGGAAGTGAACCTGGGATGCCACTGCACGCCAGCCCTTCAGCTAAAGCCAATTACTTAGCAGCCACCTAGAGACTACAAGGAAGAGCACCTGGAGGTGAAACAAAGCAGAGATGAGGGGGGCAGCAATGAGAAGACTTGGGCTGTTCGTTTTCAGTGCAAGTGAGTACTAATTTGGTTGTGTCCTCAAGGGTTGGGTAGAAGGAAACAGCACTACAAAGTCTCAATACTCCAGTGCACTGTGTGTGTTTCTTTTTTTTTTAGTACTCGTCCTCTGTGTTTATGATCAGACAAGTGTGTGTACCGTCTCTGTGCCCAGTGTCCAGACACAGGGGCATATCCTAAAGCTGCAACACAGTGGGTAAAAAATGCTATTCTTTTCCAGCTATAGGCTGGAAAATATTTTTTTAAAGCAGTTTAACTGGTTTCTGTTAAATACATTTTTTATATCTGAAGAAGGAACTTCCTCATCTGGGAGTGGAAAAAATCATAGAATGGCCTGGGCTGGAAGGGATCCTAATCTCATTCCAACCTCCTGCCACAGGCAGGGACACCTTCCACTAGACCAGGTTGCTCAGAGCCCCATCCAGCCTGGCCTTGAGTCCTTGGGTTCTGTTCTTTTACACATAAACCTGCATGCTCTGAACATCCCTGTAGCCTAAACTGTACTGTTTATGTATACACTGATGCAACTTGTGATCCCTGTGTATTCCTCACACCAAGGGGATACACAAGGATTCCTACTAAAGCAAGTAAACCAGCCAGCCCATGCTTGGCCTTCATCAGTCCTGCCCTTTCTCATCTCTGCCTTACAGAGCAGTTCCAGCCTCAGTTCCACTGCTTTTTATCCTGTCTCATCTCCTACCACTGTTCCTGCACCTTCTTCCAGGCTCCACACCAAGTTACACACATGGAAATTGCTTGGGTTTTTGTTAAACAAAAATCCTGAAAACCTCACTTCAACAATTAGAGCCACAAGAAGGAAATTCACAAAGTTTAATGTAATTAGAAAAAGTGGATGTGCTCTATATGCAACAAATGGGACCTGGGTCATGATTTGATGATCATTACGTAAATTGTATAACACCAGTGGTATTCACTCTCTTTCATTATTCTCACCTTTCATTCTATCCAAAGGGAAGTTCTGGCCAGGTGGGGGTTGGTCTCTTCTCCCAGGCACTCAGCAATAGGACAAGGGGGCACGATGG
>JAWWEV010000001.1:4640395-4656339 GCA_035583235.1 Hafferia zeledoni
GAGGGGGTGGATTCCCCATCCCTGGAGGTTTTGGAACTGAGCTTGGCCGTGGCACTGAGTGCCATGATCTGGTAAAGAGACTGGAGTTGGCCCAAGGGTTGGACTGGATGATCTCGGAGGTCTTTTCCAACCCAATCCATTCTATGAGTCTATGATTCTATGAATGAGGAGTCAGGAGGCCTTTTTATAAAAGGTAAGCCATATCACCCTCCCTTGTTCCCATGCCTATCTTTGCAGGGTTTTGACAAGTGTTAGACCTATTGTGAATGTCCTGGAGAGGTGGGTGGTATCACCATCTTTCTTCCAGGTTTCACAAGGAACTCAAGTGATAGCTGATGTCCTTCTGTCTGCTCTCCAGAAACAGTAGCATTTGTGCTGGGAGTTGTCATGCAGCAGGTCATGGAGCTGTGGGATGCACAGGACTTGCTGGGCAAGTGCTGTAACCCTGCTGAACAGCATGTCCCAGAGCCACTAAATGAAAATTCTAAATATTTAGTCAACTTTTACAGTATATATGTGCTTTTGTTCTCAAACTTCTGCTGAATGAGGAGTTTTTAAATTGCAGTTCTATATGTCAGGTAGCAAAAATTTTCCAAAGTCTTGTTTTGGATCTGGCCCTAAGTGGGATAACCTGAGTAATTACAGACCTGTCAGAGTGACAGGGATCCCAGGCAAAAGAACAGAATCGCTGACACAGGAATTGCTTCAATAATGAATTAAAGAAAAGTAATGTAATTAATGCCAATCAACATGGGTTTGCAGCAAATAGATTCTGTCACATTGGGCTGTAATTGCATCAAAAAGATATTAAGTGTGGTTACTAAAGGTAATGGATTCAGACATGTGAGGCATGTGACTTGACCACACAACACTAAATCAAGGATACGGATTTATAATACAGAGACCATCCAGTCTCCAGCGAAAGCATTATCTTAGGATGTCTCAAAATGTAATTTTAAATGAGGAAGTGTAATCACAGTTTTTCATAAGAACTTTCTTAGGTCCTTTCTTGGCTGCTTGGCACTAAATATTTGTTGGTACCTTTGAAGGAAACATACAGTCATCACAGTTACTTGCAAATAACGCAAAGATTGAGGGAATAACGTAGGTGATAGAGTGGGATATCCACTAAAGAGGAGTTCCCTGTGTGATGCTCTGTCAAGAGGACTAACAGCACGATCCCTAGAAGGATAAACAAAGAAATAATAAGCAGGGATGATGATGCTGTAGTACTTCTGCTTTCATGCTTTTAGGGACTGGGCCTGAGATGCTCTCTCCAGGTCTGGTGTTAGCTCAAGAATACAGGAAAATAACAGTCTGTTGAACTCCCAGAGAGGATGTTATGGGTGCTTTGATCATAGTCTGTCATTACCTCTGTTCAGAAATGCTTTAAGAATGCCCTGTCTTTGAGCTTGGCAGTACTAGAAGGTGAATTAGATGAAATTAGGGGCAGGGTGAGGTCCTTTCCAACCCAAAATAATCTGTGATTCTTTTTGTAGCATAGAGGATGTAGTTCACACAGCAAAGTGATGTGGCCTATTTTATTAAAAAAGCTGGATTAGACAGTCACAAAAGTCCAGGTTATGAACTCCAGGTCCCTGAAGGTATTTGTGCTGCTCAGTTTCTCTACAACCAAAACTTTAGAGGGTTTAACAACTTGTTATCTCCTTGCTTATCTGTAGCTATGCAAGCAGAATTTTCTTATTCCTATGCTGTGTATTTTTGCCTGTAGGGACACACAAAAGATTGTGAGGTGGGATGATTTGCTTGTGATTTTGGTGTGTCTACAGAATAACTTCACAAAACATTGCTGACATCCTTAGTGTTTTACTTAAAAGAAAATTTCAGGTTGCCCCTGAAGTATAGCAAAGCTACGCTATGATTTTTGATGTCTAAAAAAGGATCAGGAGCAGCACAGGAAATTTATACAGAGAAGTAAATACTATAGAAAGATGCTGTTCTCTTGGGTTCTTTCTCATGCTGTATTTGTATTACAGAACTGACAGTCCATTGTCACGAGAAAGTCAAATTTCTCTATTAAATATTCTAAACACTTCTTGGAACAATCACCAAAACAAAATTAATTTATTTATCCATATCACTCACTCCTGATGTTAATGGAAAGTAAAAGCTCTGTGCTATTGTGCTATCAAATGTAGCAAGGCAGCTTGGCAAAAACCAACATATATATATAGAATGCATATATTCCAGCAATGTCTTGCTGTGAAGCTCTCAACGATTTAAAAAGAGATTCCAGTGTAATAAAGCAAAGGAGGAAAAGTTTTAGTTAGTAGCTGTTCTGGAGAGACTCGCTAAAGGCTCAGAATCGATGGTGTGTCACCTAATAAGTTCTCTAACGTGCTGGTCTCAGTACAAATCAGGAGAGCAGTGTCGAATGGCTGATTCTCGTATGACATCCCAGAACGCTGGTGAAATCAGTTTCTATGGAAATTTCTACAACGGAAATCCAGGGGCTGAATGGCACGAAAATCTTCATGCAGCATAGTGAGTTTTCAGGGATGTTTCCGAGGTGGGTCATTCTGAGTCAGGTGCTGGTGTAAATCATTCCACATAGTGGTAAGTTAGAAAGCTGACTCTGCTTATCAACAGAGGAAATGACCACAAAAGACTGGTACTGGAAGATGAAAGGAGGGAGGGAGGACTGAAGTACTTGGCAAGGAGAGAAAAAGCCAGCAGCTGCTACAGCATGAATAAAAAGTGAGTTTGTGCCCCTATTGTGTGTTTCCCTATTGTTCGTTTCCCTATTGTTCAACTGAATTTGTTCATAATCCTGTTGTTTAGAGAACTCTTTCAGATGGAATCGATATCAGCAACACCAAACAGCGCTGAGGTGTGGTATTCTTGAGATTCAGTTTGGGGCTAAATTATGCAGGACAAGCATGGGCAAGTTACTGAAGGAGATGGAGGTTTAAGTCTCCCAGTATGTTGTTTTTCAAGGGACAGAGAATCCCTGCTGGGCTGTGGCTTGAAGCCATCTGGCTGATTGCATAGGAATTTACCCAGGGTTTGAAGGTGAGCTGGGGCTAACTGCAGTCATACAGCTTTCTGTCTCCCAAGAACTGCCTCAAAGGAAAGACAACATCCCAACATTAACTATTAAGCCAGCTCAGATGTTGCAATCAGATCAAAGGTCTATGGAGATCTGGAACATCTATTCTGGGCTTGGGCATCCATCACATGTGGATATATACAAATGACAGCTCACAATAAATGAGAAAGGACCATACAGTGAGTTTATGAGATTTTCAAAGCAGATATAAATCCAACGTTACATGGAAAACAATGGTGCTTCCTTGTATTGAAAATCTTTCCTTCCTTTGTCGTGAGTCAAAAGTTTAGTACCACTGCTGTATGCCAAACTTATTTGCAAAAGCTGGAGTAGATTAAAAAAACCAAACAACAAAATCCCCTCTAGGAGTAGCTAACAACAGTGACACATAAGGGACTGTGCTGCTCCCAGTGTTAAACAGATGAGATAATATCAACATCAACATTGTCTCAGGAAACTCTGGATCAGACTCCTGGCCAATTACGTTGCAAAAAGGCAACAAACCAGGATTTCACTTGAAATTTGAGCGTTATCAGGAAAAATTATCAAGGGAGGGAGAGAAAAATAGCTTTATATTCATGTTTTAAGAGTCTCGATTCAGCCCATACAAACCTTCATGGATTCCATCTGACAGATACATAACAATGGTGAGGCCAGCCCTCAGCTGATGCAAAGTATCCATCGGAGTTTTGTGGAACCACAGGTATTTCTGGAGCCTGAAGTTGCAGCCCTAGTGAGAGTTTCTACTTTGTCTTCCACCTGCGAGTGGGCACAAAGGCAGTGGGGTGTCAGATCACTGTGTGCTGAGGGAGAACAACACTGTGGGCTGTTGCACATATACACGATTTGGTGTAACAGGGGCTCAGTTCTTAATAGTGTCTTTTAGCTAGTACTGCAAAACAGTTAAACTCATCATGTATCAGGTCAGAGGAACATCGGAACACTGATTGGGGTGGGTGTGTATTATTTTTAGAGCAATGTTGAGTAAAAATATACTTCCATGTGAAAAATATTTTTAAATAACATTTAATACCTCAGAATAAAACACTTAAAAACATATCAGCTGCCTAGGGTTTGTCTCCTTGCTTAATTCCACTTTAACTATGCTAACAGAGGGACTACATCTGTTTAAAAACAACCAAGGATGTTTCAACACATCTTTTATTATAGCAAACATGCTTTTTCACTCGGAAATTATTGATCTGTTTCCCACTTTTAAAAATAAGCTTATCTTGCCTGTAGAGAAGTACGGTCTGAAAGGCAAAATGATGAGGAATCTACAAGGAACTGGAAAATACCTGCTAGGAAGAAAACAGCTTGTACAGTTTTACTGCAGGCATCCCTGTGCACCCTTTTAGCAGCAGGACATGCTGAGTGTTTTGTGTTTTGAAAATCAGAATCATTTATGTTCTTTGGCAGATTCCAGATGAGATGAAGACTACGCCCATCTCCCGTGTGTACCACTGATATCTGCATCATCCCAACTTCGGTTACAAACACCAGCCAAGCCCCTGCAAGAAAAATGCCTGAGGGTGACCAACACAAAAGGGAAGCTGTGCTGGATGCTGAGTGGTCAGTGTGGTGTTGGAAGGTGCTTCTCCCTGGTGCTGAGCCACCAAAGGAAGCATGATGTTATTTTAGCCACCTCTAGGCCTATAAATAATTCCACTTACTTATTAAGTTTTCACAGAAACTTTAAAAGTTTAAGTACAGTGCGTGTGTATCCATGTGGGTTCACTTGTGGCCAGGACCATTTAATTTACAAGCAACATCCATATTCTAAAATGGCATTTTTAGCTATATTTCTAGTTGGCTGTCCCCCTCCTCACAAAAAAAAAAAAAAAAATCTATCTTCTTACAGTATTATGTTGACATGAAAACTTAACATCCTACAACTCACTGCCCATTGTTAACAGCCAGAACATCTCTTCCTCATCTAAAATTATATCCCCTTTTTATCTGAAAATGACAGTAATTAGTTGCAGTGCCCATGCTGGAAGTGGAAACCCCAGGGAAATTTCGAACCGGAACCCTCTACACTTATTTCCCAAGGCACACCTTTGGTTAATTTGGGGAGGACAGATGATCGGCGGGGACATTTCTAAGCGCTTCTAGAGACGTTTTGAGAACCCAGCTAAGCAGCGGGGGGGATGCCTGGGGGGGCTGAAGGAGTCGCGGAGGAACGTGCCGGGGTTGAGGAGCGGCACCTGGCAACCGAAACGCGGCTTTGCCGGAGGGAGGAGAGAGGGAGGGAAGGAAGCAGTTTCGGGAAGCCGCGTCCCCCCGCCCGAGCGCGGCCGGCCGCGGGGGAGGAGCGGAGCGGAGCGGTGCTGAGCGGGGCGCAGCCACACGGCGCGGCCGCTCCGCCAGCCCGGCCGGCGCTGCGGGGAGGCGGCTGCCCGAGCGGGGCCGCCCCCGCGCCTCTCCCTGCCTGCCGCGCCGCCTGGACCACTGGGAAGATGGATGGGCACGTCCTGGGATGGATCGTCCTGCTGTGGCTCGCAGGTAGGGCCGCGGGCTGAGGCGCCCCGACGTGCCCGTGGCCATGCGCCAGCCCGCCGGGCTCCGCGGCGTTCTCTAGGGCGAAAGTGGGGGCTGTGGGGAGATGCTGCGGGAGGGCAGCGGCGGGGGGAGCCGCCGTGGGGTTGGGGGCTGCTCGGGGGCGTCCCGCGGTGCAGTTTGCGGAGACTTCGCAGAGGGGTCGGGGATGGGGGGAGGCAGCAGCTCCTCCTGCCCGCCCGGGAGGCGCCGGGACAGGTCCGAGGGGTCTCCGCGCTTCACTCCGCGTGGTGCGGGGAGCGCGGGGGAAGGTCCGAGGGGCCCCCGCGCTTCACTCCGCGTGGTGCGGGGGGCGCGGGGGAAGGTCCGAGGGGCCCCGGCGCTTCCCTCCGTGTGGTCCGAGGGGCTCGGGGGCAGGTCCGAGGGGCACCCGCGCTTCACTCCGCGTGGTGCGGGCGACGCGGGGGCCACTGTTGGCCGTGGGGCTGCGGCGAGAGCAGCGCGCCCGCGGCGGGAAGGTGGGAGCCGGCCTGGAAAGCGGCGCGGGGGGACCGGAGTGTCCTTGGCCGAGGTGCAGGAGGGATGGCGACGAACCTTCGGCTCCCCCCTCCCGCCCATGCCGGGCCGGGAACAATTGCAGGAACTCCTTTACCCGGTGTCCTGACCGTACGTGCCGCCTTAACAGAGGTGTGAGAGGAGGGGGCTCCCCTGCCGCTGCCCCGGCCTCCAGGGGGGCAGAATTCCAGGGGGCCCTCCCCGTGACGGTGCAGTTGTGCCCAGGCCTTTGTGACCGCAGGACGGGATTGTCGGGATTGTCCCCCCAGCCCAGCCCGCCCACGAGCTTTTGCCCGGCCGGGTCCCGAAGAGGTCGGGCAAGTTTTCCCTCCTTAAGCCAGGGGGAGGGAAGCCGGAGAGGAGAGCAGAGAGGGGGAGAGGGCAGGGGGAAACAAGTTGAAAAGGGGCTGGGTCTGAGAGCTGGACAGCGAGGAAAAGAGGAGGTAGGGATTAAAGTGAGGCAACCGGGAATCGGGGAGGACTCTGAGGGACAAGATCTGGCTCCTGCGAGCCGGTGCAGCAGCCAGGCACGGGCAGGAACAGCAGGCTTTAGGAAAAGCTGCAGCAGAATGACTTAGCCAGGCAGGCTGGTTACAGGCTGAAAGAAGCAGACACACTTCGTTTCAGTGGCATATATTTCCCACCGCCACCGATGTAGCCCACAAAGAAGACAGCCTCTTCCCTCTTCCTATTCAGATTTAGGATTCACAAGCAGTAAATTCGGCTTTTAGTCATAACACCTCTCTCCCACCACCCACCCACCTCTTTCCTTGCTTTTTCACTCTGAGTCATCTTCAACACCAGTGCCTGCCTACTGCTCCCTTCCAGGGTTTCACGGCTTCATCTGGGGCTTCAGCAGCTTCCAGCTCATCCTCCCTCCCTTCCTCCCTCCCTACCATTTGACTGCTTCCAAATGTATCCTGCTTCACCGAGTTGGTCTGGAGTGCCACAACTACCAATCCGCTGTTCCCACCAACCATAGTAGCATGCTGATAAAATAGCATCCAGGGACTGGTAAAGGAGTACAAGGGGTAGATAAACGTGACTTTACATTCCTCCCTCTTTTTAAAGAGTTTCTTTATCTGGACATGTGTGGATAGATCAGGACTTTCCCATCAAGCTAAAAGACTGGGCTGTTGTCACTTCTCTCCCTCCACTGAAGGTAGTTCACTATTCCTGGCAGCGACCGCTGTTTGGAGCGTGCAGGGTCAATGCAGAGAGAGAGAGAGAGAGAGAGAGAGAGAGAGAGAGAGAGAGAGAGGTGCCGCTGCAGCAGGAAGACCTTCCAGTTTCCTCTAGCCCTGGGGTTTTGAGACAGGACTGCGTGCTGCTGGTGTTTTCGAGAGCCAGTGGGCACAGGCTTCCGGCAGGCAACAGGTTATCCACAGCTGTGTGCTGAGAGATGGAGGCAGCCGGTGCCTGCCTGCTCCCCTCCAGCCATAAATCAGGTGCTGCTGTCCTTTCTCATGGCTGACAGAAAGCAAATAAGCCAAGGTGTGTGACTGTGAGCATGTGTGTGTGCACAGAAAGGGAAGAGGGGCTAGCAAACATGGATTCAAGATTTTCCTCTCCCCAGTGGCTGTGCAAAGGAATGAAAGGTCTCCATCAAGGTAAGGAGCCCTAATCCAGCCTGAGTGGTACACTCCGCTCTCAGAAAGAGGTGGGGGCTGGGAGGTGGAGGGGCCAGGGTAGGAGACAGAGTGCAAGATATGGAGGAGAAAGCAGGGAGACAAAAGGGAGCAAGAAAGAAGGCTCTCGTCCCCTTCTCTCCCCTCCTCCCTCCTCGGGGTGGGCTGAGAAATTTCTAATCAGCACTTGCAGTTCCTTTCCTCCCAGCAGTAATTCCTCTCTGTCCTTTGTTTGTCTTTAATGTTTGGCTCTTACATTTATCTTTTGTTTGGTTTTGCACATTGTGAGTTCTTACTGCAAATTCAAAAAATCCTGCATGAGACACAGTGGATTTGGTTTGGCTTCTCATCCTGTCCTGCTCTCCCACGTTTCTAAAGCTGGTGTTTTAATAACAACAGCAAATGGATGAAGAGCAGGTTGTCCTTTATTCCTTCCTGTGAGGTCACACAGGTTAGGGTATGTGTGGGACTGTGTTCTCATTCTATTAAAAGAAGATAACAATTTGCCAAGTATCCTCAAGTCCTTGTGTAAAGCTGGTTCTCGGGAACTACCAAGTGCAGCTTGTTTCTGGAATGAATCCTCTCCTCATTCTTACCATTTTTCTTAATAATGCTGTGATTTCTAATGCACTGAAAACTAGAGAGAAGTGTTGGACTGGAGAAAGAGATCCAGTTTTATGTATGGAACAAGCAGAGCAGTATTTTTCCATCTCACAACTTGATCTAAGCTTGGAAAGATTACTGTTAGAAGACTGTCCATGTTAAAATGGGGTCTTTTCTCCCTCTTAAGTAATTTTACACCAGTAATTTAGGACTTAGTCCCTGTTTACTCGCCCTGTTTAGAAGAGCCACTGCAGTACAAAGGGGCAGGTAGATTTACTACCTCTGCTTCCCCAGGCACAGTTCAGGAGAGCAGGGTGAGTGGTCATGCTGGAGCACAGTTACGCTTTGCTGTTTCCTGGCCAGCTGAGCACACTTCTTGGGAAGGCAGGGAAATGGATGGACTGTTTTATCTGTCTTGATTCAAAGTGTTCATCTCACGTCCCTGGCCTGCCTTCACAGCACGTACATGTAGCATAAAAGGGAAGAAATCTCACATTTTTCTTGCTTTCTATTCCTGTGAGGTCACCTTGAGTGGGACTGGCACCAGTGGAAACCCCAGTGCTATCCCAAGCATGGGTGTTACAGCTTGGTTTTATGAGGCTTGGAGAGACTCTTCCCATTTCTCTTCCTTTTTTTCTCAGGCTTCTGATGGTGACCAGTTGCTGAGTGTTAGTTCTGAGAATGAATTCTGGGATTCTGAACCAACACTGTAAATCATGAGACATCTGATGATTGTTACAGCTTTCAGACAGTAGTAA
Source organism: Hafferia zeledoni (assembly GCA_035583235.1). Classification (NCBI taxonomy): domain Eukaryota; kingdom Metazoa; phylum Chordata; class Aves; order Passeriformes; family Thamnophilidae; genus Hafferia; species Hafferia zeledoni. The sequence continues at coordinate 4,649,509 of JAWWEV010000001.1, forward strand.
GACAGGATGGATTTGGTCTGGTGGCCAGAGCTGAGAGAGTTCACCTGAGAACATCCAGGTGACTTGTGAATGTGTGAAGGGGGCAGGTCATGAGGGAGTGTAATGAGCACAGGGAAGCTGTTGAAGAGAGACCAAAGTCAGGAGTATGGGGTACCTGGGGAACACCACCACAGAGAGTGGATAAGAGCATGGAATATTCCAGTGTGTACTGCAGTCAGTTTGCACAGCCTGGACTGTCCTACATGGATTGGGAGCTTTTTTATTGAGGTTCTGTACTGTCAGTGCTGGGTATGCAAGGCCATGCTTTTCTGCAGATACTTTGAGTTTTCCCCTTTCCAGGTTAAGTAGTCAGAGAGCTGAAATTCTTGGTTTTGCTATGGACCTGTAAAAGCAGAACCATGCTTTCACCTCAGTTGCAGCTGACCTGTTCAGGCATGGGCTTCTTGCCTCCAAAATAGTTGGCAATGAATGGTCACATAGCTAAGAACACAAGTCTGATAGGAACCAGACCAAGACATTCAGTTCATTTCCCAAAGGCTCTGCACACAGTCTGATGGTGATGGCTTTTGCTGATAACTTGCATGGATTGGATTTGGTCCAGCATGAGTAGGCAAGAATCTGTGCAACACAATCTCAGTGATCCCACTGGCTCTCCATTCATCAGTTTACACATCTGTTTGTCATCTCTGACTGTCTGGTCTTGAAGTTCCAGGTCTTGCACTTCCTGATTTAGGCTTGATCCACATTTGAAGGTGTGGATGGTGTGCTTGTATTCAGATGTGGGGGAAAGGACACTTCTAAATAAATTATACATAGTAGCCAAGGTGCAGAAAACAAAGATCCTTTTGCCCAACAGTTTATTTTGTTCCGGGAAGTGTTACAAACTATACCCTAAGGGCACTGTCCCTTACCAATGAATGTAGCTTTTCTGTAGCTTTAGCTTTTCTGCTAAAGCCCTTGGGTATAGTCTAGGAGTAGTTTTCCTGAGGTGACTGTTTTCAGGCCTAATGACACAAAATAAAAGGTGTGTCAAATTGGAGGGATATAATATTTGTAGCTTCATAGCATCAGCTGTACTACCCCAGGCAAGCTGTAGTGTGAGCCAAATAATAGCGAAGAAAGGGATGAGATGCATGCACAGATAGGGAGAGCCATGCTGACCTGAAGAATAATTTGTGCTGCCTTCCCCTGGGCTCAAATCTCGTGTGCCAGAAGGATGCAGCCTGAGACCTGTTAGGCTGAACTACAGTGTTTGGCTTTGCCATTACAGGGATTGGTGCTTTAGATCAATTTTATTCTGAGTAAACCATCTTTAAGGTCCCCTCCAACCCCAAAGCATTCTATGATTCTATTAATAGAGGCTAACTTAGGGCTGTGTGGTGAAGGTAAATCACCCTGAGATTGCTTTCACCTCAAGGAGGCAGAGGCTTCTCTGGAGGGCAAGGGCAAAGCGAAAGCCTCATCATCACCTCTCAGTTGTTTTCTCTCTTTTGCTCAGGGAAAGGAAGGCGCTTATGGAGCTCAGACTCACAAGGCTCAAACGCGCCCTTACAAATATCCCCTCTGTAATCACTTCCTGGAATTTGCTTTAATCACCAGTGAAATGTATTAGTGATAGCTTGTGTGTAGTGTTGATTGCTTAGTTTGAATGCACAATCTGAGGATAGCTCAGGAAAAGAATCAGAGAAAGGAGACAAATGCACATTGCCAATTGAAACAGATCCCATACAATTATATTTCTGAAGTGGGATTATTTTTAAGCTCTTTCTCTGGGAGTGTGTATGTACATATGTACAGACACACAAAATCAGGGGCTCTTTTTATTTTCTAAGAGTAAGGATACCTGTGTTTTTAAGATGCACTTTATTAATATTTTCACACCTTTTCCTAGGGGTTTAGCACAGCAAGAAGGAAGGAAAGCAAAATGGTTACGTACTCCCACGAGCTAGATTTTTTTCCTTGGGAAACTTCAAACATTGTGAAATTTGAAATTAACAAGTTGCTTCTTTAGAATGCAGGAACTGCATTTCCGTGATGATTTTGAAGTAAAGGTTAATCTTGCTCTTGTCTACATTAATCAAAACATAGCACAACACAATTCAGTTTCTTTTTAGACCTACTTGTATTAAAATAGGCAAAGGTACCACAGTGCTGTCACTTAGCTTGTCATAATTTTTCAGTTTTTCATTTATTTCATTCTTGTTTTCTCTGCTACATTAAAACCCCAGAGTTCTGCCCTGTGGTATGTCTGAGGCTTTTCTTATCTTGCCTAGAAGACATTGAAGATTTTTGAGGTCTTGAAGATTTTTGAGGTCACAGTTTCTTCTTGAAGGTGAGAAAGTCCTAAGCAGACCACTGTAATTCCTGTGCATGGACATCATTGTAAAGGTACCATCATGTCTTCAGGCTGTCAGACATCCTGTTGGCCTTTTTGGTGGACACTGTTACAGCAGCGACGTTTTACATGGATCAATTCCAATCTCTTTTTTTTTTTTTGGCAGAGGAAATAACAGGTGTATGATTTCCCAGTTCAGCCATATGTAATTATATATAATTTGACTTAAATAGATCTAAAGTTTCCACTGCTTCAGTCTCTCAGTCTGAGGCACTGTGCTGCTCTTAAATGCTATTCCTGGAAAGAATCCCAAAATAATACTTCAGAAGTTAATAGAGAGCTTGGGATAGGATATAGAAAATGCCAGATAATTTTCTGTACATCTCCAAGAGGCTGGAAAAAGAATTGAGAAGAAAAAGAATTGTGTAGAAAAAGAATTCCTCTGTTTTCCCAAAAGCTGCTTTTCTTTTCTTGATATAGACATTCACATGGGGGTAGGGTGGGGAAAGTTAAGTCAGATGAGAATTTGCTAAAGCTCAGCTAATCATTTATTAAAGCAGTCCCTGGCTTGCCAAACTCATTAATCTCATTAACAGGGAAGGAGGGCTACAGTGCATGGTTAGCTGAAAGCACAGTGTTCACTAAGCAGTGTACCTCGTTCACAAGGGAAAGATTTAAATATTCAGTGTGTCACTGTTTTATCCCTGTAGCTGAGCTAACGTGATGAGTCACTTGATCAGCTCATGTCACATGCTGGCTTTGGCCTCAGACTCTGAGGGGTCAGGCACAGAGTTACCAGACACAGGTCTGGCCTGGACCCATTTTGTTTTCCGGGTGTTTGTGGTGTCTCGTGCATTCACAGCAACCCAGAAAGCACAAATCTCTGGAGAGGAGAGAGTGAGACATCACTGTTTGGTTCCCCTTGAGAAGCAAGTGGTGACGTTCCCTCAGCGCCCTGTGGCCCCTGTGTTTGGTCCCTGGGAAAAGGAGCCCTGGCAGAAACGTCCCAGTGTCCCCTTCCTGAATTATCTCTTTGCCTGTGCCTTGGGAAAGTACAGAAATTGCCTCACGGCCCTGCCTCTCCTTGGGACACCTCAGCTGTGTTTGGTGGTGCTCTGGAGAACACCCACACTCCAACGTTTGGATTTGGGTCTGAGCGCTTCGCCAAAATTAGTATCTCTTGTACAGCTTCCATGTGGCACAAGCATCATATCCCTGGTGTCATGCATTCATTATATGCATAATACAGCATTTATGTGCAAACACCACAGTACCTGTGTGCCCTTTAGGCCCTTGCATAGTCGTCCCTGGGGTCAAATCCTGCCTAGATCAGTAACTCTTTGTTACTCTCAATGACCATCCTGCCTGCTTCAAATAAACTTTGCTCTAGATTCTGTCCATTCTGGCTTTTTTATCCCTTGGCTGGTATTTATAGATTTCATTGTGATTTGTAGGCTGGACATTAATAACTTGTTGAATTTAATATTCACTATTGTTCAACCTCTTCACTTTCCTTTGGTTCTGAATCGTGGTTGTGCAATCTCTGCTTGCTTTTGCTTTTCAGGTCTGCAGCTGTCTCCAGCTTGACCTTGTCTCTTTATGCCTGCTGTTGTCATACTGTTGATGCATTTATTGCTCTCTGTCTGCTTCAAGCTCCAGTGCTTCAGTCTGTGCCTTTTTTCCCCATTCTAAAGATACCTCCTGTCATTTCATTTTCTTTGGCCAGCTTCCATCTCCTTTTCATCTCTATTTTCTGGAGTGGGTGGGTTATTTTTGCTGACTCCTTTTCCTCTCCCTCTCTACATGATTTCTTAAACTCCTGCAACTCCAGTCCTTTGAAATGATTTTGACCTGGTCTGAGGTACCTTCTTCAGTTTCTTCCAGCTGAATGAAAGCTTCCATGATTGTCATCCTTCTGCTTCCTATACTTAGCCTGATACTTTATCCTTACTCTATTTTCTTTCTTGTCATTTTCCCTTCTCTTCTACTGCTTCCTGACATCAGGAAGGCTTTATTTGTTCTCGGTCTCTCATTCCTCCCTAAGTCCATCCTTCCTTAAGTCCATCAGGCCTTCTCCAGATGTTGTGTAAACTTTTTCTTTTGCTCTGTTCTCTTGAATGTTTCCTTGCGTCTTGTGCTCTTTTTCACTGTGCACTGCTCTGGGGGGTGTGTTAACTGGATGTAGGGAGCCACTGTTATTTTCAGTGCTGGTTCTGATTGCCTTTTCTCTGGTGTTGTGTAAGGGCTCTCAGTCATTGCTGCCTGCAGCACAGGGAGGGAAGCAATGAGAGCATGTGGGGGAGGCTTTGGCCTTTCCCCTGTGTGTAGATGGAGCACCTCGCTCTCCCACGGGCTCTCTGCTGACATTGCTCACCGACTCTTGACTTCTCCCTAAGCCACACAAGGATGTGACAGCAGTCCCATGTGTCTTCTCTGAGACTTTCATACATCTCTCTCTCCAGCTCTCCTGTCAGCTGGTAGATAAACATTACGTGTTGAGATCCCTCTCTTCCCTGGGAATGTGAAAAACTTGAGTGTTTGGGCCATTTTTCTCCACACCTCCCACACGGAGCAGTTTCTCTCAGTGCTACTTGCCAGCCCTGGGATGAGCTGTCTGATTTGGATCCACTCCTTCGTGCATCTCTAGAGTTTGGCAGAGCAAGCAGCACTAACTGGGCACCAGTGCACAACAGGCTGGGCCAGGCACTGTGTGTTGCTTGACTTACAAAGAGGAAGTGTGATGCTGCTGAAATTGGGAGGGAGGTGACTTCTGCAGTGGGGTTGTTATGAACTTGGGATCTGACTCCTTGGCTGACCTGCTGTAGAAGTCAAGCATGGCCATCCCTAAAATACCTCTTCCTTATCTATGAACCTGCCACAGAAGCTGTGAATCATCACACCATCGTGTTAGGGCCTCTACAGTATAAAGATGCTACATTTGAGCCTTCAGCCCCATCATGCTGTATTTTTATTTGTGACTGTAGGCTATGAAGAAAGCAAATTTACTTTTGCTGCCAACATCCATGCTTACATACACTGAGCAATATTGCACCCTGGCACCTGAAACAGATGGACAGTTTTATATATGTGGGGAGAATGATGCTGTGGTAAAATGCAGTAGCTCCCTCTTCAAGCAGTGCCAAGGCATATGATACTCATATTTTTGTCTTCTAGCTGAGGTGGAAGGGTTGCAGGTCACTGTGCCTGAGAAGAAGAAGGTGGCCATGTTGTTCCAGCCTGCTCTGCTTCGCTGCCATTTCTCTACTTCTTCCACCCAACCAGCCGTGGTGCAGTGGAGGTACAAATCTTACTGCCAGGACCGGATGGGAGAAGCTTTGGGTATGGTGACTTCGGGGTTACAAACAATGAGCAAGAGGAACCTGGACTGGGATCCCTACCTGGACTGTGTGGACAGCAGAAGGACAGTCCGTGTCGTGGCCTCCAAGCAAGGATCTGCCATCACTATAGGGGACTTCTATAAGGAAAGAGACGTCAGCATTGTCCATGGTAACTCTCCTGCCCCTGTGGTGGTTGGTGTGGGGGCTGGAGTGGAGCCTTAGCAATTTGGGATACTGGAGTCTGGCAGTAATTGTCCAGTTAACTCCCTTAGAAAAGGCTGTGGGTTGGGAGGTATTGTATGTCAGACATTCAGGATTCAGGCAGCCAACCTCAAACCCAAAGGTAATTTCCTTTGGCACTTCCTTTTATTTGGCTCCATGTAGATCTCCAGCTCAGATACAGTATTCTCTTTTTCCCCTTTGATGAAGTGGGATGTTTTTATTCCTGGCTTCTGCATATTGTTCTGTATATGGATTTTCCATAACAAAGGGGTGCCAGCAAGAGAGATACCAATTCTGTCTCTACAGATTTTTTTCCCAGTTCCAAAAATCCCCAAATTCTCCTGCACCTCATGTTTACTCATTCCTGGACTTTGGCTTACCCTGCAATGAATCTAAACCCACACAGCCTTGGGCAGTATGAAAGAAGAGATTTCTGTGGGGTGAAGTCATGTTGGGTGGAGATGAGGGCTGTCAGGGTCCTGAAACATTTTGGTCTGGAAGGCTGTGTGAGAAACCTTGTCCCTACAAAGTGCAAGGTTTCTGCTTGACTCAGGAGAGCTCCTATGCAGAAATGGAGACTCCTTGGAGTAGAGAGTGTGTGATCAGCCTCAGCAAGGAGGAGTGTTTTCCCTTGTCTCTGTGTAACCTCTTTGGCAGATGACTGAGGTGCTGTAGGGGAGACAATATCTAAGCCCTTTTTCCATGACGTGAGTAGTTTGGGACTCCGGGCCATAGGTGATGGGAAGGACAGAGAGTGACATTAGTTACCCCTTCTGCTCTTGGCACATGCAGAGTGAGTTGCCCTCTGCAGCATTATCTGTCTTCTCACCTGCTGCTAGAAGTCCTGAGAATCATGGAGTCATGGAATCATAGAATGGATTGGGTTGGAAAAGACCTCCGAGATCATCAAGTCCAACCCTTGGGCCAACTCCAGTC
>JAWWEV010000001.1:4677407-4708194 GCA_035583235.1 Hafferia zeledoni
GTAGTTGTAGAGAGTGATAAGGTCTCCTCTGAGCCTCCTCTTCTCCAGGCTAAACAACCCCAGGTCCCTCAGCCTTTACTCACAGGACTTGTGCTCAAGTCCTTTCACCAGTCCTGTAATGAAACTGAATTTAAGGGTTGTAGTCCTCTTTTGTACCTAGACCTGAGTTTGTGTCAATCCTGAAATAGCCCCAGACTGAGATCTGTCTTAAATAATCTGCTGTAAAAGCCTTCCTTACTTCAAAGCCCGGACAGGTGGAGTTCTCTGCTTGCTGACTGTAGACCCGTCTTTAGGTAGTCAGGCTGTTCATAGCTGTTGTTAGCAGGTAAGGTGTGCATGGAGCCAGCCTGCCAGAGTTAGAGCTGCTGTGGCTCCAGGTGTGTCGGGGTTCTTCTACACACAGGAATGTGGAAAAGCTAAAAAAGCTGTCCAGACCTTCCCTGTAAATGGAGTAATCCCAGCAGTCAGGCACTTAATGTGTGTGTAAGGCATACCTTTTCTGTAAAGTGAAGCATGTGAGGAATGCCAGAGCAGGCAGTTTCACAGCTACCAGTGACCTGACTGGCCTCATCATCAGATTGGGTTTAAATCTCAAAGCATTGTGATGTCTGTTGTGAGACTTGGTGTTTCCTTCTGTATTCTCTGGAGGCTCTACTGCCACAACCTGAGTGAGCAGAATTCATGGGGATGGGAGGGTGGAGTGGCCCTGCAGAGTGACAGCTCCCAAATGCTCAGCCACCTGCTTCTCCTGCAGACTGGGAGCTTACAGCCCCCGCTGCACAGAGGAAGCCTCATCTGGGACTGCTTCTCCCATACCATGACGAATCTTTTCCGTAGTGCTGAGGCAGGAGAACAGAGTTCTGCTTTCCTCTCTGCCATCATCTGTGGGAGTTGGAATCACTCTGTGGCAGTGACACCACTTGATGCATCAGGCTGTACAAATTGGGCATTTCCAAACCGTTTTTGCTGTTAGTGCAGACTTTCAAAAGGATGCAACTGCTACAACTTCACATCCCACATTTTAGACGAATTTCTTCTGAAGCAGGGACTGACTCAGTCTGTTTTGACGCAGCCTACCTGCCTGCAGACAGAGCTCAACTGCAGCAGCAATTGTGTTGGAAAGTCTTATTCTTAAATGTGCTTCTCTCTCGTGCTTTTTTTGTCTCCCTAGCAGTGCGCAAAGGGTACAGGATCCAGACTGACAAGGACAGGGACTCCATGAAGGTGCTGTACTATGTTGAGAAAGAGCTGGCTCAATTTGACCCATCCAGGAGGATGCGAGAACGATGTAAGAAACAAGCATGGCTTGATTTTTTTTTTTACCCACTGACCAGAAAAAGACTGTAGGTTCATGGTTCAAAGTTGGCTGGCTTTGCCTCAGGGTCAGCCTGTAGGATGTGATGTCTGGGATATGGTAAATGTGGCAGATAAAGTCTAGATTTTAGGTATCTGATTTTAAAGATCTGATGCTTACCTAATCATTCTTAATTAGAACAGACAAAGTGAGGGATACCGAGAAGCTCATGAAAACTGTGCACTCACATAATTAAACTTTTGGATCCTCAGCATCTGAAAAGCCAAGTCCCTACTCATGCCTTCTACAGCCTGTGGTGTGATGATAGCTGGGATATTGTTTTCACAATTTCTATACATTTTACAGCATGGTGTCTGTAAATTCATAGCATGGCAAAATAGGAGAGCAGTGGAATTATTGAGAGCAAGTTTTGTGGGCTGCAGTGACCACGGTGTGGTTTGAGGGATACAGAAGTTTGTTTGGAGTGGTTGTTGCCATACAGAAGGAGCACGCACTAGAGGAAGCATTCAAGAAGGCAGAAGATCCTCAGATTTTCTGTCACTGGTCACCATGAGATCAGAGGTGGTACATGCATCAGTGCTGACAGCTTGGCAGTCGAACAGGTGAAGGGTAGGAGTGTGGTGAATAGAGACATGGTACAGACTCAGATATGAACTTGTGTGGAACTCCTCACTGTCTTCACACAGCCTCTTGCAAGCTGTGTTCCCTGTAGAGAATACAGCTGTATAATGTAGGGAATGTAGCTGTATAAGGGCTGAGGCTGTGCTCATGGGTGTCAGAATACCGATCTCTGTGAGGATCTTCCCACATTCAGAGGCAGAAATGCAGTGGTAGGACAAGGTGTGTGTGTGTGAGGAGGGTTTGCAGTACTGCTCTTTGTGCTGTGGCTGTTGTGTGCAGAGGACAGCAGCAGGCTGGGGGCTCAGTTCCTCTGGGCAGCACACAGAGCTAACCCATATTAAGTACTGGTAAAGGCTCATTTAAACCAGACATGTGGGACCCTGCCAATCAGTGAAGGTGAGGGCTTTAGGGAATGACACCACATCAAAACTCTGTACAGATTAGGCATAACGAACAAATTATATATACTTCGAACTAAAGCAGTCATTGCTGAGCACACTGTCTTCTCCACCCACAAAATTTACTATAAAAAGACCTCTGCAGATTGGTATGTCAGGCCTCCAGATGTCAGCGTGTTTGATGGAGTAGAGACTGACAGTGATTCAGACAGACTAATACTTTTCTCTTACTCTTTTTTTGAGGGGGTTGCTTTTGTTTTAGCTGGGCAAGTCAGGCCAAATCCAGAGCCAGCCTGTCTCACACCAGGAAAAGGGGAGGTGGCACAACTGCTGTGCTGTGATGATGTCCCACTACGTTCAGTTCCCACCTCCCAAGGCACAGAGCTCACACGTGTTACTGAAGCAGGGCTGAGGGGAATTTCTGGAACACAGAAACCTCATGCCATTTGTGATACCCTTAGGATATCCCTGGCTGCCAGCTACAGGTTTGGAAGACCTTTAGGTCCAACTGCAGCAATTGTGTCCAGAGCGAGCCCCAGCAGTCCTGGGCAGGATCATTCAAGGGTTTGGAGGCCTTGGATTCCATTTTGATTGTTTTCTAACAGAGGGCAGCTCAGCTTTCCTGCTGAGAAAGCTGCAGCTGGGCACAACACAGCCTGTTCCTCTGCTCCCCTCTCACACATGCTGCCAGGTGATGCCCATCTCATTTCCTTTCTGCAACCCTCCCTGCAGATAACAACACCGTGTCTGAACTGAGCTCCTTGCATGAAGAGGACCTGAACTACCGCCAGCCCTACCGCCAGGCACGGAGGAAGCCACTGCCTCCTGCAGGGGACCTGGATGGGGATGCGGAATACTGGGCGGGAGTCATCGGCGGGGGCAGCACCTCCAGGTCACAGGCTGTCTCTGAGTACAGAGATGAGCGGGACAGTTACTGGCACAGGTGAGGAATTGCCATGTTGGGAGGCAGCTGTATCTAGCAAAGTGGTAAAGAAAGGAGAACGGACAGATGGACTGGTCGCTCTTCTCCATTTCCTGCTGCTCTGGTTCTGCTTGGCAGGAGAGAGGGGTTAGAAATAGGAAATCTGGACATATCATTAGATGAGGTCAGAATGAATCTGATTCCTGCAAGCCTGCTGCCTACCCAGGTGGGTAAAGCTAGGTACCAGCCCCATTCCCAATGAGATATAAAAGTGAAATTAATAGGAAACCAAGCCATCCTTACCAAAGTGGGAAGGTAGGTAGAAATCTGTCTATTCAGATTTGCACCTGATTCCTCCAGCACTTGCTTTATTAGGAGTCACACCCTGGTGCTTTGGTGCAGCAAGGCTTAAGGACTGGCATTCTGGTACCTACAATAGAGATAGCACATCCTTCCCACACATACCAGCATCTCAGTCTCCCAAAAGCAATGGCAGGGATTTCCTTCCTTCAGTACTGGGCTGTTGTGCCAGTTCACTGCTTTAAAATTGCCCTGCTGTGAGCTGCTTGGGTTTTCCCAGCAGGAAATATGTTTACAAGCTCTGGGGCCAAGAAGAAGCAAGTCCAGCCCTGCCTGCTGGAGGTCAAGGGAGGTGCGCTCTGGGGTTAATCTAGGGTAACATTAGACATGTAGAGCCCGAGCTATCTGTGCTGAGTTTCCTTTACACTCAGCAGAGAGAACTTGAAATTTCAAGGATGTGATACATCTCTTCCTACAGAAGGTGATGACAACAGTTCAGATGATCCAGGAGTGCCTGTTTCCCTCCATTGTCTGTGCAGGCAGCCGAGGCGATGAGCACAGCTCTGTCCTGCCCTCTAACTCTACCTCTTCCCTCCTCCAGCCAGCAGAGATCCAAGTCCGAGATGCTGTCCCGTAAGAGTTTCTCGGTGGGAGTGCCGGCTGTGTCCATGGATGAGCTGGCAGCCTTTGCAGAGTCCTACAGCCAGCGGCCCCGGCGGGCAGACAGCCAGGAGACGCGGCGCTTCGAGCGGTCCGAGTCGCACGGCGGCCGCAGCGGGGGGCTGCCCCACCAGGACAGCTCCATGGAGGAGTACTACTCCAAGCGCAGCAGAGGCAACCGGGAGCCCCTGACGGACTCGGATCGGGGCTGGTCCTACAGCCCACCCCGCAGACGGGCCCATGAGGAGAAGCACCTTCCCAGGCTGGTGAGCCGGACACCTGGAGGGAGCCAGAAATACGACCACTCCTACCTCAGCAGCGTCTTGGAGAGGAAATCCCGGAGCTACGATGAGAGCGGTGACCATTGTGCCACCCCCTCGAAGCTGAGCTCGCAGCCCAGCCAGAGAGGAGGGGGAACATACTATGCCTGGTCACCGCCCTCCACCTACAAAGCCGAGAAGTCACAGCAGCAGCCGCAGCAGCCGCCGTCGTCTCAAGAGGAGGATGAGGAGGAGGACAGCCTGCCCCCGTACAGCGAGAGGGAGCTGAGCCGGGGCCCCTCGTACAGGGCCAGGGAACAGGCCTACCTCAATGCCTCTGACAAGAAGAGGAAAAAGGACCCCAAGAAAACAGTGAGGCCATGTCTGGTGGTCCTGGTCCAAATAGGCTGAGTGGAGAGTCACCAGACAGGGGTTACTAAGCAGGGTTGATGGGCTAAGGGGGTTTTCCAGGAGGGTAGAGGTTGGAGTCTGGATGTGACTCACCATGGAAAGGGGGAAGTCACTGTGGGTGTAGGAGGCCAGAATGGAGAACAGCTCTTATACAGGACTTCATAATGGAGAGGAAAGCCAGATGTGCCTGGGACTAGGGAGGTAAGGGATGTCTTTGGCATCTGTAGCCTGGTGATCCACCATAGTGGGAGTTTTTCTGGAGCTGAGAAGGATCATGGTAGGGCTTACAGGATTTGCTTTGGCATTGATCCTTGCTGAGGAAGAGTTGAGAGGCTCTTGTTCTTCAGATTGAGACAGGGCTGGTAGCAAGGTATGGTGTATGAGATGTCTTTCTGAAAGGGGCAAGATGACAGAGTCCTGTGGGTGTGTGCCCATGGGCTTGTGCAGGGCCATCTATGCCAAAGGCATTCCTCACCCAGGCTACCAGCAAGTGCAAAACATCCTGCCCCAGTCCAGGCTAGTGAGGACTGATGAGTTCCTGCTTGGTGGGGAAGGAGATCTGGCTGAAGTTTGTTCCATGAGGGAGACCTTGTCACTAGATCAGCTTGGCTGTCAGGCCTGAAGTTAAGAGGAATGGGTTGCGAGTGGACAAAACTGTTGCTGTTTTGTTGTGTCTCCGTCAAAACGTTGTCTGTCTCTTTATTCTATGGATGATTTCCCATTGACTTCGATCTTCTCTCTTCTCAGAATGATTTCCCAACGAGGATGTCCCTTGTGGTTTGAAGTTGTGGACATGTCATGTTGATGGTCTGGATATCATGAGGTGACTGCAGTGAAGATACAGAGCAACAAGCAAGACTCTGTGAACTTTTGCAGCCATCAGCCATGGACTGTTTCAATTGTTTTGTTTCATCAGGGGAGCAGAGGCTTTTGTAAGAGACAGACTCTCATGAACAGAGGGATCTCAGAGGCTCTGGGAATCTGCCAGGAAAATGAGGCCAGGGCACCCTGTTTTCCAGTGCCCTCCATTCTGTGCTGGAAGGCAGCCATGTCCCTACTGTCCCTGGAGCCCTCCTTGCAGCCCTGAACTACAAGTGAGGATGCCTTTGTGCCTCCTGCCCTGTTTCATGTGCAAGGGGAGGCCTGTGTGCATACCTCTCGCTCTCTGCCTCCTCAGTTCTCTGGATCAAAGTTGTCTCCATACTTAGAGCCTCTTCTGTGCCTCCCCATGCTGGGAGGAGGCCTTGTTCTTACAGGCTGCCTCCAGCTGGTCGGGCCCTGAGTGGGAAAGAAAAGTTACATCCTTTCAGACACTGTAAGAAAAGGACTGATGAGGTGTTAACTTTGATAAGGGCTGAATGGAGAAAGACAATTACGAGCTGCTTTGTTCAATATTTAGTTCTGTTCATTGTGTGATGAGAGTTGCAGGTGAGATTGATGTATTGTTTTGAAAGTGGGTCAAAGTAGCTTTTATTGTGATGAGAGCATGATGTGTTTTCCCCTCTGTCCACAGCTGTGTTTTGTTTTGATGCAGTTGCATTTCCTTGCAGCTGAGCTATGACCCTGTAGAGCTTGAAGCCGGAGTACCTAATCCACTGTATCATAAGCAGTGCTCTGGCCTTGCTGGTGCTCTGCTTCCAGCACCACATCTCTGCATAGTGAGTGGCCTTTTTGCTTTAAACAAGCAAAAAGGGGACAATCTCAGTGAGAAGGCAGCTGCAGACCTTCATTCCATGCTATTGGTATCACTCTGTTCTGGGAATTGTTTCCAGATAGTGAAGAGAGCAGTAACAGCAGTGGGAAAAGAATTAGCACTGTGGATGGACACAAGCTTTGAAGGTTGCCCTTTTCACTAAAAACCATTTCATTCACCTTGGCTGGGGTGTTGTCTCAGGAATAGCAGAATTCAGAAGTGAGTGCTTCACACCATTTGGAAGCCTGACATTGTTTTTTTCTTAGGGTATTATGCAGTCATTTATTTAGCTGCCAAAATAATCATGTGAAGGAAGATGATAGGAACTTTTCAAGGTCCAGTATCTTGACCCCTATTATGCCTAGAAACAACTTGGTGCCCTGTTGTGTTATGGACATTGTCAGCCTCTGAAATGACATCTTTGTTGTTACTCTGGGAATTTAGGAAACTGTCTGGCCTCAGGTGCTGATACTGGTAGTACTGTTTTGAACACGAGGTGTATTAACATCACTGCAGTTCTCCATAAATAGTGTTAGATTGATTTCTGTATTACTCCTTTGCCAGATGAGTTCACCCACCAGGAATGCTCAGGGGAGAGGAAGAATAATCTCCACAGATCTGATGACAGTGCAGTGTTCATGTGAGAAGGTGAATTGGTGAAAAGGTGGCTTTCTTCTCCCACACTCCTCTAGTGATGACTGTAGTTTTGAAAATCCTAGTCCTGAGTCATCCTGGCAGAGAAGGATTAGCTTGTAGGAAATACAGTCATGGTATCAGAGAATTGTTTGTCCAGGAAGTAGCTGAAAGACCATCCAGTTCCAACCCTCTGCCATGGGCAGGGACATCTACCACTATATCAGGTAACTTAATGCCATGTCCAGCCATACCTTGAACACTTCCAGTGATAGGACATCTGTGGCTTCTTTGGACAACCTGTTCCAGTGTCTCCTCCTATCAGATAGTAAAGAATTTCTTCCTTGTATCTAATCTAAAATTACCCTCTTTTAGTTGAAAGTCAATGCCTCTGTTGAGGGTAAAAAGTCCCTCTCCAGCTCTCTTGTAGGGCCCCTTCAGGTACTGGGAGGCTGCTATAAGGTCTCCCTGGAGCCTCCTCTTCTCCAGTCTGATTAACCCCAACTCTCTCAAAGTGTCTTCATAGAAAGGTGTCCAACCCCTCTGACCACTCTGACCATTTTTGTCTCCCTCTTCTGGGCCTACTCTAGCAGGTGCTGGTGGCCCCAGAGTTGAACACAGTACTCTGTGTGGGGTCTCAAGAGAATGGAGCAGAGGGAAATTCCAGTCCCTTGACCTGCTGGTTACTCTTCTGATGCAACCCAGGGTATGGTTGGCATTCTGGGCTGTGAGTACACGTGGGTGGCTCATGTCTAGTCTTCATCTACCACCATAAAATGGTTTGGGTTAAAAGGGACTTTTAAGATCATCCAGTTCCCAGAGTTCTTCTTGTGGCTCTCAGTCTGTTTATGTCCCACTCTGAATACTGGGGGTTGCCCTGACTCAGGTGTAGCACCTTGCACTTGGTCGTGTTGAACCTCATGAGGTTCTCATGGGCACGCTCCTCAAGCCTGTCAGGGTCCCTCTGGATGGCATCCCTTCACTCTAGTGAATCCATGGCACCACTCACCTTGGTGTTGCCTACAAACCTGCTGCAGGTGCACTGGGTCTCACTGTCTGTGTCATTAATGAAGACACTGAACAGTAAGTGTTATAAAGACCTCTGAGGGACATCATTTTTACTCGTTTCCATTTGGACAGTGAGCTGTTGATTGCAGCTCTTTAGATGCTGCCATCCAACCAATTCCTTATCCATCAAAGAGTCCATCCATCAAATCCATATCCAGTTTTGTGACAAGGATGTTGTGTAGGACTGTGTCAAAGGTCTTACAGAAGTCAAGGTAGATGACATCAGATACACTTTCCTTATGCAGTCACTCCATCATAGAAGGCCTCCAAGTAAGCAGGTGTGATTTGCCCCTGGTGAATCCATGCTGGCTGTCTCTAATCACTTCCCTGCCATCCATACACCTTGACATACCTTCCAGGAGGATCTGTTCTGTGTTCCTAGAGGTGAGGCTGACTGGTCAATAGTTCCTAAGGTCTGTTGAAAATGGGTGCGATGTTTCCCTTTTACCAGTCACAAGGAACCCGACTGCCTGACTGCTGTGACTATAGGAAGAGCAGCTTGGCAACTGCATCTACTTGTATTATGGTTGGAGAGACTAAATCTGAAATATTCTCATCTCTTCTCATCCATAATGTGTGTTCCTGGAAAAATCCTAGTAAGATTAACAAGAAGCAGGGAGTTGGCTGCCCCCTGAGATCTCTGAGGCCTTGAGAAATCTACAGAGCTACACTACATGCTGTTTGAAGTTCACATTTCATCCCTGGTGATACTGGCATGTTGATGTTTTGGATGTTTTGAAAACCTTGGGAACCCCTGTGCCATGAATTTCAAGGGAGCTTAGGCAGCTATCCTTTCCATCGGACCATCCAGAACTCCAGTTTACATAGAAATTTGAAAGTGCATCTGCAACAATTACTGTGTCAGAAAGGGGCCAAAACTGATTTTACAGTCTCTGAATACCTCTTATCTTTTAAATCGTGCAGAAAGCCTGAGCATCACAATCTCCTCCTCATTTCAGTTATGTTCTGTCCCTTATCTCAGTCACTGCAGTTTATTTGATCAAACCCTCAGGAATGAGTTGTGTGTATTAAAAATACAAGCCTTCCCCTCATTTCTTGGAGTCAGTGTTATTTGCTTGGTGCTGGTACTTTCTGTACACTGTGTGTAAGAAGTTGCCATTTGTTTATCTAGCTTATAAATAAGTAGTTGCAGGCTAATTCTTTTAAGAAAACTGTTTTCATTATACAAACAGCTGTTTGGAAGAACTCTCCCACATCTCTTGAACCCAGGTAGTTGGAAATGTATTGAAGATTTTATAAGCAGTGATTCTACAAGTTTTACCAGACAGTAAGAATTTCAGCCTCAAAAAAAAAGAAAAAAAAAAGAGCAGGTCTTAATTCCCTGAAGTCAGATCTGGGCAGCACCCATCAGGTGGCACCACCTTACTCTGAAATTTAAGTTTTCCTATCTCCCTATAGAAATCTGAAGGTCTTTTAGTGATTTTCTCTTTTACTGATGGTGTCTGTCCTCAGGCCATCTCTATTTTTCCCATTAGAAATGTGTCTGCAGCAGCAAATGGACCAAACCAAGAAGAGAGGGGTGACGTAGAGTATTTGTACAGCTGCACAACCCTAATGACCCATGACTTTTCAACAGGCCAGAGGCTGATGGAGAGCCTGAGAGGAGCCTCGTGCTTCAGGAGAGAAGTAATGGTTTGTGTCTGCACCATCTTTCAGAACACCTGCAGAATGCTGGCACTGGAAAATAGTGAGCCTGGTTATTATGTGGTCTCAAATTATAAGTTTTCCAGTTACCAATTTTTATTGCTGGCGTAAAATTAAAATCCTTTTCATACCGGGTATGGATGTCTGGGTCATGTCAAGGACATATAGAGAGTTTTGTGATCTTAAAATCACCACCTCCCAACAGTGGCTTGCTTAGAGGACAACTGAGATGATGAGTGAATCCTGTAAAAATAAAAGAGCCCTGAGAGCAACAGCAGGATCAGGCATCAGTGGTAGATTTGGCTGTGCTGTCAAAAAAAAAGTGATCTTGGCTACTGAAAAAGAAGTTTTAACATAATGGAATGGGAAAATAAATACCAGTGGTAATGACTTCTCATCAATCCCATTATTCTTTTAAAGCACATTGTGAAAGTTCCAGTGGGTGGCTTCAATGTGAATATTCTCAGAACACTCCATTTCCACTGAAATGTAAAATTAACAAAACCAGCTCTTTGAATATTTAAAATTTTTGTGAAACTTCAACATTTATATCCCGAAACAGTCAGCCAGAATTATTCAGGTCTTTGTGCTGGTATATAATACAGGGGACTGCGTGTCTGACCTTTTCCAGGTGTGCAGCACCAGTTCACCTGCAACATAAGACAAGTTTTGCATCACCACTTTTACATGCCACTCCTCTCCAGAGCTACCTTAAACTGGCCAGGTAACTTTGTGTGTAAAGAAAGTATTGGGCACTGTAAGATAGAAGGGGCCTTTTGCAGGACAGAGAGGAGTTTCAGAGCATTTTTTGGGGGGAGTGTCAGGAGGATTAACCACACATGGATGTGACTACTGGGCTGTGAGCAGCTTCCTCCAATAACAGTGACCTGATGTTGCACGGAAGAGCTTTGCTTGGTCAAGTTGCTCTTACAGGTCTTGAGCAAAGTAACTGGGAGCTCTCCATACTCTGGAAGAGGACTGTCTCTTCAGTACCAAGGTTCCTCCCAAAGCTGCTTCTCTGAGAGATGCAGGACAGCCACTGGCCTGTACAAACACAAATCCACGAGAAGGAGCAATCACAAAATATTTCTGAAGTCAGAACTTGCCACAAAATGTTACAGGTACATAAACACAACTCCACAGTGTTCATCATGGCTGGGCTACTCTGAAAATAATTGTAATGACGAGATGGTTGAGAAACCACATGGAGCTGTCTTCCTTTTTCTCCACGGAGCTTTCACACAAAATGAGGGTGAATATCTGTTCTTTATCACTAAGGACATGTGAAAATAAAAGCTAAAGGGGCTTTAGCTCATTTTGTGTCTGGGTCCAGGAGCCAGGATACCTTTGGCATAAGCCAGGTGCTGCAGATTTGACCTCTGATTCCTTAAATCTCTGTGGTGCAGCTTCTCCATCAGGCTCTACATGCTGTGATGCTGAAACCACCTTCATAGTTACCTGGGGCTCCCAAAGTCCCTTCCCCATTTCCTGGAAGATGATAAAATTGATCTCTTACATAATATGATGAAACAGGTATCATTTTGATATGATCTCAGAAATGCCAGATGGATTACCAGCATTAGAAGCAGAAAAATCTGAAGAATAAACTTCCTTACTAAAGGAAGGAACCCGCCATGATTCCCATATGAATTCTCTTGTGACCTTTATAATTAGTTTTGACATTCACCCCTGCCTGCACAGGGGCCTTTGCCAGAGGAGCCCATCACCTCCTCTCCCTTTTGCCTGTCATTTTTTGTCATGTTTGTTGTGCCTTTCTGACCCCTCTGCTTTCCTTTGGCTGTTTCCAGTCAGCCTTCAGTGTTGTGCCTTGGGGTCCTGCTCAGCTTAGATGTAGAATGAGTGGTATTTTGTAAAAAGACATTTTTACCCCCTATAAAAGCAAAAATTACAGAATACCCACCACAAAAGCCCAAGCCCTCCAGATATTCTCTCAAGCCCAAGCAGGGATGTTACTGGAAACATTTTAAAAATTAAAGCTGAACATAATTTTCAAAAGGAGTAAGTATTGTTTTCAAGCCCAGGGCTGCTGCAGTCAGAGCTCTGAAGTGCAAACAGCAGGAGCAAATGCATTCAGGTTTCATTGCCCTTGGTGAGAGCAGTGGCAGAGAGAAGCAGCAGGTCATCAGTCAGAAGGCAGAGGGAGTTCCAAGATGCTGTTAGTCACGTGGGAGTCAGAAGTGTGAGCTAAAAGTAGACAGGCTGAGTTTAAAAGCAAAATTCAGTCCGAGGAAAACTTGAGGTACAGTTCTCTTGCTGTTTACCAACAAGCTGGGCTATTTTCTGCCTACCACAGCCATTTCCCAGCCATTGCACAGAAAGTGAGTGGCTTTCTTTGCTGTACTTGGCTGTCGTTATTTTACTTAGATTGTCCTTCTCCCCTGTAATGAACTTATTTCCAGTATGAGGGGGAAAAGGACATAATAAATGAAAATGTAAGACTTTTGTAGCTTTTTGAGACACATCCTCATCCCCAATTACCAGCATTATACATTTGCCATGCTTGCAGTATCAAAGTTGTTCTTGAGTTGTCACCATGGAGAATAAAAGTAGGAAAAGCGACCACCAATCTGCCTTTTTGTTATTCTGCAAGCAAACAATTTTCCCACTTTTGGCTACGAAATGAGCAGTTTACATGAATAATTTTCGACCCATTTTTTGATTAAAGGACAATAAGCCAAGTATTTTTAAGTGGAGCAGCAGACTCTTCATAAATTTTGTGACATTCACAGGATAACATACACAAACACATTTTGCCCAGCCCCCTTTCATACAAGAAATCCCTGCAAGTACCCCATGGAGCCACAATGCTGTCCAGAAAGCACAAACTCTCCCCTGGATTTGCAGACCTAAAAACTTTTTCACTGTGGATTTAATTGGGAAACTTTTATCTTTTTCCTATTGAAATCTTACTTCCTTTTGGCAGTGTGACCTCTTTGTCCTTGAGTCTGCAGCACTCTGGATTAATGGTTTTTGTCTCTCATAAACAAGCAACTTCATTCAGATCCCATCTCCGTGTTATAAATAATGGATTCAGACTCCCACTGTTTGTAGGAGTAATCTGAACAGCATTTACATGTTTAGATCCGTGTCTGATAGGTGTTAGCAGCACTCTGGTGAGAAGTGCACACAGCTCTGGTCTGCATTTCCCTGTGCAAAGGAGATCCCTTGGCTCTTCCCTGTGGAAAGGGAAGCTGTCCAGGGACACCTGTGTCCTAGGACAATGCTGGTCAAGCGGAGCAAGCTCAGCCCCTTTCTGGATGCCTCTCCCAAAGGAGATCCTTAAAAGTCATCTAATCCAATCCCTCTGCAATAAGCAAGGACATCAACTAGATCAGGTTGTTCAGAGCCCCATCCAGCCTGACCTTAAATGTGTTCAGAGACTGAGCATCCACCACGTCTCTGGGCAGCCTGTTGCAGTGTTTCACCACCCACATTGCAAAAAAACTTATTTCTCATCTGAATCGACCTTTCTTCAGTTTATGTCATTACTTGTCTTATCACAAAGGCCCTACTACAAAGATTGTCCCCATCTTTCTTCAGGTCTCCTTCAAATACTGGAGGTCTCCCCAGAGCCTTCTGTTCTTTGGTCTAACAGCCCCAACTCTCTCAACCACAATTTGTAAGAGAGGTGCTCCAACCCCGTGACCATCTTTGTGTCCTCTGGATTTGCTCCAGCAGGTCCAAAGTCCTTCCTGTGCTGGGACTCCAGAGGTGGATGCAGCACTCCAGGTGGGGTCTCAGGAGAGTGGAGCAGAGGGGCAGAATCCCCTCCCTCCTTGTCCCTCCAGGACATGGCTGGCTCTCTGGGCTGCCAGTGCCATTGCTAGGTCCTGCCCAGCCTCTCATCCACCAGCACCCTCCCGTCCTTCTCAGCAGTGCTCTTGTTACTCCATCACAGAATGTCACTAAGTTGGTCAGGCAGGGACTTTCCCTTGGTGAAGCCTTGCTGGCTGAATCACCTCCCTGCCCTCCATGTGCCTTAGCACAGCTCCCAGGAGGATCTGCTCCATGATTTTCCCAGGCACAGAGGTGAGGCTGACAGCTTGGTAGTTCCCAGGGTTCTCCTTTTAAAACTGGGGACATTGCTGGGCTGCATCACAGCTCCACTTGAATTTCTTGGCACTGCACTGAGCTAACACCCCAGCTTTACACCCGGGCAAACACAGATCCAGAGGCAGCTCAGTCCTCACACACAGTCTCCTCCTAAGCCAGAACCAAAACCACCAGCAACCAAGCTCCATCCTCAGAGACCCCCAGACCACTCAGCTTGGAGCACAGCACTGAGGGAAGCCCCCTAAGTAACCCAAAAGGATCCCCCCACACCCTTTTGTGCAGGGGAGAGGTGTGGGGGAGTGGATCCAGCCCCTGCCTTGCCCCAAGGAGCCCTCTGGCCCACCCAGCTGGGTTTTGGCTGCTCCTGAGGCTGGGTGAGGGGACCTCCTGCCAGGGTGGTGGGAGGCAGAGGGCTGGCAAGAGGCTGATGGAGTGGGGAGGGCGGTGTTAAAAGCCTCTAAGCTTAACATTTCTCTCTGAAAATTGTCATTCATGCTTTATTTGATGCTGTTTGAACGTGCTCAGTGTTTCTTTGGGCTGCTTTATTCCTCAGTCCCTCAATGCTCCCCTCTCACTCCTGCAGAAATCTCTGACATGGAGCAGGAAAACTGCCCATCCACACCCCCAAGACTAATGAGAGTGAGGGAAACCTGGCAACAGAAATCCTGAGTTTTCTGAGCTCAGAGCTCTGCGGGAAGTCGCTTCTGGCTGGGGAAGTGTTTGTGCCAGCAAGGCAGAAGCCAGAGGTGCCCCTGCAGCTCCCACTGCAACTCCTGCTTACCCTCACACCCTGCTTTTCTGTGCCCAGACAGAGTTGGTCCAGAGCTCTTGGCTGGAGGTACAGCTTTGTGATTCAGGGCCATTTCAGAATTAGAGAAACAAGCCTGAAAAAATTGCCTAAAGTGGCAGAGGACCACTTATTACAGCAGGTGTACTGTTTTCATTTAGTTCTTGCTGTGTGACAGAAATCCTTTCTGCTTACATCTCAAGTTGGTTTCCATCAGCCTCTCCAGAGCAGGTGTGGGTGATTTTCATGTCCCAGTTATCATATCTTCCCTTTGAGCAACAGATCCCTCTCTGCACTTGTCTCTGAATAGGCACTCCAGGGTAGTGAGAGGCAGAGCTCCAACTGGTTGCATTTTGCACTCATGAGCCTGCTAAATTATTAATTAATTTGGTCTCTTAACGTTCCCTGCTTCCTGGCAGAACCAGAATGTGTGTTGCTACAGGCCTCAGTCCTGTTCTCCTTGGAATTACAAGTTTTGGCAAGGACTTTAATATCCAGTAAGGTGGACATGAGGTAAAACAGTAGCATAAAAAGCTAAAAGCTTTACCTTGTACAGGAGCTTCCTAAGGACCAGTGTATCTATTTGCTGTTAGTAAATTTATGTGCCATCACAGAAAAGACATCCATGGTCCATGCAAATGGGTCTCTGGCTGCAGAATGTAGGGAGAAGTACAAGGTTAAAGCAATTCAGCCCAGCAAGAACTGCCCAGAGGCCTCAACACCCTGGGATTGTGTCCTGTTGGGAAGGGCATAGCCCAGCATGGCTTACCACTGCTGCCTGTGGGCTCTCCTTAGGGAACAGCCCGGCTGGCTGACAGCAGGCCCCTGTCAGCATCCCTGACAAGGGCTTTGCAACCCCTCTCTCCTCTTCAGATCAGTAAGATTCTGCAAGATGGGTGAGGTTACTAAATGAAGACTGCCTTATCTACCTTACTTCCAAGTGTAGTTAAAGTCTGAGCAACACCTGCCTAAAATGCAGGCCCTACAAATCTTTATGCGTGAACTTGGCTACCATTACTGTGTGTAAAGAAAAGATGTGTGGGGCTGGTACCTGGAATGTTCTTCTTTAGAACTCGGAGTCCCAGCTCCTTGAGATGGAACTATTAGCACAGCCAAGTGCTCAGGACTTCTGACAAAGTGAAACCACTCGAGTTAGTAACACCAGAGTGCATGTGCATCCTGGTGCAGCTGGTTTAGAGACTGCAGGGTGCACCCCCAGGACCCAGAACCAACTGGTGCAACTTGGAACCTGCATTGCTGCAGGACTGAGCTGCTCAGGCTTGGAGAGCACTTGGTCTCATGCATAAATAGGCCTTCAGCTGATGGACAGAGTGACAGAACCTGTGTGGGTTGCAGGCTCTGAGCTTAAGGTATGTTTTAAGTAGTACTGGGGGAGTGAAATGGTGAAATGTGTTTGGGGTGGGGTCTTCTTGTTCCTTTTTTTTTTTCTTTAAATAGAAATATATATTTATATACATATATACACATATATACACATATATATACACATATATACATATATATACACATATACACATATATACATATACACATATATATACTTTTATATATATATTTATATATATATACTGTTATATATATACATTTATATATACTTTTTATATATATACTTATAGATATATACATATAAAAATATATAAATATATATTTTTTATATCTGTATATATATAAGTATATATATTAAAAAGTATATATATGGGTATATATATGTATATATGTGTATATATGTATATATACTTATACACACACACACACATATATATATATTAAAAAAAAAATATATATATACACACACACATATATAAATAATTTTTCATCCTTGCTTCTCAGAAGAGAGATCTGAGGCTGCCTTCTGCTCAGGTCAGTATGGTGCCTGAGTGGAAAATTTCACTCCCCAGTTTCAGTAAAAGGCAGCCTAGGCTGGTTCTTGTGAATAGTTGTAAAAGGAAAGTTACTGCAGCAGAGCTCTGTAATAAAGACATCTCCGTGGACAGTCTGTCGTCCTGATGAAAGGCACTTCTTAATTAAGCAAAGATGCTGCATTGTAGCTGAAACAATTCCTAAGTCTCCCAACTTCCCTCATCGTATCAATGAGCCTGAAGTTACAAAGCTCCCAACAACAAGGGGGTTTAGAGGATTTCAAGTGAATTTTAAGTCTGAAAGTTCAAAAATCAAAGACATTCAGCATGCAAAGAACACACTTCAAAATGTGTTTGAAGAGCAGCAGCATAGTTTTGTACTGCTTCAAAGATCTTTGAAAGGCAGAGTGTGGACAGCATCCCAAGTATTGCAGTGGAGATCTGAGATCCACACAATTCTGTGAAAAGCTCAACTTTTCTTGCAAGCAAATCAATTAAGAAGCAGCCCTTGCAGCCAAGCTTAACTGATTTCCTGTTTGAGCATCTCGACTACACCGATTTCATGATTACACTTGTTCAGATTAATGGGAAAAACAGAAAGAATCCATGGTCAAAATATTGAACAAACTGTTTAGGTTAATGAGCAAGGACATGGGAGTTTGTGAAGCAGCTGGTGGGGAGAGCCTGGAGGAGGAAAGGAAAACAGCTGCCTGCAGACAAGCACTAAATTGAAGCACAGGAGCAAAGTGAAGGAGAATGTGCTGGTGTGCTTTTAAAACACATCAAGTGGCAACACAAAAACGATGCATGAATATTGATCATCTTACCTTTAGGTTCTGTCTACACCAGTGTGTAATACAGCCCCAGGGAGTGAACTTGGGTGCTCAGTCAGATCATCTGCTCTGAATAAGGTATTAAGTGTATTCTATTCTCTCTATACAGCATATTTTGGAGTAAAATTGTTTGCAATAGCCCACATTCAGTAATTCTAACTACCAGCTGAAGGAGGCTGCCCATTAAGGCACTCACAGCAGGTCTAGAAGACCAGGACACAAGGTATACCAAAACCAACATATAGTCCGGGCCAAGACTGGTTGGGTGGCAACCTGACTTTTTAGAACATAAAATCCACCTCAAAAAATACTGAAGAATAAACACAAAGCAGTGTTAGAGCAAGAGAGTTCACCTGGGCTAAAATTACTGTGCCTCTGTGCCCCTGGCACCTTTAACTGTGTAGATGTCACCATCCTGTTCACTGCCTTGCACAAATATACACAATAACCTGATACTCCCAACTCTGAGAGATGCACCTTCAGCCAGTTTGAGGTGGAGATTCACCCTTCAGAATACATAAATATTTTGGTAGCAATATGTGCAGCAAGGGCACCACAGAAAAGAATTGTATCATCCACCCTATTGTGGCAATGGACACCTTTCCAATGGGGTTGGGAATGCAGAAACAATAAAGGCAACATGTCAGGCTTTTCCAGTCCTTTTAGTCCTTCCTGGACACATTAAAAAAAAGAAGAAAGAAAAGCAACAAACATCTTAAATTATGTGTTTCTTGGGAACTAAGGGCAATAATGGCCACATTATTTCTTTCCTTTTTTTGGCTTGTCTGTTCTCTGACTCCAAGCCTCTCAGTGGTACTTATCCTACTCCTATTAAGGCTGTAGTTTAGACTGGACTAATAAGAGTTGGGAATGAAGCTTTTTGAAGTCTGTCATTTAGGAAATATAGATCACCTTATGGATGTTATAGCACAGGCATGTGAACACTTAGCACAGCTGTATTTTAATTCAGAGTCCTGGGGAGAAGGTGGGAGTACAGCAAGACCAAATGACTTAAACCAGATCTACTGCCAATGGAACACGAAGTTGTGCCCTGTGTGGTAGCAGCTGGTGGCCAGGGGGAGTATGGAGGTATCCACATCACTCAGCCACTAATTCCAGGCATACTCTGGTCACAGCCTGCTCATTTCCCTGGGATCCTCTTTGCCCCAAGTGATCTCCCCCTCTGTGTGAAAGCTCATTGTTACCACCAGGCCTATACAAGGTGCTGAAAACAAAAACTCTGCAGCGCAACAGATTTGATCACTTCATCTTCTTGCCTGAAGCAAACTGTGGTTTCTTCCCTCCCATTTGTCTCCGTGGGTGGAACAGCATTTCAGTATACACTGCCACGTTCATTACAGGGAGTTCTTCCGTGCTGGAGATATTAACATCTTTGTTATTACTGCCAGTTCTCTCCTCCCCCGTACCAAGCCTGAGCTAGAATTCCTTGTAAGGACAGACTCCCAGTAGTAGTGTTCTCCTCCTCAAAGGGAAGAAGAGCTCTTCAGAGGTCAATTCCTTCTGCTTTCTCAGAATCCTGCCTCCCCCATATTCCTTAGAAAGTCATTATTAAAGCTGTCAAAACCACTCACAAAAATACCCCAGAAATTCTAGAAATCAGTGTGATGATTACCTCTTTGTAATCATTAACAAAACCACAGCATTCAAATTAACAGGTTTTAAGCAAGAAAAAATGCTTAACATTTTAATATAAAATCAAGGTTTGATGCAGTTTGTTTTTCAAATGCCATCCTTTTTCTGTTCATTACCTGATAATTAAAAGACCACAATTAAAAAAGTCATCCTAAATACTTTTAAAAGCCTTACAAAAACATTCATGAAGTGCCACCCACAAAAGCACCTAAACAACAATCTGAGTGAAATACATAACTAGGATGTTAATTTAATCCCTGCTGAGGACTAAGCTGTCAGACAGCAGCATAATTTAACAATGATACATCCCAGCAATCCCATTCCATAGATGTGGCCCCAAAACAGCATCAGCTGGGCCCACAACATGTATGCAAAGGCACCCAGCACAGTGTTGTGGGGGTTTCAAATAAACAGATCCTAACACCATCTAAAACCAAGACTGCCAGCAAGTGGGACACGTAGGTTTAGTGGGAAGAAATCGTCCCAGGCTGTGGCCTTAACTGTGAGGGAAAACCCAGGCAGTTTGTACAGAAAACAGGTACAAACTTTAGTGTTTACTGGGATAAAAAAACCTCCCCACCAGAAATAACAGAAAAAGGCACAGATCCTTGGAATGTCTCTGTGTTCTCTCTGGCCTTGAATGTACCAAACCATATAAGCATCTTTCTGTTCCTCATCCCTAAAAGAGGGGCTTCAGGACAACCACCACCCCACAATGAACATGCACGAGTTCTTTGCTCAGTGCTCACACATAGATTTATCCAGAAGGAAAGGGGACAGGCTCTGAGGGTTTTCTTCCCCAAAATTCATGCCCTGCATGGGATGTCCAGAAAGCAGCAGCTTCACACCTTC
Source organism: Hafferia zeledoni (assembly GCA_035583235.1). Classification (NCBI taxonomy): domain Eukaryota; kingdom Metazoa; phylum Chordata; class Aves; order Passeriformes; family Thamnophilidae; genus Hafferia; species Hafferia zeledoni. The sequence continues at coordinate 4,697,433 of JAWWEV010000001.1, forward strand.
CCAGAACCAGGAAGCTTCCCATGGTCCATGTGGCTTTCTCCTCACCACCAACTACGCCGCGTGGTGGGCTGGAAGTGGAACCTCTCCCTGCACTGGCTGCAGTGGTGGGGCTGCTCCCCAGGGTGGGTCCACCTGTGATTTGAAGAATAAAGACTCTCTATCCAATAAGGCCATAGAGAGGTACGTTTATTCCAGGCCTGGGTGCACGGGGGATGGCTCCTCCAAAAACATGCACACCTGGTCGAGTTAACAACTTGTTTATATGCAAGTAATTTTGTACATATTCAGTATTTCTTCATGCATAAATATTATTTTCTTAGAAAAGGCAGGGTCATTACAATGAGTTCTAAGAACTGATTTCCATCTTCTCTGCCCCATGCACCTCCTTCTTGCGCCTGTGCCTTTCCTCCTGGGAATTCAGAGTGAGGGGCTCTGGTGGTCTTTGGAGATGAAGTTTGGAGTCTTCCTCATGTGTCCTTTCTACCTTTGGCTCAAAACTGTCCCAAACCAGATCTGTTGGCAACTATAACTGGTCTAATTGGCAAATTTCTCTAATTATCCTGTTCTTTTGACCTATCTTCTGATTTATCTTTGTTTCCTATGGTATCCAGTCTATTTTAGTTAGTTCAAGAAATCCCTAAGGACCCTTAGTATAGAAGCTTCAAGGACAGGTCCTACACATCTGTACCTTATGATTTGACCCTGAGATGAGCTCAGTTGGTTACAAATTGGCTGTAATAATGCCAAGGTCATGGGTTCAATCCTGTATGTGGGCCGTTGACTTAAGAGTTGGACTCGATGATCCTTGGGGGTCCCTTCCAACTCAGAATAGCCTGGGACTCTGTGATTTTTGCCATGTGCTAAGCTACTTTATATAAAGTGATTTTTATAATAACTACTAACTAAATTCTATGATAGATGTATCGATTAATAACATTATCAATCAATAAGGATAAGTCCCTCCAATCAGCTGCACCTGCATCAGCGAGTGTGGCTGATGAGGTCAGAGCTCTGCCCGAAGCGCTTCCCACACTGCCCACAGCCGTAGGGCCGGATGCCGGCATGGGCTCGCTGGTGCTGCCACAGGTGGGAGCACTGGCTAAAGCCCTTCCCACAGGATGGATATGTGTAGGGCTGCTCACCCATGTACATCCACTGGTGTTTGGGCAGCTGGAGCTGTCGCCAAAGAGCTTCCCGCACTGCACACCTGAGCCCCGTGTGCAGGAGCCAGTGCTTGAGCAGGTGGGAGCTCTGGCTGAAGCTCTTCCCGCACTTGGCGCAGGGCAAGGGTCTCTGCCCCCTGTGGATGCGCCAGTGCTGGGTGAGGTGGGAGCTCTGGCTGAAGCTCTTGCTGCACTCCCCGCACAGGAATGGGCGCTCCCCGCGGTGCATCCGCCGGTGCTGGATGAGGTGGGTGCTCCGAGAGAAGCCCTTCCCGTACTCAGGGCAGATGGTGGGATGCTCCACACGAGGGACTCGCTGGGAAGCTGCTGCTGCCACCCTTCCCTCCTGCCTTTTCACCAAGGTCATACCAGAACAAGTGAGCTTAACCTCCTCTTCCTCCTCATATCCACCTTGCTGAGCCTCTGAGGAACCATGCTGACTCCCAAAGTGTTCCTCTCGTCCTCTAGTCCCCACTGCCAGCACATCCTGCAGATATGAGCTTGCAGGGTACTCTGGAAGGGGCCCTAGCTCACCACCTGGAATAAAAGTATGACTCAATGATTCTTGCTGGAAAGTGGCACAGCAGAGAATGGGCAATCTGCTATTCTAGGGAGCCTGGTCTGCACCCTGTGGGAGAAGCAGTAAAGACTGGGAGCAAAGGGAAACCCAGCTGCAGGAGAGGTGCCATGACATGCCATGAACAGCAGAGCCCAGGGCAATGCTACAGGTGTCTCCTTGTCCCCAAGAAATCTTCACGTGTTGTCTTCTTAATATTCTCTCTTCCTATATTCACCCTTAACTGCAGGCTGACAAAGGCAAGCAGGCTGCCTGCCCTGAGGGGAAAGAGCAAGTCTGAATAAGAGCTGCACAAAACAAAGTGACTTAAATAACACTGGGGTATCTCAAAGAGCATTTCACTTGCTTTGTGTTTATAAACTTACATATCTTGTTCCTCACCCACGCATGTCTCCTCCAAGGCCTCATGGTCTTGTTCTTCTTGGTCCATCTGTGCAATTCTGTCAGGTCCATCAATCAGGAACCCTTCTTAGAGGAGCAAACAAAAGTAATTTTAGTTGAATATTCAGCAGGAGATTGCCATATGTCGTCAACTCCACTGCCCCTGCTGAACATTGGGAACAAGCAGAGTGGTTCCATAAAAGAATGGAGTCAACTAAGCAACAAACATTTATGGACATCCTGTGCACTACTGAGGTATCTGGTGTCAGATATTTTCCTTAAAGGGATTCAGGGTTCTCCCTTTTCTAATAAGTGACACACACAAGGACATGCACCAGATGTGCTGGCCTCAGAACTGGTTGTCAGCAATCAAAGATACAGGTGCAAACAAAGGGAAAAACCCAGCCTTACTTACACTTCTTTAATAAAGACAGCCAAAAGACTTATTACCTTCCTAAGATTATTTGAAATAGAAAAGTACTTTTTAGACATCAGAACCTGATTTTTTTACTTGCTATTTCATCTCTTCTTTCTCCTTTTCCATCAGTATTCACTCTTTTGAGGCCAAAACCAGACAAACAATAAGCAACAGCAGCCAGCATCAAGAGGGCAGGCATTAGCAGTTGCTGCAGAAAAAAAGGCAGAAGAGCAGGGAAAATACAATGGCAAGAAAAATCCCCTTTATTTTAAAAAGAATCAAAGATGTCAGGGAAGGGATACCACAGGGATGAATTTATGACCAGAGAGTGATGTGTATCACACCTAAGGCTGAGATCACTTACAGGAATATTTTTAAAGCATTTAAGACATAACTCCCTCCCCACTTTTAGTCTTTCTAGTTACTTAATACTAGTTTGCATCACTTCAAAGATGCCTTATGATCTGCTTCAATCTCTACCAATCTCCCTGGGCAATCAATACCTCTGGACAACTACTCAAGCTCCTGATGGAACTGACTTAACTGGACAGATGAGTGCTGGTGCAAACAGGGCAAACTGATCGGTGCCTGGTCCTGGATCACTTCATCCTCTATCAACAGCTATTTAATGATGGGTAATGGGAATAAGGGATTGGATTATGTCAGAAAAGGAGACAGCTCAGGTGCATGGAACAGTTTTGGACCTTGGATGCCACTGAATACAAAACCACCAGTCTTGAGATCTATTATCCTCTGTGGCAAAGCTGGACAGAAAGAAAGTGAGCAAGCAAAAGATAAAAACTGCAATCTTGACCTGAAGAACCTGAGGCAATAAATTATCAGATAACCAAAAAAGAAGCTTTAGCAAAAATGCTCCATCCCCTCAAAAAAACCCCAACAAAACAACAAAAAACGCCTAAACCTTCAAAGTTAATAATCTGAGTCCCTGCTTAAAATATTTGCTGGATGCTGAAGTGGACCAACCCTGCAGACAGATTGTTTCCTGCAGTTCCAAGGCAATACACAAAGGGAGGTTGCTTTCTGCAGCCCTGCAGCTCAGGATTTTGCCACTACTGAGAATCTCTGCTGCAACAGTTTGGCAGCACAACCCAACCAAGCTGTTTCCACGCTGCAATGTGTACCAGATGGGCCACCCCCGCTCCAGAGCAGGAGGAGTCAGAACCAGGTCCACACACAGACCTCTCCCCCAGGCAACTCACCACAAACAGAAGGGTTTTGCTCTGAAAGCTGTCAACAAACAGGAACTTTGGAGGAGCAAACCCACCAGCATCTCAGAGTGGCACCGGCATCTGACAAATGCCCAACCACCACCGCCCCGGGAAACATCTAAGGAGGCAGACATAGTAGAAGGAAGAGTTCCCTTCTGACCCTGCAAAAATTTCCTCGGCTGGGCTGCCACTGAAACTCTGCTGCTATGCTCAGATGGGCTGTGGCAGCTCAGCAGGAAGCAGCTTATAAAACCTTTATAAAATTAACAGGGTAGTCTGGAGAAGGATTCCCACGATTACAGTCATGTCTGTGAAAGGAGGGGACAAACCTCACCAACAGAGGGGACCTTCCTGCAGGGATTTCATCTGTTCCTCGCTGAAGCATATCCTTGGGTGCACTGTGTTATCACTGCAATGTGGAAACCGAAACAAGGGCTGTGTGGATTTACTGTAGGCAACACCCACAGCTTTCCTAAAAAGAGATATGAAGGATATCCAAGTTGGACCTTCATCAGGGGGTTTGCAAACACACCATACTGTCCTGAGGCCTTGGCTTTGGCATTGCCATGGCATATTTTTGTACCTGGGTCCTACAATGTATGTTCTTTACCTCAGCTTTTCATTTTCTCTTACAACCACTCAGCTCTGCATTCCTCCCACGGCTGTGGCAAAGCCATGGAGGTTATGGGACCCCCATACTTTCAAATTTTTGTGCTCCTGACGTGCCATCAGCACCTCAGCACTCTGCACATGGTCGTGCCAGGCACAACAACACAAACCATTTAGAAGGTGGCACTCAAATCTTCCTCTCCCCAACTTTTATTTTTGGGATAGATAATGCTTGTACTGAGGTCAAAAGGTGAAGACATTTGGGTTTTTTAATCACAGAAAGCAGTTCATCACGCAGCTGCACGCACTTCTCTTGGACATGATGGGAGCCCTTTCCCCGCACTGTGGGATTTGTTCATAAATTAAAAGACCATCTCCCTGCCCATGGGCACGGTGTGGCTTTTGGCAACACGGAATCTCCACGGAGCAGGGGTAGGGGGTGCAAAGGCGATGCGACTGGAGGCACCAGGCGGGAGCTGGGGAAAGGCGGGTGGGATGCGGGGACGCGGCATCATCTCTGGGGGATGCAGGCACACAGGGATGGCAGCAAGAGGGACACGCTGGTCCTCCCCTGCTCCGAGCTGTGTCCTGTGCCCTCCTCTCCGGCTCGTTGTTCCGCAGGGCCGGCACACAAAAGCTCGGCGATTACAGGGATGTAAAGCCGGTGCTACCTGCGAGCGCCGTTCCCGCCCAGCATCCCGCATCCCGGCATCCCGGCTTCCCGATCCGCGGGCAAAGGGTGCTTCCTGGGCGGGGCGGCGAGCGGGATGAACTGCCCTGGATACCCCCTGGCAGCCCCGGGATAACCCCTGGCATCCGAGGGATTGCCATCCTGCCAGCCCCGTGGTACCCACCCTGCCCCGCAGCCCGCGCCGTGCGGGAGCCGCTCCCGCGGCACCGGGACCGGCAGCAGGAGGGATGCGCTGCTCGCCTTCGCAGCAGCCCCTCTGAAGGAGCCCAAAGCCCCAAACCTCTCCGCAATGTGTTGCCCAAAGGCCCTCGCCCATCGCCGGGGTTTGGTGCAGCGATGTGGGTTCGTGGCCCATACGTGGGTTGTTCCATGTTTCCTTTCATGAGGTAACATTACCAGCTGAAAAATTCAAATCTTATGTGGAACACATTGACTCCCCCCAAAACGTCACAAAACATGATGTTTCTCAAATACTTTATTTTTATGCATATATATTTGCAAGTCCAATGTGAATTGTGTTCTTTCTTTTTACCATATTCCCTACTTGTCACAGGTTAAACATCTCTCTAAACCTCTTAAACTTTTACAGCCTGATTATATCAAAGAAAGCTTTCAGTTTGTTTGAATAGGGATACTTAACTACCTGACATTAGTTTTATCACTGGAAAAAATTGAAAGCATTAAACCCCACCTTAATAATTACACTGCATATGGTCCTCGATTTGGCTGAGATAGGAGTAATTTCTTCTCAGTAGCTGGCGCAGTTTTGGATTCAGAATGAGAAATAGTTGATAACACACTGATGTTCTTGGCTTTTACCAAGTCGTGGTTTATCCTAAGTCAAGGATTTTTTTTTTTCATTTAGCATGTCTCGTTCTCTGCCAGTGAGGAGGTGCACAAAAGAAAACTGAGGGACCCAGACTGTCCAAGGGGATATTCCACACCATAGAACATCATGCCCAGTATATACACAGGGGAGTGTTACCCAGAAAATGGTCTGGCATTGGTCAACAATGGTGAATGACTGTATTGTGCATCACTAGTTTGGATTTTTTTCCTTTCCCTTTTTATTATCATCATTTGCCATTATTATTGTATTTTAATTTGTTTTCAGTTATTAAACCATCCTTAACCTACAAGTTTTACTTTTGGTTCTCCCCCTTCCAGCAGGGTGGGGGGCGAGGAAGGGAGGTTGAGCAAGGGCTGCATGGTGCTTGTTTTCCAGCTGAGCTTAAACAAAGACCCAAGTGCTGTGACATCATTTTATCAGGCTTAACTTCAGGGCAGAGGGAAAGCAGCTGAAATGGGGTGTGTAGTACTTGTCAGTGGCAGAAAACAGGTCACACAAAAGCTCTCAGCAGCTGCCTCTGAGGACACTGTGCCTTGTCAAGTGGGTGAAGAGATTGGAAGTCACTGTTCTGGAATTACTTGCTTTATTTGGAGTTTCCCCCGGTGGAATGAAATGTACACGTGGTTTTACAACACATTTGCCTGCCCTTATTCATTTCTCCAGGTCTCTCATACCTGAAGGGGAAAAGGTACATAACTGTGTGTTTTCCTGAAGTGTGCTGGGACATGTGAGAGCTTGGGTGTGTGTTTGAGTTCTTCCCTCAGGGATGTTGGAAGGCTCTCCCTGCACAGCAGGTGACACAGGAAAGGGTTAGCCTAGGCCTTTGCAGGTCTGAACCTAAGCCCATGCCATGAGGGCACTGGGACAGAGCTGTTACAGTGGGATGCACCAGCCAGCCCTCTCTCCAAGCAATTCCTGGCTCTCTGCTTAGGGCAGTCCTCGTGCCACCACTGCTCACCAGTAATTCCACCATCAAATTCCACTTCAGTTCTCCCACCACAGCACTGGCCTCCAGCAGTGCCCCAGCCATCTATGAGACCTCAGCTTTTCTTGCCACGGTGACCTGGGTGTTTGGTGACACTTGGGTTTCCCTCCTGCCTTACCAGAGGATCGGGAGTGGGTTTGCAGACAGAGGAAGCCACCCTGTGGCCACAGGCAGGAGGTTCAGAAAGATTTCAAGAGGCCACGAAAAATACGTTGCTTTTCACCTTGGCCCCTGTATCCCAACAGATAAATGCACTGCCTTTATGGGCGATGCCTTTTTCAAGCCACCACTTGTTTCTAGGTGATAATACAGAAAATTACCCAGCCTTTCGAGGAGGTAAGACACTCAGATAGGTGGTGTGTGCTTAGCAGTGGTACAAAACAGACTGGCCGTGAGACAAGGACCCAAAGCAAAGGAAGGAGCTGTTGTCCAGGAATCTGAAAATCTTTCCTGCTAACAAAGTGAAAAATACTCAGAAAGCCTCCAGATTCCCTTTTCACGTCAAGCTATTGTTAACAGGGCACAAAGGATCTGAATTAGTCACAAACCTGAGTCACTCTGTCCCCTGAACTGCATGGCAACTGTAGTAAAAGACAAATGAACAGGGTTCAGTGTTGTTATGCTGAGGCTTTGTTTGTTAAGGTTAAAACATCAATTTGCATTAAAGACTTTTTCTGTTGGGGAACTGATGACTGACACAGGCTCATTAGACTCGCAGTCTGTAATTTCACAGGCTGTGTACAGATGGAGAAATGGTCGTCAGCAAAATAAGATGGGAATGCTGAAACAGAATGAAAGGGAAAACACAGCCCCTTCAATTTATAAAACAGTTCAGCTGACAGGCACAGTGCTGTGTCTTTGTTGTGCTTGTACCATACAGCACATTCCATTACAAGTGTGGAGGGTTTAAGATCCCTGTGTTCACAGTCAGTGTATAAATGTGTGCAAAAGGATGAACCAGAAGACTGGCTGGTTGCTGGATCTCCATCACTGGAGGTTTTTGAAATGTGGCCACACAAAGCCCTGCCTGCCCTGATCTGGTGCCGGTGATAGTTCTGCTTTGAGCAGGAGGTTGGATTCCAGAGGTCTCTTCCAATCAACATTTCTGTGATTTTTGTGGCACAGATATGGGCAATTATGAGTTACCATACATTCTGCATCCTGCAGACAGCTCAATAATTAAAAGTTGGTAATTTGGGAGAAATCTTCATAAAAAGATTTGGCTGTCTTGAAAGTGCATGAAATGGATAATGTGACTGTATTTCAAGGAAAAGGGAAATAAGCAAAGTGTCTGCAGGTTGATACAAATGGCAAGCCAGCATTTACTAGATCACAATGAAAGTACAACTGCCCAAGTCTAGACAGGTGCTATCGAAAAAGCTCTTGCATTTCAATATATCTGGAATAGTTCAGAAACACCACGATGTCAAACCTTGGCTCCATTTTTTACTACATCAGAGCAATTTCAGTGTTTGATGACTTTGAACTTCAGCTGAAGTGATTTACAAGTCACCTTTCCAGATTTTTTTTTTGTTTTGACAAGGACAATGTATCACTTTTAACAGGCTCCGTGCTTTTAGTGTTTAGAAGTATTTTGTCTTTAAAAAGTCCACAATACTTAAAATGACCAAACCCCTGTGGTGAATGAAGAGCTTGTTGGAGAAAAGCAATGAAAAAACCCTGGTGAGAAGGACAGTAGATAAGGAAAAGTACTAAACTGTTTTTCCAATTTACAGTAAGCTCTGGCTTAGCCTTAACCTTTACAGTTTTCTTGGTATTGTAGCCCTGAAAGAAATGCCATACCTACCCAACAGCCTTTATAGTAATTCATTTACCCTGAGTAAAACTGCCATCTGTGTAGAAGAAAGTAAGTTTAATGAAGACATTTGAAGGATTGTGGCTACCCACTGAAGATTGTTTCTTAAACTTTGGTATTGATCAACCATTTTCTCCTGCACTGAAAGAACTTTTGGTGTGGAGGGATATATCAATCACTTACATGCAGAGAGCACCAACACTCTGAAGAGCTGCTAAAAGAGAAATAAGTAAGAACAGTTTGCAGTCTTACTCTTCTTCAAGCCCATTTGACAGGGAACTATTCCCAGTATTTCAGCTCCATCAACACATGCGGTTTTCCATAGCCTACGTAAGATTGCTTGTTAACACTGCAGAAAGTGAAGTGCTTTCCAAGGAGATAATGACAGCCTTTGGTTTAGATGCAAAGGATTAAAGCTCCCACCTCCCCCAGTGGTTTGTGATATGGGAATTATGGAATCATAGAGTGGCTGAGGTTGGAAGGCACCCTGGAGATCCCCCTGCTCCAGCAGGGCCAGCCAGAACAGCCTGCTGAGGGCCATGCCCAGTTCTAAGTGTCTCCACATTTGCATTTCAGGGGACAAAAATGACAGGCAGCAGACTAACACCAGATTGATTGAAAAATTGCAAAGGAAGCAGTTGCTGTATCAGTGCCTCAATCTTGGCACGTGCTCGTGGAAAAACCAGGCAAACAAGGGAACTGCCAAAAGCTTGGCTGCATCACTGTGTCATGTTCCATTTTTTAATAGCTCAGGGCAACTCCACTGTGTTACAAGGAGATGCACGTTCTTCAGACTACAATGTGTGCCAGTACTCTGAGAGGATCCCAGCTTAAGGCATTCAGATTCTGGCTGGGTAATAACTGCTGCTTGAGCTTCTTGCATTGAATCCTATCTGCCAGCAGCCTTAAAAATGGATGCAGAAAGAAATGCTTTCTGTCAGGAGACTCAAGGACACCTATGACCACCTGGAACTAAAATGGCCATCAAAGCTACTACAAACACCTGATCAAGACAACCCTTAGTTGCCACAAACTTCCTGCTAGGTTTGATTTGATCTTACTCAGACTGGATAAAGTTCAGATTTTCCAAATATAGAAAAATAAAAATCTGTGCACATTTATGGATCTGCTATTTTTAGTCTGATGTTTTGTTTACGAATGAGGATACACAGTCCCTTTTTGCAGAAAACAACCTCAATGTGCTTGGCCAGTTATGAAATTTGGCCAATTATGAAATATATATGAAAGGCAAAATCAAAGTTGTGTTTGTACACCTGATTCACCACTTTGGCAAGTAACGTGTGGTTGAGGAGATTTGCTTTGTTTGATGTTTAACCTCCCCTGTAAAACAGCACAGCAATCATTGGGGGTTTGCCCAAGTACACACTTGTAGACCATCAGTCTGCAGCTGACATTGTGAAGGTTATTGTAAGGAAGCTGTGACAGACCCTTCCCTCACCCAGAATGAAGAGTGGCTGTCATTGTGTCCTTTTTAAGACTCCCTAAGTAAAATAGAAGTTAAAAAAAAAAACCCAACAAAAAACTCTTGTAGAGATAAAGAAGTGTAACAGCTGGGGGAGGAGAATCCATCAGTGAGTAAGCAGAGGCATTCCCAGCACTGAGCAACTGGAGAAAAGTTTTCAAGAGAAGACTAGAGCAAACAACGAGTGAAAACACCTGTGTGAATTCATCAGCTCCCAAGGCTCCTGGCCAAGAGCCTGCTGTGAGCTTGTCAATGGAGGTTGTGTTTATATCCCCAGTAAAATTTGCCAGTTGCAGGAATGACTCTCTTATCTCAGCTGCTGATTGCCTAATTACTCGTGACCTGGATTTATGGCTTTGGCCACGCTCTTACAGAACCAGGTAAGGGCTGAAAGCTGGAGAAAGCTGGTCCAGAGAAGAGCAACGAGGCTGGTGAAGGGACTGGAGCACAAGTGCTGTGGGGAGAGGCTGAGGGAGCTGGGGCTGTTTAGCCTGGAGAAGAGGAGGCTCAGAGGTGACCTCAGCACTGTCTGGAACTCCCTGAAGGGAAGTTCTGGCCAG
>JAWWEV010000001.1:4711623-4721814 GCA_035583235.1 Hafferia zeledoni
TTGGCCGTGGCACTGAGTGCCATGATCTGGTAAAGGGCCTGGAGTTGGACCAAGGGTTGGACTTGATGATCTCGGAGATCTTTTCTAACTCAATCCATTCTGTGATTCTATGAAGAGGGCAAAGAGCTGGGATATGTACGCCCTGCCTCTGTCCTTGTCACCTCCAAGCTGTGGTCCCACTGCTCACCCTCAGACACTGCTGCAGTCCATGCTCTCTGGGGCAGTGCAGCTGGAGGTCACTGCCTGGAGCTGCTGGGTGGGATGAGGGCAGGGAGCTGCCAGACTGGCTCCCGTGGGGCATCCTCTCTGCCAGGGGACACCTTGGCTGCCTTTCTGCCTGGCCCATCTTGGCCCTCAGCTCTGTTCCTGGAGGACACCTCCGACATCTGTCAGGGCACACCCCAGGAGACTGTGGTTACCATTTCCCAGGCCCTTTCATTGCTCAGGGTAGAGGACAATTCACAGGTGACACCACTGTGTCATTTAGAAAAACAACCCCAAACCACACCCAGCCTTCTGCTTTTGGATGGACTCTTGGTGACTCTTTCTGTGAACTCATCCCACAGCTGTAGGCATATGCTGGGTTTTGCTGCTGTTACACAACAGAGCCTAAAATTAACACATCTGTTGTTATTTAACTTCAGTTTGCCAAAATATTATGTTTCGAGCAGCAACAGCTTTACTGTTACGTACCAGCACAGTTCTGGGAATAATAATTACTATTATTACATGTTGTTTCTTAGTACCTCATACCCAAGGTGGAGCTTCCCTGCAGCTTTGCAGGGGGAGCAGATGCTGGTGCTGAAGGAACATTTATCCATGTGGCATTGCACAGGTTTATTGGATATTTCTGCTCCTGGCCAAGTCCTCCAAGTAATGTCATTTCCTGGAACTGTGAAACCTGTATTTTCTTCACCCTCTCAAATAGTGGGATCCTGGGGGAGGGAACAGTTACAGCTTTAAACCAGTCCAGCTTCTTTCTGAATTCCTGGAATGTATAAAATGGGGATTTCTATAGTAGGATTTATGTATATATTTAGTCTGAGGAATCCGTTAGGAAAAGCAGTCATATATATACATATATATATATATGTGGAGATATATCTATATCTGTATCTATATCTATAAATCTATATCTATATCTGTGTGTGTCTGTGTGTGAAGATATTTATATATATATAAAAATATATATATGTGTGTGTGTCTGTGTCTGTGTGTGGAGATATTATATATATGTGTGTATATATATAAATATATATATATAAAATTGGTTTTTTTAGTCTGAGTCTTTTGCCAAAAACACTCCCAAGATCTCTGAATAAGGAAGCTATCCTCCAAAAAAAAAATCAGCTTCTCTGCTATAAAAGCAGGATCTTGAGGATTGCCAGGAATAGTATCAAATGTTTTATGCAGGGGGAAAAAGCTATTATGGGGGTTTTTGTAATCTGTTTATATTTGAGATGTTTTGAACTGTGCAGATCAGAGAGAAGGAAGAAAAAACATTTTCTCACTAAAAGCAATAATTGTCAAGTTTACAGTATAGAAATCACCCTCAGCTAATGCACCTTTCCTGCATGCACGAGGTTTCAAAGGCAAGAGGTCTTAAATTACCTGTGGAATGGGCTGGAGAAGGGGACCCAAACCCTCCTGATTTCACAGGAAAATAATTAAAGTGAAGCCACGGCCTGACTTCGATCTCGGAGGTGCTTGCAAACTAAATAAGAATAAAATACCACCTTGGGGCCAATCTGTGCAGTTAATTAAGCAGCCAGACTCTGCCTCCTCTGTTCTCCAGTGGGTTTCCAGCGGTTTTGGCGCTCAGCATCGCAACTGGAGGTTGCCAAACACAACTTGGCATCTTCCAGCAGCAAAACAGCCTTCTGAGGGGCAAGCTGGAGTATGGAAAATGGAGTGTCTGGGGGAGCAGGTGATGGAAAAGAGCAGGAACAGGCTGCTGACAGGGGAGGGATGTGGCTCCTTTTCCCCAGGCACCACTCTGGTGATTCCTGCTGCCAGCCTGGGTGCCACCCACCATCCCCAGCCAGCAGCAGGACTGGGCTCCTGCCAGGAAAACAGCTTTTGTGTTGCCTTAAATACTCCACTACCATTTGGGAGGGGGGAATACCCCCAGACCTGAATTGCTGTTATTACTAGAATTGGCCAGCTGGCTGAATTGTGGGTTTTTTTGAATTTTCATTAACAAATCCCGCCGGGAGCTGCTTTTCCAGTCAGCTTAGGAGCATGTTCCAGAGGAGGGGCAGAGCTTCCCAGCACTGCCATGGCTGAGATGTAGGCAGGGTGTCCTGTGCAGGCAGCTCTCTGCACATCATCAGGGGGCAATAAAACTTGGCCAAAATTCATCCCTTTTTTCCCCTGAAACCACAGAAACTCGGAGTGATGGAGTGGGTGTAGCTCAGAGCTGGAACAGGCAATTTGTTGTTTCAGCATCTGCTTAGATGCCACAACAAACATGGGTTTATTTCTTGTTTTTTGGGTGCACTGACTGCAGGAATGTATTTTGCTGGCACATGAAGCAATAGAAGCTGCAGCTTCATTCTCTGTGTCCTCCAGAAATCCAAAACATGGTGGTGATCACTGGCTTTATGGATGGGTCTCCCCAGTTCCATAAGGCTTGTTCTGATCTTAAGGAATTACCAAAAGATGATCCTGCTTTTTTTGTTGTAAAAGATTTGTACCTTCAGAGGAGCTGTCCTTAGTTTTCAGAACTGCATTGAATTCCTTTCTTCTATTCCTTTTGAGTAAAAAAGGGCTATATTTCTTTTCCAGGCTTAAGCATAAGCTAAAGTGAGAGGAATGATCTTTGGGGAGCTTGTTCCTCCGTTGCCATTCTGGTATTCCCAGCACATTTCAGGAGAAAAGTTGACTAAAGTCAATTTTATTTTAAACACTGGAGATCAGGTATAATTTTATACCATCTGCAACAGATCAGGAAAAATATTTGCGATGTTGTTTTACTTGGTATTGGATATCAGTGCTCAACAGCTGCTTTCTAAATACTGAATTTGGTAAATAGTGGGTACTTGGCTGTTCTACAAGCTGCCAGCAATGAGCTGCAACTTGTTGGGCTGCCCTGGCTGTGCTTCAGAAATCCTTCCCTGGGAGGGTGGGCAGGCCCTGGCACAGGTTGGGCAGAGAAGCTGTGGCTGCCCCATCCCTGGAAGTGTCCCAGGCCAGGATGGGCAGGGCTTGGAGCACCTGGGATAGTGGAAGGTGTTCCTGCCCATGGCAGGGGCTTTGCAACAAGGTGGGCCTTGAAGTCCCTCCCAGCCCAAACCATTCTAGGATTCTGTGCTGCTGGTCTGATCTGCTTGCTTGTTTCTTATTTTTTAACTGACAGCAAGTCAGGTTTGATTTGTGTGGCTAAAAGTTGGGGGGCAGTGTGGCCCCTGCAGTGCCTGCAGCCCACCTGACCTGCCAGCAAGGTCAAAAACATCAAGGGTTGAACAAAATGTGTTGCACAGGAGCCAGGCTCCATCTCATGTCTCTTCTCTTCCAGGTTTAGAAGAAAAAACAGTTCTTTCCAAAAAGGAGAAGATGAAGCTGAGGAAAGAGAGATGGCTGCAGAGTGAGTACTCCATGTCACACACCACAGAGCATGGCTCTGACCCTGAGATCAGCTCAGTTGGTTAAACCTTGGTTGTAATAATGCCAAGGTCATGGGTTCAATCCCTTGTTTGGGCCATTGACTTAAGAGTTGGACTCGATGATCCTTGTGGGTCCTTCCAACTCAGAATAGTCTGGGATTCTGTGTGATTCTGCAACTGCAATGTCATTTTTTTTGGAGACATCCTCACAGTTTTGATGATAAAGCACCAGAACAAACAGGAGCTTTTGGAGTGTTGGAGTTTTTTTGCTGAGGGCCAGAGGAGAAGTTGCAAGTCCAGACATGCAAGTCCATCTCCAGTAATTAATCTTCCCTGGCTGAGCTGCACCTTTGGATTTCTTTTTGCTGTGAAAAATTTCCTGACAATGGTAATGTCACACTTGTGGCATGGGAAAAAAGGAAACTTAGCCAGAAATTGTTAGCAGATACTGCTCTGACAGTCGTTGAAATACAGGATTATTTTAGAAAACAAAATAGCCATTATATCTAAAATTTATCTGCTCAGGTTCAGTGAGGTGATGATTAACATGCAAGAATGCTTTAAATGTTTCTCCTCACCTTACTTCAAGCCACGTAATTCTCTAATGATAATGGGATTTAAAGGTTTCCTGGTGATCAAGCACATGAAGAAGTGTATACATAATAGCAAAGAAAAGGTCACTTCTGAAGTGTTACCCATTTTCCCCGCTGTAGAATTATTTTGGAATGATTCCAATTTTATAGCAATTACTATAAATATTGAATATTATTTATTACAGGCTGCATTGTGTGCACTTGTTGTTTTTGAAGGTAAGAAAATCTATTTAATTTCCCCAGTTGCAGCATGATTTTATGCTAATCTGGGATGGAATATCTGATTTGGTGTGTATTTGTTCTTAGAAGTTCAGGCTCTGGGTTTATTAGCCTTAGGACCAGGGTAACATTTGAGTGTTGGGATGAAAGAAAATTATGTTCCCAAAGTGTTTTAGCATGCTGAACTGGCTGTTGTTAAGCAGCTTCTGCTTGAAATTAATTCCAGTGGGAAATAAAAGACCTTGGCTAATGGAATTACGTCAGTGCATTTGGAATATGAAAAAGGCAAGCAATTAAAAATAGAATATTAATTAATTAAGCTTACAGCTTCCTCTTAGAGATTTAATGTTTGAAGGAGCGCTGTAATAAACTCTAGCAAGATAATACTAATAAAACAAATATAATTTGACAGAGTTGGCTTATTAGATATTATTAATTGAGTATGAGTTGAGTGTCTTAGTATTTATAGAGAATAAAAATGGCTGGTTCATTATCTGTCAGCAGTGCTTTTTAACATGTACCAGCTTGTGCCATTTGTGGCTTTATTTCATAAAAAATCTCTTACAGGAGTTTAAAGAAATTTCTCACTTAAGCTTTATGAAACTGCTAAGGAGGAAGAGCAATACCAGACCATCTGTGCATAATCTGTGGCACTTGGACAAGCTGGGGCTCAGTGATGAGTTAAGGATCATGTACTTCAGCAGCTGCATTTGGAAGTGAATCCCAATTTTCCCTCTTAAATCCCAGCTCCCAGGTGATGTTTTCAAGCCCCTGTCATTTCCAGAGTTTGTCTGATGTCTAATGTTGAACTGTTTATCAGTGACTTTTTTCTGTGATTATATCAGTGATAGATGGGAGAGGGTATGACTGGTAGCTTTGACCCTGACTATCCTCTTTGGAGCAGCCTTTTTGGATCAGCTGGCACCAAGGGAAACAGGTGCTCCCAGCACTGGGCATGGCTGGAATATTCAGGTCTTTCCCAACACAGATGTTGGGGCTCTGTGTGGTGGGAAGGAGGATGCAGGATGGTGTGTGGCCATGGGGTGCAACAGCTCTGTCTGTGCCACAGAGAATGCCAGATGTGTGTATGGTGGGTGTAAATTCCCACTTTAAAGTCTTTGTCTTGATCTCTGCAGGAATCAGACACTAGTTTATTGTATGATGTGCATATTATGTGTTCAAGGTTGGCAGTTTGGCCTCTGTTTCTCACAAAATCAAGATTGGAAGAAACCTTCAAGACCATGTGATCCAACCATCAACTCAACACCACCACAATCACCTCTCAACCATATCCCCAGGTGCCACATCCAGAACATTTCCAAAGGCAGCATCTTCACCACTTCCCTGGGCAACTTATTCCAATGTCTGACCACTCTTTCAGTGAAATTTTTTTTCTGATATTTATTCTGAACCTTCCCCGGCAAAAGTTCGTGTGAGTTCATTTTGAGTTCATGTGATCATGCAAATGTTCTCATTTAGATTCTATATTCTTGATTTAAGGTTTGTTACACTTGCAGTTATCATCTGTGCTTCTGCTACTAGTCTAAAAACAAGATGTTACAGTTAAACTTTTAAACCCAACCATTTAAGCTCCTAAATGTGTTGAGCTTCCTTGTTTAGTTATTGGGTACTAATTTTACATTGTTTCACATCTCTTTTTTTTTTTTTTTTTTTAAATCTTGTCTCTATCCAGTGCTTGAATTTGCCAGCTGGAAAAATTAGATCTTTATTTTGAAATATGCATTAAATATAGATATTGAGGTCAACCCAGTCCAGCAAGGTTTACTGAAAGCTGCCTTTCCTTTGTGAGGTCTGATCCACAGTGGAATATCATGGAGATTTTGGGAGCTATAAAATACTGATTAGGACTCTCCTCTCAGTTCTGAGCATCCCAACCACCCAGATATTACAGATTTTTGGGGATACCATGGCACAGAAGATGGAGAGTTATGCATTGTTCTGCCCTGTTTCTTCCCTCAGCCTTACCACCTTCCTCTGTTGTGCTTTCAGGGCTGTTGGAGAGCCCACAAAAATAAATACTTGCCTCTCTTCCCAACGACCCCTTGTCTTCCCTGTCACCTTTCCCTTTTGTTGCTGCGTTTCACAGCCAGGAGTAGAGGATGACAGTGACTTTCTTCCTTACACTGTTCCCTTGGCATTGCCGGTACCCAGCAGGGCACTCCAGCTGCCCTGTCCTCCTGATAGCCCTGGATGCTGAAGCCAATTCCATGTTTTGTGCTTCAGTGGCTTGAACTTGCTGTCTCTGGCTCAAGCCAGAACAATATAAGAATGTGTAATGGAAAATGGGTTCTGGTGACAGCACTGTGTGGGGTTACTTGGTTTTGGAGCTCCTTAATGCCCTTCCTGTTTCCTGGAGGTAAGAACAAGAGAAATCATTTTCCTTCTACCTTGTGTGGAAAGCCAGGAGGGATTTAGGCTGTTTGAGATGTGTTCTATCTTATTTTGAAATAGCTGGGGAACTCCCCTCTGTTATGGCAGGTGGTTTCGGTGTGGGCAGAGTCTTTGCATGTCAGGACAAAATAGCCTTTGCCCAGAAGCCTTTGGCTTCTTAGAAGCAAGCAATTATCATTTGTATGGGAGTTATTTTCATTCAGACTACAGTGATTTTATAACTCAGACATGCCAAACTGCACTTATGACAAAAGGCACAGAATTAGTTTCCACTTCTTCCATAGCAGCTGTTGCAAATGTCAGGATCCAGTTTTGTAGGGAAACTGTTAAAAATTACTATTTGAGTTGTACAGTGTCAAAGGCAATATTCTAGATGTGTCTCTAGGCATTAATAGTTATGACAGATGCTGGTTCAAAATACACTCTTGCTATGACTTGTGACCTCCCTGTAGGATTCTCTCTTCCTAAATCAAATCCAAGCAAAATGCTTCCTCAGCCTGACAAGGAAATGGACCTTCTCATAGTGGGGAAACTGTTCAGGGACTTCATTTGTTGCCTGCTGCCTTCTCAAAAGCAAGCTCTGGCTGCATGCAGGTTCCCAGGAGATAATTTGTAATGTGGCAATGCTTCCAAGGAAGTAGATTTCAGAAAGCACTTGTAAGTGATCTCCTGTACATCCTTGAAGTACATCACACGTGGAGTTGTACAGAATATCCTGAGTTGGAGGGGACCCACAAGGATCATGGAGTTCAGCTCTTGGTCATGCACAGGACAGCCCCAAGAATCACACGGTGTGCCTGAGAGTGCTGTCCAGGAATGAAACATCCAGAGACAAATCCCCAAATTTCTTTCCTTCCCTTCTCTCAGGATGGCTGTGTTGAAGGACAGAAGTCTAGAAGTTTAGTTTGGATGGATGGAGTCCCACTAACCTAGAGCTTATCTACCCTGGGCACATGGAATGGAAGAAGCACTATTAAATGAAAATAAAATGAAAATAAACTGTTATATTTCAAGTTAATGTATTAAAGCACTCTTCGAGTGAGTATCTCTGTATTGGTTTCAGGCTGGTGTTTCAAATAACTATAGTAAAGGAAGAATGTTTCCAACTAACAAGAGATACAAGAAATATTCCTGCTTGTGGTCACTCTCTGTGGAATGTAAAGTACCCCAATAACGAGCAGATTTTTTTTTTCTTCCCTCAGGAGTGTAAACATTTAAAGAAATCACAGAACTTCTTGGTGAAACCACATTCTTGAATCTCACAGAGGCAAAGCTGAAACACTTCTTTCAGGTAGTCTAGAAAAAAGAAGAAAACACAGAAATGGCTTGGAAAAATGGTTTGTAGTTTTGGTACTGTGAGGAATATGTGAACAGTTCTGAGACTTTTCTAGTCTATCTCAGACTGGACAGAATTCAGGAACATGCCATTGGCAGATGCTTTATAGAAGGAAGAGGCAGAGAGGGGGGGAACTGTCTATAAACACCTGTGGACAGCAGGGATTCCTGCATGTGAGTGCTGAGCACTGCAAGTCCAGAGCATCATGTGTGAACTGGGTGGTTCAGGCAACAGATGTGCCCCTTGGGCTCCTTTCCTGCTGCGTTTTGGAGTTATAGGAAGTGATGGAGGTAGTGGGTAAAGCGAAGTGAAACTCAGATGCTCTGCTTGAGAGGCGAGACACAGACTCAGGTTTCAATTTGCACTTTTTCTGCATTTCCAGTAAATACACAAATCTAATAACTGCACAAACTTGGCATCAGCTTTGAGCAGATATTTGTTTGCTTTCTGCTTTAAACAAAATACTTCCTTGTGTAGGATGTGGCTCAGGTAAGATTCCAGTAATTATTTCGGGAGCATCCTGTAGTGAGTCTCTACTCTTCGAGTCCCCAGATGGGTTATTTTCCTGCCAGCACAAGATTCACCTGAGGAAAACATGTTGAACTACAATAGAAATGCTTTACAGAGGGAGTTGTAATGATGTTCAGGTGAAAATGCTTTAAAACTGTAGGCACTGGTCCCAAGCTGTGCTGGCGTTTGATGGTGTGCTCCTGCAGAATTCAGCCACTGCAGCCCTCCAAGATGTGAGGATTGGAAGGATGACTGCTTTATTTTGACTTTTCTTAGCTCTTGATTCTCAGAACTGACCACAACATTCTCGTTGAATTTTGAAGTAGTAACAGTCATGAGGTGAAACAATGGCAGGTTGCCCTCAGGAGGAGGATTATTACACACCAAATTGTGTTTGGCAGTGGAAGGGGAAGGGCTGGAGCTCAGAAGTTCCTGCATCACCTACTGGGCGGCAGAGGCAGCGCTGGACTCTGTGCCTGAGGTCACTGCAAAGGTCCTGACCGTGATGGGAGAGGGCAAAAGTGTCTCTGTGTGCTGTTGGATGGCCATGATTAGGCTTTCATTTCTAGTTGTGTAAAAATTCCTTGAAAATCCCTTTGAATCCTTTCCTCTCTGCTGAAGGAAGGGTCTCATGATCATGAATTAAATGTTTGGTAGTTCAGTTCTGGTTTTGCTTTCTTGCTCAGTCAACAATCACCTCAAATCACTCTTGCAGTAGAATGTTTAGCCCACATGGGACCCCCTTATCCACCAGGTTTTGTCTGTGCTTTCCTGGTCTGATCTGTGGACCAGGTGAGTTCATCCATTTCTGCCACAAGGAGTGCACTGGGAGCCAACCAGGAAAAGGTGAGGTGGTGGCGAGTTGAATTTCTGTAATTCTGCATAATTCACTCAATTTGGAAGCAGGACAGGGTTTATCATTATCAGAAATACGGAATAATTGGAGCAAAATTGTTGGGTACCCATGGGTTGTCAAGAAAAAGGGCTGTGGATTTGTGTCAAGTTCCCTGTCTGGCTGTGACTGCTTTTGAGACTGGAGACCAAAAGAGGCCATCAGTGGGCATTCCTAACTCTGACCACATGAAGTGTTTACAGCCAATATGAAAGACCTTTTCCCAGCTCAAAATTGATTTTTGGTATGTTTGGGGTAATTGGTGACGTGATAGATCTAATGGCAATTAGACAGGCCAGTCTTATCAAAGGTAATGAATGAGAAAAAAAATCAAGGTATCTTCTTGGTCACTGCCAATCATGTGAGCTCAGGCAGCTTCGAATCATAGACTCATAGAATCGATTGGGTTGGAAAAGACTTCCGAGATCATCGAGTCCAATCCTTGGTCCATCTCTAGTCCCTTTACCAGATCATGGCACTCAGTGCCACGTCCAATCTGCGTTTAAAAATCTCCAGGGATGGGGAATTCACCACCTCTCTGGGCGGGCCATTCCAATGCCTGAGCACTCTCTCTGCAAAGAATTTTTTTCTGATATCCAACTTAAATTTCCCCTGGCAGAGCTT
>JAWWEV010000001.1:4722004-4751141 GCA_035583235.1 Hafferia zeledoni
GAGCTTCCTGTCAATTAGTACCCCAAGGTCCCTTTCTGCCTGGCTGCTCTCCAGCCACTCTGTGCCCAGCCTGGAGCTCTGCAGGGGGTTGTTGTGGCCAAAGTGCAGGACCCGGCACTGTGTAGATGTGTCTCTGTTTCCTTTGCCTTCCATTGGCTCCATCACTCCTGTTCCACCTGAGGTGTGAGGGCCAAATGACGCTTCTGCTGGCTCAATCTCAGTTTATTTGACAGGAATTTTCAAATTCTGAACACAATCATGGCTGCAAAAACTAGTTATTTCAATCTGTTTCCTTTTCTTTATGATTTCTGTTCCTGGAGAGACACCCAGCTTCAAACTCCTGGGAGATCAGCCAGATTCCAGTCTCCAAGGACATAAAGAGAAATAAGTATGAAGAAGGGCTCTAGAAGAAAGAACCAGGGTGAGTATCAGCTGGATCTGCTCACTCTTTGGGTTACTCTAAGAGCCTGGTTAGAAATTTCCCTCATGGGGTATGTGTCTCCATGCTTCTCTTCCTGAAAATCTTAATTATTTCAGTGTTTCAGGGTAGGAAGGAATTTAACTGGTCTGGAAGGGCCTCATTTCTTTGCTGCCTTGGCCCCAGCCAGGGTTCCTTCATTAAAGATTGTTCAATCTGCCTTTTAATATCCAATAGTGTTGCTGAAGCTGTTTCCAGCTTTGATCCTACAAACCACTATTTTTCAGCCTCTTTAAGTTTGTGAACTCCTTTATTTATTTTTTTTTTCAGTGGCATTCTGGTCCCTGTACAATGAATTTCAGTCTACTGATAAGACTGCTCTTATCCTAAATGTCTCCCTGGCTAAGGACTTCCAGTAAGCAATACGAAGTTAAATGACCTGGGGTTTGTTTGTTTGTTTAATCAAAAAATATGTCTGTGCTGCTTGAAAGGAGCTTTTTAAAGCTCCTGAATGCTTTAATTTGCTGCAGGTACCAGTGGTGCAGTTTCCTGTGTGTAGTAGCAAAGCTTCAGGGAAAGGCACAAATTGTGTTTTTTGCTGCTTTTTCCAAGTCTTTTGACTGTCACATCAGGTTATCCATGTGCTGGAGGGTGACAAGATAGGGAATCCCTGTCATAACCACCTGTGATCTTGTGGCTGTAAAGCTGTTCTGGTGCCTTTTGTCCCCATTCTGCGTTGTATTGAAAGGTTTCCTTAAATGAGCCTGGCATTATCCTCGTAACCACAGCACGTGTCATGTTCAGACTCTGTTAAGTGAATCCTGCAGGGAATTTTAACGTATGAAATCTCTTTGCCTTTGCAAACAATCCTTATATGATTAGTTTGAAGATGGCAACATTTGTGGGATTTCTCAAGTTCATCTTCCAAGTTGGGATTTAGTGAAGTCTGTTTTCCCCTCACCAAAATGAAGTAAGAAGAAACAGGAAAAGATAAATAAGATGGTGTGGTGCTTGAGGAGTGGGTGCAGAAAAGTCCTGGTTGGCAGGAGCTGAGAATCTCTGACAGTTACACTTTTGTCTGTCTCATTTTTGGGGGCACTGATGGCAGAGTTACATGGTAGCAGCCTCTGAGCAAGACACAAGTGAGACTGATTGGGGTCTGAAATCCATTGGAATCATTCATTGGAGATGAAAAAAAAAAAGCACTGTTGACCTGTACCAGCCTGTGGCAGGTTGTGTCCTAAGTGGCCTTCTCTTACCATTGTCCATTCACAGAAAGAGATTTTCCTCCAGCTCCAGCCAAACTGGGCAAAGCCTGTAGTGCTGTGCTTGCTGTCCCTCAGTTAAGCTTTGTTCATGTAATAGTGTGATTGAACACATATGTCTGCATAGATCTTCAACAATAGGCATTTGAGTGTGTTTTTTTTCAAGCAAGTGCAAAGAATTTCCCCCAGCACGTACTGGTGCTAAATATAAATGTGGAGTTTCTACCAGTTATGCCATATATGGGCTCTTCTTTTTCACTTGTCATCGTGGGCTCAACTAGGAGAGCCATGTCAAAGAATCTCTGTGTGGTTGGTGTGCTTGACCTGGACAGCTGGGATCCTTCTGCTCTCGTTCATCTCACCTGGCAGTGGGGTGGGTGGTGAGCGCCAAGATGAGATGGCACCATAGCACAGCATTTGCTCCCTGTCTCTGCTGGTTTCGTGCACCTGCCTGGGTCTGTCCCCCACAGCTGCTCAGCAGGAGTGGAGTTGGGATGAAGTCATGAATTTCATCCTGAACCATGTGGTGGTGGCGGCAAAGAGAGAAGCCCCCACTGATACAGCAGGAGGAAGAAGAGAAGTGCTTGGGGTGCCAGCAACTTGTTAATGAGCAGGAGTCTGAAGAAGCTGCTTCAATCCTGGCTAGTCTAGTTTAGCAGCTGGGAGAGGGGAACTTGTGTATGAACTGTGGGGTCTCTGACAAGCACCTGAGTTTCAGCTTGTCAGAAATGGGAGATGATGACCTCTGTCCAGCTTGTTGTTTCCATGTTCTCAAGGCATAGGATTGCTCTGCTGTGTGTTACAGGCCTGTCCCAGAGCATGAGACAGGTGGGCACCATGTGCATGAAATCAAGGTGTTTCTGTGAGTTTTTCTACTTAGGTTGCTTTGAGTAGAAGTCTTCTGCAGATTAGACCCTGTGTTTGCTTCTGGGTCCTGTGCAGAGTCATCATCTTCCCTGTCCCTTCAGGATCCTCCCTACCTCACTGTTACTTGAGCTGTACCTTTTAGTCAGAACAACAGCATCTGGCTCACTGGGTCCCAGGGAGCCTCAGCATCAAATTGCAAAAGCAAAGGCTGTGGCAGGAAGTGTGAAACAGGACCAGCAGTGAGTGACTCACCTGAGGTGCAGCAAACCTGCTGCAGGGAAGTCTCCCAGGTTTGCCTTTGTGCATCAGAGCAGGTATCTACACAGGCTGTCCTTTTATCAGTCCTGTTGCTAAGCCACCAACACAACAAACTCCTCATCTGTGTTTGCAGGATGTGGGACATTCCTTCCATCCTTTAGGAAGAGAAAGCTGAACATACCTGAAGAAGAGAGTGTGTTTCCATTGGCTTCTCTCACTGGAGAGCTGACAGTCCCCATGGGGACATTCCAGGAGCTCCAGAAATCCTGGCCCTGACTCAAGTCTTGGACTGTATCTTCCCTGGAAGTACTACAAGCTGGATAAGACCACATGTAGCTTGACCATAATCAGGCCCAGAGCCTTTCTGTAGCAGCTCCTGATGTCAGCATGTTTCTGCAATGTCTTTTTTTTAATTTGTGGGTTACTTTAAGTGTCTCTGTCACAGGGAGACATCCTGTCATCTGTAGTTGGGGCTCTGACATTAGCACTTGCTATTTTTTTGCTTGCTCTCACTGATTGTTTGATCAAGAAAGAGTTCAGAGTTCAAGCATGGCTCTCTGGATAGTTTAAATGAACAAAGAATTCATATGAATATGAATCTTCATCAGTTTCTGGGCTCAAGTGTGCCCCCAGTTCCTGCTTTGTGGCTGCACAGTTAAACCCTCCTGAGAGAGAGGGTTTCAAAGCAAATGTCTCATACATGAACAGCTGTAGGTGTGGATTGGACAGGTTGCAAACATCTCACAGAATCACAGACTATTCTGAGTTGGAGGACCCACAAGGATCATCGAGTCCAACTCTTAAGTCAATGGCTCATACAGGGGATTGAACCCATGACCTTGGCATTATTACAACCAAGTTTTAACCAACTGAGCTCATCTCAAGGTCCTCCCAGTGCTGTCCAGTCCTGGTTGTATCTCCCTGGCAGCCTGTGGTGCAGGCATGGCCATGCCACTCCACCACAGGGGATGGATGGACAGAAGGACACCTGCAGCTGTGCATTGCTGGAGCTTCAGGCTTATTTTCTGTTTCCATGTGTTGAATTTCTGGCATTCAGCTCTGTGGGCTCCCTCTGAATGAAACTGGGCCGGTGTGTTTGCCCAGTGAACGCTGACATACATTAATGACAGTAAAAACAGGGGCACTGCTCACCAGCCTATGGAAAGGAAGATGTGCAGGGTTGGTATGTACTGATTTCTTTGTGATACTTCATGGGTTATTTCCTGCTTTACTTACTAGTTCAGGTGTTCCAGTTTCCTGTGCTTCATCAATGCCTCATGCCATGCAAGGAATGAATCTCCATTCCCCTTCAGGCTGAAAGGGCAAAATGGCCCTGTGAGCTTGCAGCACACTAAGTAAAAGAGGTTTTAGTTCATGTCCAGCTACAAATTCTTGGGTGGGTTTTTTTCGGTTTTGTGTTTTTCCCCTTTTTTTAATTGTGTTTTCTGTTAAGCCTCACAAGGTGCTTTTTGTCCGCAGCAATCACACAAATTTCTGTGTCTTTGTTAAAAAAGGGGAAGTGAATTCTCTGGCTAGCCAAGGGTGTTGGGAGCACTCCTTAGTCAGTGCTAGAAATTACTGTCTAATCTCATAAAAAAATTTGATTATATACAAAATTTGAGAGAGTTGCTCTTAAAAGAGGCTGCTGATGGATGACAACACAGATTGTTCATGTGCTGTCATCTTTATCCTGTCTGTGATTCCTTTTATTTATTTTTTTTTTAAGCTAGTGAGGATGTGAGGGACAGAAGAAGCCTAATGGAACTTCATATACTGGGTGATGTATGGGGCACTTGCAGTCAGAAATATTGAACTCATAAATGTACTCATTTGCCCTGGAGTCAGTGAGAGGGAGACTAAATGCAGGACACCGCAATGTCACAGTCATGCAGAGTCACTTCTGCAACAACAGAGCAGCAGGAGAAAGGCCATATTTTTCTTAGATTTTACTGCAAATCTGTAAATGAGCTCTCTGAGGCTGCTCTCATTGGCTGGAGGAGAAGCTGAACTTTTGCTGGGTTAGTCTGTGTGCAGACCCCTTTTGCATCTTGTTTGGGGTTTTTTTCTGGGATTCTGAACATCTTGGGGTGCTATTTTGAAGCAACCCTTCACATGCTGTCTGTTCTGTCTCGTGTCTCCACCACAGCACTGCAACCCTAAGCTGTACCAGCCTGCCCTTCAAGCATGAAGGTGAGCAGAGGTTGAATGTGCACACTGGAGGCAGATGGTAAGCCCCAGTCCTGCAGTGGTATTTGAAAGAGATTTTCTTCATGTTATTTCAGCAGCACAGAAGGAAATGAAAGTGTTTCTTACTGTAAATACTTTTTTCTCTCCCCCTTCCTCTGCACTGCTGTGAGTGTCTGAGGACTCACTTCACTGCTTTTCTCAGAGGAGTCTATTTCTGTCTCAGATCAATTTAGTCCTGTCCTGTGCACATATGATAAAGACAGGGTGTTGCTGTGATTGCCTTGAACGAACTTGTGAGTTTGGGACACTGGGAGCAAGAGGTAAGATGTAAATTGTCATTGCTAAGAAGTCAGAGGGGCCAAAGCAGTCGCTGAAATTTGGAATTTATCAAGCATAGCCAAATTGTTGGAAAAATAGTGAAGACCACAAGACAAGGGATTTACCCATTTCTCAGAGGTGTATGTGTACTCGTGATTCCACTGTGTGGAGATCCCCTAACAGGCTGTGTCTATGTCTGTGCCCAGAGAAACAGCACAGAAGTATAGAGTTCCCAGCTGCACCCTGAGCTGCTGTTGTGGTTATTCCCCAGCACATCTGCTAAGTGTATCTAAAAAAATCCAGATGTTGGCTCCAATGCTATACCAGTTTGATTCCTCCAGTGAGCGAGACAATTTCTTGGTGTAACCCACCCTGGCACTCAGTGCAACACACCACTGTGATTTAAGCCACCTCAGAGAGTGTGAACAAAGTATTGACCCTGTGAGGCTCTGTAGATCACTGGGTCACAGTGGATCTTCAGGATTGGCTTTGCAGCCTTGTCTCTGGGATCTGCACTCCTAACAGAGCTGGGGTGTCTTCTGCAGTGCGTTCAGTTTGGTTTTGCAGTGCAACTTGGCTTGCCATAACCTTTATTCTTTGCCTGGAGTGGCTTTATGGAGCTCTTTGCTGCATGTCAGGTACCATTTGGCCACTAGAAGAGCCCAGCAAAGTTCAGGCTGGCAACACATTCCTTGGAAACAGAGAGTTTGGTCCCACACCTTCCTGCTGGTGAGACTATCCATGAGTGACTGTTACCAGTGTTTCAGAAAATCAGCTGCTCTGCATGTGCAGGGCTTGATAAAGCACTGACTGGACTGAATTCTCTTCCCTGGATGGAGATGCTGTGCTTTGATAAACTAGAAAAGGATGAAAGAAATAGGTGTTTTGCTTTGCTCTGCCTCAGTGTTAGCATCTTCCTGAGTGGGGTGAGCTGACCAGGAGATATTTTTCTCCCTTCTCTCTTCTCAGCCCTATTCTCACACTCACAGCTATCTCCAGTCTGCAGGACTTTACAGAGCACATTGTGGCTTGCATTGGTTCAGCCCAAGTTCAGTCACCCAAAACCTTGCAGGTCTATTTTGAACCGTCTTTCAATCTGTCCACTATGGAGTTTCTTTTCTTTTTTTTTTTTTCCACTCTTGCTTCTGACATCACTTCCCGAGCACTATATTCACTGAGCTCTGTAGCCAGATCGTCTTCTCAGCATATGATGCAAGGAGCTCTTTAAAATGGATTTCTGCTCTCCTTTTACTCTGCAGTGCTTGCTGCTCATAATAACTGTTACTCATGGTAAGTGGGACTCTTCTTTATGGAGTTGGCACAGATTTGCCTAGATGAGCAGATGCCTTAATTTTGCTCCAAGATCTTTTAAGGACTCTATCAGGTTTGGGGAGACATCAAATAGTGTAACTGCTAATGCATGAACGGGGCAGTCAGACCAAAGTAAGACAGATTAATTCTTTTGGAAATGAAAGATAACTAACAATATTGTAATTTCTGGGGCGTCTGCGAAAGCATTTCAGCAGAGAATGTAAAGTCCTTGTACATACAGGGCTGGCTGAAGAGCAATGTGGTCCCGCTCCTAATTCTTGATGTGACCTTGGGTTAGTCCCCAAGCTGCTCTTGCCCTGCTGTTTACCCATCTTTTGAATTTTAAGTTGCATACAGCAACTTAATAATATGCAGTGGTGCTGTGAGAGGTATTCAAGTTAAAACTGTGACCTTACTCTTTGGGGAAAAGCAGCTGTGCAGGCAGCTGTTTCTGCTACCCTCTGTATGGGATCCATGGCATTGATGCCTTGAGGATCTTTTTTTGCACAGTCTCTCAGCTCTGATGGGGGGTGGTAGATGGTCATGTTAAATTTGGGGAGAGAAAAGTCCAGCTGTTCAGCCTTTTGTTTCCCTGTGCACATGGTGTGCACACCATTCCCATGTTATTGAGGTGAAGGGAAAGCTGACCCTTATAGAAGGCTTCCCACTCCTCTGATTTTCCATCACTGGTGATCCAACCTGTCACTAGGGTTGGGTCTGTCCCTCTTACGTCTCACCTGGACATTTGCCTTTTTGGGAGGCAGCTGAGAGGGGATGGAATGACATGGCAAGCTTGCTGCCCATGCTCTGTGCCTCTTCTTTCAGGCTCTGCCACCTGGACCAGTGTGCTCAGCGGCGGCTCAGCAATCTTTTCTGTGGGAACCCAAAGCCTGCAGAGCCTCTCCAGAATGATCAAGAAGGACAGGGTATGCGTGATAACTGTCTTAAATGATACTTTGTTGGCTGAGTGTGGCAATTCTGCCAGTAGATGCCTGAACTGGCAGAATGGCTCCCTAGTGCTGAAGAGCGTGGAGAAAGAGGATGAAGGAAAATACGAATTTGTTTTTCACAACACCACCAGATATTTTACCCTGGAAGTATTTGGTAAGTGACTTTCTTAGCAACAAATACCTTTTGAACTTGTGAGCCTGGTTGGAAGCTTGGTGCCTTGAAATTCCTCCTAAAAAGGGCTTGGGCTTGCAGGAGCTATAGGTGTCTCTGGAAGCAGCTTTATTAAGCTTCTGGCCCTTCAGAGGGCAGTAATGGTCAGTGTAAACTAAGAGGTGCTTTTTGCATCCTCATTGACTCTCCTGTCTGTTGATCCTTCTTTGAAGTAGCCAGTCAGTTGAGCTCTGTGCTATTTTCCTGAGATGTAAGAGGTAGCAGCATGAAGAGGTTGAAGTTGAGCCTACACTATGTACACATGTAGCTGCAGATTTCAGTCTGTTCCAGAGTGCTGTTCCTGATGGCTCTCACAAAAGCTCCCATTGACCAACAGCCTGTGGATGCACTTCCTCGAGGAGTTAACCCTGCCTGACTGGGATCTGAAAATGGAACTGGACTGGGCTGAGGTGTGCTGGGGTTTCCCCCTGCTTCGTGCAGCTGAGGAAAGGTGCTAAAGGCATCTGTGAGGGATTCTTAGCTCCCCTTGAGCAGCTTGGAGGTCAGCATCTTCTGGGTCTGTCCAGAGACAGGTACCTTACCCATCCAGTCTCCCTGCTGTCCTCCCTGTGGCCCCAGAACTCCTGCTCCGTGTTGTGTGCCTGCTCATCCACCTGCAGGGTGCAAACACAGAAAAAAAAGTCACTTTTGTACAGGATCCAGATCATTGCTTGGGTTAATATGGAGAAGGCTTAAATGGGTTTGTCCCCATGCTGAATAGAGCTCCAGGCAGCCAGTGACCATTGCTCTGGTCCTCATCTCCACTGCTCCTTTTGCAGGACTTTCACTTACAGAAGCTTCTAAGACAAATTGAAGCGTATGAACCTGTAATGAAAATGTCTGAGCAAAGTGATCTCAGTGAAGACAAATGAACCCTCACACCTTTTGGGCGCAAACAGGCGGAACTGCTGGGGAGAGTAGGTCAAAGATGTGACTCCTTGGCATGGAGATCACGGGCTTAGATTGGAAGTAGGCAAAGACTGCAGAAAAGTCCTGGGTTTAACCTCCATTTCAGTGGATTTTGTTTGGGAACTTTTGTCTCCTCCTTGTACTCTGTTACCTCCCTACAGCAGGGAAACAATTTCACAGCAAAGGTGTTCTAGAGGCATGAATTTTAACTGAAGATGATGTCCCTGTTGAAGAAAATTATTTCTGAGCTTCTTTATGTGGAGGGATGTTCTGTAATGTTACTCCTGCTGTTGAAAAACCATATCACTTCTCTGTCTAGTTTGTACTTGCAAAGTGACCAATGCAGTAGAGTGAAGGAGAGAAATTCAGGAAAATGTAGTAAGAGGAGTGATTAATTTCTTCATTTTTAAATGTCCTAGTCTGGGTATCCTTTCTAACTGCAGTTGTCTGGTGTTGGTACCCATGCCGGGCATGATTTGCACGAGTTCCTCTCTGCAATGGGACAAGAGGCAGAGTGACAGTAAAAGCACAAACCTCTGGTGGAGGAGAGGGCTGAGTCTGCTCTGAAGTTGTGGATATCTGCTGGTTACAGAGGAAGCCTCTGGCTGGCAGATTCTTTGAACATTTCTGCAGTTCTCTCAGATCAGGGGCTTTTATTTGGATTTTTTTCCAATGCCAGTAAGGAAAATGAAGAGATGCCAGATTTTTGTCACATCCTCAAAATAGGAACCAAGAGTCACTAGCAGGTTTGGGCTGGGCACTGTTAAGTATTTCAGGGTTGAGTGCAGGCACTGAAGGATCTGGTTAGTTATTTCTATGCTCCCTGGCTAGCGCTAAGTACGGTGATACTGAGATTGCTGCTAAGAGAGGCTTCTGTTCGGCTCACGTTCACTGCTGAGTCTGCTCCTCACCTCTCTCTTTCCTCCCTGTCCCCATTGCCCCATGCTGTGTGTGACCAGAGCCGACCATTGGTATCCAGTGCTTCCCTAACGGGGCTGCAGAATTGTCCTGCAATGCAACCAGCAGCGAGACCACGACCTTTCGGTGGCAGCTGAGCGGGAAGGAGCTGAGCGCCCCCGGGGCTTGCGTTAAGGACGGCGGGAGGAAGGTTCGCCTGGACAAAACCGTGCCTGGGGAATTTGTGTGTGTGGTTTCCCACGGGAGCAGCGTCACGAGGACCAGGCCTGTTGCACTGTCTTGCAGCTATGGTGAGTAGTGGTGTCCCCAGAAAATCTTCCTTCTTGGTCTCTTTCAGCAGGAAAATAAGGAGTTGGTGGTGGTCTCAAAGTACCAAACTCCTCTGCCCTCTGGCAGCTGCCTTCCAGACTTAGCACATCCTGCCTTTAGAAAGTGACCCCTTGACTTCCTTCTCCCTCCTGTGTCTTGGACTGACACAGCCTACAACCACAGATGGGGTGAAAGTTTGTTCAGGAGGTCCTTATACCCAAACCTGCAGCAAGGATGCTCTTGTTTTCCTGCTTCCCAGCGACAGAGACCTTGCACCCTTCTGTGCACTGATTCTCTATGCCAGTTTAGAAACACATGCTGTGTCCTACCCTGACATTCATCCATGGCCCAGATGGCCTTCCAGTTTCTGTGCATCCCTGTAAAAATCAGCCCTGTTTCTGATGGACTCAGCTGAGGTGTTTTTCCTCATCTGTTTTCTCCTTATCTAGGCCATAAACACAAAGATTTGTGGGTTTATGCAAATGTTTCTCCATCAGCCCCACACTATCAGAAGTGGATAGGCACAAGTCATTTATTTACAGAATGTAGGATTTTCCCCCCTCTGTGTTCTTGTTCAGATATGTAGCTCTGTGAGAAGGCTGGGACTTTATCCTTTTGCAAACTATTCATAAATGCTGAGTATTCTGCTTGAATGAGGCCATAGTTTAATGAGATGGAAAGTCTGGATCCTTGGGTATCATATCATTTGCATCTCCAGCAGAGAGAGAAGGTTACTCTGCTCTCTGGCAGCAAAGATGGTTATCAGAGTTACATCAGAGCTACACGCACAATTTAATCACAAGGTTTTTGACTAATTTAGCTGTAATTAATTTAATCCCCTGCTACTAGGTAATAGCACCTAGCATTTCAGAAATTGCCAGAGACACTCCAGCTCTGTCTTTTATTCTGTGGTTGGCATACAGTTGGTGTGAAAGCAAACTCTGCCCTAAACAGAATCACAGACTATTCTGAGTTGGAAGGGACCCACAAGAATCATTGGGTTCAACTTAAGTCAATGGCCCACGCAGGGAACTGAACCCATGACCTTGGCATTATTACAACCAAGTTTTAACCAGCTGAGCTGATCTCAGGGTCTATCAAATCTTGTGTCCAGTGTGCTGGCATTCAGCAGAAATGCCATGGGCTGTTCATGCCTGGACACATTGGCACCACTGGCCAATCTGTGCAGGTTTGACATTTGTGGTTGTGGAACAGTGATCTTAATTTTGTCCAGTTCAGTTGGTTGGAGGCTGCTCAGCATAGTCAGACCCACGTTGGCTGAGGCACTGGGGAATGAGGATGTGAATGTCCATGAGCTGTTCAGCCAAGCCCTGTGATAAATCATGTGAGTGCTGAGCTCCCATCGTTGGTTCTGGGTGGCTGCCCAGTCCCCTGGGTGCAATATCAGTTCCCCATTTCCTCTTGAAGAGCCCCCGGGGGCACAAAGTGATAGCTCTGTTGGGATGGACAGGGGCATGAACACATATTTGGAGGGGTCTGAGAGAAAGAAAGCAGCAGCAATTCTGCTTTAGTCACCAAATGAAATCAGATCTATAAAAAGGGAAGTAAAGCAATTCTGAACACTAGTAAAATGAACTGAGAAATGAGTTCATTTAAATGAAATAAAGACTAAGTCATTGTCTTTGTGGGTTATTATTTGTTCCAGGCTGAGGACTGAATTTAGTTTTCCACTCTAGGTATAAGATCTGTGTACAAGCACCTATTTGGACAACCTGTTGACTGATGAAATTAATTTTGAATAATTGTTACCATAAAACAATTTGGCAGAAATGCTGTGAACTTTCCAAGCACCAAAGGGCTCTGAACATGCAGGATCTAAAGCAGAGGATTCAGAACTTAACAAGTCAACATATATAAAAGACTTTTATTGATTCAATATTTGTTTATTGCTTATTTTAACACAGTATTTTATCGCAAAAAATGGCAAATTTCTCTAACAAATGGCAAATTTTTAGGGAAAAATCATTCAGGAAAAAAAGTCCAACTAATATTCATGCATTTGATAATAGTCTCTAAGCTTTCATCAAAAAGGAAATAAAATTATTAGGGAGATTAGTTCTGATTTGTTGAAACTTTTATTTTGGATTTTTTTTTTTTAACTTGGCAACTGTTGTTAAGGAGACTGGAACAAGCACTCAAATACCATGAGTGTATGTGATTACACACACAGGAGCACACATGGTTGCTTTTACTGTCCTGGTGAGTGTGTTGACTGTGGCAGTATGTGTAGCATGTCCTGGAACATTTGAAATCCTTCCCAGCCTCTGGAGATATGGAGCAATTTGTGCTTTGGAGGGCTTGAAAACAAGCCCCAAATGATCCTGTTGGTTGCTGCAGTGCTGGGCTGTGCAGGCATATGTGCAGCTGAAAAGAAGTTAAATTATTCAGAAAGGGATAGCATAGGCTTATATAAGGAGTTCTGAGGAATTTCTGTTGTAGTGATAGTGGAGTTGTGTGGGTTTTTTCGTACGCAAAGGAGAGTTTTCCTGCTGGCTGGCCCAAATTGGAGCAAACTATCTCAGTGAAGGAGCAACTCTGTATGAGTCTCTCTTTCCTGTGAGACTGTGATGCCCTCTACCAGCTTCCCTGCTCAGCAGCAGCAAATGTGCAGGTCTGACCTGTCAAAGCAACCCTGAGCAAGGGACGCTGAGCTGGGTAATAATTACCACTGACTTGTGCATGGCCTTCTGCTCAGCCATCTGCAGCCTTCACCTCCTGCTGAGGGTTTTGCATGATCTGGGCTGGGCAGGGGAGCAGAGAGAAATCCTTCTCTGAGCAGCAGTGAGGCCTGTTTCCTGCAGCTCTGGCTCAGGTGGCTGCAGACTTTGGTGTCTGAGGAGTGCAGGTTCTGATCAGACCTGCCCTGAAGTTGGCACAGTCCTTACCTGGCTGTTCTAAGTGGATTCTCTGGGGCCTAATACAAGCTGCAGCCTTCTATCTTTCACAGACTCACGGACTATTCTGAGTTGGAAGGGACCCACAAGGATCATGGAGTCCAACTAAGCCAATGGCCCACACAGGGGATTGAACCCATGACCTTGGCATTATTACAGCAGAGTTTTAACCAACTGAGCTAAACTCTGAGAGTAGGCTCTGCAGCTTTGCCTTCAGCGGGAGATTCTTCCTTAGCTCTCCCTCCTCTTTCCATTGCCTGTTTTCATACAACCTGTTGGAATATGGTGTCTTTCAAACCATGACCTTCCCTCTTAAATTTGATTAAAACTTCAAAATTACCTAAGATTTACTGATCAGAGCAGGCAGAAATAAAACACACAGCTTAGTCACACAAGCGTGTTCTCTTGATAAACAATTCCATCCCATAACTAAACAATGTGATGTAAATCACGCTGTGCCACAGTTCACTAATCCAAACCGAAGCAACAGTGACGTCCACATGCTCTGATCTGGCTGCAGGGTTTCTCCCAGGGGGAGAAAGAAGCTTGTCCACTCTGGTACCTAACAATGCCATGTCCTCCTTGCAGGAGACCTGCTGCAGCACCCCTGGTTCATTTACATCCTGTCGGGGTGTGCTGTGGGTGTGCTTATCCTGGTGGTGGTCCTGCCCTCGATCATATGTTGCTGCATGAAGAGGAAACACAAGTTCATCCCAGTGCCTTCAGGTGAGTGGAAGATGCTGTGAGTCCCCGGCATGAGTCTCAGAGAGGACTGTGTTTGTGCAGGCTGGGGTTGACAAGGCCTCAGATTTAACTTGTTTCTGCTGGGTGGGTATCTGTCCTCCAGCCCATCCTCCCTTGATCTGGTGGAGCAGAAATCTAATTGCTGACAGACAACTGTTATGGCCAGGATGATCTTGAATTAAACCTTCCTTTTCCTTCATTCACCTCACACTTGCCACAAAACCCACAGCAAGACCTTTTCTATGGGCAAGAAAATTGAGCCTCACTCAGGTCTGATCCTGAAATGACCTGAAGGTTTCTGATGGCAGCTCTCTGTCAGCACAGTCCCTGAGTGCAATCTGCCTGTGCCCTGTGAGGCCACCTCAAGCTGTGATGCTGCCAGCATGGCCAAGCTGGTCTGTGACAGGTTGGCAATGGCCCTCTGTCCTGGGCATCTGTCTGCTCTGGGATCGGAGCCAAAGCTGCATGAGGAAGAGAAGCAAAAGTGTCGGTGGTCTGGCTGTTGATGGACGTGCCGAGTCTGGGGGGTTGTGGGGGGCCTCTTCAAGTCTCCAGTTTTGGCTTTACAGAGGAGGAGAAGGATGATGGACTGACCATGTCAGTGGTGTCCAGTGAAGGCGTGAAGAGCCCCCCCAATGGAGATCACGTCGAGGCTCAAGTTGCCCCAGCTGACCGCCCTCCAAAGCCTGGTGTGTCCAGTGACTTTTTTGAGGTTGGGCAGATAGAGTGTTTAGGAGGATGGAGGACACAATATTTGTGGCTGATGGGGGTGGAGCTGACTGTAGATAGGGGCCTGAGTCAT
The DNA here is from genome assembly GCA_035583235.1 of Hafferia zeledoni. Classification (NCBI taxonomy): domain Eukaryota; kingdom Metazoa; phylum Chordata; class Aves; order Passeriformes; family Thamnophilidae; genus Hafferia; species Hafferia zeledoni. The sequence goes on from JAWWEV010000001.1 coordinate 4,736,387, forward strand.
GCTAGAGCAGGGAAGGTGCTGCATCTTGTCTGGATGACAGAAGCTGCAGCAAGTGATTTATCATCACCTCACTCTTGCTCAGCTTCTGCACAGCCCACCCAGCTCTGAGATGTAGTGGCAGCCATCCCATCAGCATCCCACAGAGGGTGCTGCCAGTGTCTGTTCTAGCATCACCTGTGCTAAAACACACATCTCAAAAACAGCAGCCCCCCAAAACTCAGCAGTTTTTCTCTTTTGTCACTCCTCTCCCCTTCTCATCAGTAACATTTTATAAAGATCAGCATTGTTTTTGTAAGCACTCATCTTCAAGACAGCATGAACCAACATGCTCAGCTGTAAACATAGTTAATCCCATCAAAGCCAGAGGCTGGTGTATTTCCTTAAATTGAGGCTAAAGTGGAAATATGGTCACATTTTAAATTCTTCAAAGAACCTGAGCATAAACCCCTACAGCTTTAGCACAATATGGTCAAGAGAGTGCAGTGATAAAACCCCTGCAGAGAAATCTCCTGTTCTGTAAGTGCTTGATATTAATACTCCACTTTTTGTATAATGTTTCCCACAATTTTGTTTCACAAATGTGAATGCTGGCAACACCTTCCCTAGTAATGCACCATCATCAGCTGAAGTGGGTTTAGCAGAGACATCATGAACTGGAGCAACATTGCATAGGTCATAGCCTGGTCTCAGCACTGCTGTCTCCTTTTCTGATGTCCTTCACTGTACCATGCACAGCTCAGCTATGCTTTGTGTCTAACCTTGGTTGCTGCTTTGCTCTGCTTTCAAAATATTAAATGCTACTCATGAACATAGAGCAAGCAAGAAAAAAAAATCAGGTTATTGTTTAATATTAATATACTTCATATGTAGAACTTTTAATAAAAAATTAACACACTGTCAGTTTGACTAAAAAAGTAGCCCATATTTAAATTTTTTACAATTAGGTAAGAAGCAGAGGGAAGTAGGTGAGAACATATTAAATATCTGCTGTTAGCCAGTTTTAATTATTCAGATGTAAGGGAATAGATTTGGGTTTAGTATTTCATACTAAAGGTTTGGTACTGAAAGTACTAAAAGCTCCATGATGGTGTTGATGCTGTGGGCACTCATAAACCATCTCTCCTTTTTCCAGATGCTGCCCAGACTGGTCAAGGCATTGAGCCCCAGGCACTGGTGGAAGAAAACTTACCAGTGCAGATAGAAGCCGAGGAAATCCCAGACCCTGAGGTCATAGTTGATGCAGAAAGCCATGAAGATGCCTCAGACTGTTTCCCAGATCCAACTGATGATTGATCTGACATGCTTGCTGTTCTACCCTGAAGCCCAATGACACTTGTCCTTTGCATCCCGTAGTCTCATTGTGTGTAAAAATTGGTCTGGAAAATTTTAGCAGGGAAAAGGCGTGAGGTGTCAGACCTTCTAACCTCATTTAAAAGGAAAAAAGAAAATACAAAGAAAAGCACACGCGTGGCTTCAAGGCCTGCACTGCCATGAGCTGACAGGTTCACTAACAAACAGAACTGGGCAGCTCTTTGATGCTTTGCCTGATAGCAGAGCTGCAGCTAAACTGTGGAGCCCCAGGGGACAGCCTGAAACAAGCTGGGCAGTTCCTCCTGCTCCCTGCCCACCCAGTGCCTTGCCATGTCTTTGCCAGCCAAGGACAGGCATGACAGGTGGGTTGGGGTGCCCTGCCAGCCCCAGACACAAACCAAGGACCTGCCAGAAATTTCCTGAGAAAGAAAAACAATCTCTTCTTGGGAGATTTCAAGGCATTTTTCACAGGCCCTGCCAAAGGAACTCAGTGGAGGTTTCAGCCAGGTATCTGTGGGCTGAGTGTTTGTCTGAGCTCCAGACCTTGTGTTTGGCCCTCACTGCCTGGGGCCAGGAGCAGTGGTGGGGGCTGTGGGGCCATACTGGCTTTGCTCACCTTTTGGAGCCCTGCAGTGATAGGGGGTGCAGATTCCCTTTCACCAGAACCCTGCTTGGGTTACGTGTGAGCCAACCCAGCACCGTCACTCGCTTGCCTCCTGCACCAGAAGGGTGCCTGGGGGTACAATTTTGGCAGGAACGTGGATTATAATGCTGAGATTGTTTATCAGTGCAAGCATTAGTGCCTTCAGTGTAATGGTTTAGCTACTGCAAGCTGACGCTGGCCATCTGCCTGTGTGTGTGGGCTTGTTCTGTGCTGTGCTATTTGCACAGACAGCAGCAATTTATAGAATCTCTCTCTTAGGCAAGTCTCGCTGCTCTGCATATCCTGTTCTGCTCTGGGGGGGTTTGCACGTGATGCAGCTGGGGTAGACCTGCAGGGAAGAAGGAGGAGGTGAGGAGAGGGCAAGGACTCTGTCCCAGGCACTTGGCCAAGCTGCCAGGGGCTGCAGGGAGGGCTGCAGGATGCACTGGCAGAGCAAGGTATTTACTGCACAAGATGACTTTGATAGGCAGAAGTGAGGCATGTTGGTGTTAAACTAGCCCAACAGGCTAGAAAAGCAGTAAAAGGCAGAAATGATACCTATTGGGATCAAAAGGGATAGGGAGCTGTATATTGCATTCCTCTTCCTTGTCATTTCATCCCTGTTTTACACCGTGCTGACGTTGTGCTGTGAACCCCTTGGAAACGGATTTAAGATATGCCTTGTAAGTACCATCCAACAAGGTCTGTGAGTACCCGAGCAAAATGCAAGGTGAACTGAATGCTTCTCTGCCAGGTGAGGGAGCCGGCAGGATGGCTGCATGCTTTCCTGGGAGTCCATTATCTCTGTGTACGTGTCAAGGCTCTGTATCAGTAACACCCAGCCATAAGTGGTTGTTCTTGTTGTTTCCCTGTCCTGCGATTCTCTGTAGAAGATTTTGGTTCCTGTGAGCTGTGTTGGTGGTGATTCAGCCTGTCTCTGTTTTTTAAGGCTGCCATAGGAATCAGATTTTCCACGGTAAGTGAGATGATAATTCTTTTCCTTATGGTGCTGTGCTATCTCCTTTCAGTACAAACATTCCTCAAAGGCTGTGAGTTGGAATGACAAAAATGTGGCACTGAGTGCTAGGGGTGGCAGCTGCCTGGTGGCAGCACAGGAGCAGTGACACTGGGTGAGCAGTGTCACTGGGTCAGCATCACCAAAATGAGGGGACAGAGTCAGCTTTGCTTTACTTCTGCACTTTCTGGCAGGGACAGGCAGGGGACAGTCGACTCCAGCATATGCTTCAAAGGCTGAACAGTTCTCTGAGGTGCACTGGAGAAGGTGGCACTGTTTGGGTGCTGAGGGTGAGAGAGCTGGGCCAGCCTTGTCCTGCTGGGTTGGTGCATGCCTGCTCCAACTGGCCCTAGAGCTGCCTTCCTGCTACCAGCCCTGGGAGCACTGGGGTTGCGTGGAGGGCTGTTAACACCACCACGAGTGTAACCCCAGCCTGAGAAGGATTTTTCCTGTTTAACTGGGAGTCAGAGGTGCAAGAGGTCTTTATGAGGCAGATAGGACACAGCTGGTTTTCTGTCCTTTCCCACTGAAGACACCATTCAGCAACAGGGCAAAAGTTTCTGTAACTGTGAGGTCAGCAGAGAAGTGTTGCAGGCTGTGCTCTTCCTTTGACTGTATGTGTTTGTGCCCAGCTACTGTTCCTTTTTGGTGTTTTTTTTTTCCCCCCTCCTTCCTGCCATGATTTTGTTCCAAATAAAATCTGTTTTCTAACTTGTTTTGGGAATGTGTAGGTTTTGTTATTTAATAACTGTTTCTTTCTGGTTTTCACTGAAAGTACAGGCTGGACTTTCAAATTTTCACACAGCCAAATAAAGCAAAGGTGATAACAAGTTACTGCTGTCTAGAGCTGACTTGGGTGGTCTAGGGAACAGAGATTACTAGGAGATGCATCTGTAAGTCAGCCCGGAAGAAGCTGTAAGACACTGGCATATAACACTGGACTGTGTTAATGTGCAAGTACATCCATGTGCACCATCAGCTTTTGTTCTGGTGTCTTGCCTAAACTGGGAGGTGCAGGGAAGAAATGCAGGGAGAGGGTCTATTCTTGCCCATCCTTATCCACATATGTTTTTTGTGACACCTGTGAGAGAGAATGCCAGACTGCACAGCACCTTCTGCAAGGAGGAGGTGGCTCATGCTCACCTTGAGACAAGTGGGCCCAGAAGGTGGGTAAAACCAATGTCACAGAATCATTTGTGATCATATTAAACCTCTTGACTGAACCTTTACAGGATTATCCCTGGAACAGAGGTGTGACAGGACACTGGTGATCCTGTCCTGCAGCCTATGAACACAGCACTCCAAGAAGCCACCTGCATGAATTTGCAGTTGTTTTCCAGCCTGACTGTGGCACTGCATCCCTCAGGCAATAGCTGGGACACTTTCCAGCCTGGGGCTATCTGACAGATAAGTCATAGCTAAAAAAATCCCCTCTAGATTTTAGGGATGCACGTAGTAAGTTCATGTCACCTTTTATGAATTACTGCAGCTCATTTCAAAACAAGCAAACAAGAAGTTGGTGTGTAACTCAGCTATAGAGGACATTGTCATGAATAGGTGTCTTTAAAACCACTTCCTTAACATGAGACAACAAACTCTGGTGGTGCTGGAAGACCCAAAGTGCAGGTATTACTACCACCAGGGGGGCAGAGATGAGATGCCTCATGGATTTCCACAGGTAAACACACAGAACTGGGAATAGAAGTGGGCAAGCAAAGCAGCATCACCCATTGCTGTCTGAGGTGGAAGCAGAATTTGGTGGTATGTCACTGCAGAATCTTGGATTAGCATTGGATGTTGCTTGTGCCTTCTGCCAGGCTGCTTATGACCAGGTGCAATCAAACCCTGCTTTACCACCCTGAGCATATGAAATGCTCTCCTCTTGTCCTCTGGTCTAAGGCAGGCTGGGAAACAACAGGATCACCCAGTGTGGCCCTTGTGACCTTTGAGAACCAACGACCTCATCCCGCATTGGTTTGGTTCACAATAAACACTGCAGTTCCTTTCTGCAAGATTACTGACTCATCTCTCAGGGGATGTGGCTGGAGGCAGCAGGGGAGACTTTACTGAGAGCCTGTAAGGCCCTTACATGAAACCCTTATAAATATTTGTACTTTTCCAGCAAGCAAAACATCGAATCATAGAATGGTTTGGGTTAAAAGGGACCTTAAAGAACATCTAATTCCGACCTCCTTGCCATGGGCAGGGACACCTTTCACTAGACCAGGTTTCTCAGAGCCCCATCCAACCCAGCCTTGAACATTTCCAGGGATGGGAAATCCACAACTTCTCTGGGCAATCTGTTCCGGTGCCTCATCACCCCCACAGCAAAGAATTTTTTCCTAATACCCCATTTAAACCTATTCTTTTTCAGTTTGAAGCCATTACCCCTTGTCCTATCACTACATGTCCTTGCTGGCAGATGTTGTGTTAATTAGATCAAGATTAATTTAACTTTGGTACAATCAGTTAACAGATTCCTTTGGGCTGTGCAGGACTGCTGAGAAGTGCAGTGTCTTTCCAGCTGCCCTCCCTTGAATGGCACTTGTGTGGCTCCAGGCTGGCTGATGGGCTAAGCTGAAGGTCTTGGCCAGCTCTGGGGCTGACAGACTCCCTGTTTCCACCCCTCTGGGTCACCAGCAAGCAGCATGGCTGTTGATAGGTCTAAAGAAGCTGTTCCCTGCCTGTATCAAAGCAGATTGGAGCAGAAGGGATGTATAATAAGGAAAATGAGGGGTTTGGGATGGGGGCACAGAGACATCCACCCTAAAGAACACTTTAGGGTGTTCAAACATGGCTAAACCCCTGAAATGGTGCTTGGCAGCTTGGTTCCTGCCCCAGGAGTTAGTGGTACATCTTCTTTCATCCACACCTCCCATTGCCTTGAAGATTTGTTCGGAGGTGGGACTGTCTGCCAGCTTCGTGCCTCCCCTTCACTCAGGGAGCTGGGTTTGGAACCGCAGGGCTGTGCCAGGGCTGCCTGATATCCCAGCTGGAGCTGCCTGTGGGTCTGCAGGCAGTCAGGGGAGTGATCTGTGGGTTTACCCTCAGCTCTTCATGTGGTCCCTGGGGGCTGGAGGGGTGGATGTTGGGAGAATGGGCTGAGTCTCTGTCACCTGATGGGAGTACTTGACCTGTGCCTACCCAGTTTGTGGGCATTTCAGGGCAGGGGTTGGTCCTGGCACTAGGGAGACGGCTGTAATCTGTTTATTGTGCTGTTGTGCCAAACACAAATGTAAGGAAAGGAAGAATTCCCATTGGCAGAGGTAGAAAATAGGGGCGGATAATGTCAACTTAATTCTTAATTGATCTGTTCTTCAGGTTAGCATATTCCATGTCACACTTAGCCAATATCCATGATAGAATATTGGATAGGGCTATAGTATAAAGTGTGTATTTTATAGTTAATAGAAATACAGTTAATATTGGAAATCCTACGCAGAATTTTTAAAACTCAGCTAAACTGATGAAAACTACAGATAGTTTTACTATTGTCTAACGCTATGGAAACTAGATGTATTACAGACCAAGAATTACTTGGAGGCAATTTTCAGCAAATCTTTTGGAATTGCAAATGTGGTACATTAGAGAGAATTATTGTCTTCTCCCATATCATATGCAAATGGAATAAAGAAATACAGCTGAGTGCTTATCCTCTAGCCAGCATTGCTGGCTCACTTTGGTTTATACAAGTTCCTCTTTGAGGGCAAAACATATTTTTCCAAAACTAGGCAGTGAAGCAGTTTTAAAAGCTTTCTTTGATTCTGGAAGTCATGTAGCAAGATACCTTCAAACAAACAAAAAATGAAAGAAAAAGATGCTATGATGATGTTTTTGTCTGTGTGAAGAGAATTGCAGTAGTAACACCGACTGCATGACTTGGAGCGAAGAGCATTAAGAGTTTGTGTTGCAGTCCCATGAAAGCTTTCAATCACAGAGCAATAGGCCTCAGCTTTCTCCTCTGAAACAACAGACAAACCTACAGTGAGGGAATTTAGGACAGCAGCAGTGGGATTCAGGGATGTGTGTGAATGAGGAGTCAACTGCTTGGCAGTCAGCCTCAACTCACCTTCAGCCACCTCGAAGGGGGGTGGAGGCTTTCCCAAGGTGGCACATGGAGTCTGGAGCAGGACTGTCTGTCATGTCAGGATGAACCTTGACAAGACAGAGACAGGGGCAGGATGATGAGGAGGAGGAGGATAAGACTGTGTTGAAGGGTTTCTTTCAGAAAATGGACATTTGAATGATCCAGATTGTATCAACCCTGTGAGACTGAAGGAGCTACCACCTAAGAATCAACAAGGCCACAGCTGCTGTTGACTGGTAAAGGAGAAATCACTCCCCTAGAGTTCTCAGCAACTTCCCAGAAGTTTCTCATGAGAACTCTTTAACTTTCTCACAGGACTCCGGAGATGTACCTGAAAACAGTCAGGGTGACTTCATCAAAACACTGGACTTGTGAGACATGGATTATAACCAACTAGAATTTGTAGTTTGATGGTGTGAGGTTCAATTTAGCCAATAGAACATAGCCTTAACCCTATATAAACCATGTGCAGCGTGTGATAAAGGTCTTTCACCATAAATTCTAATGGCTTGTTGTGTGAAGTCCATTTCCTCCGCATAAAATTGGTTACTTTATGACTGCTGTGGAGGATCCAAGGGGAAAAATGGGTAAGGGCTTAATAACTGAGGGTACAGAAGTGGTGGTGAGTAATGGCAGACATAGGTGCTGTTTCTTTCCTTAAATAGGTGGGGAGGCTTCAGGGTTTTCAAGCAAGGTCTGCCCTCCATCATCCTGCAGTATAAAACGTCCTCCAGAAAGCTGTAGCTGCTGTTGATTCCTCCTCACACTTACTCCCTGTCATTTGGCAGAAATCATGCTTCCCAGACAGATGCACTTGCTGCTGGTGGTAGATCACAGCCCCCTGAGCCCGTGGGGCAATGCTTTGCTTGAGGCATCAGGGACTTCTTAGTCCTCTCTGTCTTTCTCATGATGAGCCATTTGCAGGGAATTTGCTGTGCTAGTTTTGATGAGCCCAAGAAGGGGAGCAAACACAGATCATCTGATAGCAGCAAACAGAAAATAACCTTTCCTTCTCCCCTAGTTTGCTCTCATTCTAGCCAGCCCTTGTCAGGACTTTTCTCATGATGTCATTTTCTGGTATGGGTTTTTCTAGATGAGATGGGAGAAGGGTGGTGGGAAGGTGGAACCTCAGTCAGCTTTTCAGGCACCCTGAATACAGTTAAGAACATGTCAGTTCCCTTTCCTTGGGTGCACAAGCTGGGTCAGGAATTCTCTTGCTGCTGTAGGAGGCCATGGGGAAAGCTGTGCCACTTCAGCTTCTGTGTGTACATATTTCTGCCCAGCTGTTGAGGGTTTGGGACTATTTTTCTTCAGATGATTTAGTTTCTGATAAAGAGTTTTGTTTCTTTGCCTTTCATTGAGAGCTTAAAGCTTTGTTATTTGGTTAGTACAAAGATCTGTTTATAGCTTTCTCTGGAGAACCAGAGGTAGATGGAGAGGTCCTTCTTTGCTGGAGAGAAGATGAGTAGGAGTCAACACTTCCATGAATTTTATCTCACCTATCTTAAAAAACCCAATGGCTAAACAGCCTCAGCATAAGAGGAAACTAAATGTCTGTGTTTATACTGAATTAGTGATGCTGTAGAGGTTAAAGGAACATCCAAGTTAATATTACTTTCAGCTTACAGAAAATGCTATGTTGGATGCTGTCTGTGGTTAGTCTTGCTAACTTGTGAGGTTTCCTTCTGACTGCCAGGAGCACAACAGGAGGAGTTGGGCTGCAAGTATTGTCCTGGTAGAAATACTGTGAAAAGCCACAGCTTGCCTCCAATGCCCCAGTGCTCACATGTGTTACACAGGACATCCCATGCCTGCCTTACAGAGTTCTTAAAACCCAGAAATTCTCAGAAATGCAATGACACAGCACCTTAGCCATTACTACTCCTGGCTGACAATGGATGCTGTAGACTGGAAATGTTTAGAAACCTGGGCAGCTTTGTGCCTGTACTTTCCCCTGCTGTGGAAAATGCCTGCTCTTTGCCAACACCAACGCAGCTCCCTGCTGCAGCCTCCCCACATTTCCTGTGCAGGTGGGGGGTGTTGGCAGCAGAGCTGAGCATGGCTGGGAGGAGGATGAGCCCATCCTGCCACCCTGTTGTCCCTGCACACCAAGGCTTGCTAGCTGGCAGGACTAGGTGAGGTGATGCATTGAAGTTGCTTTATGTAGGAACAGATAGAAGTCAGAGGGGACAAAACCAGGTTCACAGGGCACAGGAAACTTGTGGGACCAGAGGAGAAGCAGGGAAAACTGAGCTGCTGAGTTGGGATCCACACTGAGCAGGAAAAGTGTGTGGTGCACTGGATCTCATGGCCCCAGATGTACATGGTGCAAAGAACATCTGTCCAAGTGATGTGAAAGGCACCAGGATGCTCTTTTTGTTCCTTCAGGATGCATCAGCAAGATTGTGCTGACAGATCACTGAGATGTTTCTGAGATATTTACTTCTTAATTTCCTGGTGATAAGGACGAAACCTCCTTACATGTATGTACAGGGCCACACAGTGGGCCTTTGTTTGCCATCATAGGTCCAATGTCTTTTAAATAAACTATAGACACAATTGACAGCAATTTTGGGATCCACAGTGATGCTTCAAGGAGGCTTATCCAAGGTCCTCTAGGAGAAGGGACATTTTATGCCTGCACACATGCATTCCAGGGACTGCATTAGTAGCACAAATGCCAGCAATGTCTTGCATTTGAAGTGAAGACCTTACTTTTTGTGTGGGAACTGCATAAAAGCCGTTCAGGGCCACTCCCATAATAAATAGCTTTAGTACAGTTGTTTGTGCTCAGTCTCCTGGATCACTTCTCATTCTCCCACTTACCCATTTTGGACTGCTACTCACCCCACTCTGAATTTATAATACTATAATAGAATAAAGCACTGTATAAAATGTAAGTTATACATGACTTTTTTAAGCTGATCATTTCTGGAGAGTGTCAGACCTTGAGCAAAAGATTCCTTAGATGGTAGTAACAAGTTATCTTTCCTGAATATATTTCTAAGAGTAGCTGTTCTTCTAACATCTTTCTTGGGTAGCTTCACCCTCCATCAACTCTCTTGTGATGAAGGGACATATTGTAGTTAACAGAGGGTTTTGTGTATTTACCACTGCTGAGACTGGAAGAGGCTTTTTCTGTTCGTTTATTTGGCTTCTTGTATAAAATTGATTGATTGTATCATGCCAGCAAACTTGCTTGGACTGCAACACACTTTGCAGTAACAGTAATGTGACTGAAATTACTACAACAAGGTGCTGAAAGTTAGACTCTAAATCCAGGATCATTATAGAGGATGGAAATCATCAGCAAGACTGAAATGCTCTGTTTGCAAGAATAACTGATGGGATGCTGACATCTGCTCCAGCCTCAGCCGTTGCTGTGAATCACAGACTGTCAGACTGCTTGGTCTAAGAGGGTTCCATTCCTTCAGACCAGAATTGAAGTGGGTGTCTTTTGTGAGGTTTGGCTGTTGGCACCTGCATTTTCCACACAGGTGTTAAAAAAGAAAATGAGTCTGAGAGAGAACACCTGGGGCTAATGGTTTAATGACATGAAGGTGTATTTGGGAAGGTTTAGGTTATTTTTTGGAAAAGGCCCTCCCAGAGGGTAGCTGGAATAGGTTTTCTGGGGAGGTAAGTACAGCACCAAGCCTGTTAGAGTTTCTAGAATTGTTTGGACAACGCTGGTGTAATTCTTGGGGTGGATCTGTGCAGGGCCAGGAGTTGAACTTATTGTTCCCTGTGGGTCCCTTCCAACTCAGGATATTCCGTGATTCTGTGTGGTGTTATAGACATCACAAGGGAACCGTTTCTCTTCAAATAACCACCTGAGGAATATTCTGCATGACTCGTGGTTTGAAAGCTTTCCTTTACCTTCCTTTAGAGAAGGACAGAAAGGTTTGTGCAAACAACTGTTTCAATATTGGTAGCGTGTGTTACTATTTCTGGGATATTTCCATTGCATACAAGCAAATCAGTGCTCTCAGTTTCCATGTAACAGGCTCTGAGGCACTGAGTCAGCATCCCTGCCAAAAGCTTGGCCAAAGCCCTATTTTGAGTTAATGGTCTTCATGTTTGCACTGCTTTATTCAAGCTGGAGTTTCTCCTTTCTTGGCTCTGTGTAAGGCAGAAGTGAAGAGGATTCAGTATGTGTCCTTCATCAGCCAAATGGCTGAAACTGTCTGTGGAAGCCAGCAGGTCCTTGGCATTTCACAGTGCAGGGCCAGCTCCCCTTGCCAGAGCTGCCTTTGCTTCCTCCCCACTCCAGTCCCTGCCCACAATTCCCCCTGTCCTGCAACAAGTTACAGTAAAGGGGATGTACCATTGTAAACTCCTCAGCTGCCATCCAGGGCAACCCAGGCAGAGCCCAGCTGTTGGTCTTGCAGGGTGGGGGGCAAACCCAGGAGAGCTCCCAAGAGTAAGGTTACCCTTGCCCAAAGTTGCCCCTCTATATATTGCCCATCTGGTGTTTCAGTGCTGCTCTTCTCACACACTGTGCCTCACCAAAGACCTTTGTGAGAAATTTAGAGATATGAATTTGCAACACTCCTGTCACTTTTCGTGGCGAAGGTGTTGGGTGGTCATGGTGAGTGCAAGGTGTCTGACTTCCAGGCAAATGTCATTTATTATGGCCTAAGCTTAATACCAGAGGAGATGGTGTGAACTATCAGATGGGCTACGAATCTACTTTTCTATGAACAACATGCTAAGTGTATTTATAGTCTTCCTTTTCTAGTAGATCAAATAACATTTTTTTTTAAATAAGCCTCAGGCATGAATGTTTATTGCTAAATTGAATACTTAAGAGTTGGGAACAGCTGCATGTTGTCTCTTGAGATGTTGCCTTCAGATGTGTAGGAGTCTGTCACCTCTCTGTAGAAATGTAAGTATGATAATGTACATTCCCTGTGAGGAAGCTGCATAGTGTATTACAAAGAATAAAAGAGAGAGCAAGCCACAAAAGCTAATGTATATGACTACAGCACTCTGTGGCTTTTGCAGTGGAAACAATACCACAGAGCTAGCAGTGCCTGCAAAGAACCAGCCCATTATTGTGGCTGTGCTCGGTCCTCTGCTCTCCTGTGTGTCAGGGGATGGAGGGCTCTAGCAAAGCAGGGGCTCAACAGGGGTCAGGCATCCTCAGCTGAGAGGTCTGACTGAAGGCAGGTCCAGCAACACTGGGAGGTCTACTTTTCTCTCAGTGCCCTGTTCTTGTAAGTGGCACTTGTTTAGGCCAGGGGTGTTATTTCCTGTGGGAGGGAGGGTGCCTGCAGTGAGCACAGGAGTGTGAGAGCAGTTATCTAACAGCCTGGCAGGCCTTGTCCTGCTCAGCACAGCTTGGCTTGGTGTCTCGGCTGTGGTCACAGCAGCAGGAAATGCTCTCTCCATGCCTGTCCCTCTGCCTTGGGGGCATCACCAGCTGGTGCAGGGGGGCTGCTCTGCCAGTGCTCTCTGCTGCAGGTGTTTTCAGTATGTGCATCCCATGCCACATAACTGAAGGTACACACTGGCTTCCAGAGCTCCTCTGTGGCCGTAGCCCAAAGCTGCTGTGCTTTCTAGAGATGTCCTCAGACACCTTCATGCTTTTTCTTGGGGTTTTTCTGGGAGGGAAGCATAGATATCAGTGCATGGATTTACAGTGCTTCGCTCCCAGTAATGTCCAGAAACTCCCTTCCTTCTAAAATGGTGATCAAAGCCCAGTCAGGACTGCAGCATGACATTGCCTTGCTCCTCAACAGAGGGAGGGTAAAGCTGGCAGGATATTGCCATTTGCCACATCTCATCTGGCAGGAAGACTGAGGTTAGAGACATGGGCTGCTTTCTCCTTGTCCAGTTGGGTCTGGTGGTGCAGAAGGTTTCTGATGCTTGTTAGAAAAGGGGCTGCTCAGTGCAATGGACCATGCCCATGCCAGGATATCCCAGGGAACTCTTGCTGTAGGTGAGTGGGGTGCCCCTTTGCAGGTTTGGCTGTGCTTTTGTTACACAAAATCTCTAAGCACATTGATTTTTGTGCATACACACCCAAGTACTCAGAAATATCAATGGCTGGTGTCACTTGCGTGGTGTGCAGTGAACAGGGGACATCAGCAATAGCTCTCACCACTTCCTCTGAGTGCCTTTTCACTGCTCACTGTCAGGTCATTTTTGACCAGACCTTTTAGGATTGGTTTCTTGCTCCTGCCTACCTGTTGCTCTAACAGAAACAAGGATGTTTGGTGCTCTGTAACTGGTCTCATGGAGCGCAAGGGCTTTCAGTCTGACTCTTTTCAGCTGTCATTTTACCAGAGCATGTGTGGGCATGATGAACTGATTAACTGGAAGTTGTGGCCTTCATTATGAATACAGGGCATCCTTTTACCCTTTGTTCTACTGCTGTGGATCCGTATCTCACTTTTCCCTTCCATTTGTATTTCCTTTGTAGCCATTCCAGTTTCTGCCTGCAGCTCCACAGCAGTATCCTGTGAGCAGGGTGGCACCGAGCTGGCTCTGTGTGTGCTCACAGCAGGAGGACAGACCCTGCCCCAGCGTGTTTGCAGTTTCGGTGTGTGACAAACAGACATACAGGGGTGCACTGGAAGCAGGTGGTGGCTTTGAGGGATGTTTTCCTGAGGAAGAAGGGAGCTGAGCAAAGTGTGGACAGTGGTTCCAGCATGCTGGGAACGTCCTTACACTCTTCCTGAGGGACCCAGGGGAAAAAATCAGGAGAGATTGTGGTTTCTGCCTTTGCTCAAAGTCATTTAGGCACTTGCACTGGGAGCAGATGGGTCCAAGAGATCAACACAGCCTGCTTGGCTGGGGAGATACCTGGGCATGGCAGCCCCTGCCCTCAGTTTGCTTTTTGCTGCAGAGGATGGAGGTCAGGCACAGAAATGTCATCTTGCTCCTGTTGCTTCCTCTCTCCTTTTGCATATGCCTCCTTGTGCTTTCTTTCTAAGGAAATAATAACAAAAAGAAGGAAGAAAAGCTGGGTTTAGAGGCAGAAATACTCTGACTTTAGGGCATTTGGCCTCAGATACATTTTTCTCCTTTTGTGCAAAAAGCAGTATTTTTTACCTCATTAGTACCAATTAAAGCTGGAAAAGCTGGAGAAGAGAAGGTGTCTTAAAAGACCTTCCTTTAACTTCAAGGAAGAAGAATGGCATAAATAAATAAGAAAGATTTATCTAATATTATACATCTTCAGTGCCACAGCTTTTCTTCTGTCTTCTTTCTTGGTCTATATCTGTGATAAAAAGCTGGAAGATTTCATTGGCTGCTGTAGCAGAGGAATTGTGCTGAGGAGGATAAGATTGAAAATCCTCACCACTCCATCTGTTTCATATTGGCATCAGGAATAAAGATTTTATTATCTTCTCCCATGTTTTTGGACCTAGCTTCCCTCCCTCCTCACAGCTTCTTTCCTCATTCTCTTTCCCACACCATCCAGCTTCAGGGCTGGTTTATGGCTAGATCCACAGCTGAGTTCTCATCCCCTTCCATCCTCATCCCTTTCTCACAGCTTGCTCAGACGCTGGCTGTGCCTGCAGGATGCCTTTGTGGCACTGCCCAGCCCCTCATGGATCAGATGTTGATGTGAAGCTGATCCTGGTGGTTTCCAAGACAATCAGAATCACAGACTGTTCTGAGTTGGAAGGGACCCACAAGGATCATTGAGTCCAACTCTTAAGTCAATGGCCCACACAGGGGATTGAACCCA
>JAWWEV010000001.1:4751241-4765025 GCA_035583235.1 Hafferia zeledoni
GAGTCCAACTCTTAAGTCAATGGCCCACACAGGGGATTGAACCCATGACCTTGGCATTATTACAACCGAGTTTTAACTAACTGAGCTGATCTCAGGGTCAAAAAAGTGTGTCTTGTTTGTCCAACAGCCAGCAGACATCTGCTGCTCATGGAGGGTCCTGGGCTTGCTGTCCCCTTGCTGCTGCTGAGACTATGGGGGAGCTGCAGGATTCTGATCACTCTCCCACCCAAGAACTGAATCATTCCCTTAGGATGGTGGCATGTGGATGCTGGAGCTGAACTTTTTGGGTGAGCATTGAAGAGGACAAGGGCCCAGCTGGTCCTCCAGCTGGGTGGGCAAACCTCAGAGGCACCCCTGCATTTAATGTACGTTTTTTTTGTTGCTGCACATTGTCCCCATCCTGAGGAAAAAAACCCCATTGAGAGAGATTTCTGCTGGGTGTTTTTTTTGTGTCTATGCTAGAAACAAGAAGTGCTGGGGTGAGAGCTGGAGGAGGGGAGGGGAGGAGGGCACAAGGGCTGTACTGACACGTCCCATGACTGCTCACAGCAGAAAATCCTCTCACCTGCCAGGAGCTTCTCATTAGACGAGGCAACACTGGATTTTTTTTGACCCTGAAAATGAACTTTAGGAGGATTTTCCTAGTCAAGTGCTTGCTGCTTTTATTGCCCAGTGTAAAATGTGAGTGTTTCTTACCCTTTTCTGCTCTCTCGGGCTAGCGTTAATATTGCAATTTAAACAATTTACAACTTGGTGGGCTGTTACTGATAAGAAAGTAGTTCCACTTTTCTGATGAGTGAAAACATCTGGGTTATTGCTATTATTATTTGATTTAATTTCCAGCCGGGGGGAGGGCAGGACCTGAGTTTTCTATCCCAGTTATAGTAATAAGCTGTAAAGAGTTTTGGTTTTAAGCTAATGAGCTTTAATTTGACACATGTATAATGAGAAATGTCAGCATGCAGTTTTGTTTCTGCCCTCAAGGTAACTTGTACTACATTAGAGATCCTCTGTTCACTGTGCATTATCCCATGTAATTTCCTTTTCTTATCGAAGATGTGCAAAGCTTTGAAAGTGCAATTTATGTTCTTCCATAAATATTAACAGAAGGAGTGATATATTTCAACTCAGTGGAGTTGAAGTCAAAGATGTGAAAGCATCAGGCAAATACATATATCTTTTACAGTTTGCATATTATTGTTCTCATTATTTTTTAAAATATTAATCTAAAAACTTAATTAAGTGTTAACTCATAGGTTAGAGAAGCTTGTAAGAGATGAAGACAATACAAGCACGCATAAATTTTCTTTTTCTCTGTTTCGTTTCACTGCAGATTGTACATATGGCTGTTTAATGCTTTGCTTTCCTTCAGAACAAAATTAATAGATAAATCAGGATTTCTTTGTTTTATATACATGATATATAAAACGTGTTTCCCAGCAGAAATGATGACTATTCCCTTCAATGGAAAACTTGTTTCAAAGACTTCCTTCTCTAAAATTACTATGGGAGCTTTTAACTCTTGTGACTGCGAGTGAGCTTTAGGCTCTCCGTTCAGATCTTTCTGCCCCTTGGAGCACATTTCAGTTGGCATTTTTTAGCAGAAATGCTGTTTCATTAGCTAAACAGATTTTTAGTGTCATATGTGTGGGATACTCAGCTTTCCACTAGTGAGACTGTAGGGATAGGATAGATGTCTAGGGTGGTCTGTTCATTGAGACACCATTGAGTTGTCTTTGAAAACTCAGATTACTTTTTTCCTTCACTTTCAGAGAGGAACTATAAGTAGTATCTGCTATGAAAAGAAATCCTATTACCAGCTCTAACGACTTCTTCATGGCTGAGCAGTAACAAAGAACAAAATTCAAATATTTGGATATAATCTGTAGTATCATCTATATTGGGCATAGCTGCTTTCAAGGCTGTTTGGTTGATTGCTTGACTTCAGGATATTTCATTAGATATGTCAAATACTTTGTAGGAAAGACAATACTGAAAGAACAGCCTCTCTTCAGACTGAATTTAAGTGAATGTGCTCAGAAAGCACCACAGATTTAATGCTCTTGTTACAGAGGCACTCTATTTTAGTTCCTTGATTATCTCTAATATTGTTAGTTTAATGAAATAGACACTGAATTTCAGTTTCCCCTCTGTGGTGCAGTTTATCATTATCCTAGATACCAGCAATAAAGGATTGTAATAAAAATATGCACAAATATAGTTTTTTCTCTTTGTGGGCAAAAAGTGCTTAAAATACATAAAATAAGAGCAGAATCATCTCTGCCTACTGATTGGCTTCATCCTGTAAATTGAGGAGGAATGAACATCAGAAAATGACAAATAAGATAAGCCGTGGCCCTGAATGCAGTTACCAGTGAGCTCATTCCACCTGACACTTGCACACACATTTCTCCCTCTTCCTGCAGATTTTTCACCTGTCTCAGGGGTGGGGACAATACTTGAAATGACCTCCCAACAAACTTTGCACTGTGAAGTCCTGGCTCACCAGAGATGGGCCCTGCAAGGGGTGTGTGTGTGAAGCAGCCTGGAGGGGAGCGTGCAGGGAACTGGGGCATGGCCCAAGAGCACTTCATCCCCTCTGGTAGCAACATGATTGACTTTTAGTATCCTTGGTTCTCCTGAATAACCCCTTTGGCAGCCCCATGCTTAAGTGCTGTCCAGTCCTGGTACCACCTTTGGGAAGCTCCTACTCCTAACTGTTCTGGAGAAGGCAGCTCCAGAACAAAGGAGATCTACAAAGAGAATGTTTTTAGGCTTTGCTTATCTCATAATGTTTCCAGCACCACATCACTCCCCAGGACGCAGGTGGCTGTTTGTTTCTCCCTGCCTTCCTTGCCCCATCAGGATCCTGTGCTAGAAAAATCAAGTGGATTTATTCCCTTGGGGCAGGGGGCCTGGGATGGATGAGGAGGGGGCACTGCAGTGGGTCTGCCTTTAGTTCAATGCCTTATACTCACTCCCTGCTTGACATGGGCTACTATTATTATAATTATTGCTATCCCTGTTGTTGTTGAACTGCTGTCCAGGGACACGACCAGTCTGTGTTCTTGCTGTCTTGATGGGCACTCTGGGTACCACCACTAACCACACCAAACACTTTATTTTCAGGAAGGGTTAATTTCAGAGTAAAATACATGGGCAGCCATGAATCTTGGCATCCAGAGTGACTCCAAGTAAGTCAGACAGAGTATAAAGCTCAGCTTTTGAAAGCTGGACTACGAGCTTCCTTGCCTCTCAGAATTAAATCAGATGCTGACATTTATCTAACAATCAAGAGGTGCTTTGGAGCAGGGGAGGAAGATGGCAACAGTAATGCAGAGAGGCTCAGGCAACTTGGGGAGGGGGGGACACAGGAAATGACAACCTTTTGGGTGAGTGCTGTGGCTACTGAGCACAGCAGTGATGGCTGCTGGAAACCACTGATGGGTTGGTTGTGCTTCCATCAACAGGCTCTGTCGTCAACCGGGTTTACAAGGCAGTGAATGAGACAGCTTTTCTCAGCATCGCTGCTCCTGGGCACGTATATGATGCAATGTGGAAGAAAGATGGAAAAAGGCTGGGTACGATCAAAAATGGTGAAGTTAAGTTCTATGAGAAAGAGGATGAGCGCAAGTATGCGATACTCCAAAATGGGACTCTACAAATACGTCAGGTGGTGAAAGGGGACGCTGGAATTTACACAGTGACTGTTCATCAGAAGGATGGAAAATTCAAGGCAGAAGAAGTGACAACGTTCATTGTTCAGGGTGAGTTTTTGTCTTCCCCATGCCATTCCCAGTGCAGCTGAGTAAGACTTGGCCCTTTTTTCCCCCCCTCTCCTATAGCCTTTCCTACTCATTGCCCTCCTTTCTGATTTGGGGGTAGGGGGGCTTCTGTGAGACATACATTTCTCCTCCTGCCACTGACAGCAGTCTGCATCTTTTCTACCTTCTCCATGGTTTCTTTCTGGCTCCCCTGTTCGGCAGCCACCAGATTTCTACACGTGCCTGAGAAAGCAGCTGTGAACACGTAAGCATTGAGAGCAGGATGAGTGTGGTCAGCCCTACTGCAGCACCACAAATAGTGCTGGGACCCTGGGCTGGGGGATCACCCTGTGAGGGGTGCTGGGCTCCCAGCAGCATCCTGCTTCCAGAAACCTCTGGTGAGGGCACAGCAGTCTACATGAGGTGCAGCTGTGGTTGACACACTGTGGACTTCTGGCACTTCTGTTGCCATTTTCTGGGCACTGAATTATGACTTTTGTTTTCTAGCTACTGGTCCAGCAAGTTGCATCTGCCAGCCACCTGGGAAGAGAGCTCAGATGGCACTAAATGCCTGTATTTAGGCAATGGAATCCCACTCCATTTTGGCTCTAACACAAAAAAAAGCCAGCAATTGCCTCCCCTGAGATGCACCACAATAGCAGTTGAATTTGCAGCAGAAGACTCCTACACCTTATCCTTGCGTAGCTTCACACAACAAATATGAATATTGTGCTGTTCAAAGCACAGTTGAGCACACACCTGGGGATTTCAGCTGCATGGCTTCAAAGCATGAGGGCAGCCTCCATTCCTGTGCTGAATCTTGTCCTTAGAGATCAGAGCAGTAGCAGCCTAAAGTTTTTTGGATGAGTAGGGAAGATGGGGGATGGCTATTCTGCTCCTTTATGGCTGATGCCACCTCTCCAGACCTCTAAGCTGTAGGACAGCATGGGGTTTTTTCCCCAAGAAGATAGTTTTGCTCTGTCCTTTTCCAGCCAGCATGCAAACCTTTGCCAGCCTCTTGGGTTTGTGGGCACCAGCTGGCACTACAGAAATGATGCCTTGATGAGGCAGCAAGGATAGGTGGGATGGTTTTAGCAGGGTTTCTGTGCAATGGGAGGCTCTGTGTCTAACGGGCTGCTGAGCACTGAGGGTGTCTCTTTATTTTGGGAACTACTACTGCAAAGAGGTTCAGGAAGTCATCAGGGCCTGATGCTGTTTGCTCATTTTAAGCCACTGAACTGGCTTTGGGCTGTCCTTGCTTCAGGTTAAGGTTAATGTTCCAACCCAGCTGTGTGCTGCATCATTTCCTCTACTGTGCAGCAGTGCTGTGCAAGGAGGTTGCCTTACCTCTGACACACAGTTTGGAAGTAAAGTCCTGTAGTAACTATCAGGCACTAGAATAATTTCTCAGCCAGGTTATCCCTTTGTTACTAAGGCTGGACAAACAGTTGTTAAAAAAAAAAAAAGTTTCAATGATATCCTCACACAGCTCCAGCACCTGAACTCTAGTGTTTCATGCTGGGATGTCCCTCTGAAGAACAGTTGCAGTTTGCAGAAGAGGAGTGGGTTTAACAAGCAAAGGGGTGGCTGCAGAAGTCATGGTAGGAACCTAGACTGCATGTGCCACAAACAGCTTTCCTGGCTTTAAAATTTATGATCTCTATAACTTAGACTGCCTGTAACTAGAGGTAGCCCTGGGAGGTTGTTATTTACCTGGTCTTTAAGTTAGACCCTGAGATCAGCTCCGTTGGTTAGAGCCCAATGCTAGTAATGCCAGGGTTGTGGGTCTGAACCCTGTAGGGGCAATTCATTTACAATTTGGGCTCATTGAACCTTATTAGAATCATAGAATCATAGAATTGATTGGGTTGGAAAAGACCTTCAAGATCATCGAGTCCAACCCTTGGTCCATGTCTAGTCCATTTACCAGATCATGGCACTCAGTGCCACGTCCAATCTGCATTTAAAAATCTCCAGGGATGGTGAATCCACCCCCTCTCTGGGCAGGTCATTCCAATGCCTGATTACTCTTTCTGTAAAGAATTTTTTTCTGATATTATTGTTCCCTTCCAACTAAGAATATCCTGTAAAATAATTTTTTTTTCCATTTCCTGTCCCTGCCAGTTGCCCCTGCTTAAGGGAAACCCCACAGGTTTTTCTGGCTTTCAGTGCCACCAGTGATAGAGAAACTGGAACCAAAATGTAACTAGTTGTTTGCAGGGCATAAGAAGAGATAGAAATCAGTTCTATCTGTCATAACCTCCCTGAGAGCTGCGGTGCCTGTTTTGTGTTTTCCATGCTAGTTTGATGGGCTTTCATGCTGTGGCTGTTGTGCCAGCTGAGTGCTGTTGGTGGTACACAGACCATCATGAGTAGTTGTTTTTCCTTCTTGAGAGAAAATCTCTCCCAATGGGCACAGGCAGAGCAAGGCCAACTTCATATGCACCAAAACACTGGAGCTGGAGGGGCTGTGGCTCTGAGTCCCTCCCATCCACCTTCTCCCTGGAAACCCAGATTCTTCCCTCACCTGTGAGCCAGCCTGAGCCTGAAAGTAGTCCAGCCACAGTGGTGCAGCTCTGCTTTGCTGGGCCAAAATGTAGGCTACTGCACTGCGTTTTCTTTGTTATTGCCATGTCACTTCTGTAGTAGAGGTCTAATTTGCTCTTCATTCTTCTGTTAGATGGTTTATTCTCTTTAGCTGGTTATTTGGAGTTAATTCTCTGTTCTGCTTAATAATGGAGGTTTTCAAAAGGAGAAACCATCTCAGATGTGCCTGTCCCTTCTCTTCTTTTTCAGACCCTGTCCCTCAGCCAATCCTCCATGCTGAATGTGTGAATAAAACTGCATTTGTCAAGTGTGAACTGGACCAGAAGGCTAAAGATGAAGAATTTATAATAGAACTGATTCAACCTAATGAGAGAAAAATCCAAAATAATACATTAGTGTTGGAATTGCAGACACGGCATTCTGGGACATTCAGATGTGTTGTTAAGAACCAAGTCAGTAAAAAAATGGCAGAAAAAGCAATTAAGTGCTCAGGTAAGAGCTTTCTTTTGTCAGAATCTGCTAGGGTGGACCCACACAGCCTGATGCAGTTGCACATATCTGTAGGACTGATCCAGGTGCCAGGAGCATGGATGGCCCCAGGTACCCAGTGAGTCTAATGCCAACACAGTTATTGGGAGCTGATGCCAGGATGTCAGTCATGCTTTCTGCTTGGCATTCTCCAGCCTTGTGACATCTCCTCTCCCCATCCTGCAGCTGCCTGCCCCACTGCCACCCTTTTGGCATCCCTACTCCAGGGGCAGTGGGATATGAGTTGGTTCATGCTCCTCCTCTTCTCCTGTGGCCAGTGGTGTTTCCCCCCATGCTTAGTGAAGTTTTGGGATTGCAGGAAGAGAAAGGCAGGTTCTTCTGGAGTCAAGAGCCTTGTGGGTGGTAATGAGACCTCCAGGGCACACTGCACTGCTGCTCCCACTCAAGGTGAAGTCTTCTGAGGGAAACTTCAGTCTCCCAGCGAGATCAGAGTGTCCCAGGGGTGGATGAATCAGAGAGAGATTCTTGGCCATCCCATCATTTTCTTCCTTCCTTCCATCACTGCTGACTCTTCTTCTAAAAGGTGCCCTAACAGACTTTTTGGTGTCAGCTTCCTGAGAGACTTGAGTGGTGTCAACCATCACCAGTGGTAGACCAATGAAGTAAAGGAGAAAGCAGGGAAGTGGGACTGAAAGTGTTTTAATGACATACAGAAGTCTGCAAAAGGCAGAAAACACTTTCCTCTTCATTTTTATCCTCCTTTTCATTTTTATCCTCCTTTATTCCTTTAAAACTAATGGTACTTCCCAAAGGTTGACTTCAGTCAAGTAGCCAAAGCCAAAGAATTATCTTCAGTAATACAGTATCAAACTACACAAACTATCACAAGATAAATTGACAGTTTATTTTTGGGAAATATGGCCTGGGATCTTCTTGTATGTATATGAAGCCACAACATTGATTTCGGAGGATTTGCTTTTGATTTACATCCTCATAGTGGAGAAATCAGTTGTGTGGTTTTTCCTCTCCATAATCATATCTATGAAGGTGGTGGTTGCCTGATACATGTGGATGGGTGCTCTCACAAGGGCAATGAAACAAGTTGCTTGAACTCTACAGCTTCACCTTGAAATCAGGAGGGAGTTATGGAGAATTTAGGAAAGCTTTGGGGTTCCATGGCTCAAAGGTACCATGGTTTCTCTTACTCAGATGAAGTGTGATCTTTCTATGGTTTTTCTTACTCAGCTGAAGCATCACCTTTCTAAATCACAGGTGCAGCAAAAGAACTGAAGGAATCGCATTTCAAATGGGCAGAGTCATGCTGAAAACTATTAAATAGGAAAAGAAGTCATTGTGTGATTCACCTCCAGTAAAAGTTTTGAAAGTTAAGGCACAAACAAAAGGAAAGGACAGCTCATGCTGGTATGACACTGGATGTGGTGTTCAGTTCAATGTCCAGAATTCCAGTGCATAACTGGGGAAAAGTCCTTGAATCTTCTAGGCTTGGGTTCATCCCACCCAACCATAAGCACTTTGCTGGAGGCATTTTCTTGCTCTAGATTGCTACTGGAGCCAGTGGAGGGTGGGGAGGCTTGTGAGAGCACCTCAGTATTTCCAATTTCCATCTATTTCTGCCACAGTGAATTTAGGGAAAGTCCAAACCTGAAGATCAGCCCATGGTGTAAGAAGGGAGGGAACAAGCCTTAAGGTATCTAGGCTTTACTGAGGTGATCCAAAGTCTGCTGAGGCTGACTGAAAGGCAAAGAGCTGAGCGACAGGGTGGCCTCTGCTCCCCTGTGCAGCTCTTGCCTCCTGAGAGATCCTGCTGCCTAATACAGCAGAAAAAGATGGATTTTTCTGCTTCATGAGCTGCCTGACCTGATGGACTGCACAGGGCTAGCATTGGGAAGCAGGGAGAGGGAGGTGGCATGGACTTTGGAGCCAGGCAGGAGAGTGTGCTGCTGGATTAGGTCTGTTTAAGACAAGGCAAACTACCCCAACACCCTTTGTCAGTGAGTAAATGCTGGCAGAACCTGGCCATGCCAGGGCACAAGCCAGGCAAGCACAGGCCTCCCTGCTCCCAGGCAGACATGAGCCATCACCCACATAATGGAGATTTCACTTCTCACCCTTGAAAAACGCTCTTCTTTCACAGGCGAGTTGGGTGGGAGAGTTTACTTTTTCTCACATTATGAACAGAGAAATGAAAGGTTTGCCACACTGATCTTTAAGGTACAAATATAGCATTTCTCAGAAACCAAAGAAACCTCTAAAGCCATATAGTGCTATTGTTCCTCCTCAAACTGAAAACCCCTCAAACCTTTCTGTGTGGTCACAGGAGCCTACCAGGTCCATAGCACATTACAAAACCCTCAGCTTGTGGTCAAACCTCTTTCCAACCCTGTTATGCTCTTGGAACACTTGGTCCTGCATTTAAGGCCAATCCCCCTGAATTTTGATTTCTAGCAAACAAGGCTTGCTTCAGGTGGGCTTCAGCTCAGTTAACTTTTCATACAATTATGTGTGAATCTCCCTGGGCTCCTCTCACAGTCAGCTGGAAAAACCTGGCACAGAAAGGGCAAAATGCACCTCAGCAGCTAAAACAGGTGAGAAAAACCACATTACTGAGGGTACTCATTATTTTTTTTTTCCACTGGAGCAGCCCGGGTTGATCGTGGTCCTCATAGTGAAGACATCTTGGCTTTGTGTCATTGCTCCTTTGCCCTCTATGTACATGCCCACTGAATGACCCTTCTACTATTTTTTTTAAATTGTGTACAGCCAAAAATTGAAGAGGAAGCACCAAAATACTACAAAGCAAGCTAGTCTCAGTGTTTCCAGCTCAGTAGAAAGTACTGAAGAGGTTTATTTTTGTTAGATGTTGAGTACTGCCTGGATGCTCATTGCCCTTAAACAGGTCCATTGCTAGCAAGAACCAGGCATTTGTGGTAATTTAAATAAAATGAGCTGGCATACATGAGTGCTCTGGTTTCAGTTTTCTGCAGAGCTAGAATCTATTATGGAGCAACCAAAATTCTCCAGAAAAGGCATGCTCTGCCTTTGCAGTCAGTGGAAGAAAATATAGAATTCTAAGTAACTGTTGTGCAAGTTATTTCCTTCTAACATCCTCTTTCATCCCCTTAACTAGGCAAGCTGGACCTTCGTCTCATCTTAATCATAGTAGGAGGTGCAGTCTTTTTTGTCATCCTTGTGATTTGGCTTACTTATTGTATCAAGAGGAAGAAAACAAACAACTGTGAAGATGATGGTAAGTATTTAAGGGGCTTTATTCAGCCACCTAAAATCTTAGAGCTTCCCACTGAACAGCATCCCTGTGGTGAGAAGCATGCTCTCTGCCCTGGCATGAGCAATAACCTGGTTTCAGCATATGGTGAACCTGAGCAGATCAACTGGCATTGCCAGTCTCACTTTGATGTATGCTTTGAACAAAGGACTTCTTGTTCTCAAGCCCTTTTGTTTATTTGTGGGGGAAGACTTGCTCCTCTAAAGCTTGGCCAAGGCCACCAATCAGGAGCATCTGTGGGGCTAAAATATACAATCAGATATCCTGTCAGCAGATTTTTTAATTTAAATTTATGTGGTATAAAATTCAGATCCTTAACATTATCAATAACTTTCAGAAATAGTCTGAATAGTGAGGAGGGGCAAGAAGGGCTCAGCTTTTCTATGTGTTTCCTCAGACATCTCACAGAACTTGTCCTCTCTACAAAACAATATCCTTGGAGGCCTGTCAACACTGGAGGTCCAACTTGGGGCACTTTTAAAGATTTGAAGTGTTCAGAGTGTGCAGAGGTCTTATCTGTGGTCCAAAATTCATGCCTCTTGAACAGAGGCTTCTCTGAGAGTGGACTCTCAGATTTGACAGAGAGGTTGTCTTGAATTGCATAGTCTGGGAACTTCTGTAGTTTGGGTGGATAGAGGACACTGAGCTCAAGAAGAGTTGTGTGGCCTACCTGGAAAGGGAGGCTAAAGCAGGAGGGAGGTTGCCCTGGCAGAGGCTGTTTGAAGGCTTTTTTTCTGAGTCCTTCCCTCACACACTGTGTCAGGCTTCCTGTGTGCTCTCAAAAACAGCTAGTCTGTGTGTCAGTCAGTTCTTGAGTTACAAAATGGAAGTGGAAGCTGCTTTGTACTCCACAGCAGTCTTTGTCAAGAGAGAGGGCAATGCCTGAAGGAAACCTCAGCTGATACCTCAAAGATGCCAGTGGTCAGGCTGGCAGGGGTGAGCATGATCAGTCCCATGGCTGAGGTGAGAGCAACCTCATTGCACCTGGGCGTGGGTAACTCACCATGGCCCTTCTGATTTCCCTAAAGTTATGACTATGAAGAACAAGCATTTTCCCTGTTTTCTGGGAGAGCTCCCAGCAGTGCAACCATGGGATATTGTCTCAGAACAGAAGGTTTGGCATACCTTGTGAGCACGATGCTGGTGTGAGCACAGCCATCTGAGTGTTATTTTATATTATAGCTGGTCTCATTTGAGTGGTATAAGTTATTCCCTCAAATGCAGTGACACCATATGCTCAATTCTTGGGTCTGGATTCAGCAAAAATAAGAAAACAAGTCTGGGAAAATAAGAACTAATGTGAAAGGGTGATTAGCCTCTTTGAAACAGTTTGATGTGTGCCTAAAGCCAACTCAGTGTCCCACAAGGTAAATCCCTCAATTCTTAAATTAAACTGAGTGACATTTTAGAAATGATGCATCAGTGATCAGAAGTCAGATAGCAGGAATTTATGTCTTCTATACATGAGAAAATTAATGCTGGCAAAAGGGATCTCTGGCTTCCAGGTGTCTGGAGATCCCAGCATGGATAATGGCAGGGCAGAGTGCTTTGATCTTGCTTCCTGGGGTTACATCTCACTTTCCCTTCTGTAGCCTTCAAGAGAGAGCAGAGCAGCTCAGGCTACCAGTGACCACTAGGGACTCCCTCACAAAGTTGGTTCCCTCAACAGACAAGGCAGAACTGCCCTTAATGCTCCAGGTACCTTCATTTCAGCCAGGCAGACAAAAAAAGCTTCCACGTTTGCCTGTGATGTGCAGGTAGAGGTGATTTTTTTGTTGGTGTTCACTGGGATAGCAGGAATCATAGAATCAGTTGGGTTGGAAGAGACCTCCGAGATCATCAAGTCCAACTCTTAATCCAACCTCACTTTGATTACTAGATCATGGCACTCCGTGCCACGTCCAGAAACCTCCAGGGTCGGAGAATCCACCACCTCCCTGGGCAGGCCATTCCAATACCTGACTGAACACCTGAGAGCGTCAGGTTAAGACCAGTATTTGGCTTTCCCTTGCTTGGGCCAAGCGTAATTCTCTGGCTGTCCGACGTTTTTGGCTTGTGCCTGACGGTGGGATGCTTCTGTCGTTGCAGATGAGGAGCGGATGATGCAGGCGCTGCCGCCGGAGCGGGAGAAGGCGGTGCGGGAGCTGCCCCCGACGCCGTGCGCTCCCACCCCGAGGCAGCTGCGGGTGCAGCAGAGGCCGCTCCCCCAACCCCAGGCGCAGCAGCGGCCGCTGCCCCAGCCCCATAGGCAGCAACAGGCACAGCCCCCGCGGCCCCGGCCCCGCACTCAGCCCCGGACTCCACCCCACCCGAAAGAACGGCCTTAAACATGCATCCCTGGAGGAGGGATGCCCGTCTCTCTGCTCCGCCGTTCACTGGGAAAAGGAAGTTTCCAAAACTCAGGAGCCTCTCCTGCCCAGCCTTGCATAATGCTCAGCTATGAAACGACAGCTTTTGTTGCAGAAAATTAGAGAGAGCATCAAATGGAGATGAAGAGACTCAGTGGAGGAGATTCAAGGTGATGGGCATTCATCCCTGTGGCCATTTTTCTTCATGTATCTCCATGTTAGGGTATGGAGCACTGAGCCTTGAGACGTGTGTCTTTCTGTGGTTCACTTGTTTCCACTGCACTTTGTTGTCTTCATGCTTTTTGGATGGTTTATATAAAGATGAAGCAAAAGCTCTAATGAGACAAAATGGACCTACGGATCTTAAGGGGTTTGTCATGTGTGTTTCTACTGCCACTCACTAGGACAGCTCTCTGGCTTCAGCATCAAATACAACTATAAGACCTCCTGGACCAAAAAATAGTTGTGTGCACTTAAATGCTTGTCTGAAGTTGAAAGAATCCGTGTCATCTAATACAGAGAAGAAAATACTGAAAGGACACGTAAGACCCTTGAAGAACCTGTGGTGGAAAAACAAAAGTGTGAAAGGAATAAGCTTTTCCCTTTCTCCACTGTGTTTAGAATAAGAAACCACAGGCTTAAATTGCAGCAAGGGAGAGTGAGGTCAGGATTTTTTCTTTTCTAGATAAAACACTGAAATAGGTTTCTGGAAGAGGATCTCCAGCACTGGGGGTTTCAAAGGGTAGTTGAGACAACTGTCTGTGAGGCATCCTCATCCTGCTGAGGGCCAGGGGAACATGCTATATGGCCTCTCTAAGGACTGTTTCAGCTCAGTTTTCTTTCACTTGTTGACAGATAAAAACCCCCTTTATTCTCAGCATAAGCCCGTTTAGCTATTGATTGGCTCATGAAATAAGCATTATAAGCTGCCAAGCACTCTGATCACTAGTGGCATTGACTGAATTGTCATGGCTTCCTGTCGTAGGGCCTTCTGCTCAGGGTGAGGAGACTGTGTCTTGATTTTGCTGGTAAACACCTTACATATAATAAGGTGATGGTAGAGACCTGCTGAGAAAGGGAGAAGTTGATCTGCAGTAACTGTACCTGCATCACCCTCCACGTGCTGGACTCTGCTCACTCCTCTGCTCCTTGAAGATGTTAAAATCATAGAATCATAGAATCAATTGGGTTGGAATAGACCTCCGAGATCATCAAGTCCAACCCTTGGTCCATCTCTAGTGCATTTACTAGATCGTGGCACTCAGTGCCACGTCCAATCTGCATTTAAAAATCTCCAGGGATGGTGAATCCACCACCTCTCTGGGCAGGCCA
>JAWWEV010000001.1:4772132-4786785 GCA_035583235.1 Hafferia zeledoni
TTTTTCCCTCTCCCTCTTCTTTCTCCTTTAGCTGGTTGGGGGGGAAGAACCCTTTTCACTCTGTCTCGGACAGTTGGTGTTTTGCCAGCTCAACCCTAGACACAGGCCTAGATTAACCAGAAGGGAAGCAAAAGCTCTGCTTCTCCAAGGTATAAAGGGAAGATACCTCACCCTTTTGGAAAAAAAACCCTGCTGTGGGAAGGTGAGATGAAAGTATTTATATAGATGATAGTTCACTGTGGGACAGGTGAGGCTTAGCCCAGCTGTGCAGACTGCACTGCAGGCACCAACCCTCTGTGGGCTGAGTCCTGGGATGGGCTCAGCTGTCTGGGCCTGGCACACTTGGCTCATCTCCAGTGTTGGGATGGCTGTTCTGCACCTTCTCCCTGCAACAAGTGTCATCTGAGCACATGAAGAGCGGGCAGATGGTCTCTTGAGACAGTAGGGTCTTGGAAGCAGGAACTTGTCTGCAGACAGTGTGGCACCCAGCCAGGAACCCTGACCATGGACCTCTGCCATGGGTCTCTTGTCAGTTTTGGCAAGATGGACACCTTGCTACCACCACTTCAGGATCAGCCTTTTGGTCAGGTACAGGCCAGAGTGTGCCAGGACAGATGGCTACCTGAAACACACCACTGAAGACATTGCCTTAAATTAATTGTATGCATGAAGCATGGGGATTTTGTGCAGTGCCTGTTTAACACCCAGAGCTGTGCCTTTCCAGTGGTCCTGGGCTAAAGTCTCTACCTTAGGTGGTGAACAGTGTGGCTGGAGGAGGGGACACAAAACCAGGCTCATGCTCAAGGGGCAGCTAGACCATTGCTGCTCAGGGAACTGATGGCTTCTTGGACTCACTGGAGAAAGGACATTTGTGGGCTGGCCATACAGTGAAGACAAGAGTTTAGGGAGGCAGATTGCAGCACCTGTTAGCCAGATTTTTGTGCACACCTGTGTTGGGGTCCCCTTATCCCGCATAAGGGGGCAGCATGAATGATGGTCAGAAGAGCTCAGGCACAGCAGGCATCAGAAGGCTTGATCAGAAGGTTTACAAGAGTTTAGTAACATCAACTCCTTTTATACCCTCTTATATCTAACATGTCACGACATTATTGGTTAACCGATTCACCTCACATTCACCAAAGCATCTCATTGGTCACAAGACACCACACACTCTACAAGTAGCTCTCTTTTCTTTAAGGGTGCATTCTGAACTGCTTTCCTTTAGGGATACACACACTGTCATCCCTCACACACACCTGTAGGTAGGGAAGGCAGTTTACAGCACAGAACGATCTGACAACTCCTGTGCAATGCCCTGCCCTGGAAGATTTGGCCCAAGTGCTTTGTTCATCTGGACCATCAGCCATATCCAGGGGCAAGGAGAGGAGGCAGCAGGTGTCCTGCCTGCAGCAGCCTGCATGGGGCTGGTGTGAGCACAAAAACATGTTGGTGCTGTCATCTAGAGGGACCACATGAGCACAGCTCAGCCATGGCTCTGTGCCCTTCCTCCCATGCCTTTTACTCCTCCCTTGCACTAATTTACACCCCGACTAATAGGCCTGGGAGTATTTGGGGGCCATAAAGCATTTCCCTAGAATAGGCAGTGGAAAAGCTGTTATTGTTACAGGCTTCATACAGAGTTTATGTCAGGCTTTTTATCACAGGCCAGGCTTAGAGGGAGCTCATCCAAACTTGTGAACTCAGATGACCCTCACAAACTTTCCCCCAACAGAGTGTATTTTGTGACTGTAGAGGGGATCAGCCCAATGCACAGGGAGAATCATGGTTAACTGCCCATCTAATTTAGACCTTGTTTTGCCCCCAAGGAGATATGAGTGGTCAATACCAGTGGTCAATATCAAGCCTCTTGATTTCTGTTATTTGTATTTGAAACACATGAGCTGCTCTTTGCTGTTTGTGATCTTCACTACAATCAGGTTCAGCTTTTAGTTCCTCTTGCAGCTGCTCAGATGTGTCCTATCACTTCCACAACACATGTCAAGTCTCCCAGTCTGCTGCCAGAGTGTGCATTGAGGAAACTTGTTTTCTGTTCAAGGGATCTGTTCAAGGCTGAGTGGCAACAGAAGGGCAGAGGTGGCAGTAGGGCCTTGCAGCATATCTTAGGTTCTTTCCCAGCCTCTAATGGCTTTGTTCTGCATGTGCCCCCTTGTCCTGACACAGCAGAAGGAGTGCTGGAACATCTGATATTGCTAATTCTGGTGGAGGAACTGGAAAGGGGACTCCAGACAGGCAGGAGGCAACAAGGAACTGAAAGCACTCTCCAAAATGAGCAGCACTGGTGCGTTTTTGTTTTAAGGACACAGGGATTTCTTAACACTATTTTAAATAGAACCATACAACAACCCACATGCTGTTCTTCTCTGCCCTTTCTTCTTACTCTTTTCCTAGTCTTTTTAGGGCAGTGCACTGACTAGTGGGTTACATCTGCCTAAATACAGTCAAGTGTTTAGTTTCTAAAGGGCTCCTAATTTAGTTTTCTTGTTCTGTTCTGCTGCGTAAATCACTTCCTGCCCCTTTGTTCCAGCCTATGGTGTCAACTATGGTGGCTACAGAAGTTCAGTGGTGCAAACTGATGGTGAGTAGAGGAAGGTCCTGGTGAGATTCTCTTTCCACACATGGGGATGATGTAGGGATTAGGAAAAAAAAGCCCCAAACACATGTAGAATCATAGAATCATTTAGGTTGGGAAAGACCTCTAAGATCATGGAGTACAACCATAAATCCACCACTTAATTATGTCCCTAAATGCCACATTTTCACATCTTTTAAATACCTCCAGGGATGGTGACTCCACCACTTCCCTGGTTATCCTA
Organism: Hafferia zeledoni; assembly: GCA_035583235.1. Lineage (NCBI taxonomy): Eukaryota > Metazoa > Chordata > Aves > Passeriformes > Thamnophilidae > Hafferia > Hafferia zeledoni. The sequence continues at coordinate 4,774,967 of JAWWEV010000001.1, forward strand.
TTCCAATGCCTGACCTCTCTTTTGGTGAAGAAATTTTGCCTATTATCAATCTAAACCTCCCCTGGCACAACTTGAGGCCATTTCTCTGGTCCTCTCACTTGTTACCTGGGGAGAAGAGGCCAAACCCCCACATGGCTATGACCTCCTTTCAGGTAGCTGTAGTGATAAAGTCACCTCTGAGCCTTTTTTCCTCCAGGCTGAGACTTTTCAGCTCCCTCAGGTGCTCCTCATCAGACTTGTGCTCCAGACCCGTCCCCAGCTCCACTGCCCTTCTCTGAACATGCTGCAGCACCTCAATGACTTTCTTGAAATGAGAGGCCCAAAACTGAACACAGGATTCGAGGTGCGACCTCACCGGTGCTGAGGATTTGCTCACAGAAGGCTGTTTTTAGTGAGAGCTGCCCAAAAGTGACTGTGCCCAGAGGGGAGCCGGGACTGAGACAGAAGCACCGTCTCGGAGCCCTGAGGGCACCACCAGCCCTCCCTGCCTTTGTCGGCCTCCAGCACCCCACATCATTCCTCCAGACCCCCAGGAGGTGCCCGACACCTGGGGCCGGGGATGCTCCGGGTGCTCCGAGTCGTGTCGGCTGCGGGCGGAGCGGTCCCGAGGAGAAACTCCCTCAAAGCCAGAAGAGGGCACCTGGAAACAACTGTTCTGTGCGCGGCTGTGTCTCTTTCTGTTGTGAGGCTCTTCCCTTTTTTCTTCTCTCTCTTTCTCTCTCTCTCTCTCTTTTTTTTTTTTTTTTTTTTTTTTTTTTTTTTTTTTTCCCTCCACGAACCCTGGATGCCGTTTTCATCTTCCTGGGAATTCGCAGCTTTGTGCCATGAAAGGAGCACACAAAGCCCCTCACGGTGTGCAGGACTGTGCTCCCCTCCTCCCCTCTTGCCCCAAATTCTCTCCCCTGCTCCACACACATACCCACGTGCCCCCCCAGTAATGTGCTCATCCATAAAACACACGGGCACATGCAAGCGTGTTGCCACCACGCAGCAATTCAGGGGCCAAAACCCTATCTGGGTTTTTTTTTTTTTTCTTTCCTGAAAAGCTTCCCAAAATATGCAGATTTCAGTAAAACAGCACCTGTGTTCAAACCCCGGTAGGGCTTGGAAGAAGGAGAACACCCCACCCAAGCAAGCAAGAACGTCGGACAGAAGGCAGTGCTGGGCTTGGATGTGTTTTTGAGACACCACTACAGCCTGTCTGTCTTTGGAACAGGCTGCCCAGGGAAGCAGTTGAATCATCATCCCTGGTGTTTAAACGATGTGTAGATGTGGCATTTGGGGACATGGTTTAGTAGTGGGCTTGGCAGTGCTGAGTTAATGGTTCGACTTGATGATCTTAGAGGTCTTTTCCAACCTAAATGATTCTATGACTCTTATTCTTTGTGCTAATATTTGAGTGTTGCTCCTTGAAAAGCCGTGTTGTCTGAAGGCTGAGAACACTGAGCCAGCAGACTTCAAACCAGAGGTGTCAGCCCTATGGAATGTACAGAGCCCAGCCGCACTGAGGGGTGGCTGGGTGCAACACCAGTATCAGCCAGGGTTGCACCTGGCATTTGTTTGGAGTGAATGTTGACATGTGCAATCACATTGCAGCATCCCTGCCTTGCTTCCCTTTTGGGACCATGAGTATCCCATGGTCTGTCTCTCTTTCATGTGTGCAGAGTTGGACTCTTTCCACCCCCAGCCCTCAAACACGGGCCGTTTCCACCTCCCTTCTCGTGGGTGCTTGCAGATTCAAGCATGAAATCTCTACCAACAAATGCTTTTTCCACGCTCTGCTGTGTGGCTTTGCTGTACACATTTACGCCCTAATTGCATCACTACCCTGCAACTCCCTTCCTCAGGTGAGCACCCCCTCCCTTAGTCAAGGCATGACACAATAAACATTTCATGCTCTGTAGCTGTGCCCAGATAGCACACATATAACTCACACTGGAGTGTATATCTTCACTGATTAAGCACAAAAACACTGACTGCCCTGTAATAAATTCATACTACAGACTGTGTATGTGCAGCACCTTTTCCACATAGTCCATGCACCTTCAAGTAAAACAATACTGATTTTCTTTGCACAGGCACACACACACACACACACACACACACATTTACTTTCCTTTCTTGGGAACAGACAAGCTTTTGTTGTTAGGCTGTCTCTGTTCCTCTGGTCTTTCTTTCCCCCCTCTTGTTTCTGACTCTGTTTTCCTTAATCCCTGTCTCTCCTGCTTGTTCAGACTGTCAACTAAGCTGCAAGATGCTGCAGATGTGCCACTTGAAATCACGTTTGTCCAAGGCATTTTCCTGTGGTGACGTGTGGCTTGTTAAAATGGGCTCTGTGTGTGCTCCCCTACCCCATTTTAAGGGTACAAAATACAGCATTTTGATGAAATATTTTTCCCTAGTCGGATGCTCTGTGCTGTTGGGGCAAGGGACTGGACTTTCCCTTGAGGAGGTGCAGTATCCATCCCTGCTGCAATAGCAAAAGCCCTGACAACTGCTCTTGCAGACACCCTGCTGTTGTCAGGATGGACCAAGTGGCTGTATCCACTAAGCTCACCTGCACACCTCGGCCCTGGGTGTTGTGCTGCTGCCCCAATAGTTGGGCAGGCAGGGTGGGTTGCTCAGATGTCAGAGCTGAAGGAACAGTGGAAAACTGGGGTGCAACAAGTGGTCCCCTGAGTGGCCAGGAGGGCTTTCAGGGTGACTCACTGGCATCAGAAAGGTTTGTATCTTTTGGGAGGGCACAGCTTGTGGTAGGGGGTCCCTGTTGATGCAATGGGAGCAAGAGGTTAGGCTGAGCTGCACTGCAGCATCAGGGAAGGGGAGGTCATGAGGGTCTCTCCTCGTCCCCCATGCTGAGTGCTCAGCACTGCACTCCCCCCATTCCTGGGGAGGTTTCTGGAACCTCACTACTGCCTGGTTTGCTGAAGGCTCTAAGGACCAGCCTTGCTTTTACAAGTGGCAGGGTGTTCCTGCCCAGAGCTGCCAGTCTCTGCATAAGGGCAGGGCCTGAGCCCTGGGGCAAGGGCTTCAGCCCCAGATAGATTTCAGGTGCTTCCCCAGCTGTGTTCTGCATTTAAATAACAGCTTCCTGCTGCTCAGAGTGAATCAATTCTGAGAGACCAGGACAGAGAAGGTATGGAGTTTGCCTGGTGCAATAAAAAAGAAAGAAAAAAAAAAAAAGGTTCTGGCTTTGCACAGGTAGTGGTGTCCTGTTTTAATGCGAAGGCAATGTGCAGCAAAAGGACTTGTGCTAAGCATCCCTATCCCTGTTCCCTCTCTGCATTGGCTCTAAATGCATTCATGTGTCATAGAAGGCTCTGCTGAAGCAGTATGAGTGGATATCAACTCACCTGAAAGGGATGTGACGTGATGTGGAAAGGAGTGCTGAATTTGAGGATGTCTCTGACTCCTTTAGGGAAGGCACGGCCAGGCTCTGTGGTGCCCTTGAGGGTGGTAGCATCTTGTGCTAGGCAACACTTTTGCTATGAGAGTAATATGGGGGAAAAACTTTGGAATGAAATGTATTCAAAGACCCTGGGCTGTTCCTGCAGTGCTGTGCCAGCAGCCCCCTTGATACTGAACCCAGTTTCCTCCACTACTGGTCTCAATCTGCTGGGTCTGTCACTGGGATTAGAGTCCTAAATTGGTTATATGCTCTTCAGTTTTTTCCCCCCCATTCTTATTTATTCTTTTCTGTTCAGAACAGATATGAAGCAGGAAGCTGTGTCCAACAGATGTACTGCACATCCTGCATGGTGTCCTAAGGACAGCCTCCTCAGAGCAGTGACACCAGTCCTATTTCCACTTGCTTCCCTCTTTTCATCCCGGCATCCCAACCTTACGGTGAGTCACAACAGTTACATGTGTCTAACAGAGGCAGTTTTTGTGCAAGCTGTTTTATTTTCCAGTGAGCTCTCTCATCTGCTCAGTCAGGGGATGGCAGCTGTTGCTGCCATGATCAGGGCAGTTTGTCTTGCTCTGCTGCTCCTTTCTTGTGTACAGTGGAGCACTGGCTCTGGCTCCCCACCCCCAGCAGCCTGCTGACCTGGAGACCTTTGCACATAAACAAGCTCAGTGTTAGTGGAAAATTGGTGCAGCCCCCGGAAGATCCTTAGGAAACATGTCAGCTCGGATGGAGCCAGCTGTTCTGCGTGGGAAGGCAAGAGGTTAGCCCAGATGATGTGGAGGAGAAAGGCGAGCCAAAGCTGGAGCACACTATTTGTCTTGTGGCTGGGGCTGGATGTGGGTGAATGGTTCTTGGCCATGTTTTGAGGAGTGACCCTCCAAGGCAAGCTGAGAAAGCTGTAGATGTCAGCCCTTGGGAAAAGGATGTGGGAAACCCCACAGCTCCAGGAGGCTGATAGTGCAGCATACTGCTATTTGTAAGCATTAGCTGGGTCTTTGCACAAGCTTACTGTCACCTGCAGCCTTACATTCCCTGTGAAAGGCACAAGCCCAGTGAGTGGGCAGCTGCACACGCTGTCTGATGCACAGCTCCTCCCTTTGCTTCTGGACTGACCTTGTGTAACAGAAAAGCATCCAGGCTACCCAAGGAGAGAAAATCTCTTCTGCACAACCCCTTGCATCCTGGGGAGGTGATTCAGATTTAAAAGGTTGTTTCTAACATAATCTATGCTCTGAGGTCTGGACTGGATGTGATTACGGGTGCTGTGAAACACATGTGTTAAGCAGGGTCATTTGTTGGTGCTAATGGGGAGGCCACAGCTTTGTAACCTCCTTATAAAGTCCAGTTGGGCTCTGGATTTGTGTGTTGGGGGTAATTTGACTCACACACAGAAAGCCCTCCTTCACAGCACTGCCATGGCTCTGAGGCTCAAAGCAGAGGGTGAGGCAGCATCCTCTTTGTGAAGCAAGTTGAAATGGTTCAGCTTCCCTTTAAAGTTTTTGGGTGACCAGCCATGTTAACACAGCTGCAGCTGTGTCTCCACAGGGATGTCGTTTTTACAAGCTGAAACCAAGAACAATTCCCTCAAAGATGCACTGAGGATAAAAGTGATTATGTGGTGAAGACCAGTGTTGTTGCTTGAGGGGTGCTTTGGATCAGACATCTTCCCTCAAAATTGGAGAACTGCAGGATCAAAGCTTAATTTAGGCTGAAAGGGGCCCTCCTGGAGGCCATTTAGTCCAATCCCCAATGAACTCCCAAATGAAACAGGTAGACTGTAAGGCATCATCGTGATGCTGAGTAGAGAAACTTTGGAAGTAAATCTTGGCTTATTGGGAGGTTTAGTGGGACTTCTGTGGTAATTTAAGAGGGGTCAGAGGTTTGGTTTGTCTGAGGACCACATCTTATATGTCCATGTCACCCTCCAGAAGGGTGGTGGTGCTGGGCCAAGCATGATCCCTCACTTTGTTGTGGATAACTCTTCCACCTCCATCATTCACTGCTCTGTCTGTCTGGGACAGTGCACTCTGTGCCTGTCATCATGGTTGTGCTCTCCTTGCTTTGGCTGGGTAAATATTTGCCTCTTTCCCCCTCAGTGCAGTAAAGCAAACACAAGGGGTGCATCACATGCTGTTTGGACCCTGTGGTAAAAGGCTGGTAGGGACGTAGTGTGTGAGGCAGCATGTGTGGAAGCTGTGGGGAGGCCACCTTTGCTGTTTGTGGCCTCATGTGGGTGGTAGTCTTGCCTTTCTGCTGCTACTCCCTTCTGATGGTGTCCTACACACCTCTTCTCCCACCCTTTTGCAGCCAGGGGAGTAAAGAAAAGTGTTTATAAACCTGCCTCTTCATGTTCCTGCTAGCTAGAAGCAGTCATGTTGTCTCTCATGGAGACAGCATGACTTGGCAGGAGATGTCTCTTGTCACACAGAAGGTCAGTATGTCCAGCATTTCTCCTCTCTGGGTCCCAGAGCACATGTGCTCATGAGCCCAAGCCTTTCCCCAGACCTCCCAGGTTTGCGTGAGCTTGCAAAGCAAAGTTTTCTGCTACTGGTTGGTGTGGATGTATGAAAGGAACGAACGTTGGATGTTATTTAGCACTTCAGTCAGGTTGTGCTGCAGCCAGAAAGGGCAATGGTTTGTAATGGAGAACATCTGGGATCTCACACAAACACCCTCACTCCCTCCATCCTTGTTTCCCTGCCTGTAAAAAGGAAATAATAACCCAGTACCTCAAAGAAGAGCTGCGGGCCTTGCTTAACGAGTTAAGACTCGTGTAATGCTCACAGACCCTCACCCAGAAGGGGCGGGGGGAGCGTGTTGTGTTTTTAATTGCAGGAGCATTGCCAGTCTGTCTTCTTCCCTTGCACTCAGTAGAAAGGAGATGCTGGGTGGTCTGTTTGGTTCGCAGGGTGTGGATCACAGGGCACTCAGTGTGTTCAGTAGCCCCTGAACACATGGAGACCTCTGGGGTTCTGCTGTACCAGACTGGGACATCACAGCAGAGTGACCTGCCTGTGTCCATCTGCCCCATGGCCACCCCATGGCCCCTGTGGTACAGTACAGGGGTGAGATCCATCCCACCCAGGGCAGTGTTGAATGGTTTCTCTTGGCCCTACTGTTCCTGTAACCATCTGTGTTTCTCTCTGATTGTGTGGAAAACTGGTTCCCTCCCATGCAGCCATCGTTTCACATGTGTGCTCTGCATCAAATGCTCACTCCAAGACATACTAGTAGTATAGAAAAACAGTAATCCCAAAAGACAGGAATATTTCCCCAGATAGTAACATAAAGTAAAAGCAAAAGGATTTTTTTTTTGCTCTTCTACCTCCTTCTTGTTTGTTTTTTTTTTTTTTAAGTGAGGCTTTTTATTTTGCCAATTCATCTTCATCTTAGAGCTGTTTTTAAAAAATAATTTTCCTTTTCCATGCTGACCTTTCAGAAGAAGATGAAAAGAACAGCCTTTAGAGAAGAGAGATGGGTAAAGCAGAAACCCCTTCTGCCTTCTCTTCCTCCTGATCCAGGGCACTGTGTCCTTGCTACCTTCATCCTTTGCTCTTGGCATTTGTTTCTAGAGGAGAAGAAGATGGGCTTGATTGTGCTTCCTGACTGACAGACTCAAACACACACTCTCTGAGTTGGTTGATATTTTCTTCTTCTGCTTTCTCCTGCTGAGCCCAGCACACTGATATGGTGAGCTTGAGGCTCAAGATCTTGCAGGAAGCAGGATGGCTGAGCTGCACTGTGACCAGTGGCATTTGCATTTGGTGAGGCTGAGACCATGTCTCCCAGCCTGAAAACCTGGAAGTGTGAGTACTCAGCACAGGAATTTTCCACAAACCCCCAGGTGCTGCTACCTGGCCAGGGAAGTGAATAGCATAGGACCAATAGCACAAAAGAGGGTCCCTGGAAACCCTGTGAGGGTCAAGGATGGGGTTGGGCTGGCACTGTGGCTGGGTCAGGGACTCATCCTGGCAATCCTGCTCAGTAGCCAGTGAAAATCCGTCAAGCTGAGATGCACTGAGCAAACCAACTCACCAGTAAATGAAGTGGCATTTTGCCAGAGAAATTTTTACTCAGCAGAAACTGTGTGGTTGCATCTGATACGGACTCTGTAAATGGCCATTAGACTGTTGCGGATGAGAGCGATATAATTGAATTTAAGGAAAAGGTTTAGGAGGGAAAAAATGTTTTCTTTTGCCTGGTTTCCCAGAAACTTTTTTTTTCCTCCAGTTGGTAGCTGAAAATGTCAATATGTTGCAGTTAATACATGGAGACAAAAATAAGAACCAAGGGAGGGTAAATGAGAAGGAAAACTAGAGATGTCCATCTTCACTAGAGCTGGGTGTATGTAGCAATAAACGTTCACAAAATGTGCTTGTGAATAAAACATGCAGCCTGTCTTCCTTAGCGATTGTGACCCATTTTATTCCCAAACACTCGGTTGAGAAAAAATTTTCTACCCACAAAGATGTTCACCAAAGCAAGCTATCTTTTAGAGTAATGTGAATAAATATAATAGAATTCGCAGGCTGGCGTTATTCTCAAAGCCATTTTGAAGAGCCCTATCAGTTGCATAATATGCTCATGGAACAATTCAGTGTGATTGCAAATAACACGTGATGAGGAGAGGATGTTTCTCCCGTGTATGAAGCATGATGCCTAACTAGAAGAGACACAGGATGACTTACATGACCAATGGCATAACACAAATGCTGAGTGAGGAGTAGGATATTTTCAGCAAAAGGGTCCCAACTAAGCCATATGTTAAAATGCCTTCACACAAACGGCTTGTCACAGCCCTTTGAACAGCAAGCCTGCCTGTAAGTAGACAGGCTGCTGGCTGATAATTCGGGGACAGATAACGGGGCTGTGTTTGTCAGGGGATTTATCTGCAGTGAGCAATTTGATCAGCTTTAATCATATGTGACAGCAATGTGAAGTCTAAAGTTGTGGTCAATCAGTTTGAATTAATCCCTCCATCAATGTCACTGAACCGAAGATCAGGGCAAGTTGGTGTTATTTTCTCACTTAACCCATCGCCAAGAGGAACGGCTCTCCCTGCCTGCAGGTGTCCCCACCTTTCCTGCACTGGCCTATGTTTCTCTGTGAGCCTTCCCTGCCCGTGGTATCAATGGTGGAGATGGAAATGAGCTACTGGTTCACAGAGTATCTGTTCACCTCTGGCTGTTGCAAAGTCCTCTCTGGCAGGTTTTTCATTCTTTTCCATGTGTAGCAACGAGTTGCCTTTCATATGCTCAAAATGCCTGGGCTTTCCCAGCATCTCCCAGATGGCTATTACACATTAAACTATAACTGCACCGTCAGGGAGTTTTCCCTTCTGATGGTCTGCCAATGCATTCCTTTTCAAAAAATTGTATCTATTGAGGTTAGAAGCTCGGGCAGGAAACAATCCAGACAAATGCAGGCTGCCCCATCTTCGGGCCAATTAATCTGAAACAGATACCCTGTGAGAGGGTGATGGTGGAAATGCTGAATGAGATCTGTGGGGAGAGCACGGCAATTTAGCCAGGCTGTAAACTTGCAATTCAGATGCTGGCAGTGGTGCTTGGTGATTATGGGCTATGGAGAGGGCACAGGAGGACTCTCCTGTAGTGGGAAAGGGAGGATGGGTCTGCAGGCAGCACCTACAGTGCTGTGCATTTCAGGCATCCCAGAGCCAGCTCTGTATTGACAAACTGCTGGGTGTATCTGGAGGAAAGGCCAGCAAAGCTTCCAGGCTAGAATAGCACTCCAGTGGGAATAACTTGTTAAAGAGCCGGAGAGGAGCCTGTGTTGCTCAGATCCCCACCTAGGAAAGTTCTCTGTGCAGCACTGGCTAAAGGGCCGCCCTGCACAGGGCCTGGATCTTCGCAATGGAAAAAGCAACAATGGCACTTTTTGGGCAGAAACACTTGGAGAAAGATGGGGGGCTGCCTGGGTGGGGCAGTGTGGACTCCAGCAGAACCCATGGGTAGGGAACTTGTGAGCAACTCATTCCTCTGCTCTGGAAACTTGGCAGTGTGCAGCAAGTGGCAATTCCTGGCAACCCCCTGGCAGGAAAATAAATTAAGAAAACATGAACTAACTTAAAACATGGCAAAGCAAAGAGGAAAAGCAGTGTATTTCATTTTCTTTATTCCATCTATGAGGATTTAAGACCTTTTGGCTTAGAAAGAAATGAAAAATTGTTCCAAATGCTTCATTTTGACAATACTGAAATGAAATCTTTTGACTGCCTGAAGAGTTGGTCACTTTTTTTTTTTCTTTTTTTCTTTTTTTGTGATATGAATATCTATGCAGGCTGTGATGAGCCTGTGAAGACTGTGGTGCCATCATATCTGAATCTATGTTGGAACAAATATTGCCAATTGTATTCAGGTGCAGCATCAAGCTTGTCACCAGTAGAAAAGAGGGGATCATGGTGTGGGGACATGACTTTCTCCAAGGAGTGCCATGGAGTCTGTGATCAGATTTGTAGTAATCTGGTGAATATTAACCAAATAGGGAGGAATGTGTCTAGGAAAAATTTGACAGTGATGCCTAATAAAAGGAGCTTATCATGAAGTAATAAATGCCTTTGCACTACAAAGTGATTAAAAAAAAAGGAAAGGATATTTCATTCTCTCTCTCTTTCCTGTTTGATTTGTAGCTACAATACAAATAACACAATACCTATAAACCCTCCTGACCCTCCCTGAGAAAAAAAACTTGAAGCAACAGAAAACCTTAGGTAAAAATGTTCAGGAATGACTAGCTTGCATTATTTTATATAGATTTTAGTCCTGCTAGTTGAGTTATTTGAAAATGAATTGAATGCAGCAGGGAGGTCAGCAAGAGCTGTAGTTAAAACCTACTCTCTTTCAAGATACATATAAAAATCCCTGAACACATTCCCTTTATGAAATATATAGTTGAAATGATAGGAGCTGCTCTCCAAATTGCAAGCAGTACAAATGGTGGGTCAGAAGAGGTGTGACCAGAGAAGAGAGTAACTGTGTGTAAGCATAGGAGGACAATGCAGAGTAAGGGAGGGAGCTGTATCATTTTGTGCAAAAAAGCCACAAAAATGTCACAGAAGGAGATAAAGGAGGATGTAAGCAAACATCAAAGAAGGGCTTGTAGCACTGCTCTAGAGAATTTTAGGAGAAACAAGCCTAAAAGAGTGACTGGGGAATCTCTCCTTTGTTTCCCTTCTGTGTTTAGGAAAACAGGCTTTATAATTGCTTGCATCCGGAGAGAGGGACGTGCCCTGCTGCAGGACAGGCAGGCTCTGAGGACATGGCAGCAGAGGATGCTAAGAGGCAACCAGAGGTTTTGTTTTCTCTTTAGTCCCCCATTCCCCAGTTGCTAAAAATGTTCATCTTTCAAGCAGTAGTCACTATTCCAGTCTGGGTCTGTGCAGAAGGGTGGCTTTCCCTGGAAAATGGGAAGAAATGTAGTTTGACCAATTAGGAAGAAAGTAGTGATGTTCTTAGCAGCTTTTTGGCCAAAACTCAGGAGAAGGAAAGGCTGAAATTAGGCAGGGAAGTAACCTCTGCTATGATGACTTCTCTCAGCTTATGGCTGCAAAGTTGACTTTTTCTGAGCATATTTTGATTGCTTTAAAGTCATGTACTGTGTGTGCACGGTACTTTTTTGTGTGGCTAAGCTCTCAAAGTGAGCAGCTGAACAAGGCTTTGCTGTCTGCATGAGTGGCTAATTTCCCTGCACAGTGACAAGTCTGGTTAAATGCATCATGGGCAGTGCAAAATGCAGAGAGCCCTGGCCTGAACCCCTGAAGAGCTTGGAGTGGGGCAGAAGACCCTGTGATGCAGCTCCTCAGTGCTTGTTAAAGGCCAAGAGCGTGCTGCTGAACTGGCTGGCAGGACACCCAGGCAAGATGCCCTTCCCTGGGGCTTTAGGAGCCCTCATCTGCTAGTGGTCCTAGAGGACTTCTAGACCTTTCATGGAAAATCACAGAATGGTTTGAGTTGGAAGGGATCTGAAAGATGCTCCATTTCAAACCCCCTGCTGTGGGCAGGGACGCTTTTTTTGCTAGACCAGGTGGCTCAGACCTCCATGCAGCCTGACCTCAAGCACCTCCAGGAATGGGGCATCCACAGCATTCCTGAGCAATCTGTTGCAGTGCCCCAACATCCTCACAGCAAAGAACTTCCTCTAATATCTTATCTAACCTTAATCTCTTTTAGTTTGAATCCATTCTCCCTTGTCCTGTCACTACATATTCTTGTAAAAAGTCCCTCTCCATTTTTCTTGTAGACTCCCTTCAGGTAGTGAAAGGACATGAAGTGGACAAGAGATGCCAAAGCTCTGGGAGATGGTAAAGCATGTTCCACTCAGCAATAGGACAAGGGGGCATGGGCTTAAGCTCTGCCAGGGGAAATTTAAGTTGGATATCAGAAAAAAATTC
>JAWWEV010000001.1:4786885-4828423 GCA_035583235.1 Hafferia zeledoni
TGCCCAGAGAGGTGGTGGATTCACCATCCCTGGAGATTTTTAAATGCAGATTGGACGTGGCACTGAGTGCCATGATCCAGTAAATGGACTAGAGATGGACCAAGGGTTGGATTCGATGATCTCGGAGGTCTTTTCCAACCCAATCGATTCTATGATTCCATGATTCTATGATTCTGCTCCTTGGGTGAACAGACATGATGTCAACAGCTACTTCTGGTAGGCAGCAGTGCTTCAGAGACCCACAGAAAAAAATGCCTATTTTCTTTCTGTTTTTCTTTAAAGACAGAAATTAAAAAAAGCCTTTCCTTCCTCACAGACTTGAGAAAACCCTAGAAATGGATGCAGAAGGGAATGAGTGCATTCTCTGAGATGGCAGGTGGGATTTCTAGTCAGGGTGGATGGGGAGGCTGCTGTGGGGCACTGAGCCATGGTGTGCTGCTGGGCTAAGGCTGCAACCCAGTGCTTTGCTTTCATGCTGCACGTCTCCCCAAGGCTGCTTCCTCTGTCCCCTCAGGGGCAAAGCACCTGAGCTGGCCTCATCTTTCTCTGTGCAAGCCAAGTGCTGGTGTGTCAGCAACTCCATTGGCATTTAATCTACAAGCCTCCAGGTGTCCCATGAGCAGTCAGATGTCAGCTTCCCCCACAGGCAGCAGCTTTGTGCACATGGCCATCACTACCCCCCCAGGCAAGGTGGGGAAGGGGCTCAAAGCCAACACAATCATTTCTAAGTGCAACAAGGGGCAACAATCAAAAATGGGGGGGTGAAAACTGGAGGGGAGCAGCAAGTGGGAGAAACAAACCTGCCCTGCTCTTTGGCTGTTTGCAGAGGCATATGGGGAGGGAAAGTAGGGACCCAAGAGCTAGGGTAGGCTGCTTCTTTTTCCTGCCAGAGAAGTCAGTACAGAAATCCATACCAGATCCACTACTTTTGGACTACTTGACTGCTTCCCTCCATAGTGCTTTGTGTCCTCCTCCCCCACAGGAAGGAGTAAAGCATCCTCAGAGGGCTGAGTAGCACCCTGAGACCTTTGGGAGCTCAGTCTGGGGGCCTCTGTTGTGTGTTGCAGTCCTGGTCTGGCTGGAGGACAGTATGGGTAACAGAGCTGGCAGTGCTGTGTCTGGCATCCCAAGGGATGGGAAAAGCTCAGCCTGAACCAAAGGGGCCATTTAGCATTGTGAATTATTGAGTGCTTTGCAATGTGGAGAAGCAGAGTGAGTCAGCTGAGGTTGGGCAACCTGTGCTCTGCTTTTAGCAACTCTGGCTGACCAGGGACCAAAATACCTCTCCAGCCCACCAAAGCTGCAGTGTGAGGGCTGTGGACCCCCTTGAAGCCAGGTGAGGATGTGGGGATGGATAGGAGGTGATGCTGTGGGTCTCACTAGTGCCAAGGGAGGAAGGAATGCACTCTCATTCCAGGGCTGGAGAGAGCAGGCTGGGCAGTGAGCTGTGAGCACGCTGCTGGTGCTTAATATTTATTAATGACTCAGGAAAGTGGGGGAAGCAGCGAAGCAGCAAGTTTTGCAGATGGCACGAAATAATTTAGGATAGAAAATAGTGTGCAGGCACCCAGTGGGACTTACCCAAGGTGAGGGGCAGGTGAGCCTTGCTGTTGACAAACACGGAGGCAAAGGCTGCCTCCATGCCACCGCCGCCTCGCTGGGTCCTCAATCGACCGCGGCCGCCTGGGTGACCGCGGGGGGAGGGTGGGTGTCACCACACACAGTTCAGTGGGAACATCTGCTCAGACTGCAGCAGCCACCTCCAAAGAGAGCAAAATGGCTGGCTATATAAAGAACAGAATAAAAAAAAACCCCTAACCATGCTGAAAATACCACCTCTCTGCTGTCTAAGCAGAGCAGGTGAGTTATGGGCTGGAGATGTCTTCGTGTTGCACAGGTAACATAGATGATGAACATAGAGCAAAAATGAACAAAGAAAATCAGGGATGCAGAGAGACTGAAAACAGTGACTGTCTTGTTCCCACCTGTACTAGGAGGTTTGAGGTGAGGTGTTGGAAAAACAAAGACAAATCAGTTTATTCCCCTAAATGAGCCACAATCAAAGAGATACGTATTGACACTGATGGACAAAATGGCTAACGTGGGCAAAAGGATGGATTCTTTTCAGCTGTGCAGCATCAGCCTGGGGGATGCGACAGCGCAAGATACATTGTGCATGCCAAGAGTCCAGCATGACTCAGGGTAAGGCTGTACATGTACCTGAATCACAAAGACATTCATGTTTTGTGTCATGGTTAGGAGCTGGCATGGCAGGTTGGCTGAGCTGCAGCTCCAGAGAATTGCCCTTGAGGCTCCCTGCAGTTTTTCCTGTGGCACACCTGCACCCACAGTATGAAGGTGATGCTGAGCTGGAAGGGAAGGTGAGTGGCTGCCCCAGCAGTGTGAGACCATCAGTCAGCATGTGGGACCCATCTCTGCTTCTGACTTCTTTACAATAGGGGTCTAAAAGAGGTCGGAGGTGGTGGGCTGTGCCACTAACAGCAGTGGGGGAAAGAGGCAAAGAAGATTGGGCTTTACAGCAAAATGCCTGATAATCCTTGCCTCTCCACCTACCCGTTGGCACCCAGGACTGAGGTCCAGTCCTCTGCTCACACCAGGGTTGCAGCATCTCTTAGCCCCATGACTTTCACTGCTTGGTGCAGTTCACTGCAAGAAAAACACAGTGTACAGAGGTTGTGCCTTGGCAATAATGGACAAAAAATGCAAGTTGGAAATAGTGTGTCTTGGAGGTGCATATATTTGTACTGCTGAAAAGCAGGTGCTTCTCACCTAGGACTGTAAACAGCATTTGGTTGGGTCTTTTTCACTCCTCCAGAGCAAGGCAGGGGGAGTCATCTCTCATCACTGACACTCGTGGCACCGCTTCGTAAAATTCTTCTAGGATGGTTAGTTAAATCACTCAAGCAAGACAAGCCCTTGCCTCTGATATGGTTAGGAAATGTGACCTAGTTAAGCCCAGACGTTTTTGAGTGTGATGAAATGGAAGCGACTTGCGCTTGCTGAAAATTGACACTGGAAATAGGGCATTTGCTGCCCTCCCGGCCTGGGGAGCACCAAACCCACAGAGTGTGTGTGGGTAGGTTGGTGGGTGCACAAGGCAGCCCCCTGCCACAGCAACCCTGTCCCAACCCTCTTCCTCCTCCTCTGTGCCGTGGCTGTCCTGGCAGGCACCAGGGACCCCCTACAGCCCTGGCCAGTCCTGCCCTGTGCCTCGTTCTCCTCCATGAAATCCAATTAAAGGGTGAAATGAATTTTGGAGTCACTGCTAGAGGCTGGGAAATGTCTGTGCATGGGGTGGAGGGGGTGGGAAAAGGTCTGTCTGCTGATGCTGGAGCAGCACAGAACTGGCTCTGGTCTTGTTTTAAGCCCAGCCCCACTAAAAAGCTGCTGCCGCAGCTGCAAGGGAACTATAAACGTACCATGCAATAACGTTATCGCTTTGATGGATGTTGGAGAGGCTTTGAATGCTCTTTTTTCTTTCATTTTTTTTTTCCCTTTTTACACTGTGGCCTTGTACCTTGCAGCTTCCCTTGCTGTAATGTGCCAGTTTCTTTTGTAACTCAGATCCTGCCCCCTCCTCTCTTTCATCAACAGAATACCTTCGTTTGCTGCCCCTTTCCTAGAGGAAAAAAGAATGCTCTACCATTTGAGGGAAAAAAAAGCCTTTGTCCTCTCCTCTTGCTGTGCCCAGAGCAAGTTTATGTCTCTCCAACACAGATTAGCACAGAGGTGACCAGAAAGGAGCCCCAGTGCAGGCTGTCCAAATGCCTGGAGCTCTTCTCCAGGAGAGGAACTGGCCTTGTGGGGACTGCAGGCTCCTTGGGATGAGAAACAAACTTCTTGGTGCTGAAAGTCATTGGTTTTGGCATTTTCTTCCTCAGAAACAGTTTCCCTTTTGACAGTTACTACGCTTGGGGCAGTCCACTCAAATGCACCGCTGATGTCTTGGACCCTCCAAGGGGCTGACGTGAAAGCTTAGGAGTGCACCACAATGATGTGACCTCAATTTGCCGTTTTAGGAGGGTTATGCAGATGGCTGGACTGGCTGATGCAATGGGCCCTTTCCCAGAAGGATTTTCTCCATCCTCCCTCACTTCTCAGTAGTTTTTCTCCCTCCCTCCCTCCCTGTACTTTCCCCTGTGCACCCTCAGTCTGTGGAGTGCATCCCTGCTGTTTCAGATGGAGGCCAAAAGCACAGAAGGGTTTGCAAAACAGGTTCAGAGGAGAAAAGGTCCCTGAAGGCCATAAAAGTTGCAGACGCAGGCCCAGGCTCGAGGAGTTGCTATGCCTTGGAGTGCCAGAGGCTGGGAGGGTCCTCTGGGGAAAGTCACACTCTATGCCTGTTCTGGCCTTTCTGCACTTTCCCCTTAAACATCTGCTCTGCCCACTGCTGCAGACAGTGTACCAAGCTGGATGCCCACCAGTCTGGTGAAGGGTACTCATTATTACATCCTGCTTTTCTGCAGTTTTCTGGTGTTGCTCTCCCTCCTTCTTCTGCCTCCCTGGTTGTTTCTCTGCAAGCAGACTTCCCTCTCCCACTCGGCTCTGGCCCTGTTCTCCCCTTAGAGGATTTGTTTCAACGTTCAGCCTGTGCTTGGCTTCAGCTGTGGGTGACTCATTCTCTGTGCCTTGCCTCAGTCCCACCTCTTGGCTGTGTCTTGGACATCTGCTCTGTGCTGCATCATTCAAATATAGCCTGCCTGAAAACGAAGCCCTGCTCTGTGCCCTGACACAGCCCCTTCGCAGCAAAAACTTGCCTTCCATGGAGAGCTGAGGCTTCTCCAAGGGCACAGTGGGCTCTCCAGTGGATAGTGTCAACAAGAAAGAATTGGTACAGTCCCCTCCTCCTATCTCCAGCCCAAAGGTAACTTTTAACTATCTCCCAATGAGCCTGGACTCACAAGAGCAGGAGAGGGGTGGGGCAGCACAAGCTCCTGCTGTGCTCATCAGGCTGTCCCTGGGTCTTCAAGTTAAGGGATTTTTGAGGTGCAAGAAGCCATGTGGACCCAGCTACCTGCTTGCACTGCTGCCCTATGGCTCCCTCCCTGCTCATGCACCCGTGTCCTGATCATGCTTTGCTCAGCACACTCTGCCTGCCTCTTTCTCCATCACCTGCCCGACTGAAGGGAGGCACAACCTTTTGATGAATTCCCTTCTCATGGGGGAGAAGGAGGAAGAGAACTGCTTTGCACTACCTGAGGCCTTGAAGGGAAAAAGGGCTGCCCCATTCCTGTTTGTTTCACCAACTGGGTGGCCCAGAGTCCCTGGTTCCTCAGGGGCACCAAGCACAGGGAGCTCACTGGAGGAGTATGCATTTGTACCCGAAAAGATTAGAAATTAATTTCTTCTAGTCTTACTTCAAAGGTTGCTTCTATGTAGGGCTTTGGAGTAAGATGTAGCTGGTTAGCAAGGGTATAAAATCTAACAGAAGTAGAAGGCTGATATTCAGGCCAGTATCATTAGCCTAGACAAAATTTGATGAATGTGCTTTCTTTCTTCCCTCCTCTCCTTAAATGAATTCAGACCAGGCCAATGTTTTCTTCTTGGTGAGGGATTTCTGAGGTTCTGACTCCATTGAAAGTTTGGCTGGCGTGGGTGTGCAGCCAATTTTTGAAGACAGCATTTGTTGAGGGTTTACTCAGTGCTTGGAATATAGAACTGAACTAAACATACACATTTAGTTGTGGTGCTTTACTTATGTCTGTGCAAACACACGAGAAGGACTCTGCCACTGCAAACCCAAACCATCTGGCCAAATCGAATTCAGAGATATGCATTTAAGAAACTCCTGTGCAGATTTGCAGTTGAGTAACAACTGTGCTGCGAAGAGACAAACCCCAGGTGCATTTCCAAGTGAAAATTTCCACAGCTACTTAATGTCAACAATAATAAGTCCTTTTATAGCTGCCTTTCACCTTGAAGAATCTCCAAATGCTTTGCAGGTCTGTGTGTACATACAATCGTTTGCCCAGCAATGAGAGGGAGGCTCTGGTGTGGGATGTAGCAGCCATACTGTGTTATCTACAGTGCCCTTGGGCTCCTCCTCATTTCAGAGCCCCTCAGTGCACACACAGTGCTGTTGGCTCTCTAACTTTCTCCTCCAACCTCCTTTCCCTCCAATTCTCCCCATCCCTCCTTGCATCCCTTTCTCCCACTCTCACACTCCTGTGCTGCATTTCCTGTTCCTGCAAAGCCTTCCCTCCCCCCATCTGTGTGTGCACTTTCCCTCTTGCTTGGCAGTCCTCTGCAAAACTGTCCTCCTAAAGTACTCCCCCTTCTTTCCTTTCCTCCAGACTCCTCCGCACTTGAGCTCTTGAGTTTCAGCTGAATTTACATGCCATCCCTGCTGCCTGGGACAGCATAGATGTTTTATCTACAATGACAAATTGCTGCATAAAGTTGCTGTGCTACATGAAGAGAACAACCACCCTAATGGTATTGCAACCTGATGGACATGATATACCAGGGAGAAGAAGGTAAAGAAAGCAAAGGTCAGTGCTGCTTTATTAAGTCTGAAAGCAAAAGCATGTACTTAAAAGGTGTCCTTATCTAACACTTTCTATCTAGACACTTCCTGAGACCATCTGCCAGTTCCCAGAGTCTCCCATTACAGGCAGAGGAAGCACAAACTTCCTTGTACCTCAGGGGTACATATAGCCAACTTCCACCATTCCAAGGCTGAGGTTCCCAGATGTCAACTGTACCAATGGTTCCATTTAAGTTGCCTCAAGGGAGGATTTCAAAGCCATGTGACTAAACTCTCACAGCCCCTACTGCCTGATCCTCTGCCATATCTGTTCACCTTGATTTCTTCTTTACAGATGGGCTTTTCAGGTTTCAGGTGACCTTACAAGAAGAGCGAGTGGCACATGAAGTGCTGGGCAGGTAGCAAGTGAGCTGCCCTGAGATGCTGCTCATCATCCACCTGGCACTTGCAAATCACAGTTTTCCACCCTTATCCATGCCTCTGTCCCAGGCTTCATCTCTAGCTCTTCAACCATTTATGATGTGCTCATGCAGCACCTCATACTGCAGGCATGAAGTGTTTATGTGGATTGGCAGTAACAGCTGGATAACGTGTGCTCTCCCTCCACCCTGGGCAGGAGTAGAGCTGGTCTCAGTGCAACAGGCAGCTTGGAAATTTCAGCCCATTTCCTCCCAGATGTGGTGGATGGTCTGACTCACATGGCACGTGTCCATTAGAAACAGGCTTGGGATTGTCCTGAGGGATGTCTTCAACAAAATGGGCCTCATGCTATCCAGGAGACAGCACCAGGCCTTGACTGTGAGTTCTTCTAGTCAGCAAAACAAAAAAGACCAGATAACTTTGACACCTCAAATGTAGTTGAATACCATCAGTGCAGAACCTTAGGTTATTGAACAAGTTTGGCACATCAGGACAGTGAAATATAGAACCATAAGGGATCTTCTGTACCTGCTGCCCAATCCCCTGCTGTTTGGGGTAGCTGTGCTAAAGAACTGCCTCAACTCTGTGTTAAAACACATTGGGATTTTTGTCCCAGTAAAATCTCCTGGAAGTCAATTCCAGAAATGCACTTCTTGGACAGTCAGGTCCTTCTTCTAATTTCCAGCTGAAATGCATTCCTGGCAAATTTATAGGCACTTGTGCTTGTGCCAGCATTGCCCTTTCACTCAAATAGCTCTTCTCTCTTCCTGGTACTTCCCTCCCGGGTATTTGTAAGCAACAAATATATCTCTTCTCAGCCTGCATTTTGCTAGACTTAAGAAACCAAGCTCATTTAGTCTCTTCTTGTAGAAGAAAGCTCTCTCCTTCCCAGTCATGCTAAGAGAGAAAGGGGCAAAAAAGGCAGTTTTAAATTAGTTCATCTTTTATATGGACATACAATATTCTGTATTTCTGTGATGGCATTAAAATCTTGCTATTAGAAATCCCTCATCTGACATGTCTTAGGTTCTCATCTGTCTTCCTCACATCTGCATGCTACTGCCAGCTTACAGACATTTGATCAGCTCGTGCACTCAGGTCTTTCTCCTCCTCTGTCACTTCCAACTGATGAGCTCCCAGCTGGTAGCAGAAATTCTCATTATTACTCCCTCGGGGCACGACCTCGCATTTTGTACTATTAAATTTGATTCCATCTCTATTGCTTCTGTCCCTTTTTCGTAGGAAAACTGCTCTGATTAGTCACCGTATAATGCCTTGGAGACCTAAAGATATATTCACTATACTTTTATTTTTAGAAACTGTTTGCTGTTTCAGTATTTTCATTCAGTGAATGATGCTGATGTCTCTCTGTATTACCACTTCTTTCTAACAGAAACGCCAGGCTGATGTGGAGAAGGGCAGGAGAAAATTGCCTCCCAGATGAAATATATGGCAAGAAGAGCTATATTTCCAAACCATTTCAAGGAAATAATTTTTTAAGTTATTTGTCACTCTGCTGCACACAATGACCAGATACACTGACCAATCAACAGCAAACCAGAACGAACAGGTATGAAAATGCTCTGTTTTACCTAACTATTTTTCCAAAGTGATCCAGATTTACTGTGAGTAAATTTACTGCATCTAGCTGCTGGGATGCAGCTCTCATATACAGAGCTGTCACAGTGATGGCTCCCAGCACTTTGGCTTTCAACCATTAAAACTATTTTTCTGGTGTTCGAAATACTTCAGAAACAACTGTCGTTATTGCTTA
The DNA here is from genome assembly GCA_035583235.1 of Hafferia zeledoni. Taxonomy (NCBI): domain Eukaryota; kingdom Metazoa; phylum Chordata; class Aves; order Passeriformes; family Thamnophilidae; genus Hafferia; species Hafferia zeledoni. The sequence continues at coordinate 4,795,588 of JAWWEV010000001.1, forward strand.
ATTGTTGTGCTCAATTACTGTGGCAGTGGGCACCTTATGAATACCTGTGATGGTGATGAGAATTCATTTATTCTAACCTCTTGTTCTCAATTACAAATAACGCTACATGGAGATCGTTTTACCCAGAGGAGGTTTGATGTAATTCAAAACAGCCCCCCATCCTTAAGATGCTGTAGCAGCTCTGAGGTGTCTGACATTGCTGGTGCTTTGTAAGGAGACACCTTTGCATGCTGAAGAAAATTGCCACTGCAAGAGCTATTTTATGGAAAAATGCATTTCCGAAAATAGCTGGGGAGAGGTGCACACAATAGTACTGTAGAATTTTATTTCCCATGTTGAAGTTGTCTGGTACAGGTTCATGAGGTGTTTCATAGGGCTGTGAGCTCTTTACTGGCTTTGTAGGTGTTTGAGCAGCACCTACAGCAATGGGGCTTCCTGCCCTGAGGGGATCTCTGCAAAGTCCATCTCTGCAAGTGAGTATCAAGATTACTTTGCTTGTAAACCAGAAAAGTCTGATGTGTGTAGGGAGCTGTCGTGCTGACGTGGTATTAAAATCAAAGATATTTTCAATTTATTGTTGCTCACACAAATGAGACACATCCCAGAGGCACAGGACAATTTGCCATGGTGGTCTTCAGATGGACAAATTTTTTTTTTCTCATGAAAGAAACAAGTTTCCTTTCCACACTGGGTTCTGCATGTGCTTTAGGGATCCCTTTTGTCTTGGGATGCTGTGGGAGTGGGGAGGACTCTTGCTGTGTGTGACACAGTCTTTGGAGGAACCTCAAGGACCTGCTCAAAGCCTCAGAGCAGCAGAACCACTGTGCACACTTTCAAACTGTGCATCATGGATGTCTGCCAGAAAAGATTGTATTTCCTGCCTCCTCCAGACATGGTAATGAGGCACCTGTGACATCTGACAGGGCTTACCTATGGAGATGTGAAAGAGAATAGCAGAGGGAGAGGAAAGGCAAAGCGTTGTTTTGGAAGCACGAGAACTTCTGAAGCATTAATCTGGCGAATAACTCCCTGCCAACAGAATTTCACTAAACCACTGATCTGAATCATGTCACAGATGGCATCGTCTTCCAAAGCATTAGCAAAACACAGGGCTCAACCTTCAGAGCCCATGCATTGCTATATCTCATCCAGCACAACATGCCTTTAGAAGAGAGCATTTAATAACTGCAACTCAGGCAAAAAAAAATCAGCCCTGTTTGGGATCTGAATAGCTGCCTTGCAGAAGGAGAATTGCCCATTTTGCTCAGTGCAGCAGTGAAGATGGGCTCATAGGATAAAGAGCACCACATGCTCTGATAGACTGTGAGATCCACTATGATGCCTTTTTATAAATGTAAAATCTCAACTGGCCTTTCTGAGTGGAAGACAAAGGTGCTAGGCTTGATAAAGTAGGTCCAATCACGGCACAAATGGGAGAAGGAGGAAGAAATTGCATGTCAGCTGGCAGCCTCCATTTATGGTATTTCATGGCTGCAGGAAGAACATTGTTTTAAATAGTAAAACCAGTGCTACCTGATGTCAGGATGGATGAATAGTAGTGCTCCTGGGCATGTAATCTCTCATACCAGAAGCTACATCTGTATTATCTCAGCCAGCAGAATTTAGGTGCTCACCCTGTCTGTGTCTCAACTTCTCAGTCAGAAGAGATTAATGGTCCCCATCTCCCTACACCTGATTTCCATGCAGGAGGACACACCAGCCCCAGGTCAGATCTGTGGGTGGCCAGGAAGGACCCTGAGGAGAGCACGCATCTGAGGCAGGGAGCATGAAGATATGAGCACCTCTCTCAGGGGCCTGGGGTCTGACAGCCTGACCTCAGCTGGAGTTTCACAGAAAGCCCATCTTCTTGGTGAGATTTCCACCCTGTGTTTCCCAAGGAGGTACAGGCCTGCCAAGGACATTGGTACACGTCTCTGGGGTTTTACCCTGGCATCTTGTGAGCTACCACTGACAAGCCTTTACAAAAGACAGTCAGCTTCTGTTAGACATCTTTCTAACCACCCCATTCCCCAGCAAAATATTGTTAAAAGAACAATGCTAAAGATTGCAAAAGCAAGCCCTCCAGAAGCAGGAAGGCAATGGAGAAGAGCCAGGATAATGCTTGCCTTGTGCAATCTAATTTTGAGCCCTGTGAATATCCAACTTGCCTGCTCTTTTAGCCCCTAGAGCCCTGCCTCAGTGCACAGACTGCAGCTGTAGAAGGGCTGAACAGCAAAACCTGATGACAGAGGAGGCTACTGCCAGTTGACCAATACTCCTTTCATTGAAGAAGCTGTAAAGTGTGTAGTAGATGACATGGAGACTGAAGGAAGACACTGGTCTCACTGACAAGACACCAGAGTTCTGTCCCAGAGAACTGGACTTTCTCCCTGCCTGTGGTGCTCTGTACCTGTGGGATATCATGGACACACTTCAACAGGCATTCGCAGGTATTCGCTGCCTGTGAGCTCTCATTGCCAGTGCCCACCTCGAAATCCAAGGAGTGCTGATCTCTGCAGTGACAGAGATTGGTGAGAGTCCTGCTCTGAACCTCCACACGCAGTGCCAGTGTGCTGGTCCCTGGATAAGCAGGCTCTAGGCAGCTCAAAGAGGCTCAGGAATGGCTGCCTCTTCCCATCAGGTGGTGAGCTGGTGATAATAATGCAGGAGTTGCTGTAAGCACTTCAGTGCTATAATAGCATCATAGAAGAACCTAAGAGGAAATTAATAGGACCAGAGTAACCAGGTTTGAATTGCATGTAATGCAAAAGGCTGAGGAATCCATCAGCTTGAGGCAAGACCTCTCACAGAAGATGTCAGCCCAGCCAGTTAAAGTCAGGCAGCGTTAGAAGAAACTGGATATAATGCCAACCTGCATAACAGACACTGCTACCACCTATCACAGTAATGAGATTTCATAAAGAAAAGCCCATCTCTGCGGCTTCCAGAAGGATTTCCTTGAGCAGACAGCTGGGCACCTGGGCTGATTAAACACAGATACAAGTTTGAGCAACTGGAACAGCCTATCATGTTTTATTGTACCCAGGCAGTGCTTGCTCAAAAAGATGCAGCAAACACATCCAGTCCATTTTTAGCTCATCTCTGAATGTATACACACTGTGAGATAACTAACCATTTAGTCCCTGCAATGAACATAGTGCAGCACAGGACCCATTAACAGTCCTTCCATGGGAATGAGCACCCTGCTCAGTCCCCAGGGATGGAAACAGCCTCTTGCAGCCTCTGCCATGAGACAGCAAGAGGCAGCATGCATAGATTTGCTGTCACCCCATCCCACAGGTTGACAGAGGAAGGCAGGACCTTGATGCTTCCTCCTTGTTAGAAGACAGGAGCTGCCAGAGGGTTTCCTCTGTTACTGGAGTAGGACATGAAAGCAGGACTCAGCCATGAGTGTCTCCCCACTTGGCTCTGCAGGCAGTACAGCTGTGATCCTCCATGGCTGGCCAGAGCTGCAGGCACAGCCCCATCCCTCCCAGCAATATGTTGGTGAGGTTCTTATACCTTTTCTCTGGTTTCAAAATCAGCTGCTGCCAGTCTCACTTAAGGCACTGCCAGCTGCAGCTGGGGCTGTGCTTGTGATTTTGATCTGTGATTGCCTGGTGACTTGTCAAAAGCAGTAAAAGTCATCAGGAAAAGAGCTGGAGTGAAACCTTGCAGACAGTGGGCTTGTAGGCAGGGAGCTCTTCAGACCTCACTTCCCCCCCCAGAAAGATTTTCTTTGGCTCTCAGAGTGATCTGGGCCCCAGTTCCCTTTCTCAGGACTCCACTGCCACCCTGAGAAATCATGTCCATCTCAGCAAAAGAGGGGCTTCAAGCTTATTGAAGTATCCTACTTTACAGCCAGGGTTCAAGCAACAGTGAGACAGTCTAGAGAAAAGAAGGGAACAGTGCAGTTAAGTGAAGGGATGCCAGAGGCATGGAAGGTTTAAACCTCTCTCCTTGTGAAGTTGGGACTGAGGCAAGACAATAATTTCTTAAATCACCCAACATCTGGAAGCCACTGGCAGGTCACAGCACAGGCACAGTGAGTGTTTCTGTTACTGGTATTATCATCATCAGTCCTACTAACCAAGCAGTGATAAAAGAAAAGCATCATCCAAGGAACAGTGTCCACCATGCATTTGTACACAATGGCTTTAGTTGCACCCAAAGGCTCTAATGACAAATTAGGGCCTAGTCAGTGTCCTTTGAAGTCAACAGAAAGATTCCTGTTGACTTGAGAGGGCATTGGCTGAGGACCCACAAGCTGCAGGAGGAAGTCTGAATTCTTGTGGACCCATACAGGACTCTCTGAAGGGATGGTTTTGTCTCTATGAGAAGCCATTGGTGTCAGAGCCAGCAGAATTGAGAACCCATAGCTGCCAAAATCAGAAGCGTGGATTTAGCAAAATCTCCATTCTGTGGGGTTCCCATTCACTTCTGATTTGTAAAGGAGTTGCTTGCTGGTCCGTAACTCTCACCACTTATCCCCACACTATCCTATCCCATTCCTAGAGAGTCACCCGTCTAGTACTACTATTGTCTTAGTTGTAAAATGGGATAAGGTCACCAACTTAGGCACTGACCTCTCTTATTACCCTCACCCTTTCATCTAGAAGAAATGGCAATTCACACTAATTTTTAAAACTGGCAAAACTATCAGATCAGATTCAATTAGTCTCTTTCCACCCCTTGCACATGCCTGAAAATAAAGCTTCTGTTATTGGAGTTTAGCTGACGATGCTTTTGTGCAAGAAAGGAAAGACTCCACTTAGTTTTTCTGTAACTGAAGCCATATGGAACTGAAACTTGTTGAATCAATAATGAAACATGTCTGTGTCACAGAGCAGTTCTGATTCCAAGACATACAATGGACTGTTTGCAAAGTCATGTTGCTAGTTAAAATGACATATTTTAAAATTGACAAATAATTCAGGGACTCAGCTGCTTAGGAGGATATGGTCTAGCTAGTTTAAAAAAATTCCCAACCAGCCTGAGGTTCTCTGTTGACTCATTTTCATAATACATTTAAGTACTGTGGCAAATGCTTGCCAGCCATTCAGGCAAGTTGCTTAAGACACATCAGAAAACACGAAGACTAAAAATGATTTCAATGCCCTAATTTCCCACCCGTATTTCCCAACACATGCCTGGTAGCTGCACTGAGAAGCAGGTGAGTTGCTAATGCAGATTATGTTGTCCTCTGAGAAGCTACTGCAATGAATCCACCCAGTACCCCCCGAACAAAGAAATACTTCGGTGACACATCAGTGTTTCCAGATTTGGAAAGGATTTGACAAATGCCAAACTGAGCTTGCACAGCAAGTAATCTGTGGTGGAGAAAAGAGTGTGCAGCCTCCAGAGGAGGGCATGGAATATCTAAAAGAGCAAATAACCTACTTGCTCAATGGTAGCATTTATTTTATTTTCCTTAGATTCTCGGCAGGAAAGGAGGGAGTTGGGGGATGTCAGAGGTGATCCAGAAAAGCTTGCTAGTGACTAGAAATTTCTTCACTTTCTGTTAGCATGCATGAGCATGCCCATAGCCACCTGAAGTCCATCTGTATTACAATATGAGGTATTCCCCCTCGTTTTGGTTCTTGGCCTGAATGTCACACAGTTTTGCAATGTGAATGTAAAGTAGCATTTTGTGGAACTCAAAAAGCTTTGGTAATTACTTTTAAAACTCTGAGGTTTTCTAAATATCCTTTCTTGACAGTGCTGGGATAGGTCTGCCCTCACAATATTACATTTCATAATCTCTTGCTTCCTCCTGTCTCTGGATATAAGACAAGCATAAGACCCCTGTTCTCTCTGAGCAGGAGGAATGCTGTGGTGGTGGACTCCAGGCTGGCAGCTCTTGTTTCCTCCTCAGGGACTGGGGGAGCAGATGCCTGGAGCTCTGTTCTTCCTGGGTTTTCTTTCTTTCCTCTCTGATTCAGTGCTGGGTAATTAAGGGCTGAAAGGTTGCCTTAAGTGCAGCCTTGGGAATTGTATTTTACTGCAGACAGTGTTCCCTGTTATCAGTTATTGTATTGTAACAGGGCCTAAAAATCCAGCTTAGGTGTGGTCCTTTCTAGGAAAGGTTTGGTATCGAAACACAATAACCATGGAGAAAAATAAGAAGATACCTACGATTAGGGTGCACTGTGGCACTGTAAATGGAGGTAACTTGAGCCAGCATGTGCTGGAAAGAGGCAGAAACTGGTGGCAAATCACTCAAATCCCAGCTTAGTGCCTCCAGTGCAGAATTTGAGTCCTGTAGCAAGGGAACCAAAACACCACAGGGGACAAAATCATTACTAACCAAAACAGCTGACATAATCGGTGGTTGTATGGGAACCTGCCCATTGGTGGGGGTAAATATATAAATAAATTTCCTGGTGCGAATTTTCCTTAGCAATTTATCACTTCAGCAAAAATAAAAACCTCAACAAAACCCAAACAAATGAAGTGAAAAAACAAAAGAGTGCAATGTCTCATAATAAGCTCTTTCTGTTGTGGCAGCAGCTGCAGTTTCTCCTCTCAAATTTCTTTTCTGTTATTACTCAGAAAGAATCAGCAGCTGCTTAGGAAATATTCCAGAAAGATTCATTGTGAAGTTCCTGGCTGTTTTTCACATACTAATCTGACAGAAGTAACATCTTCAAGGAAAGGACTAACTCTCCTGGTTTTCATCTACTCCTCGTAAATTAGTGGCTTCTGATGACATGGTTAACTAAAAGGAAATAACAGCAGGAAAAATAAATAAATAACATATCCAGGTGATGGGAGACAAGTAGGTTTTTTTATGTCACAGAGGGCATGTGGGAATTACTTAGGTTATTTTAATGGTCGGGTTTGCATCTCTTCAAAAACTTCTGCTCAACCAAACTGCTTTCCAAATGGGTGTATCTGGAGGCAACACCCATAAAAAGGGATCATTTAGAAGAGACATAACACAGGCTCCTCTAAAAGTAGGATACCTTCAGGCCATATTAACTCTGGAGTTATTCTGGTGCTGTCATTTGCTCTGTGCTTTAGGGCTGGAGTGTGCAGCCATCAGAGTCTGGATGGAGCAGCTGTTGGGGTTCAGATCAGCTCCTCTGAGCAGGCACTCCCAGGGCTGAACTTCACTGTTATTTCTTGCATGCTGTCTTTTAACTGGGATGCCTCCTCAACGTGAGCATTTCTTCCCATAATGTGGATGCCTAACAGGAGGCAGAGCTGATGCCTGACCCCAGTCAGGGATCTGGCAATTCGTGCTTGTTGAACAGGTCAGGGGGGTAGAGGTGAGCAATGGTGTCAAGGCTCAGAGGTCCCTCACACTGTGACTGGAAGCTGTCACCCTCAGCTTTTCCGCTGCTGTTGGCCCCTGGATGGAAGACAAATCACATTCCTGTTCCCAGGTTGCTGGTGTGTGAGGGCACAATTCAAATGTCATCTTTTGAATGATGTTTGCCCATCATTCAACATCAAAGCGTGTTTGCCCTTCCCCTGCCCTTCTGTGTCACAGGCAGCTCTGCCTCTGAGTGCACTCCAGGCAAAAATCCAAAGCTCCTGTTGGCATCCAGGAGCGCAGACATGGGTCTTCACAGAGCAGTATGGAGCTTCCAAAGCTCTTAAGATCATTAATCGTGCTGCATGGAGAATGAAATGCAGAAGTCGCTTCTTCCTCTTCTACTGTCAGTAGTGGGTAGGAGGAAAAAAATCCCTACAAATCCCAGAAAGCAGCGATTCTTCCCACAAGAAGGCTGAGTACAAGCAGTTTGGGTCTCTGATGTCCAGTGCTGAGAAACATTGTCCAGTGAAGTATAGAAGCTCTTGGGAATGTGGAAGAGATAATTGGAGGTTAATAGAGCTTTTGCTGCTGGCTGCCAGGCCAATTATTTCTATGGAAAAATCCTGACTCTTTCCCTTTATTGAAGTGAGTTCATGATCATCTATATTAAAGAAAGCTGCATTCTGAGAACACATATGCATTTGCATACGGATGGTGTTCTCTTGAAAATTATTTGAATAAAAATAAAAGAAGAATGAAAACAGGAGTTTTCACTCAAGGGAAAAGTTAATGAACTCACTTCTCTTTCTTTCACTCCCTGATTAAATATTATGTTACCATTTTATCTTTGTGCATGAAGAGTAAAGCCCTATTCTGTATTTTGCCAGCTTCATTCATGAAGCTTTGTATTATTTTTACTGCAATAAAAAACTAAAAATTACTCTCTTCACATGAGAAGCAGAATGGGGAAGAGCAGTAATTCCCTGCAGTATGGAGGAAGGAGAAAGTGAAAGACGAGACATCCTCTTTTGTTTGTTTGAATAGGCATGAAATGTACTCCAACATGTGCTGGCGGGAGTAGTCGGAGAAGACCGGCTACAGAAGCTCATCAAGAAATGCAAAAGGTATTGCCTGCTATATAAGATATTAGTGAGACCTTCTTTTCTGAAAAGGGCTTTTTCCTTTAATGCTCATTATTTCTGAGAGCCTGTAGGCTCTGTAGCAGATTGTACTGATGTTTTAAAGTTGACTGCTTGATCATTCTAATTAGGATCCTGTGGATTTTCAGTGTTGGTAGCAAAGTGAATTTCAGTGCATTTTTAGTTAGACCAGCTGAGTATCACTGGACTTCTTGTTCTGCAGTGGTCAGGCAGCTCAGCTGAGTTAGTGTTACTCACATGAGGCACCACCTTATTTTAGCTGGGAGGGGAAGCACTGGCAACAATTAGATAAATAAGCCCATGTTCATAAGCCAGAATATGATTCCAGAATTGGCTTGGCATTTTATTAGCACTTTAGAAGGCTGTTGCCACGGATTTGTCAGTCTCTAGATATATGAAATTTGCTAGGAGTTCCTGTCTGAGACAGCACCTGAAAACCAGCTATGAATCAAAGTAACTTCATGAGGAGTGCCCGTCTCTTGCTAAACTGGGCTGGTTTTTGAATGTTCTTGAGAATGAACATCGTTGCTTTTAGTGGGTGCAGAGTTTTATAGAGGCTTAGGGCCTGAATGACTTGCAGTCTTGTGCAGTGGGTGTTCAGATGTCAGCAGAGGCAACATGAAATCACCGAAGAGATACTCACATGCAGACCTTGCCAAACACAGTGGTTTTGGGGTGGGAAGGGTGGGAATGTAAATTCCAAATGTGTGAAAATGAAAAACAAACAAACATGAGAATGTGGAAAGGAGATTTAAAATTTAGACGTGGACCCCCCTGTCCAGGGATATCATCTGTGCTGCTGTTACTGGCCCATTGCACTAGGTAGTAGGAGCAAGGCTTCTAGCTGCCAGTCAACCATTTTCTTCTTGTTAATTATTCACATTGCTGTAGAAACGGAAATTATCTCTATTTTGTCACTTCCCAATTGAAAACTGTAATTGCAGCTGCTCCCTCCTCCTTGTTTGGAAGTTTTACATGCAGAGAGTCATCAGCCAGGCTTGCCTTAAATCAAATCTTCCCATGCAGCCTGGGTTATAATCTAGCAAGCACAGCAGCTGCCTAGTCTCAGCAAGGAGAAAAGGAGCACATTTCTCCAGCCATTGGGTAGGAAATTCTTGCTAAAAGAAAGGGGCTATGCCTTGTCTGATGCCTTTATAAAAACGTAAAGGAGTCAGTTTCCTGAGGGCTTTCACAGATATTGCTAATCATCTTAAATTGAAACAGGGCTTCCAAAACCAGCACGTAAATCCCCGTAACACACCTTCAATTTCTGTCTCCAAGGCTACCCAGCTGCCCTGATCCTCTGTGACAAGCTCTGGAAATGCTGTGATACTTCATTTTGCACTCGTCCTTCCCTGCTCTTCAATCCCCCTTGCTCTTGGGTCTTCTTGCTCACATGAGACACCATTCCACAGGATTGCTGCCATGGTGGTGGGTGAAGAGCTGGCCTGAAAGCCCACAGGAAGTCTGAGTGGCAGGGAATGCACAGGCATTCCTTCCACCAACAGAGAAATGCTGCTTCCCTTGGGGATACAAGAAACAGCCAGAGCCCCCATGCAGATTTGCCCAGTTTTGCTCACTCATCTGTGCAGATGCTGGATTGGAGGTCTCCTTAAAACAATGCCAATAGTATTTATTCATGCTGCTTTTACCAAACCTTCTTATTCTGCTATAAGACATACAATTCATGAATAGCAGCCACTGCTCCCCAGTCATAGAGGTGTATTTTGAGGGTCACAGTATATGTAGCCTTACTGGATATTTTCCAGTGACTTTATATGCAGACACTGCTTTCTCACAGAGAGCCAGAATCTGCCCTCTTCTGAAGTCTCTTGGGTCTAAATTAGTAAGATTTTATATATCGTGATTTGAATCTGAATGTGTTTCTTTGCTTGCAGTCCCTGTGGTCACGGAGAAGGCAAGGAGACTTTGTGCTGCAGTTTACCTAATGACATTTTTGGGGGTTTTTTGTCTATCCTGGAGAACCACATATTTAGCAGACACATTCCCTGTTTTGCCAATACAGGAGCACCTTCTAAAGGTGAACATCTTCAAGGATGCAGGATTTGCCAAGGCACAGATGGATGGAGCAGTGTCATAACAGAGAACAGGAGCCTTCAGTTGATGGCTCAGCTGAAGGTCTGGGGTGAGATACAGCTTCTCTGAGTTTCTCCTCTGACTGTTATCCAAGACTCACAGAAGATGATGAGCTGGATGAGCTGCTGAGCCTTTTGTACTGCAGATCGCCTCAAAACACTGCAGGGTCAAGAGCACAAGTGCCAAACTAGAATCAATGAGGCCTTACTGTAGACACTCAAGAATAACAAGTCAACCAGTGGATTCACAGGCAGACTGTAACAGCTTGTTATCTGATCTCCCCTGGGCACAAACACTGAGACATCTGCAGTTTTTGACCTTATTTTTTTTCCTCTGCTGGCTCAATAGCTAGTTAGCTGGTCACTCAATGTGAAAGCAAAACAGAGGAAAGGAGACAGCAAATTGCAATAGGCAGGAGAGGCTGGACCATAAGGATGATGAAAGGACTGGAAATAAATAAGTACACAAGTAGCTTTGCTCTCCTTTATCATTTGTGCATCAAGCTCTCTGAATTTGTTTCTGGAACTCTGTTAAAAGCAGAGTTTTCAATATGCCAGTTGTCATTGAACTTTTATGTTGGTTTTATTTTGCATGTATTTTGCATCTCTAATCTCTTTGTTCGGCACTGCAAGTTAGAAATTAACCTGAAAAACACACATTGAGACTCCACTGACTTTTTCTTTTTGTCTGAGGACACAAATCTCACTTCATAGTGTCTCTTCTAGTCCTATGAAGGGGAGGGAAGACCCCCAGAAGGCTGATTTCTGGATCATCCTTTGTATTGATCTCAGCTCCTTGGGATGCAGTGCCTGCTCCAGCTTACATGTATGGGAGGTGTGGAGCCTCTTTCCTGTTTCTAGGCTCTTGTTAATAGTGTGCCCAGATTCTCAGACAGGGTCCTAATCACCAGCCCTAGCCTAACCTCTTAATTAACTCCTGTTAATGTAAATGCACTCAAAAAGATCCTTTCAGATGCAGTGTTCAAGAAATTAGAAGTCCTTCCTTGAAGTTACAGTGTGTTTCTTCTTTCATGGGTTGGTATAATGACAACACTGTCTTGCTGTATGAGAAGGATTTGCCACATCTTACAGTGCTCACTTTTCATCCCAGGATTATACATTATTTTAAATCAACTCAGGTAACAGGTGACAGCTCAGGGTATATTACATGTGTAGCATTTCAGTCTTGCATAGTCAGAGACCTCCTGGCTTCTTGTTTCCATAATTTCTGTGCCCCAGAATGGCCTAAAGTCAAGGCTGGGTTATGCACCTTGAGTAATAGAACGTAACAATACGTGAGGTTCTGAGACCTGCCAGAGAAATGCACTGTTGCTGCTTCTGATTTAATATGATTTATTCTCATTGCATGGATGTCCTACCCATTGTAATCAAGGTCAGAAAAGGATTTGAGCCTGTTTCTGGTGTGGGAAGACAGCAGTCCCACAGGTAAAAACACGAAGAAGAGCTAAGCTCAGATTGACCTTACTGAAAAAAGCAAACTCCCAAAATGGAGTGTAACTGGACAGAATCAAGAGAGTGAATTTGGAAAAGGGTAAGAATTGTACCTGCTCATGTTACAGGCAGAGACTCCTCTCTCTCGTGACTTCAGTTTTGCCTAGGAGAATCCATATAAAAACAAAAAAATGCCAAGAGAAATGTTTCTATTGTTTTCCTTCTCTGTTTCTAATGAAATCTGTTCCTTTAAAACAGAGCAATATCCTCCCCTATGATTTTTGCAGTCACATCGCAGAAAGAGAGAAAACCTGAAAGCAAAATTGACTCCTTTTGATTTTTCCTAGTTCAAGAGAGGAGACATGCCAGTGGGAAGGAGAACAAAAATCATACTGAGTAAATCTAGATTTTAAACTGCCTCTAATGATCAACAGCAATCATACAAATATTTATTTTTAGTTTTATAGTTTATTTGTGTTTAGGCTGACAGCAGATCTTTAATTTGATATTCAGTCTTCCTTACATAAATATATGCATCTTTTAGATTGGTTATTTAATTATTCACTTCTGTAGGAGTTCAGAAAGCAAGTTGTTGGGGGATAATTTTGTGATGTACTGCCTTAGCATGTATTTTCTGTTCACTGATTCTTTGGTTCTTGATGCTCAGTTTGGTGCTAGAGATCAAATCCTGTCTGCACTCAAGTTGACAAGAAAATGCCCAATAATTTGAGTGGGAGCTGCCATAAGATCTAACATCATATCTTCAGTATCTCTCCAATGCTTTGAAGTGCAGCCCCTCATATTTCATTCACAATTGCAACCAAAACGCAATGGAGAGATGCAGCCCTGCTGCTGGAAATGCAAAAGGGCAGCACCAGGTAGGAGGATGTGTCCTTTATTGCATAACAGGTTGGATAACCTTTTTGCATGTGGTTTGCTCATGTGGCGTCAGTGACACAGATGTGCAACCCACAGCCACAACCTGCCTGTTTGGCAGCTGTTATGGCTCTAATGTGTAGACCATCATGCAGGGAAGCACCTAGAGAGATTCTGCTAAATCCATATGAGTGCATGGAAATACCCTGATACATGGGGTTTTCTGCTCCTGTGTTTAGTGCTCAAAAATTCCACCAAATTCAACAAAAGTTCAGCATGTAATGTGTTTATGAGTGCTTAAGTAGTTAGGAATCAAACTTCAGACAGCCAGATTTGAAAAATGTAGTCAGCTTTTAAATTATGTGCTCTATTGAAAGGAATCTAGTCTGAAAATGTTCATGAAGTTTGAGAGTTTATGATGTAAAGAAACCTGTAGCATGTGGTGTATGCGTTCCACTTTTCCTGGATTTCATTACGCTTTCCTGCCTTATAGAACAGCTGTAACATTAAACCCACTGAAATTTGTAAAGTGCTTAGAGATCCACTGAAGGAAAACTGTAGAGGAGTAAAAGGTACTCAATTTTCATTGCTGTTCTGTCAGGCAAGAGAGTTTCCAGAGCATCTTAATAATAAATAAGAATAAATAACTGCAAATGTAGAATCTGTTCTATGCTCATTAATAGGTACCTTTGGGGCTGCGGTTGAGGAGAATCCCTTTTAAGGGGAAGGTGAGTATAGATTTGAAGATTTGAATTCATATTTCAATACCTTTCTTAGGGCTATGGCTTGAAGCATCAGGGTGTGTTTAGTAGTGTGTGAACACTACCCAGCTCTACCGGCATTTGAATAATAGTGGGAGATTGTTTGACCACTTTCTCCTGTCAGATTTCAACAAGATTTTCAAATAAATCATTCACCAATATTTTTTCCTCATGGTTTGGTTAGCTCAATAGCCAGCTGAACAATATTCATCAAATAAATTACTCACTTTCCCCTCATCAATCTGCAAATAATTTATTCACAAATACTTTTACATGAGGCAGCCGGTTCTAGCCAGGACAAATCAAGGTAATTTCCTACTCTTTTGATCACATGCCAGTAGGACTTTATCTTGGACAGCTCAATAGAGACAGGTTTTAATGCATAATACATAATGGGTAAGCTGAGTTTTTCACAGTTCTTTGTGAGCTCTCTGCTATTGCCCATATTTCTGTTCAACTACTAAAGAGGAATGACAGAGGGGCATATATTTTCCATCCAGGTACTTTCAGAAACATTTCACAGAACCAAACGTGCAGCTTTGAGGTTGTAGGGCTCACGTCAGCCACGACTGTGATGGGGCAGCCCTTTGGCTGGAACATGCAATCTGTTCAGTAAAGCAAGGCGAAATTTAACAAGAGTTGAGAAGAGGAAATGAAGACGAGTATTGTGCCTGCTCAGAAACACAAAGGGAACCAAGAGGCAGAATGAAATCAAGCAACGTGGAATTTCGCCAGCATGCTGGGGATAAAGTCCCAAGCTCTTGAGAAAACGCTCTTTAATGAGTAGCCAAGACACAAGATGGCACATCCCCATGTAGATGTCTCCATGACAATATTTGTGCTGTGGTTCTCTTTCCCTAAGGTTCTCATGCAAGCAGTTTGGAAACTGCTAACAGCCCCCTTCCTGCCCTTACAGGCTGTTGTATTGCTGACAGTGGCCTTACCTGTCTGTCTGCTTACCCCTCTCTTTTGTTGTGGAGAGCTCGTGGCTGCCACATACCTGCAGCAAAGGGGCCTCACGTAGCTCAGGCAACGGCACCAAAAGATTTCTCTGCTGCTTAAGGTTTGCACCCAGCAATCTGCACTGCATGTGAGCAGCACTTTTGCAGCCTCTGCTCCTGAGCAGGGTGCTGGGTGCTCATCAGTGTGGGTCGTTCTGCTGTTGGTCGATATACAGCCCTTCTGAATGCTGTTTATTCTTGCACTCCAGACGGGATGTGAGCCTCAGACACAGACGTCTTGCCTCAGTCCTCTGCTGCTCAGACAACAAGGTGGAGAAAACAAGAGTTGTTTACCCACGTTTGCCAAGAGAGAAACTTTGCAATAAGTTGCAAGGGTATGTTGGAGGAGTGGTGCAAGTAGGGAGTGGTTGCGTGTGGGTTTCTTTAGGATCAGGGTGTGTTCATGTTTCATGCACATGTGCATATATAATAATGTATTTAATATAACACTCCAATCTCGATCCTTCCCTGAAATTCTGCTGGCTAATCTAGTTACCCCCAAATGAGAGATGCCTTCAGCCTATACATTATGCAGAAATCCAGGTCTGAAGAAACATAGGCAAACATTTCTGCAGCATCATCAATAAATGAATATGTGGTATCTACTCAAATCAACAACATGCTAAACACTGAAAGTCAAATGGGATGCCTTCCTGAGAAACAAACAACTGACCACATATTTACTCTGCATCTCATGAATAAACATGGCAAGTGCACAAAAACAGAGGAAGATATTTGTCTTGACTTTATACTTGGAGAAAGCTTCTGGCTCAGACTGGTTCTCATAGCTGAACTGTACAAAATGGAATTGGCAAGGGGGAAAAATGACATAATCACATACATGTAACAATCCATTGAAAGTAGGACACACAAAAAGGAGAAGAAAACAGGCTTTGAAGGAGAAGGTAGACTAACACAGCAGTCAGCTTCAGACCTGCTCTGTCATCTGTGCTGGTGATTTATCAGCCTTAGAGAAACGGCTCTCAAATTGAATGGGGGATCTCAGACACCTGCTTAAATTGTCAGAACGTTATGGAATGTATTTTAACACACCCTGCTGCAAGGCCATGTACTGAGGAAGGAAAGAACACAGTGATGAATGGCAGGATAAAGATGCTCTCAGGAAAAACACAGATGCAGAAAGAAACTTGGGGATTCAACAAGGATAATGAACTTCACAAGCTTTTTGTGCTGTGTAGGAAGTTAATGGCCTGATTCCATTTTTAGTTATGAGAGAAGGGGAAAACCAAACAACGACTGAGAAATGATTTTTACTCTGTGCACAGCATGTGTGTATGGACCACAATGATAGACCACAATGACATTGTACCCAGAGTGGGTGCTGGTGGGTCAAAAAGTACTTAGAAATGTTGGAGAGTCTGAAAAATGCTGCAGCAGCTGAAATGGAATCTTACAATGTGAGGCTTCAAAGAAAACAATCCATTCAGTTAAACAAGAAGTGATAGGAGCACCATGTATAGTTACTTATCCATGAAAATGGGATGGGTGTGCAGTTTTGTAGGCAAAGACATAACAAGTTCTGATGTCTTGAAGCTGAAGTTAGAGAAATTCAACCCTGAAAGAAGCAAATTCCTAGCAGCAAGGATAATTAAACAGTGGAATAAATTAGTAGGTGGAAGAAGGTACTTGCCATTACCTGGAGTCTTTAAGACAGTAAGTGTTGTCTTTCAAATTCGCTTTTTTTCAGTTGCTGGAAAAAAAACCTGTGACTTTCACATATGGGTCAGATTAATGGGTTAGAGTGGCCCCTTCTGTGTGGAAGTCTGACTGTATGGGAGGGAAGGTGTTTCTTACTGAAGTAAAAGAGTCAGATAACACTTGCTGAGAATACCACACAGAGCTCAGGACAGCAGGGGCTTCAAGACTGGAGTTTGATAAAGCATCATCAATTTAACCAGACTGATGAAAGCTGACTGGTAAGGGTGAGAGATCTGCTAACCTGTTTTATGAATTTGACATAGAGGCATATCTTGGTTTACAGAAATGACGTTTTCCAGTGAAGAAAAAGTGTATTTGAAAGCCGGCCAAAGGAGGAGGTAGAGTGGAATGATTGGAAACAGGCAGCAAGAACAAGCAGGGATATGAGGGGATTGTAAACATAGGTGAAGACAGCCTTGTTATGTTTGGACAGCCTTTTCTCAGTCACACTTGTGGATTCAGCCTCATTTGCGGTCTGGGAGCTCGGAGAACTTCAGTGTGGACAGGACCAAGTGCCCCCCAGGCGCCTCATGGCTGCAGCTCTGCAGAGAGACCTACTGTGTGCAGGAGCTCAGGTAACTGTGGCTGGAGGGTGAAAGTTCCCATCAAATGAGGGTCTTGTTTCATTCCTGTCAGACAACACCCTCTCTACTGTACAGCATAACAGAAAGAATAACAAAGTCCAACCTAAAATCCATTCTGATAATCATGCTCAGTTAAGAACACAGCACACACTTCCTGCTCAAACAACCTCGCCCGAGCCAAGGCATGCTCAAGACCAAGGTGAGCTGGAGACGCCAGAATAAAGCCTAAAACAGACAATTTGTGCGGGAGCAGCTGCCCAAAACCACGCATAGACTCCAGAGATTCCCCATACAGGGAGGTGCATCACACACCCCCATCTCCACCAGGGAGCCCAAGCAACAAACAGCAAAGGATGCCCAAGAAGAGCACTGATTTCACAGCGAACGTGGCAAGGGGACTGAAATAGCAGATAACTGTCCAAGTTACCAGAGAACCGCCCAGCACCTCAGGTCTTTGTTTTCACAAACAGGAAATTAAATCCCCCAGCAAACAAAAATCTCTGGGCAGGCTGGGAAGGAGCCGTGGCACGAAAACCATGTTGCAGCACCCCCTTATTAAGTGAGACCCCAGGCAGGAATGCAGGGAGTTCCCAAAACAAGGCAGTGCTGCTGATGGGCAGTCTGGTGGCTGCTTGTGGGGCCTGTGGGTGTCCCCAGGCTGTGAGCAGGTCGCGATCGCTCCGGGGTCCGTGCAGGAGCAGGGCCAGGCCCGTGGAAGGGCAGTGGACACGAGTGGGCACACCCGGCGGTGGTTTTTAAGGCCACACGGATGGCGGATCGGGCTGTGCCCAGATGTGAGGGAGCCCTTGTGAGGCGGTCAGCTGGATGTGTGTGTGTGAGAGGGGGCGTGTGAGAGGGGGCAGCGGCGACAGTGACAGTGTGTGGGGGGTGGGTCTGTGGGCAGGGAGAGGGGGCACCCCCGAGGCACGATTGGCGCCCAGCCCTCCGAGGCGCGGCCGGACGGGCCGCACCGCCGGGGCGGGGGCGAGGAACCAAAGAGCGCCCCAACCGCAGGGGCCGCTCCCCGACGGACACCCCCGCGGCTTTCCCAGGCCACGTGTGCTCTGCGGGGCAGCACCGCCCCCAGCGCTGCCCCGGGACACGCGGGCCCCGCTCTCCGCCCTCCCTTCAGCGCGGAGGGGCCGGGCCGGGCCGGACCCCGCACCGCCCCCGCTACCTGCGGGGGGGGCGGGCGCTGGGCAAAGTTTGTCTCTGTGGTTGGCTGCGCCGCGCGGCGCGGCCGGTCGGGGCGGGCGGGCGGCTCCGTGCGCTCCTCGCAGGGCAGCGGTCGGCCGGGCCGGGAGCGCTGCCTTCCCCTCCCCGGCCGAGCACAGCGTGCGCAGCGCTCGCCAGCAATGGGGCACCGCGGCGGGACGGCGCCCTGCCTGCCTCTCCTCCTCCTCCTCGTCCTCCTGCTGCTCGGTGAGCCCTGGGGAGCGCGGCGGGGGGTGGGGGGTGCGGGGGTACCTTGCCCGCAGGTAGCGGCGGGAGGGCCGTGCGGGAGGGCTGGGAGTGCGGCCAGGGCGCTGCGCTGTGAGGGGCTGTGCGGGGCCGGGCTGTGCCGTGCGGGGCCGGGCTGTGCCGCCTGCCCGCCGGCTCTATCGGCCGGCTTAGCCCACCCGGCTCCGCAGCCCCCGCTGCTCGCTCCCTGCCGGGGGCTGCTGCCCGGAATCCCCCCGAAACTTTGCGGGGATGGGGTGCGGTGCTGCTCGGCGTGGCTCCCCGCGGGGAGGCTCCGCCGGGGTCCCGCCTGGCTCTGCAGCCGTAGTTGCGCTTCCACCACCCCGGTGCGTGGGCTGCGATCGCTCTGGAGGTGAGGGCGGTGAAATTCCCCCTGGCAGGGGCGAAGTGGCTCGTTGGAGGGCCAAGGTGGGGATGCTCCAGCTGCTTCTGCTGTCCCGGGAGGGGCCCCCGCTCCCGGCTCGGGTTCTCCCGTTCTTCCCTGCCTGGCTCCCGCTTGGGGTGTGCTGCCTCTGCCGGGAAGTTCTCCCGCTAGGAGGTAGCGAGTCATCGTGTAGGTGATGGGTTTGTGCCATGCTCAGGTAATTGTGTAGCTGTCGCTGGTGTGACATGTGGCATTGTTCCTCCCCGGTGTCAGGCAGCGTGCAGAAATAAAGACAGTGGCAAGCCCTACACTAAAGGGTGGGTGGTGGGTTGTCGTTTTTTTTTTCTTTTTTTTTAAAGTTATTTTTTTCCTTCAACGTTGTACTTGTAGCGTCATTGCTAACGCTGTTACAGAAGTAGCATTAAGTTTAAGCAGAGAACCACAAGGTTGTTCAGGTTGGCTCTGGGCAGCCAGAAGTACGTCTGGTGCTGGTGAGCAAACATACCCTTCCAATTACTATGTGCAGTTCTTCATTCAGAACACCTGACGAATTGCAGGTGTGAGCCTTTTCCAGATTTCAGGTGGAAGGAGTGACTAAACAGTGCCCCAACCCCAAGCTTCAACATTCTTCTTTAAACAAAACTCTATTCGCTGACTTAGTTTGTGCTTGTACTTTTGACTTTGCTATGACTAATTCGTTGCTTTTTTTTTTTAATTCTGCCAGAGTTCTTTACTCATGGTTTGGCTGTTGAATCTTTCATAGCCAGGTCTGCAGAGCTGAGAGTTACAGCTGAAGAGTCAGCTTCCTAAACCTAAGTTTGTCCTGGTCTTTCCTGAGGCTGCTTGCAGGCAATCGGGGCAGAGGTTTTCTGTCTGCAAGTCAAGATCCTACCAGACACAGGTGTCCACTGTGCTTTCTCTTACTTGCCTCTGAGGTTAGTCATCCCATTTATCTTTGCAACATAGGCATGCTGCCAGCTGAGGAAACAGTGAAGGACCGGAGAGTTCACCTTAAGTGTTTTTGTTTAGAAAGGGAATAAGATTTTTTTCAAGAGAGTGGTTTAGTAGGACAAGCGGAAAAATGAAGATTCTCAGATGCTCAAGGTCATGCAGCAAAAAGTAAAAACTATTAAGGATGACACACAACAGGAAAGCTGTTTCCTTCTTAATTTGAGATGAAATAATTAGAACTTAAAATGGGCATGTACAGATACATTACCACACTTCATGGTCTAGTTTGTTTGGGTATTCTGAGTTGCCTTTCAGGAATTTTTTCTTTTAGTAATTGGAACGGTGCTTTCAAAATTGAAAGTGCTTTTGTGTGCAGAAAAAAAACATCTGAACTTTAGTCTTACTTGTGGTGTGTGTTGTGGTGTGGCTGTCTTCTGATAAAATTACTTGGTAGCTTCTATGTGACGTTCCAAACGTTAAGAGGTTGGGAAAGTGGTGTTTCTGTCACTCTGCATGGGAGAATTGTACTTCTGTGAACCATTTCTAGCAGCTTTTTAATGGAGAGACAGGCTGGGGCTTTTTGTTAACTAATGTGCTGCAAGTATTGAGGAATTTTGGTACAAGGGAGGTGGAGAGAAGGAGCTGAAGCACAGAAGAGTTCATCCCTTTCCAGTGCTTAACTTGATTGTTTTGTTTAGATGTTTACAAAATAATGCAGCAAAAGTATGCAAACGGCTCAAGTATTTGGCTGGGGCAAATGAGAATGTTTTATATCCTTTCTTCTTGATCCAGTACGGTTACAGTCTGTTTGGTAAGGAGGTTGTGGATCCTGATGTCAAGGTTTTATCTGGTCTCTCTTTTCTTCCCTCCTCTGGTGTGGTTAGATCCTGAAAAGAGAGGGCAGCAGGAGAGCATTTTGTGCTGCCATTGCCTGTGTTATGTGTGATTTCACTCTGCAGCCAATCTACCTAATTAACCTGTGAAATGCTCTGGAAACCAAAATATCTCTCCTAGGACAAGACAGCCAAAACACAAAACGGGTATCTGGTGGTTACCAGTACTCAGACTATAAACAATAAACCTTCCAGCTCCTGTATTTTTTCCCCCTGGTTCTTGTTTGAGGTTCAAGGTAATAATTTCAAAAAATGGTTTTATTTAAGTGCAGTGGGGCATGAGGAGAGCAGGTACTCAGTAGATCCTGGGGGAAAACCATTGATAATGGGTTTCTCAGAGATGGCCTTTTTCTTACTACTTTTTAGACCTGTGTGGCACTTGCTGTCCACTATGATGAAAGTCAGTTCCAGCATTCCAGAACCCCAGGAGCCATGTGTTTAAATGAATAAGAGTTGTTTCCTACATCTCCTATCTGAAATTATTTTTTGTTTCTTTTCCTCAGAAGCTACAACAATTAGTCATTTGAATCAAGGTTTAATTCAAGCTTTGCAATAGAAAGCTTTGGGTAATTAGTGTAAGTTATTGTGATCATGCACTTCAAGGAAAAGTGTGCTTTAATCTTTTCCTTCGTTTGCAGCTAAAGTGGAAGCATTAGAAAATGTGAGAGCCTCGAGGTTTAGGGCAGGGAGTTAATGTAAGGATGATTGTCCACGGAGCGTTTAAAGTATGTTGGAGTGGAATCTGCTGCTTTTTCCCTTGCTGGTGCCTCCTCACCTGCTGGTGAGCCCAGGGCTGGCACTGGTGGCCTTTGTGGGAAGAAGGCAGGCTCAGATCTTCAGTGGTACCCAGAAGGGCACTGACAGCTAGACCTGCCTGTCTCTGTTGTAACTTTAGAGGTGGTCAGAAAGGCTCCCAAAGGGTAAATACCAACAGGACTGTCCTGGTTGTAGCAGCTGCAGACTGCTAAGGCACTAGAAGCACGTAGGGAGCGTTGGAACTGGGTTGGTGAGGCACTGAAGGGCAGGTGGTGTTGCTGAGGAGGAAGTGCCTTCCCTGTGATTTTGTCATGCTGATGTATTTTCTTAGTGTGTAGGCTGGGGGAACATGTGGGAATGGGAGGATGAACAGTGTAGTGAGTGTTTTTTCCTTTACATCCTGTGTTCTTTTGTGTTGACAAATGATAGCTTAGTCACCTTTTCTGGCTGTCCTGCATCTCTGTAGGTGCCTGTGTAGGGCTCCTTTTTAGGGAGTGTGGGTGCTTTTTGTGAAATTCTTCGACCTTGTTCTCCAGGTTTCTCGATGGCTACATTTCAACACAGCAACAGCTTGCTCTCTTTAGGTAGCCTCTGTTGTATTTGGCTCCAGTCCCTGAACTGAGGTATAAACCTGCCTGAACGAGATTTGAAGGAAGCAGTAGGGGTCATTTAAAAATGCTGCTATAGGGTAGATTAGAATGTTCTTAAGAAATAATATATATCCATCCATCTAGCTATATAAACAAACATTCAGGGACATTGGCGATTTCAGCTTTTGCCTCTAAGAAATGTATGGGTTGATTTGGTTTTGTGTGGTTGTTTTTTGTTGTTGTTTTTTTTTCCCAATCTCCTTAATTGTTGTCAAACACTAACTTGCAAACCAGAAATGTTTGGGGTTTTTTTGGTAGGGAAATGGTTGCATATCTCAATAAGATATTTTTAGAAAGTTAACATTTCAGTTGTCTGGTTTTAGATGCCTTTCAGTGATGTATTTTATTGTGTGTGGAGTTCTGTGTTTTAGAAGGAAGGGAAAGGGAGGGGACACGCTGTCTGAAAATGTGAATTCTTTCTGATTATGTATAGAAGTCAATCGCTTGAAAGTTAAGTTGGAGAGGACTTGAGGAAAACATTACTAACATGAACTGGGTCAAAGTAGAGGTTGTGTCAGTGTCTATAAAAGTCTCTAGTACTTTCAAAACAAAGATATTAGGTGGAGCATAAAGTAAGACCGTATATTGTAATGCAAATAAAATATCAGTTTAGTACTTTTTTTTGACTTTTAGTGGACATGATGCAGTCACTTATCAGGCTCCTTAGATCAGGCTTTCTTAGATCTGCAGTAGTAAGTCATAAAGTCAGTTTTATAGAGACCTGTGAGGTGGAATTGTCTGGGCATACCAATGTTTCCATTTCTGTCCAAGAATAAGCAGTTTTAGGCGTGACCCTCATTTCTAACCTGAATAAGGTACCACAAAACTGGATGGAACAAGACAGGAGGAGATTGTAGCAGGTTTGGGGTTGTTACATTTTCCTGCCATAAAGAAGGAATGAATTTGTATCACTGAGATATAAGTTCTCAATTTTTCCTTTTTTTTTTTTTTCTTTCTTCCTTTTGATTTAGAAAACTCAAAATTCTAGGTTTCTTCCTAGATTTGAATACCTGCTGAGAACTTTTAAACTAATGAAATAAACTTCAAATGCATTTTATGCATTACATTGTGCAAGGGGCAAAGGTATCAAATCAGTTTCAGACCAAACTTCATTTGGGATAGAATGATCTGAAAAATAACTGTTTAGCTGCCAAAAGCCTTGAATAATGTCCTTCCAGATCATCAGCATATCTAAAACATGATAAGAAGCAAGACAGAGGTTATGGAACTTAAAGTTTCTTGGCTTTTTGAGTTTCATATCAGCAACTGGCTTGTTCATTTTCATGTAAGCTTTCATAATTGTAAAGCATAACTGATTTCTTCTAAATGAAGTCTGTGGCAGAAGAAAAGGATAATATTTTTTTTTCTCTTCCAAACTTGGAAGAGGTTTCAAAGCTGGGTTTTCAGTGGAAACCGTAATCAACTTTAACTATAGCATTCTGATTATGTTTAAAGTGAGTTAGACAGAAGGTAGAACCAGTGTTGCTAAATGCCTTTGTCGAGTCTTTTAAAGTTCTAAAGCAGTATGGCAAAGCTTTTAGGTTTGAGCTGATGTCATTGCCATGGGGACTGCCTGAAACGTGAGGTAGTGTTGCAGTTGATGCTCCTTTTCATTACACTGGATGAGGCAAGTTGTAGGGAAAGTCTTATGTGACAGAGTCTGAGGAAGCAGCCTGGGGAACAGTGTCTTTTGCAAAATGCTGCTGCAGAAATATGAAGAATTGCTGAAGCAAGCTGAAGTATTTGACTGGTGATAATCTCTCTGGCCAGATGGAATTTGCATGGATGCTCTAAAGGATCTGAACTGCTAGCTGAGCTATGGGAGGAAGAGGTAAGAAAGACACAATCCTGGACAGGATTTCCTTTAGAAAAGAATCTGAGGGTGTTTTTTGGAATTAATTGACTTGTGAACTTCAGGAATGAGAACTAATTAAAGACTGGAGCTCCCAGGCAAGCTGTCACAGCTGCTGATAGGCAGGGCTGCCAGCAATGCCTGGAGTATATCTGCTTGTTACTTTTTGTTATGAGTACCATCTCTTAAATTGTTTATTATTCTGCAAGACTTTAGGCATTCATGCTGAAATTTTCTTGGCTGAGTGTCTACCACAGGTTAACTGTTTTTTTGTTGTTTTTTTTTTTTTTCCCCAGGAAGCATCACTCACCTCCCCTTTCCCTTAAAAAGCTCCAGTATTTCCAATAGTTACACTTGGGGAGGGAGCAGGGAGAAGCAGGTCGGATTTTTTCCCTTTTCTTTTTGATTCTTGCATGTTCTAGTCATTTCTTTCTTGTCACTCTTAACCAATAATAATCTCAGCTGCCAAGCTGAGAAGTTCTAGCACCTCTGTGGTTTAGAACAAGAACTGGAAATTTGGCTGGAGAGTTAACTTTGCATCAAGAGTGTGGCTTTTGCTGTTCTTAGGAATTGTCCAAATTTGGCCACATTATAAGACTTGGAAAAGCATCAGTTTGTAAAAGCTTAGTAGGGAATTAGTCTCAAGTCCCTGGAGAAAGCATTCTGTCATTACTTTTAAGGTGTCAAAGGATTACAGCTGCAGTTGGGGGTGGAGAAGTGGAACCCTCCTTTTTATCCCAATTTCAGTGTTCTGTAAATGTGTGAAATCCTTTTTTTTTTTTTTTTTTTTTTTAATTTTCCCCTGCTTCTGTTCTTTTTTTCTCTCCCCCTTTGCCAAATTGCCCAGTGCTGGAGAGATGTGCTGGTCTGTGTGGGTCACTGATCAGAGCTACTGAGAGAGTCTGCTGCTTGTAGCACTCAAAGTATATATATCATCTTTCTTAGATATAGCTTAACACAAAGTTTACATTGATTTTTTTTTTTTGTGCTTTTAACTTTTGTTCTCTGGCTTCTCTCAGGCTTTTTCCCAGGTATCCATCATTGCTCTCTACTTCACACTGGCTGTAAAACAACGCCTGCTGCTATAGTTGCTCTTATGCCACTCTCTGTTTAACAGGCTTGATTAGTCTGGGCTTGCCTTTCTGCCGACTTTCTTTAAGACGTGGCTTAGTTATGCTGCTTAATGCTTGCTTTATGACTGCAATTTGCATGCTCTTTGAGTCACTCTTTTCTTGCCATATCAGTACCCATTAAAAAGAGTTTGCTGGAACCATTCCTGAGGGTCGTGTTGATTAGCAAGAGTCCAGCTCTGACAAAAGCTGGCTCTGCTTAGGTTTGCCAGTCTTAAAAACAGTAATTGCCAATGTAAAGGACTTTGTTTCCGTGCGTGTTCCGCTGTTAGCTCCAACTGCAGAGATTTAGCGTCGTGTTTCAGTCGCTCTTTGATGCAATGTGGCTGTGGGGAATCTTTGAGCAGGCTGTAAGGCATTGTTCTCCTACACGCATTAAAATGATTGTTGCAAGAGAGGCATCCACGGGGACCTCTGCCAGCTTCTTATTGATGTGTGCAGTTTCATCTATTGACACACTACCCTTCATTATTACACAGTGAATCCTGTGGCAGTGGAATTTGCTATTAAATCTGCCCTGCAAAAGAGAATTGGCAGGAGCTGCTTTAAAAGCAGTGTGACCCCTGCATTTGCAAAGAATAGCTTCTAAATATGAAACAGATGCTGAACTAATAGAGGATGCCTCCTAAATTTTCAGGGTACCAAACATAATAATTTTGAGCAAAAATTCAGAATTTGCTTCATTAGTGAATAATCATTTAAGTTTCAATACCGTTTTTTCCCCCTCAAAAAACCCCTGTATGTCTGATCAGTGTGTGTATTTGTGCTTGAATGCTGCAACTAATACTGAAGTGAAAATAGGCAATTATTTGTTAATGGAAACAGAATAAGCAGTGAGGTGTTAGTCTTTCAATCTGCACTCCAATCCTTTTCCCAGTACTAGAGGGTGGCAGAGGTGGTTTATCTTCCTTTGCCTTTTGCCATTGCCGCAAACTATTTGGTGCTTTCAGAGCACCACCCGTAGTATTTACCCAGATATTGTAGCATCCACCATCCCCCAAAAGAATGTTATGTTCTTCAGAAGCTCAGTGACATAGTTGTATTGGGAGGTGATGTCAGTGGATGGAATTTGTCTGTGTAAAGAGCCTTTATGTTGTATATACAGTGTTCTTGTTCACATGCAGCTCCTGTGGAGGTCTAAATTAATACAGAGTAAGAAGCTCATTGCATCAACCTTGTTCCCTTTGATCTGAGGGTTTGGTTCTAGACAAGGCAAGCTGTACCTTTTGGCACAGAGAGCTTAAGTGCTTGGAGCAGGCTTCATCAGTGAGAAAATAAGGAGAGTGAGAGCTTATCAGAGATGAAATCCCTCTGATTGTCTGGAGGTGGGAGGTAGCGGGTCTTTCATGTCTATCCAAAGCAGGTCTGAATGGTCTGAATGCTATTGACTAAGCCATGGTTGCTGGCAACTCTATTGATAGGCACCTGTCAATAGTTGCAAAGGTTTTTTGGGTTTATTTATTTATAAAAAAAAAAAGTTGAGAAAATAGCATATATAGCCAGGGGTCAATGGGCACAGAAGTGTGGCTGTTGCTGTAAGTTAGAGGTGGGGGAAAGAAAGTGAAGAGAGATTACTGGAGCATGACACACTTCCCAGAGAGAAAGGAAAGTGGGGGAATAGCTTGTTTAAAATGGAAGAAATAGCTGAAAGTGTGTTTGCATGAGGTGCTGATGCTGGGGCAGTCATCCCTACAAAACAGCCTTAGTGAAAAAATCACAGGTGTCTCAAAGCAGATCTTGAAATCCCCTGGTTTCCTAAGCAAAGTTTTCTGCTCACCACTGTCAGGTAAATGGAATACCTAATTGCAGACTCCTGCAGAGTTCAAAACAAGGACTGAAGTGTGATGCATGTGGCTGCAGGGTATGCTGTGGCATCTGAGCTGATGCTGGTGTCTGCCTTTTAGCTCTGAGAGGGAGGGGCTCGGGGAAAGCTGCAGTTCTGTGAATAGAGTTACTGGGTGGGGATGTCCTTCCAAAACAGCCGAAGAACAAATGGGACTTTAGATGGTACCCTAGTTCCTGCTTGTGACAGGGGCTGCAGGGCATGTGCCTGTTCCAGGCTTTGACTTATAAACCTATATGGATCAACAGAGACAGACCAAAGCTACTTAGAAAGTAAAAATTTGAAGTATTTTTTACTGACCCTCCTCTTGGTGCGAGCAGTCAGCTTTTAGTTTGTACGCATATACAGAGATTTTTCTCCTCTTCTGAAACTGTAGAGAACTGTGCACACCTCTTTGTGCACCTGGGCAAGGGCTGGTAACCTAGAGATAGATTTAGGGCAGGTGCACAGGGCATTTCTCTACCCAGACTTGTGAGGTGGATCCTTTCCTTGCTTTAACAATTCTTACCCAGAATAAGTAACTATCCCTCTTCAATGGACTTTCATGGAACATGCATGTGCCATCAAAGTAATGTGCTGGCTTCTCCTGTGTTTTCTTCTTTTCTCACACTTCTGGTTTTGTTGCCTTGGGATGAGAACTGGCTTTGCATATGTAGGTTTGGCTGAAGTCCAGCATGAATTCTGTTCTCACATGAGTGGCAGTCTGGGGTCAGCACTAATCCCCCAGTGTCAGGGCTGCCTTGTTGCTGTGGGATTTTGCTTGCAGTCCAGAGTTGGGACTTCAGTCAAGTGACTGTCATAAGTACACAGTTGTTTCTTGGAATTAAAGCTCTGCAACTGAGGTTTGCACCTCAGAGGAGTCTGATCACAGGAGACATTCTGTGACTGCCACTTGGGCTGAAATAATGCATTCGGAGGAGCTGTTTGCTGGGGAGGTGATCAGTCATGGAGATACAGGACAAATCTTGAGGAAGAGCAGTTTGTGCATCAGATGGGAAGGTGTTTGGTGGTTTTGCAGGGAAGAAGCAAGGGCCCAAGTTGCAGATTCTGTAAATGGCACAGTGATGAAGAGCACTTCATATCATGATTGTTTCATCTTATTCTGATGGCATAAGGTCTTTTCTGACCTTGGGTGTGCAGGAGGGAGGGTAAAACAAATCACCCCTGGGATGCCTGAATGTGAGGGGAGGGGGTCCATAGGCTTATAGAATATGTAGCAGTGACACATGGTGAGCCTCCGTAGGACCTTTTCCTTAGGACCTGTGTGCATTAAATGTATTGCAAGCCCATTGAGAAGATTTGTAGAAGATTGAAGGTTAGGCATTCTTTCCGCCTGCCTCCTTGCTTAGGTGTCCAACTCTCATGCTGACAGGGTTAATGTGCTAGTTGTCAGGTACCTGATGTAAGTTGTGATGGAGGACAGCTAGTCACAAGGAGACTGGTGCTGTGAAGCTGGAGCTTCCTGCTTGTGAATGTGCAGGTATGAATCCAGTCTTGTGTCTACTTTTTGCTGGGCTTGTGTAAAATGTGTTACTGGTTTTGCTTCAGTTGAGTGAATGTGTCTGCTGGCCTGAGTGAAATAGCAGTAGGTCTGGGTGGCATTCTGATCAACAAGGATGTTCTCTAAACTAGGCTTAATGAGCTTGGTACCCAGTTTCTCATCCAGGACAGCTGGATGTGTTGGCTGTGGCTGACATATGCACATGGAGACGGGACAGCTATGTCTGCCCTGGTTTTGACTGTTCTGTTTGTATGGGTGAGTGAAGAACTTTGGCCTTCAAAGTTACATGGGTGCTTCTCAGTCTTAGTTAACAGCACTGCTTCCTTCTGCTTCTTCCCCACATTTGCTCTTTGAACATGCATTATAAATGTGAAAGGCTCATGAATTGATGATTGCTTTCCATATGTACAGCCAAGGAAATTTTTAACCTGTGGTAGATAATGCCCTGCCTTGAAGACCTCTGTGTAGTCCTGGATGCAAGTCACCAGGTTATGACAGCAAATGGCTGATGATTGTTTCTGGGTCTTTAGCAAGACTGCTAAATTCCTCACAAGCAACTGAATGTACCCCTTCTCTTGTAATTTGATATAAAATTTGCTCCAGTTACATTTACCACGTTTAAAACAGATCTCTAGCACTTCCTCAGGGGCAGTGGTGTGTCTGGGTATGTCATGCTGGGTTTGGATACTTAATCTCTAAAGATGTGTAAAGTGGAGCAAGTCTGGCTGTCTCTGTTCTTGTGCAGCTGTGGCATTTTTTGGGGAGGGCTGGTTCACACCCTGAGTGTAGCTTGGGGCTTGTGTCTCTGCTTCAGTATCCTCTGCCACGGGCCCCTGAGACTCTCCTCTCCCTGCTACCTGCCTGTTCTGAGGTGGTTCTACTTTTCCTTGAAAAAGATGGCATGCAGTGCTTTGTATTGAAATAGATAAAGGGCAGTGAATACCTGCTGGGGAACTTGAATAGCACTCAGACAGAATTCTGCTTATCTGGTGGTATTTATTGTTGGCATTTTTTGGAGAGTAGAATCTCTCTTGCCCTCTTTCAGAACATCTGTTGCTGTGCATGAAGTAATCTTTTGGCCTTCCTTTTTTTACTCCATTTGAATCCACTTCAGCCTAAATAGTCTTCTTTGCAGCATGGGAAGTGTGAATTCCAGCAAAGATTTTGTCAGGTCGTCTTGGGTGTTTTGTTCTGCAGGAAAGTCACTGTGGGTAGAATCACTGGAGTGTGTACTTGTGATAGGGCAGAACCGTGAGAGGCCGTGGGGCTGGAGCTGAGCTGCGTTTGAGCTCATTGAGGCAGAATGATAACAAAGGTATAACTGTAGAGGGATTTTTTTTTTCAATAGGATCTCTCTGCATGTGAAACTTTACAGTAAAGTTTCTTACTGCATCTGTTTCAGAAGAAGGACATGTGTGCCATCTCTTCTGACTGTAACAGCTGGCCTAATGAAAGAGCTCTAAAGAATATTGCCTTAGAGCACTGTGGTAACATAAATATTGCTGCTATGTTACACAGTTATTCTGTGACTTGAAGTTATAACTTTGATTATGATTTCTACAACATGCTTGCTAAATCGTGTATTTATTGGGAGCTTTTGTCACAAGTCTCAAGTAATAATAAAACTGGAGTTTAAAACCAAGTGAGCTCTAAAAATGAAATAGTGGGCAGACCAGTCTTTGAATTTTTGGTCAGTCATATAGAAATGGATTCCCCTTCC
Source organism: Hafferia zeledoni (assembly GCA_035583235.1). NCBI lineage: Eukaryota > Metazoa > Chordata > Aves > Passeriformes > Thamnophilidae > Hafferia > Hafferia zeledoni. The sequence goes on from JAWWEV010000001.1 coordinate 4,825,619, forward strand.
TTAGCACCGCCTATCTCTGATTGTTATACAAATTTTTTATGTTGAGATAGAAACTAATTGGAATTAGTTGGGGCTACAGATATGGTGAAGGGTGTACAGGGGAAGCCATACGAGGAGTGGCTGAAGTCACTTGGTGTTTTCAGCCTGGAGAGGAGGAGGATGAGGGGACACCTCACTGCAGTTACAACTTCCTCATGAGGGGAAACAGAGGGGCAGGCACTGATCTCTCCTCTGTGGTGCCCAGTGACAGGGCTCAAGGGAACGGCCTGGAGCTGTGTTGGGAAGGTTTGGGTTGGATATTAGAAAAAATTCTTCACCCAGAGCGACCAGGAGTTGGACTTCATGATCCTTCAAACTCGGGATATTCCATGATTTTGAGTGGTGTTTTTCCTTGTCCTTTGACATTTCTGGCATTTAAGGATGAAATAGGGACAAACATTTAACTGAGTGACATCCAGGGCCTTATGAAATTAGGTTGAAGGGTTTTGTCCTCTTGTCTTCTCTTTTACTGACAAACTAGAGAGCTCATATTAAACTTTCCCTGCAGGATGTTTCTTGTAACTCCAGTACTCCCTCATGATGTTCATCTGACTGTGGTGTCTGCAATTCAGCATTCAGCTGTTGTGCATTTCCACAAAAATACATAAATCCTGGATCAGTCCACAGTAGCAATGTTAAATTTGTTATTAGCTTCTAGTGTTGACAGTTAAGGATGCAGCTTTTACCTCTGTTGTTGTTTCAGGCTTTCTGCAGATAACTTAAAACCTTGGTTTACAATACAGCTGTTTGGTGGGTTTTACTGTAAGTTTGGGCTAACTGTGTAAGTATGTATCCTTCATGTAGCAAATAGGGTTTGTTATAATCTCAGCTGAGTTCTGCAGCTTAACAGATGTTTGTTTCAGTGATAACCAGTTGACTGACCATGGCTGTGACTCTTCCCAGCAGTCAACTCTGTACTTACCTTTTCTCAAAGCTCTTGTCACCTAGGAAAGAACTGTTTTTGATGATTTACAACACCATGCCCAAGAGCTTTCTTTTCCAGAGATTTTGTAATCTGAATAATGTGATGTGAGTACAGCTTTGTTAGATTTGTAAACTCACATAATGATTAGAAGGGAAGAATATATCTGCCAGGTGAATTAATGAAGATGGTTCTTTTCATCAGTAGAGAGATATTTTTCAATAGGATCTCGGAGAATTCTGGGAGATCTCACTGATTGTACTGAGCAAATGTAGGTGATGGACAGGTAGTGAATTTCTTGCACTGAACTGCTAAAAGATGAAAGTACAGTAGTGTGAGCAGGGTAGGCAGAAATATAAATACCTTAAAACTGCTTGGGGAAGATAATTACTCAAGCGTTAAACTGATTTTTTTTTTTCCAAACAGCAATTCTCTTTGGTAAAGAGGATCTATCTCTTTTTATGATAAAGGCAAAGAGTGCTGCTTTTCAATCTAGGGACAGACTGGACTTCTGTACTTTAAGACTTCCTAGAAATCCCTTGTCCAAGGCCTTTTTATTCCTTGTGAAAAGAACAAAGGTCTTTAGATAATCTGTGTTTTGTCTGGGGAAAGGCAAAACCTGATCTAGTTGTGTGCTTTGTGCCCTGTATTTTGACTCTTGGTAGGCTTAGGCTATAAAATGAGAAACAGTGGAGGTACTTGTGGGCTGCTCTTGCATTGCATTACTGCAGGGGCTCTTCTGCTTGAAGTCTTTGAAATGTCATAATTTGATGTTGTGGATTTTAACAGGTTTAAGCTCTTGGGAAATGCTCTTCAGATTATTAATCTCTAAAAACTTGTTTCTGAAAAATTAAGTGGGGAGGCAGGAGGTAAGAGGGAAGTTGTATAGTGAACTAGAGCTCTGTAAATTCTGCATACCTTCTGTTCAGGTCTTTACTCCCAGCAGGAGTGCCTTTTAGGTGCTTTGTTATTTTCATATAACAGTAGTAATACTGATTGCTCTATAATAATAACCAAACTTTCTATACAGTAGTGCTGTGAACATGATTTATCACTGCCATTCCAACAAGAGAGCTAAACCCAACTGGGTTTGTCATGTAGTAAAATAAAAATTTAGCAAGGAGTATAAGTAGTACTTAGAAGCTTTAAAGTGTGAATTTACAAACAGTGAAGAAATTAAAAGGGAAATAAACAGTTTTGTTGTATATGAAAAGCTTTTCAGTCTTCTTATGTATTGCTGACACTGGACATGGTTAGGTGCAGACCTGGGAGGAGGATACTTTATTTTTAAACCATGCATTGAAAAGTCTGAGTACATGGATACCCTGTGTCCTTTTGAGTATTAAAGAAAGTGTAACTCCTTTTCTTTTACCCAATGGGGCTTAGATATACCACTGACTTTTTTGAACAATGCTGTCTTTTCAGATGTTATAATGAAGCATGAGAGCAAGGAGCATTTCCTGATACTGCACAGCATTCCGTCCCTTGTTTGCTTGTCTTTTTGGGGGCTTAATGCTTGTGAGATCAGGCTTTCAGGTTTGTTTTGTTTTGTTTTTTTTACAGCCTGAGTTAAAGGCCTAAGTGCCAAACAATCACCCCTCCAGTTTAGGAGGCTCAGGGGAGACCTTATCACTCTCTACGACTCCCTGAAAGGATGTTGTAGCCAGGTGGGGGTTGGTCTCTTCTCTCAAGCAACCAACAGCAGGACAAGAGGGCACAGGCTTAAGCTCTGCCAGGGGAGGTTTAGGTTGGATATCGTGAAGAGGTTCTTTACAGAGAGAGTGGTCAGGCATTGGAATGGCCTGCCCAGGGAGGGGGTGGATTCTCCGACCCTGGAGGTTTTT
>JAWWEV010000001.1:4828523-4867391 GCA_035583235.1 Hafferia zeledoni
ATCAAAGTGGGGCTGGATTAAGGGTTGGACTTGATGATCTCAGAGGTCTCTTCCAACCCAACTGATTCTATGATTCTGTGATAATCACCCCTCCAGTTTAGGTTGGTATGGTGCAAATGTGTGTCACATTTGTGTTTCCTTAGGTACAGGTCCATGTTTTGTGCTTGCATTCTGAAGGATGTGCCAATTCATGTAGTCTCAGTGCTCAGGCTGGTGAACAGGTCTCCTTGACTTGACATGGTTTCCAGGAAATATTCTGATAAAGGGATCAGGGTTTGCTCTTCACTTTGGGCAGCAGTGTTTCATGCTTTGGCTTTCTGGGCCTAACCAGAAGTACCTCTGGGGAATATTAGCTCTTCCTGGGCATTAAGTGCATCCTTTGTTACCTGAGGGCTGTTTGCCCCCAAGTGAAGGGGACAGTTTGTTAGAAAACTCAAAGGTGCTTAAAAGGTACCACTAAGACTCCTCTCAGTGTGGACTGCTAATTCTAATGTCTGTGGCCAAGTCCATCTACAACTTTTCAGGTGAATTTTAGCACCCTAAATTGGTGATCTACTTTCTACTTATCTTGTCCTGCACTCTGTATTTTATGTTTTTAGCTGCTGTGTTTCAACTAGACATAATTGCTTTTCAGTTGATATTAAAATTATTTCTTTGCATTAGTACAGTGGTTGATAGAGACTTCTGAGGCTTAGTCTGCAGTGCACTGTTGCTTTTGGAATGTTCTTTTGAAACCTGAAATGTCTGTAATTATTATGTGTACCTTTACCCGTGCAGCATCCACAAAATGGCTGGCATGCTGTCCATTAGGATGAAGTTTGACTGTGGAGTCTTTTGTTCTGTTGAACGATGTATTGTGGGACATAACTTGTTCTTTCCATCACAGCCAATGTGAGGATGCCTGGGGTGCCTGGAGTCTGCTGTCTGTTTCAATGTAAGCTGATTATAAGTGTTAGTTACTGAATAATTTCAGCATATCTCAAATTTCACCCAAATATTAACAGCTACTTACTCTGTACGTAGGTTGTCTTATTAAATAGTGTAACCTAGAATAGTTCTGCAAGGAGACTGGAGCAGAAAAGAAACAATTAAGCATTTTCCCTCTGGGTGTCTTTCAAAAATTGTATTCTCCTCCTCCTGCTATTTTAATGTCATGTTGGTTCTCTACCCGCCTTGCAGTCTTGTTTCATGCTCAAAAGGATTCCCTTGCTTCTGATTTTTGAGTTACTTGGAAATTCTGTGTTCTTTCATTCTCTTTTTTGTCTTTTCTTACTGCTGGGCCCAGCTTGGGTGCTACTGAGGACCAGCAGTAGTAAAAGGCTACTGCCTTCAAGCTCCTGCTTCATGAAGCTGTAGAAGAGAGGGAAGACTGACCCCAAAAGGATCCTTTTGGCCTCATGTCTTGCCTCTGACAACGGCCATGAGTGTGAGCCTAGGGAAAAGTGAGCACAGCCTATTACTGTCCTAGTGCATCATCTCTGTAGGTTGGAAATGTCTTAAGTTAGAGTTGGTATCCTCACAGAGCCATAAGGTGGTTTGGGTTGGAAAAGGACCTTAAAAGATCATGTAGTTCCAACCCCTGTGCTGTGGACAGGGACACCTTCCACCAGACCAGATTGTTCAGAGTTCCATGCAACCTGGCCTTAAACATGCTTAACCTTGGCTAATTCCTCCAAGTATTTGCTGTCTCATGGATATTGCATTTGGCTACATCTGAAGTTTTGTTTTCTGAAATGTTCTGTGTGATGGCATCTCTTACCTGATCTCTGACTCTGTGTTAACTTTCCCTCTCCCTTTTATCACCTGTGGTGTCGACTGTCAAATGCACAGCGTGCCAGTGACAGCAGCAAAGTATCCACCTCCAAAATACATTTCTTAAATATATCTTGGGAAAAACAGGAATAACAGGAAACATCTCAAGATGCATATTTAGGCGTGCTTAGCTGAAAACTAGTAGCTAAAGGCTGAAACCCAAACCTTACTTAGACTCCAAGGGGTAATATGTTGTGATTATCTTTACTGCATGTCTGGATCTGCATTTTCTCATGTCTAATTGCATAAAATTCTCCCAAAAGCTTAAATGTGTGTGATGTGCTGTAGTGCTGCATGTTACTGTGTGTCCCAGGGAGGCTGTTGGGAATTGGTTGTAGAAGTAAGAGTAGGTATTGCTGCAAACAGTGCGAGTTAATCAAAGCAGATAATGGTGAAAACTTGCTGGCATATAATCTAAAAGGAGAACAGACTTTCAGTTTGTGAGGGGGGAAATGAAAAGACTGCTGGTCTTGTTTGGCCAGGTGCTGAATTGATGAGCCTTGCTATTGCACTACTGGAGATAACAAAATACCTGCATTGAACACAGGGCAAGGTTTTCAGAAGTGATGGAAGGCTTGAGGCTGTGAGCCTGAAACTTTGCAAAAGAGACTTGGTTCCCCAGAATGTTAATGCTCAAGATTTTTTGATAGTTGAATCTCTTCATCTCTTGAGACAGCAAACTTTGGTCACAAGAGTGTTTGGGGGGTGTGTGGGTTTTTCCCCAGGTGCTTGCTCAGTGTTTTGCTGGTTTCTGAATCTTTTTATGTGTTGTCCACATGCACATTCCTGCCCACCTGTTCCAGAAAGTCTCTTCTTTTGTCCAGTAAAATTAATCTTCCAGTAAGTTAAACAGCAGCCACCTACAACACTGTTTCCTTTCATGAGTGAGAACAGCTTTCTAGAGGTAGAATTCAGGGGCACAGACAGCTAATTACACAGCTAATTTGCCTTCAAGCTCTTGGAGGCACCGAATGCCAGGAAATTCTTGACTCTTGCATGCTTTTTTGAAAATTTTGGCTGTTAAATTTGTTGAGCAGGGATAAGTGATGCTGCAGAGTGTGGGTGGATTTCATATCCTAGCCATGCGTGTGCTCATGACTTAGCTCACATTTGTGATTTAGGGAAGAGTTTCCACTTCCACACTGAAGCTCAAGTGTGAACAGTCATTTAAACATCCTTTAAGAGCACAAACATCCTTCAAGAGCACACAGGTTGCGTCCTCATTAGCATTTTAGTTGGAGAGGATTGAATTTCTGAGGTACATCTCCTCACTGTCCCAGTTTCTGCACGTTGCTTTTTACTGGGAAGCAATCTGTGTGTGCAGGTAGTATTCCTTTGGATGTAACTGAACCACAGGTGTCACTCTGGGAATGTATCTGCTGTGCTTCAGGTGCCTTGGGTATTGGGCACCAAACAGTCCATTGCAAAGCCCCAAACACACACAATGTGAGTCTTTGGGGCTCAGCACCAGCTGCCCTCTACAGCCTGTTCTCCTTTTGGACTATGCCAGATGGTAAAGTAGACAGTTGTGCTAGTCTTAATATTCTGTGTGATGTGGAATAATTTTCTTCAAATATTAGTGCAGTAAGTAAGCAGGCCATCTTGAGTTCCATCTACTGATCTAAAACCTTATTCTCAATTTTCAGGACTCTTAATGAAGTCTGTGATGGTATTTGTCTCTTTCAAATAATGAAGTGTGTTGTGGCTTGCCTGTTTTCAAAGCAGCTGTTTTGCAGACCCATCTGGGGGTAATTTTATTTAACAATCTGTGTGTGGGTTGCACAGACCCTCTTAAAGACCTTGTCTGGAATCCCTGTGTGCCTTCTAGACCTTTTTCCTCCTCTTGCCCTCCTTTTGCTTCAGGAGAAACAATACTGTAAATGAAAAATGCCCCTTCCTGAAAGGGATAATTTTTTTTATGCCAGAGATGAAACGAGCTGCCTTTTCTGGGGCAAGAGCTTCTCATTGTCCCTGCCATAGCAAATAATAGAAGCTCAGCAGCAACAAGTACTGTAAATACCTTGCAGTCCTGTTCTCAATTACAGAATTAGTTATGTAAATCTTGTATTAAAGGAGGAAGAGCCCTGTTGTCTCTTAAATCATGCTCTGTGTGCACGCATGCGTACAGTTCCTTCTTGTCTGGGAGAAGAATATCCCTGCTCTTAACATGCAGGCTCCACAGAGATTAGCATACTAAACAGTATTGCTTGGCATGACCTGAAATTGGCTTTTGGGTGCTAATTGGATCTGTGGGCTGTTAGAGAAGGGGCTGGAAAACACTGGTCTCTGGTTTTCCAGGTTGCAGACAACAGTATGGGTATGGTGGTGGTGTAGGTGCCCAAATGAAGCCCTCTAGGGGCTCCTGAGGTGTATGGGGGCACCAGTTGATAAGAGCCCAGTAAGGTAATTATTTTATATTGGCTTATGTCTTCTTTGCCTCACTGTACATATCTCTTTGTTTTCATCTTTATGTAAAGAAACAGTTCGATCCGGTGAAGTGAGCACAAAGCCTGAAACCTGGAATGGCTGTTGTCTGTTCCTAACTGTTCCTGTGCTACTGCAGAAGTTTGGTGTAATTGGTTAATCTGTCCAAGTCGATGTGCAGCAGAAGACCTGGCAATAGCTGTGCTTCTGTGCTTGCCTGCTTGTGCTGATGAGGCACAGGCCACTCATTCCCATGCCATAACACCCATTCTGTGTGCATCTACCCGTGGCATTTTTAATGTGGCTGCTTGCTTGGAGATTATTTTGGTGAAGATGAGACCATTAGATAATTAAATTACAGATGAAAAGGATTGCTCTGTAAACTCTGAGATCCATCCCCCCACTGGCTCCTGTGGCTGCAAATCAGTTGCCAAGCATGAAGCCACGGTGGGCCAGTGCCATATGCTGCCCTGTTCAGCAGTTCCAGCAGCCTGGCTGCCCAGCCACTCCTGCCATAATCTCTCCCAACAGCAGATGCAGGCAGAGTGAAGCTGCCCTTCAGGATCCCAACTGGAGGGCCTGAGAGCCTTGTGTGTGTTGGGTCATTCACTGTCCTGGCTGCTGATTTCTGCAGTCAGGCTTTTCTCTGTTGCTGCTTTTGCTGAAGCCTCAGAGATGCCTTTGCTCATCCACTGGAGTGATTATTAGGTCTGTACTGAGGTTTGAAGTGAACATCCAAATAATTTTTGGGGAAGCAGAGGTTAAGATTAATAACATCTGGATTATGAAAGCATTATGTGGCTTTTTAAATCTCATCTTCCAATCCCCTTTAGACTTAACTTGGCTTTAGACAGGACTTTTGTCTGCTATGGGTAGGGTGTTGGGTTAAATTGCATTGGGCAAATGCCACCAAATTTAAGCAGGTGAAGAACACAAAAAAAACAACAAAAAAACCCCTGCAGTTCCTGCTCTCCCATCCCAAACACCAAATTAAAAACCCCACATCGACCCTGAGATGAGCTCAGTTGGTTAAAACTTGGTTGTAATAATGCCAAGGTCGTGAGTTCAATCCCCTGTATGGACCATTGACTGATTGGACTCGATGATCCTTGTGGGTCCCTTCCAACTCAGAACAGTCTGTGATTCTGTGTTTCCTGATCAAAAAACAAGGCAAAGCAATCACCCCAAAAGACCCCACTGCACAAAAAAACTCCAAACAACTATTGGTTATTTTTTTTCTTGCTTTGCTTTTTGGTTTTAATTGTCAGTAAAAAGTAAAACAATTTATATTGGTTTCAGCTCTTCTTACATTTAATATTCTTGTATTTGATAGCATTTTGAGTAGGGTTTTTTTGTATATTACTTAACATTAAAGATAACTTGGAAAACAAATTATTACTTCATACTAATAAAAATCAATACCTTCTACTTTTGGAGAAAAAGGGGGTGATGATAATGGAAATTATTTTTGAGAGAGGGGAGGAGAGAGCATTTCAGGGTTTTCTTTTTTAAATATATAATCATACTGTATAAATTAGGGATTTGTGAAACATGTGGATGTTGCTGTTTGTGTATCTTTTTAAAAACTCTTTTGACAAAAACATTTTTTCCTGGCATTCCAGCTTCATCAGCTCTGCTAAGGGCCATGTTCTGTTTAAACTTATGCTGGTAAAAAGAGTAGTAGCTTTTATGGTTTTAACATGATCTTTCTGGGATTTGGATTTTTTGTCTTGTCTTGGATTCTCACTCAGTGTATGATTTTCATTTAATGTAGGTGCACATTTAGAAATGGTCTGTTCTGATTGTTTACTCCAGTTAAATCCAAAGAACGTTCAGTTTAATCCTACTGGTGTGCTGCATTCCACACAGAGCAAAGAAAATGGTTTGTCTCTGCCCAAAGAAAATTGTGCTATAGAACAAATGGATTTGGACTGCTCTGCTCACTTCCAACTGCTTTGGGAAAAATTTAAGATAACAGATAAGTGCAAGTTAATGATGTTGCAGAACAGCATTGATTTTAATTCTGTATATTCCAGTTGGGGGACTTTTTAAAAATATTGCTAAATGTATGCATTACTCGAGTTGGAATTAGTATTATGTTTTTTCAACTTGTGTCCTTATCCCCACTGAAAAAAAGGTGGAGATATTTTAAATACAGCATTTCTGGAAATATTTGCAGCCCCATTTCCAGCTGTGCTAGCACTTAAGCCTTGAGTTGTGGTCTTTACTGCTTTGTCAGCTGTTTTCCTTAGAATGTAACATATTGAACTTGTCTGCAACACAAATTGCTTCTGAGGAGGAACAACAGAAAATCACCTGTCTTGTGTGGCTGTCTAAATACCATTTCCAGAATCCTTGGACTTTTTGGGTCAGATGTCACCAGGTAACCTGAACAGGCTGCTCACACAGAGTGAGTAAAAGTGGAGTTCTGTGAGACTACTTGGAGGAGAGCAAAGGAAGGTCATTATCAGGAACAGGTATTTCAGGCAAAACCCAGGAAGAAGTGACGTGTTGATTCCTGCATTTCATTGTTGTTTTTTTTTCTTCTCCTTCCTAGTTGGCTCCCAGCTGCATTTTGGAGACTTTCCAAAAGTATATCCTTAGATACAATGTTTATCTTGAACTGTCAGTCAGTGGTAGAGAACGGAAAGAGAGATTACATGTGATGATATTGTTTGACATCCAGAGGAACCTAAAACATAATCTCTCATATTATGTTGGCCTGTTAGATGTTTATTCTGTTTGGACCAATGGTGCCATAGTTCTCTGCCTGTCAAGGACTGCTCTGTTTAACAAACTGATCTGCTTTGCACTGTGGGGAAAGGTTTATATGGCTTCTCCTTTCCCCTATACCTGCCTTGGTCTACCTTGCAGTAGCATACTCTCCCCATGACCAGTGGTGTGCAGTGGGATCTGTGCTGACAGCAGCTGGTGATAGTGTTTTAAACTCTAATTGCATATTTACCCTGGTTTCTGCCTTATAAGCTTCCACTGCAGTGTACTGGTCTCTTCTCCTTGTATTGTAGCATGAATAATCCACAGAAGCACTTAGAGCTGATTCTTGTAGCTCGGTTGGGCACAGAATGGAAATGGGTTCTGTGCTTGGGTGAAAGAGATGCCAGTCAGCTGGTCTTCAAAAGAGTGGAGCTGAGCAGGTAGCCAGTGCTTTATTCTCAAGAGAGCAGGAGGGGCAATGCTGCCTATTCTCTTACTGGCCCTGTCTTTTTAGACAGCAAGACCTTCTACTGCTCTTTACACATCTGAACTTACCAATGATGATATATTTATCCAGAGTAAGATCATCCAGACCCTTGTGTAGGGCACAACAGATCAGGTCAGACTCACTGGATATTCATTTGGCCGATTGTGCTGGTATTTTGTGTACATAGAGCAATAGTGGTGGGGTGGGTTTTTTTGTTGCTGGTGGTTACAGTTATTTATTTATTTATTTGCTTATAAAGACGTGGGGGAGAAGCAAGGAAAATCTGATGAGTTTTTCTGCTGAGTTGTCTCTGACTATATAGGTTCTAACTATAAACACCAGTGGAAGAGAAATTCTTCAGAGAGCTTCTTTCCATTGATGACAAGTAGAGTTAAGGTAACTAGTCATGTAAATCAGCAAACAGCTAAGAGCTGTGCAGATGGCTCCTAGAAATTGAACTTTACACCATAGCATAACTGCTTGACCAATCATGTGGCCTTCTATGATGGAGTGACTGCATTGGTGGATAAGGAAAGTGTATCTGATGTCATCTACCTTGACTTCTGTAAAACCTTTGACACAGTCCTACACAACATCCTTGTCACAAAATTGGAGATGGATTTGATGGATGGACTGTTTGATGGATAAGGAATTGGTTGGATGGCAGCATCTAAAGAGCTGCAATCAACAGCTCGCTGTCCAAATGGAAATAAGTAAAAATTATGTCCCTCAAGGGTCTTTATGAAGACTTACTGTTCAGTGTCTTCATTAATGACACACACAGTGGGACCCAGTGCACCCTCAGCAAGTTTGTGGGTGACACCAAGGTGAGTGGTGCCATGGATTCACTGGAGCAAAGGGATGCCATCCAGAAGGACCCAGACAGGCTTGAGGAGTGTGCCCATGAGAACCTCACAAGGTTCAACATGACTAAGTACAAGGTCATTAAGCCTGGGTAAGAGAAGGCTTCAGGGAGATCATATTCTGGCCTTTCAGTACTTAAAGGAAACTCATAAGAAAGATGGAGAGAGTTGTTTTACCAAGGCATGTAGTGATATGACAAGGGATAATGGGTTTAAACTGGAAGAAGGAAGGTTTAGATTGGATATTAAGGAGAGATTCTTCATGATGAGGGTGGTGGGTGGTAAGATGCAGGTTGCACAGAAAAGCTGTGAGTGCCTCATAGTTTGAAGTGTTCAAGGCCAGGTTGGCTGGAACTCTGAGCAGCCTGATCTAGTGCAAGATGTCCCTGCCCATGGCACAGGGCGTGGAACTAGATCATCTTTAAGGGTCCCTTCCAACCCAAACCATTTTGTGGTTTTGTGATAACTGTGTCCTAGTGGAAACCTTGTGGTTTGCTTAGGTGCTTTTGAAATCGCATTTATTGGCAGTGTTAGGTGAGGGTGGGTGAATGGCACAGAGAGCAGGTTGTTCCTGTCCTGCAAAATTAACATTCACATGCTTTCATGTAAATGTTAATCCACGTGGTACTGATGGAGTGAGTTCAACTGGGAAGGTATTTGCTTTTTCACCCTGTGCTGGAGATGTGGCTTTTCTGAGGTATCTCAGATGGAATGGAGATTAGAGCAATCCAGCAGCCTTGCAGCTTGATAGCATTTCTGAAGCTCCACTTAAGATGCAGTATGCGTTTCTTCATCCTGATAGAGATAATGGGTTTTAAGCAATTACACCCAGGCTAATTCCTTTTGATAAGAGCTCTACATTATCTAAAAAAAGAATCCTAGCCGCCTGGGAAAGAACAATGTAAATGTCTCTCTTACGGACTCTCTCATTTGCTCTTCTCTGATATCTTCAGATGATATGCTGCAAATCTTTCAAGCCCTAAAAATCTATCAGTCTTTTTTTTTGGGTAGGGAGTATTGCAGGCAGAGGGGTGTAACACTACTGTTGGCTTGCAAGGTGTGGAGGGAGCCCTGTGTGCCTCAGGTGATTCCAGGCTACTGTGGTGACTATGACATAAAGAGTTGATTTTGGTCTCTGTTAAAGGAGTCCCTTGTTCTTTCCCTGTGCACATTGTCTGGTTGTAAGGTATGGGTTGCTTCTGCTGACTAGGGCAATCTGAATTTTGTAATTTGGAAAGAGTAGCAAGAGCCTACCACTTCATTCAGCATAATTCCAGTCCCCTACTGGGTGTTTGTCTGCAATGAAAGCAGAGTATGATGATGTCATGTATTAGGCAGGACTGGTAAGAGATCTCCCTTATTTAGTTCTGTTTTTTTTTCTTTTCTTTTTGAGACCAGTAAATAAATTTTAATGTTTAGCTGTACTTCTAGTACTTAAATGACTTCATTTTTTGCTTAAATCTCTCTGACTTTTCCTCTGACATACACAGGATGGGATAGAAAATTTAATTGATTGCATTTAAAAAGTGGAGGAAATCCCAGAGCAACATGTTGTTTGTGTAAATGTGCTACTTCTAGGAAAATCATGTTACATATTAAAAAATGGGCCTTAATAGTAATGAAAGGTTTTCAAACATTGTAGGCATGTTTGTTGTAACTTGTTCTTTCTCTCCCAGATTGTCATCTGTGACTATCTCGATGTGTAGCTGCCTGATGATAAACAAAGCTGGCAGAAGAGGCAAGGGGAAAAGGGGTGGATTGGAGATAAGGTTTATAATCTCCCGTGCTGATATGGTTTGGCTCTCCTTCCTGATAGAAGAGCTTGTGAGTTGAACGTGTGGTGTGCTGCCTGTCCCTTCACCTGCCTGCGCACTGGGGAAAGGTGCTGAATGCTTCCTAGTGGGAACCTGATCATTTCTTTTTTTGAAAATGGAGGAAGAGGATTTGTGTGGATGTGACTGTGGTGGACCAAAAAAAAAAAAAAAAAAAAGGCAAAAATACATTTTTTTTTTCTTCAGTTTGTAAAATGATGCTTTCATGCACCACAAACACTGTAGTTAAGCAGTGCAGTATGGATGTGGGAGGTTTGGGATTTTACTAGAAATAGGAGGCAGAGTGCTCAGCTTTAATAGTGAGGGATCCCTTGCTTATACCCCAGTGTGGCACAAGAAGGCTTGCCCTGCTCAACTCCCTCACTTAAACACTGCTGCAGCAAAGTGGTGCCTGGATTGGAAATGAGTGGAGGAGTTCAGGGAGGGAAGATCCTTACCACCATTTGCAAAGTTGGCTGCAGTATTTTTTTCCTGTCATAAACTGTTGTGAATTTGAAAGGACTGCTGTATTTCCTTCCCAGACATGGTAATGTTCAGTTGGCAAATAAAACAACCTTTTGTTCGGAAAGCTCTTTGGAGATGAAAGGCATCAGCAAAGTTGTCGCTGTGTCTCCTGTGGCTGTCTTGGTTGAGGAGCTGGACTGTGTGTTCTGAGTCTTTATGATGCAGAGGCTCCAGTGCTTAGTCTGAGCCAATTTACTCATTCGTTAGCTCCTACTTTTTTGGCTTTAATTGGCTTCCCACTGCATGTCACATTGCATTTTCCTTTGGCTGGCGGATGTAGAGTCGACCTCCTTCTCTGGGCTGCTAAGAGAACATGTTTTCTTATAGATAGAGCTGTCTAGTGCAGGCTGGAGGAAGCACCTTGTGAAAGAGAGTGCTGAAGCACAAGTGTGTTCTTTGCAACAATAATACCTTCTCAGCCTTGTGGATGACTCCACAGGTTACTTTTCATCTTGTTCCTTTTTGAGGTGATATGTAGAAGCAAAACGTGTGTGAAGATGAAGCCCCTAGAAGACTTCCACGTCTGTAGCAATGCAAGAGGAAATCCTTAGCAGCCCTTTCCTTGTGGAGTTTTGTATCTTGTTCAGAGTTTAAGCAGATTGCCTATTCTGTAGATCCTGCACTGTTTTGCTGCCTTGTTTTCTTGGTTATACTAAAAATGACAGGTTGCCATTTAATGTACTCAGACTGACTTCACAACCTATCCCATCATCTGCTTTCCTTGTTCTTTTTAAAAGGATTTCATTTAATGACAACAATGAGATGGTGCATTTAGGTGATGGAACAAATTAATTTAAGTACTTTATGGACCATTGCTAGGGAACAACTGCTAGCCTAAAACTGCCTTGGCTGTGTCTGGGCTGTCTTGCCTCTGTATTACTCATATGGCAGACCCCAGTTTATTATTATCCTACCTTGAGCCCCACTTTGTGTTCCTGGTGGAGTATTTAATTCCCTTGGGAGAATCCACTAATCAAGTGCTTGACAAATAGCCATTAAGGCTCTGTGGTTGGCTTACATTTTGTGTGTTTCTGGCCCAGCTCTGCAAAAAGACTAGTGATGCACAGTAGTCCTGTCACCTGTCTAATGAGCCCAAGGACAAGTCCCATACCTTGTGTTTGTGTTCTGGCCTCCTCACAGGCACCCCATTACCGTTTGTTTTGGAACATAGTTCCTTGTGATTTCACCTGGTGGTTTGGTAACTCTGTAAAGAGTAGTTTTGTATTTAGGCAGTTAATCTTGTGCTCAGCCAAGTTTGATGTCCAGCATTGCAGTGTATGATATAGAGCCAGTTACTGAGTTCTTGTAAATACAGATCTTTGGTGAGCTCGATGATACTGAAAAATACTGAATTGCCAAAGTTCTGTTGTTTTCTATCACTAGTGTGTATACATTGTTTTGTCTTCCTCCATCTGTTTCTGCAGTTAAATTGGATTCAAGTGAATTCATTAAGAACATGTCACATTATATTAACATTGAAATATACTAGATGTCATGAAAAATGAGTGTTTCCAACGATTTTACAGGGTTTGAAGCTTTTGTATCATGAGAGCTGAGCTTTGATTACTCTGGGAAGATGAGAGTGTGTATGTGAGTACCGCAGATCTCTGTAAGAATGAAATATTTGTAAAAGCTCCTCACTTACCTGCCAGAGTATAGTGGAGCTCATCTTTTGCCAAGATCAGTGTCTGTAGCTCTGTGCCTTCTGCTACAGTGCATGAAATGTCAATCCCTAATGCACAGTGGAGAATTTAGCACCTTGTTTAGCGGCTGGAGATGTTCTTGCTGCAGGACAAAGGCAGAACCTTGAATTCACAGCCTGCTGGGTCACTTAGAAAGGCAGCTCAGACGTAGAGGATCTGCCCTGTGCATGCTCCTCCTTTACCTGTGCTCCTCCTTACCTGTGGGCAGGGCACAGCAGGTGCTCTGCAGGAAATTCTCTTATGTTGAGATGTTGTCTCTGCTCCTGCTTTGGTGGGAGAAACCTTGTCTTAGCAGTAACAATGTTATTATTTGTGGAGCATAAAGTTCTGTTACAACTTATCCCTCTTCTGTGCAGCCTTTTCCGCTGCCCTCCGTGCCACCTTGGGTTAAACAGGATTGGTTGTGGGATTGGGCTGTGAAGAGAGGGATAGCCATTGCTTTACAGCAACAAGGCATGGACTGGGAACAGATCCGGTGAGAAGTCCCTGTGTTCTTCTTTCCCTTTGGCTTGCCCTCTTTGGAAGGTGCTAATCACCCCCTACCTTAATGTAGCGTCAAAGGGTCTTTAGTGACCTTGGAAGAAGAGGAACTGGGCTGTCGGTGCTAATCTCAAACACAAATGTTCAGTCCTTGCCACATTAGTCATGCCTTTGTCACCTCTAGATTGGATTAGTGCAGTGCACGGTATGTGGGTCTGCAGCTGAGGACACATGCAGAACAGAGTTGTCTGCTTGTTTTAGTGTCACGGGAGAGTATTTTCTGGAGAGTTGTCAGCGTTTGAGGAGTGTCCTCAGTCAGGATCCTGAGCTGACTTCTCACATGTTCTGCTGGAAGCTGGTTTGGCTGTCAGGCAGTGCTTTAAAGCTTTACCTGCTGCTGTTACTGCATTCTGTAAGAGGATAAATTGAAGGATTGAATGCAATTTAAGGCTTCATGAAAAAAATGTACATCAGAGTCCTGTAGCTTGCTTTATTTTTTTGGATTGTTTTCCTGTATTGATGATTTTACTGTGTGGTGTTTGGGTTAAAGAGAGATGTCCTTAAAGACATCTGGTTGTGGAACAACACAACAGGTTGGTAGTAGAGGTTTTCCTCTCCAATGCTCATGTGAATGATGTGGAGAAGTCCAGTTTCCTAATTAGGACTAGTCAATCACTTGATCAGGTACATAATAACAGTCTTCTGGGAGGGATATAAAGGATAAGAGATTAACCCCAGTCTGCATTACAAATAAGTTTAATGAAGTACTAATGTTAAATACAGAAGGTCATAGCAGTGAGGAAATTGGACTATTATGACTGAGCCTGTACACGTGAACAGCCTGCAAAGTAAAGAGCATGGTAGGAGTTATGAACTGGGGAGGTTAAAGACTGTGCCAATTCTTGGTTCAACTGTTTGCTAAATTGTAACTGGGAGTAAAAATATGCTTGCTTGTTCTCTTGTAGTTGTGCTCAGTGTGTCCAGCTGCTTAGTTTTTAATGCTCATAGAAATCTTATTCTTTAACACGTCCTTCATGCTGCTTTGGAGGGGACAAGCTGCACTTTATAACAGGTTACCCAGTGAGTGGTTTCTGTCCACAAGACACTCTTTTGCCCACACTGAGGTACCTTCCTGACATGATGGTTCTAAGCCAGTAAGTGGGATCTTAATCTACAGCAAGAAACGTACAGAATGATAGGAAGGGAAGGCTCAGCAAGTGTATTGATGTTCATGGCTTTCCCAGAGTAGCTGGTGAGTTGGAGCAGTTGTGGGTTGCTGTACTTTCTTTTGGGGGCTTGTTGGTTTAAATTTGGCTTTGCCTCTGTATTATCCCAGGTCAGCTTTTGGTCCAACTGCTATAGATATTGCCAGACATCTGCTTGGTTTAATCAAGATCTATCCTTCAGTGTTCTGGCTTCTGTTCTACCTGGCCACTGAAATACTTTGCTATGGATGTGGAGCTGGTGGCATGCAGTAAGCTGTTCATGTTTGGAGACTGAGTGTAGGTAGTGCCTATCTCTGAAGAGATTTTTCTGACTGGAATTATGAATCAAAGCAGTTTTCTCTCTCAAGAAGTAAGAACCTTCCAAAATGCATGTGCAGCTGCAGGGGTTATTCTCTGGCTACAGAGCCAAATCGACCACGAAAGTCTCCTGCTGTGTCTTTGCCAGGTCTTCTGGCTTATTTAAGAGGTTCACACTTTTGCCTGGAGCATAACATACTTGTTTGCCAGCCTTCTGCAGGGAACTGCTGTTGTCCTTCTGTCCTTCTAGTGAGACAATCCCAGAAAACATGGTCAGAGGACTGTGTGTTCCTGCTTTGGAGGGGGTTCTACTCTGCTTATTGCTCCCATGTTCCGGGCCTTCACCAAAGAAAAAACATATGCTAGAAATTGGTGTGGTTGCAGAAATTCACTCAAGCAAACTGTGTCTGTTTTAATTCCCTTTAAATCAACTCAGAAGGCGAAGAATCTCACCTGTGTTAGAGAAGCCATGAACTTTTCAGTGCAGCAGTGACCATGCTCATTTCTAGAGAACATCAATTTACAATTGTCATGGCCCTCAAACCAGGGAAGGGTTAGTTTCCTGTTTCAAACCCTCCAAATGCTATCAGCAGAAGTCTTGTAAAAATTCCTGATTAGATTATGCCCTCATTGTAGTAATGAAGACCATTTGCTGTTGTTTAAGCATCTTATGTAGCACTTGGCTTGTAGTAGAGATGCTGCTGCCCATTGGATCTATAGTAATTCTCTCCTTTTTTTTTTGCAGTTTTCTCTCCACCAGTGTTTTGTTGCCTAGTGTGGTATTATATAAGTAATGAAACAAAGATTGCCCACAGTAAAAATGATGTGTTTAGGGGCTTCTGCTCCAGTGAGATTAAATCTTAATGGGAAATATTGCTCTTACTAGTTCCACCTTTCTGCAGAGTGGGGGAATTTTTTTTTTTTTTTGGAAGTCTCTCCTAGTAATTTCTTTAACTGTGTGTTTTCTTTTCATTCTCCTGTCCAGCTTTCTGCAGAGGGCGTATTGTGAGAGTGCCCAAAGGTCCTCTTATCCGAGTGGTGGGCACGGAGGTGGAGATCCCTTGCAGCGTGAGTGACTATGATGGACCCAGTGAACAGAACTTTGACTGGGAGTTCTCCCGGGACACTGACTTCGTGCGGATAGTGAGTACCTGGGATTCTACATTCACCTCTGAGGAGTACCAAAAACGCGTGGGCCGCGGGGATATCAAACTGAGACGGAGCAGCAACGATGCTGTGGAACTTGTGATTAGGAACATCCAACCAGCTGACCAAGGGAGATACAAATGCTCCACGCCCAGCACTGATGCCACCGTTCAGGGAAATTATGATGCAGAGGTCCAAGTGAAAGGTATTTCTGAAGAGTGAGGTGTGCTTTAAATTTGGTTTTGATACTGATTATAGATATACCCTTAAGAATGTTGAGTTTCTGTTGTTTATGATTGTTGTGATTTTTTTTTAATTATTTTTAATTCTTCTTGTTTAATTCTTCTAAAGCCAAAATTGAAAATTGAGAATTATGATAGCAAAGGCAAGTGAGGTGAAGGAGAGTCTGTTTACTATAAACACCACTTGCCTTTTTTTCATCTAATAAATATGTAAATTAAACACTAAGCAGTGGGTTTTCTGAAGATGTCTGCAAGTATTTCATGTCCCTAAACCTCTGAGTAGAAGAGCTAATTTCAGGTAAAAACCACAGCCTGTCTTTCTTCTCTCTCACTTCTAGTGTCATTTAAGGATCTTTCTGTATGAAGGAGGTAATCTTTCTTTTCCTCTTTAGCATATAGTCATGTCCTATCCTTGCCCCTCTCTTTTAGGGTTCTTCAGTAATAAATTGTGAGACTATTTTTTTCCCTAATGTCTTATCTTTTACTTCCATGAAAATCAAGACAATTCTGGACAGGAATAGACAGAATGATATTTGGATGAGAAACTAAAGTGAGGGGAAGGAAAAATGAATTCTTGTCTTGGCTTGTTTAAAGCAAAGCACTTCCTTTAATGGTTTTTCAGCTGAATTTCCTTGTTCTTGGAATATATATATATGTGTGAAAGAAGAAATGATTGGTAGGTGTTGCTCTGTGGTAGTTTTACGACCTCATATCTTAACAGGTCAGTATGGGTGTTCTCTTCTTGCTTGTGTTTTTCATGATGCTTGTGTTTTTTGGTCTTTTTTTTTTTTTTTTTCTTTTAATAGTGATTGCTGATGGCTTGTCAGTGAGTGGTTCAAAAGGACGTTCCTCGATGCCTCTCCGTCTGTCTGAGGGTGACTCCTTCAGGTTGCGCTGCTCAGCCATCACCTCCTCGCCGGAGCACACTCACCTGCATGTGACTTGGCAGATCAAAAGTGGATCAGCTTGGCGGGACATCCTGTCTTTGACTCACGAGGGCAAATTCCAGCCGGGTCCTGGCTACGAGGAGCGGTACCGCAATGGAGATATTCGCTTGGACACAGGAGCGAACGACACGTACCGGCTGTCTGTGTCCCAGGCGTCCTCGGCGGATGGGGGTGCCTACAGGTGTCTTGTGAGCGAGTGGGTGCGAGGGGCGGATGGCTCGTGGCAGAAGATCCAGGAGAAGAGCGTGGAGATAGCCAGTGTGTCAATCCAGAGGACCGGTGAGTCTTCCTGATGGGTTGGCTCCCACCAGTGCTGTGTCCTCACTGTGGTGCTTTGAGAGCAGACATTGGGTGAGCTGAAGGAAGCGAGGATACATTCCAGGAGAACCTAGAGGGCTGGTTGGATAGCTGGCCTGCTTACATCTGAGTCAAGAGAAAACATTTGGCATTATTTTTCTAGCTTTTAATTTGGGGAAAAAGGGGATTGATGGCATGGAAAGATTGCCTGGAACCTCTTAGATGCCTAGACCAAGATTTTATCTCATTCTTAGTTCATCTGGTTTTTATGTTTCTTAAACAAACATTTTCTTTAATCACTGAGCAGCCCAAACCTCCTCTCTGCTCTCTTATTAATACAGGTTTGCCCCTAGCACTGAACAGCTGTGCTTCTCCTGTGAAAGTGGCTTGTGATTCAGTGATAGATGTGAAGCTCTTCTGTATGTATTTATTAAAATAACATATCAAGAGAAAGGAGGAAGGCAGTGATAATTTAACAGGACAGATTTTCCAATGATTTTTATCTCTGACACTGGATCACTGATCTGATTGCCCTACTGTGTTGGCAGGGGTCTAGGACAATAATGGTTTTTTTAAACACATCATTGCATACTAACTAAGGAGACAAAAATACATACCGTGCTGTGCTGAGGATATCCAGATATCCCTGCCCATATAGATTTCAGGACTAGATGCACTAAGCACTTAATTGCATTAGCATTATCACTGCTAGTTGGAGGAGGGAGAGCGGGACTGATGCATCTTATCACACAATAGGTGGAAAAACAGGCAATGATGGTCCCTCAGAAATACAAGATTATCATGGTATTTCAGAATTATTCAGACAGTAAGGGTATCTTCATTTTTGTAATCCTTTAATCACTATAGGGAGAACCCAGAACGCTGGGTTTTTTTTACTAACTCACTTAGTCGTAGTTTTAGTATCCTGGTGGTACTCAGCCTGTGAAATTTGACAGGATCAATCTGCCCTCTCGTTTTCAGGGTGTCTGTTGCACAGTAAAGCTTCCAGTTGCTCTCTGCTGAGGCAGGACTTGCCTAATTAGGAGGTGTAATTCTGTATTTTGTCACACTTTTGGAGAGTTTGTTTTAAGCAGGTAGGATTTAATTCAGTGGCTGAAAACAGGGTGAGGATGGCCAGGAGGAGTAGTATTACAGGGGTTTTGATGTGGTTTGTATGTGTGGTTTTGTTTGTTTTGTGGTTTGTTTTTCTTAGTTTTTTTTTCCCCTCAGTTTTAGTTCAGTCTTGACAGCATTGGCACTTTGTTAGGGACATGAAGTCTTTTTCAAAGTTATGCTAGATGGGATAGGTTATTCTTCAGCAAAATGTTGTATAAACATCCTGTAATAGGACTTGAAGAGAATCTTGTGCTGACATCCAAAATCTCTGCACTTTAATGCTAAAATGAACTTGAGTTGTAAATGGTTATATACCTATGGGTAAACTCTCTCGAAGTCCCTCTGTGTGCATATTCTGCCGGATTCTGAACGCCCATCACTATTTCATGAAGACAGAAACGTTCCTTGGAGAAAGCACTGCTCTTAACCTTGCAGATGAGTCTTATTTTGTATTCTGGTATTAGCCTGTTAAATTAGTTAGGCTTTCCTACTGCTTCCAACCCCGTATTAAGACAGTGAGGCAAGTCCCCATGAGATACTCATCTGGACTTTGCTTTACCACTCAGGTAGGGCTTGCTACCCTCTGTTCAGTCTGACTGCTCTGTGGTATCAGGTCGTGAGGGGTGAGAAGAGCATTGCTTGGTTTTACTGGCAATAGTTCTGACTGCTCAGTTTGGCTCTAGCCTTTCTATGTTGTCTCTCATTCCAGATGGTAGTCCTAGGAAGTTTTTACAGATGGGTAACTATTATGTAGTAGAAGATGGTTTTACATAAAGTCACTAATCGCAGTAGAGACATAACTGCCTGTTTAAAGCAGGTGTCTATTCTTACTCGTGGTCTTGGCTGTAGATCTGCTGAGAAGAGCCACTGCTGTACTAGCCCTGCCTGCTGGCCTCAGTGGAGACTTCGGAGCAGCTGCATTACACAGCGTGGGAACAGTGCCATACTGAGATACAGATCTAATCTTTAGGCAGTGTAGAATGAGGGAATGAGCAAGTGAAGACATGTGGTAGCCAGGTAACTTGGTGAATGAGTTGCACGGGGGTTTACAGATGAACATGCACAGTGCCCCCAGTTCACCTCTCACCAGTAACTGAGCTCAGCTTCTCTGTATCTGGTCTTGACATTGTGATTCCATGGTTTTCTTTCAACAAAGCTGTGGCCAGCCTGGTAAGCTACAGAATGCAGAAGGTCCTGTTTGAATGCTGACTATGAACATATGTGCTGTGTATATTAAAAATATTCATTAGCCAGTGGAGGAGTTTGTTAGATGTGTTTTGAGGTGCTGTTGGTGTTGCTTCAAAGTCCCTGGTGTGTGTTGTCAGAGCAGTCAGTGGAGGAGTCAGCAGTATAGGGAATTATGCTGCCTCCTGTTTGCTTCCATTTCATGTTTTTGCAACACACCCGAGGTCAGTAAGGGCTCTCCAACATGTGGCCATGGCTGATTCTCATCTAAATATGTTCTGTTAGAGGAACTCAAAAACGTCATCAGAAACCAAGTTGAATTCTAATGTAGTTCTAGTGGTTCCTGTGGATGCTTTCTCTTCTGAGAGATAGCCCCAAAACACTTTGACCCTCCTGTGAGAATGGAAAATAGTGTACACATTTTCCTGCTGTGTGAAGGTGACATGTGGTCTGTGACTGGGACAAAGCCTTCATTGACCACTTACCGTTGAGCTACAAATATGCTCTTCTCCCTTTCTGTCACCTTCCTGCCCTCATCACACATCCCTTGCTTGACTGATAAAGTGTATTTCCCTTGTCATAGATCACTCAATTCAATATCCAACAGGCATTTGAAGGTAGGGCTACTGGGCTGCTTCAGAAGCTCCTGTTATAGAATGTGAAGTCCTGGATAACTTACAATGGATTCCTTTTATTAAAAATAGCAAATAAAAAAAAATCTTTTGTTTGAATTTTTGTGTCTCTATTTCTAAGCTCTAGATGTGGTCATCTCAACTAGCAATGTGTCTGTGACAGAAAGAGACTCCCTGGATCTTACATGCAACATCACAACAGACAGGAGTGGTATTTTCCAAGCAGAGGTGATGTGGTATTTTTCTGCATCACCTGATGACACCTTGTCAGATGCTCAGCTTTTGCTGAGCATGGACCGTGATTCTGTTGTCAGCGATTCAACTCTGATCAGCCTAAGCCACATGGACAGGAACTCCTATCGCCTGTTGGTGCGGGATGTGGAGGTGGAAGACTCCGGCTACTACTTCTGTGAAGCAGCTATCTGGGTGCCCCTGCACAATGGGAGCTGGCATAAGGTGGTGGAGAGGACGTCTGCACCAGTCAGTGTGGTGGTGACGGCATTAGGTGGGTGCTTCTGCTTTCAGACATCATGGGTATGGTTATCACTCAGTCTTTGGTCCCATCAGAAAAGTGAGAGGAAGTTGCAGAATCTCTTCTGCACAAGTTTTTCTCTTGTTTGCATCTATAATCTATGTGTAGGGTATCTCTCTTTCACTTAATGTATACATGTTTTTCTTTATGCAAATATCCTTAGAAGTTACATGGGAGAAATACTAAAAACAAAACTCCAGTAAAACTTTTTTAAAAGCCTATTTTTTAGCGATGGGTCTAGATATGTCAGCCTTCCCCCATCTGTTTCCTAGTTTATTCCTGGAGAGAGAATAGCTTCAATTTAGAAGCAATGAAACTCAGGATGGTGTTGCAGGATGCTGTAGGTAAGGTATCTGCACCTGCTAAAATTACAAAGAATTGGAAGAATTGGAAGCATGAATGAACCTGAATGTGAGCTGGGGGCAGAACTGTAGTACTTGGTGTCTGTTCCCAGCTTTGACTCGATGCAAGTATCCAGGCCCAAAGCCTCTTAATGTACCCTTTCAGATCCTCTTGTCATGAGAAACTGGTGGTACTGTCCAGTTACAAAGGCAGAGCTCCTCCAACATAAAAGTAGTGAATGAGACCAGCATATAGAGAGCCTGTTTTTCAGCAATAAATAGCTGTGCCATAAGGTTAAATCTCAGCGACAATGACTTGAAATGTTGCATTTTAGCATTGTGCAGAGCAGTTGAGCCGTGGCCGTTTCCAAGTACACTTGTAATGTGTGCTAGAAGTGTGCAAGTGATGAATGTCTTCATTTCGTGTCCTCATTCAGCCATTCAAATTGCACATTCAACTTGTGAGTGTTCCCTCTTTCCCCCACTTGCATGTGTGTTCATGTGTGTGCAGGTACATGGCATGCTCGTGTATTCTCTCATAGTGCCTGTACCTGTAAGACTATTCCTTACTCTTTCTGGTCCAGTTTTGCATTATTTGGGAACAGGAGAGAATAAAATCTGCTCTTCAGCAGATGCAGATGCTTGGTTGCTAGGGAAAGGGAAAGTAGAATAAATTTTCAGCATTCGAGGTTTTCGTCTGCATCCAGGATTCACCAACTCCTCCTCCTCCTTAATGGAAGTTAAGAGCTGCTGGAGTATTAAGTCATTGAACTGTCAGTGAGGGTGTTCTTTGACAGCTGACAGAGTGGAGGAATGAGGTTTATCCAGCCAGCCTTTTATTCTTTTTAAATCCTCTGTTTGAGTGTCTGTCAGGGTGAAGCGCCTATCTGGAGTGGTGCTGTCAAAGTGAAAATTCTCTTCTCAGTGGTCCTTCCCCAGCTCGCAAATAAAACAAACCTGAAGTGATTTTTCTAAGAACTCGAGTTTCTTGTGTTCCTGTCTAGAGAGGAGTTTCTGCTTTTGTAGTCGTTGTTGCTGTGAAAATATGAGTTGGTTTTGAAAGCCTTCTTTTCGGAGAGGGAAGGGGAGGCAAAGGGGAAAGATAAGAGAATTACAGAATGTGAGCTATATATCATGAGGCCCTGGAGTTAGCTAGTCTTTTGTGAATGGGCAAGGAAGAGTAGTGTAGCTGTAGGATCTCTGAGGGCTTTCACCAAAAGTAGGGTTTGACCCCCATTAATAATCTATGCTTTGGTTGCAGCTGTGCATTTTCTTTTCATTTTGCTCTACTCATACTGCAAGTGTGCAGAAATCTGCACATGTTTACTGGTAGCAGATACTATGGGCTTAGGTAAGCAGTACTTTCATGCTTTCATGTTGCCTAATGCCTCAAACTCCCCATCAGTATCACTGGATTCTCTGGTGTCTGGTGTGTACAGATGCCCTTGTTCTTGTGAGGTGCAAGGGCACTGCATGAATAACACTTAATAGTGAGAGATCTTTTCTGCAAGCTGACAGAGCAGCAGCCCAGCTTGCTGGATTCAATTGTTTTTATCCTTTGCATCTGAAGTCCAAAAGTGCATATGCACACAACAGTTTGCACAGCAGTTCTATTAAGATGCTTTATTATCTTGGCTCACTGGTAAGCTAAGCCTAAGTTTTAGCCTTGGATCGCCTTCTCTGTCCCAATTACAGCTTCGGTTAATTGTTTCTAGGAGGGCAAAATGCCAAGAAAAACATAAAGGCAGGAAATAAATACAGAGTGCTGAACACAGTTACGATGTAAAAGCCTCGTGATGAGTATTGGCTGAACAGTTGGAGTGCTAGTCATTTTTCTGAATTATAGTAGACAGCAAGACAAAAATATTCTAATACTAGTAAATAAATATGTATTTCTTTTGTGGTGGGAGGCTCTTGCTGTAATTTTTTTCCTTTACTATCTTTGTAGTCTGAGAGAAAAATAGTCATGTGGCTCCCTTATCGCTTGTAGGCTTTGGACAGCCAGCTATTTCAGATTTAAATACAACAGTCCTGTTCTTAACCCGTGAATTTCAGGCACTCACTTTCAAGCATGAGCTGTTCCAGCCTTACAGCTGTGGAGCACATACTTCTCTGTTCAGACTATGAAGGTTTTCTGATCTACAAATCTTCGACTCTTAACCTAGTTAGTATTCATTAACCTATGTAATATTTATTATGCTGACAGCTGAAATTTCCTGTGCACTGCTCTTGGTGCTGTGTGTGACCAGTCCCAGTGGTGATATCCACGTCCCCTGGTTTGGGTGTCTGGGTCGATGAGGTGGGGTGGTTCTGGGTAGTTTTTTCACATTCTTAAACTGTATTGTCAAGACATGATGGGATGTTTAAATGTGGAAAAGAAAGCAATTCATGATGGGGAAAATGACTTCTTATCCTGGAGAGGTACTGGGAAAATGGGATGTCTTTGATCAGTCCAAAGCTGGAGAATAACCAGTGTCATGCTGCAGGCTGCCCCAGGCATTTGATCAGGTGCAAAAAGTGACTGGCTGGGTTGAACCTGAACCCACCGTGGTGGGTTTTTGGGGCCAGGCCTAAAGGAGGGAATTGCCTTGCTCAACAAGATCTTAGTCCTGATTTTTCTGAAGTGGTCTGACTAGACATATGAAACAGAAGGTCTTGTTTGGAAATGCAGGCCTGGAGATACTTGTGTCAGACTGGTGCAAGTCTGAGAACCACAGTCCAAGTTCCCTGGTCTTCTAAGAAAGATGTATATTCTGGCACTTGGTTTCTAGTTCAGGTGCTTTCACAGGCTGGATGTTAGAAGTTAGCATCACTTTTAGTAAGTTCTGCATTTTCTCCCTTCTACTTGTAGCTTCTAACCTCTTTTTTTTTTTTTTTTTCTGCATTTCTTCTCCTGCAGAGCCAGACTATGAGGTATTTCTGAATGCATCTAAAACACCCAAGTTTTCAGATGACCCCACGGAGCTCAATTGTAGGATCACCAATGCACAGGACACGGAGGCAAACCTCCGCTTCACCGTCTCCTGGTACTACAGGCAGCGCCTGCGCAGCGATGACATGGTGACAGATGAACTCCTGGCCACCATGGATGCAGACTGGACTCTGCTGCTTGGGGACAGGAGCAGAGAACGCATTCAGAATGGGGAAATAATCTTCTCTAAAAAGGCTGTTGACACCTTCAATTTACGAATCCAGTGGACTTCAGAAAGTGACAGAGGGGATTACTTCTGTGTCATCTCTGCATGGAGTAGGCACCGCAACAACAGCTGGGTGAAGAGCAAGGATGTGGCTTCTGCACCTGTCAACGTTTTCTGGGCTACACAAGGTAGGAGCTTCGCACCAGTTCAGTGGAAGATCTGGATGGCTGAGGTAGTTTTCTCTTTAGTAGGTTTGTCAGCCAGAATGCCTGCTGATGGGCTTTGGAAATGGGGTTCTGTGTTACGAAAAACCACTGTCAGCTTGTGTAAAGGCCTCTGATTTTTGGAGGGAAGTAATTACTTAACAGCACTCACCAGGTTGATGCAACAGTTTGAGTGGAAGTGCAATGAAGATATCTGTCCCTCAGACTGCTGAGATGTCCAGGAGCTGGGCTGGAAGTGGCAGGGGTGGCACCCAGCAGTGTTGCTGTGGTCATTGCCCCCTTTCATGGCTTGGAGAATTTTGGTCTCTTTGAGATGCATCTTGCTGCTAACAGCAGGGTTGTATTGAGGTGGAAAGAGGAATGTCTCTTTGTCTTGTATGTCGGCCAGTTTGAGAGTTGTGGTTTTAGTTTTCTCTCCTATAAGCCCATGTTCAGAAGGCATTTCTGAGGAAGTTCATGGATATAGTACTATTAAAGTATCAAAAAATAAGTGGATAGCAGAACAAAATAATTCAGTGGCTTGCTTGGATCTAGGCCTTTTTGAAGCAGCAGTGAGCTAGCTCTAGTCAGTGTTTAACTGAATCTGGGAGCATTTTTTAAAGCTTAATAATTACCTGAATTGCTTAATGCTGGTTTAAAACAGGCCTGTGTATCCTGGATGTCCTGTAGAGTGATACCATTTTTGCTCAGGTGTGAAGTCATGCAAGAGGGTCTGCTGGATAACCTAGGATGTAATGTCTTTGGCAAAAATCTTGCACTTATCGTGATAGATTTGTTTAACAGTCTAGCTTAGGCATCCACAGGCAGAGAACTATGTTTCAGAGTCAAGCAATTTGAAATAATTTTAAAGTTGTTTAGGGATAATCCCTAAACAGAGAATTGGAGATCTTCTACTGTGATTCTGCTTCAGTGGAGAGGGAAATGGTGGGCTGCCTGCTCAGTACTCCCTGTATCCCCAGACCCAGCGTGTGGTCCAGGAAAAGGTAATTTCTTTTATTTTTTTTTTCCTGCTTCCCCAGCAGGAATGAGACCTCTCATTAATGCTGAATGCTGGTCACAACTAGTTCAGTGTTATGCCACAACACGGAGTGTGTGTGTGTGCGTGCATGAATGTGTAATGGATCGTCGCCTTTGGAGCAGCCAGAGACCAGCTGGAGTTGAAAAGTCTCAGCCTATGTTGACATTTCTGAGGGAAAACAAACCGTGACAGGTGTGAACATTCCCCTGTTTCTGGTTTCGTTCCAGAAACTCTGCTAATTTTGCAGCACGAATGTAAATGTTATAGTCCCCATGCTGAAAAGTACATTTTGTTGGCAAATTTGGGAGTTGGGGGATTTATTACGTGAAAGTGAGCTCTCCTGCAGAAACACCCTGCTGAAAAAGCATGTTGTATGTATATAAGGTGAGGAGGGCATTACATAGGTTTGATTTCTCCTTCCCTTCCACCCCCTCAACTCCTCCTTCTGCAGTGTAGTCCCAGATGCCTCTCTCTGTGTGCCCTCTCTCCTGCCATATCCTGTTCCTGTGAGCTTCAGACTCGTCTATGAGCCCAGTGCTGTAGCCAGCAACTATGAAGGAGTTAATCTGCTGCTGCCTCTGCTCCCTGACTGTTGTTTTGACAAGTATCTCTGGTGATTTGAGTCCCTAACTGCTCCCAGTGCTTACAAAAGCCAGCAGCCAGGCTCTCACGTGTTTGCCTAAGGAGAGAACAGAAATTTGCCTCTTCCTAGGCATAGAAAGAAAGGATAGCTTATGCCTACATAGAGAATTTTCTTCCATCTATTTCATTGCTTGCATCTTCTATGTTAACTTTAGATCAGTGCTGGAGGAGGGGGGAGGACTTCGGAGAAATCCCACTTTGAAAAAGGTTGTTCTGAGGTCTTGAGAAAGGAGAAATGGTTTTATGATGTGTTTGTGGGCCAGTCAGCCCAGAGGATGGGAAGCCTGTGCTTGAAATGCAAACATCATGTGAAGATGTCAAAAGTCCTTTTTTGTAGGTTGAATAATAAGTTGTTATTTGCCCATTTTAACTTGGGGTTTTATCTTCTTTGTTTTCTGTTTTGTTCTGTTGGGACCAATAGTGCTCACATGTCTTTCTGCTTACTCAGCTTTGCAGATGCAGCCAATTGCTATCATAGATCACCCTTGGTTTTGACATAGTCTGCCTGATATGTTTCTTCCCCTCTTCCACCTTCTCTCTTGCCAAGGTGACAAAGAAAGAATCTTTATCTCACCTCAAAAATGAAGCATGTCAGTTGTATTCTTATTTCTTGCTTATTTAGAATGAAATTCCAACCAATAAAAAGGGATGAAGGAAGGGAGGAAACCTTTTTGACTGGTTCTGTAAATTATTTTCAACCCAGAAGAAGTTTGATAGTTTAAAAAATAATTTTATTTATTAATTCGAGTGTGAGTAATGCCTACATTTAGACCACAGTTACTGTTTGCAGTGGAATGTGAAATCAATGCTTTTTTCCTAAACCAGTGTTGTCAACTTTGGATCTGCATGGAGTACTTTGCTAAAGAGAACATTATCTTTTAATTGAAATTCCAAATCCCAAAGGTACTATTATTTTGGGGTTTGTTAATACTCCTGTCTTTAATTTACGAAATAATTATATTTAACGTAACATTACTTGTCCTAAATGTTTGCCCAGGCCCTCCCATCACACTTAATTGGGAGCAAGGGCATCTTAATCTTTCAGACAGTCCTGTGAATAGAGAACAGAAAATATTTCTGCCACCCACTTTCCTTCATCATTGCTGATGTGTAATAGACACCGTAATACAGACAGGCAGTTTCTCCTGAGCAAAGAAATTCCCTTTGCCATGGCACCACACTGCTGGGTGTCTGTGTCAGTTTGGGTGGCACCACACTGCTGGGTGTCTGTGCCAGTTGGGGGGCACCACGCTGCTGGGTGTCTGTGCCAGTTTGGGTGTAGGAACAAGAAATTGCCTTAAGTTTGGTGTACCCACCCTAGTCAGGGCTGGGGGGGGGCCTCTTCATGCCCAGGGCTGTGTGATGGTGCAGTGTTTGTGCCCTGGGCTTGGCAGGGGAGCAGGACAGTGAGGGGAGGCTGGTGTGTGCAGCAGTGGGGAGAGCTTTGTGTGCTATGTACATGTTACACTGTAGTGCAGGCTCTGTGTGCCTCTTGTACTTTCTGCACTCTTGGCATTGGAGCTGCTGGGGTCACGATTGTACCTTAGGGTGCTGTACAGCCACCTCCTCCTACGAAGGCACAGCTGTCATTACCTTAATGTCTGTTGCATTCCCTGTACTTGCAATCTAGTTAGTGCTCTGGGGGATGAGGAATATGAATGTTGAGATGTCTTGTCAGCAGCCTCAAGTAGTGCCATTAGGCTCTGAGGTTACTGGGACCATCATGCTGCTTTTCCAAATGGAGTCAGTGGAGCGCGCAGCAAAGGTGCTGTTTTCTAAAGCCTCCTTGCCCTTGTAGCTGTTGGACTTCTCTAGAAATTTGACTGGCTTAGATTTGGTGGAAAGCCTTTTTGGTCGCTGCCCAGGAAGCGCTCTGGAAGCTGAGCATGCACTTTGTGGTGGAGAGCAGCAGGAGCATTATAGTGTGGCTTAACCACTTGGACTGGCCAGTGATGGAAGGCAGAAGCTTGCACTGCCAGGCTCCAAAGTACACTTTACTCAAATTTTATTTGAATCATTTGGCTAGGATTTCTTCTTCTGCTGCTAGCCCTCTGCCTTGGAGTAGTGCCCAAACTGGTTATAAGCTTTGAGTATGGTTTGCTTAGGATCTCTTCCCCTACCACTTTCCAACACAAACTCTGCAGATTGTAGCCCACTGTATACAACTGACCGGGGTGTGTTTTATTGTGCTTTTCATTCATGGAGCTTTGCAAGAAGGAGATGGGACTCCACATGGGATTGCAGGCATGTGTGCAGAGAGACAGGAGTGTGGAGTAGTGGTCAAGACAGACTTTGCTCACTTGGCAATTCTCAAAAGATTAGAAATGAGACCTCAGGCTGTAGTTCTTGGAAGAAAATGTTGATTTGACCTCTCTGGGCCATCTTATGCTACAAGATCTGATGAGTAATTTCTGTAACATAGGAAACATGAA
Organism: Hafferia zeledoni; assembly: GCA_035583235.1. Lineage (NCBI taxonomy): Eukaryota > Metazoa > Chordata > Aves > Passeriformes > Thamnophilidae > Hafferia > Hafferia zeledoni. The sequence goes on from JAWWEV010000001.1 coordinate 4,856,758, forward strand.
GAAACTTTCCCACTTAGTTTTCCATGCCTATTACTGTTATTCCTAAGCTATGTGCCAAGTTTTTGGTCTGCCCTCTTACTCATAATATGCACTCTTACAGAGACCACTACATGGTTTTCTGGAGGGGTGAAGGAATGCTAATTACATTTCATCTGCTCCTACTAAAGAACAATTTTGGCACAGAATCACACTGTTAAGAATGGTGATCTAGACTTTTCCAGTTGATAGAATGTGGAGCCTTTATTTTGGTGGTTGTTGCTTTACTGCATATGCAGGTCTCTAATATTTTTGCATATTCAGAAGTGTTCCTTTGATATTTTTTTTAACTTTCTTGGAATAGGAGACATTAAGCACCTGGACGTGCTGGGTTTTTTGTCCTCTTCTCTATTCTGATCTGCATTTCTTATGGTCTAATATGAGGAGATGTCTCTGCATTCTGTGTTCATCCAATCTAGGGATCTCAGCAGTTTTAAAAGATAGAAAAATCCTTTGAAAGGACTTTCATAAGAACACATCTCCTTGTTCTGTGTTCAGCATCCCAATTTCTAAACCTTTTGAATTCTACTGCTTTCCAGCTCTGTCTCTGGGCCTCAGATGTTTTCCTTCATAAACTCTACATATTGCCCTTCCTGCTGTCCCATGCTACCACCACTCCTTTTCCCTTTTTCTTTAGAAAAAATGGTCAAAGCATTTACTATTGCCCTCAAGTGGAAAGGCAAGAAATATGTCTAGGAACAAATTTGCTCTATCCTTGAACAGGCCAAGACACTGCCATTTGTACTGCTGCCTGACTTGTGGCTCAGGGAATAGTTAAGGCATTTGGAGCCCAGGGAGTGGGGAGAGTTATCTCAGCTGTATCTGTGCTGCTCTGAACATGTGAAAGTATTTTGTCTTAAACACACATATGAGAAACCAAATGCAAGTTTTCTTTTCTGGTGTGTAGGACCCAGTGCTCTGACATGAAGATCAACAATGTAAAGAATGTCTGCATCAAGAGGGATTTTTGCCCACAGCCTCCTCATAAGGCCTAGAAAGCAACAATATGTGTCAGAGAAGTATGGCCAGCTGTTTGTGCTTCTGCTTTTGGGGTGAAACACAGTTGTCTTCTATATTCCTAAAATATTTGAGAAGCTCATCTGTTCTGGGCTCCTAAATGCTGCAACCTTATGAAGAAGATAATATCAGAATCTCATGGGCACAGAACAAAGGAAAATTAAATATGAAGTCTAGAATCATATATATGATGAGTTCTCTTAATAAGGGAGTGGAGAATGACTCTGTCCAACTTCAATTGTGGTTGTACCCTGAGTGTCTGAATGTGCAACTCTTGTATTGTCACTTGCTTAGTGGTTGGAAGTGTGAAGGGGGTTTGGTGTGGAGTATCAAATAATTCTGTGCTCAGCTAGACCACTAAAAGCATCTCAGCCTTCGCCGCTCCCGCTGTTTCTTTATATAGCTTTGTACTGTGATCTGCTTTATACTGTACTGATTTAAAGTTGTCATACCCGGTTTCTCATCTTGTGGGCTGTGTTTACTCATTGTGAAAACTGCTGCTTGAAGGCAAAACACTGCAAAATGTAATCTTGACAAGTATCTTGTTGCTCTTGTGGGGAGGACATAAATATTACTGCATTTAGTTCAGTTTGAGAAAATGTGTTACAATCTCAGCATTGCTTATTTCCCTTTTCCTGAGAAGTTTCACCTTGCATAAAGCTGATCGGTGTAGTTTTTTAAGGGATCTACATTGTGGGTTTTTTATAAAGGGGGAAAGGGAGAATAGGGCACAGCAAAGTAAGTCCAGAGAGTTGGCTTGGTTGTATTTTTCCAACACTGATACTTTTATGTATCTGCCCCATCCCTCCCTTCCTTAGGAAGAACCTGAATGTGCAGGGTGTCTCTTCATCACAATGCCAGGAAATCAGCAACTCCCTTTCCTTTTATCTGATTCTGATTTCAGTCACTCCTCATTTTCTCAGTTTCTTACTGTGAGCTTGTATTTTGTGTGTCTTGGGGCTGTGCTCTTAGATGTATAATTATGCCAAACCCTGTAATTAAGGGATTCTTGGGATTGAGAATGGAGAAGAAATGGAAGGAAATTGAGCAGTAAGTGGTGCTGGCATTCTTGATGTCAAATGGGCTTTTGGTAAATGTCAAGGCTTCTTGCAGGAAGGATTGTACACATGGGAAGTAAGGGGGTGGGGAAGAAAGAATGTGGAGGCAGAGGTGTGCCTAACTCTTTCAGCACAGAGGTGTGTATATATGGGCATGCTGAGTTTGGAGACTTCTCCTGTTACCACCAACTTTTGTTACGTGTTTTCGGTTGAATGTGTCTGCATTGCTGTTGGGGTGGATTTTCAAGGGAAATAAAGGATACTACACTAAGTGCTGCCAATTCAGTTTGTGGCAGGTTCTGTCACTAGTCATGAGTGTCCTAGTACTATGTCATTGAGGGTGCTCTCCTAGATCCAGTGTAAAACTGGGACTCTGAATCCTGTCTAATATCTTTACTCCTGAATAAATAATCCTGGAGGCCCTGTCATGCTACAACCCGTGTGTTTGCATTATCTGCTCAGTATTTGGCGTTTGCATTCTTGCCTGTTGAGCCAAAATGTTGTGTGCTGGTGTCTATGTGCACTCTTGAGTAGCATTCATATGTGTCTAGATAAATGTGCCGGGATTTGTCTCTCCAAAAAAGAACTTTGCCTGTAATCTTGTAGATTGAAAGGTGCTGCAGAAATATCCCTACCTTTTTACTAACCCCCTCTCTTGCTGCTTATTTCCTTCCCTCTTCAGATTACACACTCACAGTGGAGGCGGTGAAATTGAAGCCGTTCTTTGTAGCAGGCCACACCTTTGAGATGACATGCAAAGTGTCTTCGAAGAACATCAAGACTCCGCGCTACTCCGTCCTCATCACGGCTGAGAAGCCACTGGCGGATCAGTCGAGCCCCAACGGAACCACTCGCATCATCTCCTTGAACCAGGACTCGGTGGTGCGGCTGGAGGACTGGACGGACCAGACACGCGTGGATGGTGTGGTTCTGGAGAAGGTCCAGGAGAACGAGTTCCGCTACAGGATGTATCAGACCCAGATTTCTGATGCTGGGCTGTACCGCTGCGTGGTGACCGCCTGGTCGCCGGGGGGTGGTGGCATGTGGCGCGAAGCAGTGAATGGCTTATCCAACCCCATCCAGATAGACTTCCAGATGTCAGGTTGGTATAGAATCTGGCAGCTGTGTGTTTAAGGCAGAAAGGGAAAGAGTTCTGTGATGCTTTCCCATTGATTTCCCTGTCTCTCAGAAATACCTACTCTTTGGAGCAAATGGTATGATGGCTGAGAGCTATGCTTGTCTCCTTTGGTGGCACTTGTGTCCTTTGTGCTATTGATTGTTTACAGAAAGATGTTTAATGAATTGGCTGTAATCATAACCCCTGGGTTTTTCTTTACTAATGCAGCTTTTATGATCCTGCAGGCTCAGAGCTGGTTCTCAGTATGTGGCAACTGCTGCTGCATTTTCCAGCTGTATCACTAGATTGCTGTTAGTAGTGGCTGCTCTGGAAGAACATTAATATAAACTGGATTTCTGTTCCAAAACAGACTCTATTAGCATACCATTAAATTCCCTGAGCACACCTCGCTGTTGATGTAATTGCAGAAAATGGTCAGGTCAAGGTAACATTTCAGCCATCTCAGCAAGTGTATCCTGCTGCTCGAAGACCTTAGAGGTCCTTTGTGGCTGGACTACAAAGCTCCATGAATTGGGATGAATTTCAGTACCCAGAAGGACATCCTGTTTCTCAATTGGTTGCTGAAACCCTTATCTTCAGCTGTAACATAGCCTGCCTGTTGAGGGTTTTTTTTTTTTAGAGAAATGTGCCTGAGCTTATATATTGTTGGGGGGAGGGAGAGAGGGACAGCATTGATTTGGATCATTAGAAATGCATGTTAACACTGACTTCCTATCACATTATATCATCGGGAAGTGCCATGGGAGTTGTTTGTATAACAGTGGTGCACTTATGAATGAAGGGCTCATCTCATGATTTGAAACCAAGCTGGTGATTTCTTGAGCAGTTTCATAGCCCAGATGTAGCCCCAAGGTGCCTCTGATGTTGGAGCTCTTTAGTTAGCTGGTTTCTTGCAAACCTTCTGCGCTTCCCCATTCCTGTTCACAGGCACAGCTTGGAAGGAGGTCTTTCCTTTCATCACTTGGTCTTCATGCTCTCATTCTGCTTATAGTGGCAGGCTGCAGGATATTTAGATGTGTCTCTGACTAGGCAAGAGCAGCCTGACTTGTGGTTGCATCTGTAACTAAGGTAATTGTTCTATATGAGGTGAATTCTAACAATTGACTTCCTTACACTGGGAAAAGGACAAGGGCTGAGTGTAGGGGCACAGCCTCACAATGAGGATGTCACTTTGTAGGAAGCTTTGAGATGTAGCATCCTCATAGGAACACTAATGAAAATGCAGCTTGACCTAAGCTGGCCAGAGAGAGGAGGTTGGCTCAGCTTCTTTCAGTTCTAGGTAATTTCTGGTTGCCTTTTTTGTTTAGTTTTATGGTAAGTTGCTGTCTTGGAAATAATCTGTTAGTTGCATGTGTTCAGAGTGCCTCTTAGAGCAGCGTTGTCAGAGATTAATATTGCTGTAGATTTGTTGTCTTTCTCAGGGTGGTTTAATGGGCTACAGTTTTAGCATTATTACTCTTGATATCTGGGTCAGACACAGTGGGAGAGCAACATTTGCAAAGGGGTGATAAAAGAAACCAGCAAGAATCAAATCTGTCCCAAACCCCACCCTTCCTCTCTAAGCTCTTATGTGGAGGTTTTGCTGCACAGAAGTTGTGGTTGGTGCCTCTCCCAACGTTGCTTGCCTTGTGTCACTTTGAAGTCCTATCCAAAGAGTTTGATGGGATGCTATTGATACCCATGGTTCAGAGGGAAATCTGAGAGCTTTGCAAGGGAGGGAAGTGTGTGTGTTGTAGTCTTGACTTCTTTTTGCTGTCAGTCTGTACTCCCAGATAGGATTTCTGGAGCGTGGAGTGAAGAAAGGGAGGCAGCATGTAGAAGTGCCCTGGGAATGTGTGAATTCCAGTAGCAGGGCTGCAGCAGGGGGAGGGATGGTCCTGAAGCCCTGTCAGCCTTTCATTCTTTGTGAAAGAATGAAGAGGGAAATGAGGTCCCTGGCACAATTTACTGGAGCTCTATTTCCCAAAATAATCTTGGCATGTAGCAAAATTTGTCTTGAAATACCTTCCATTTTCTTTAATTGATGGATGAACCTTGTGTCCTTCAGTTGTTACTCAGATATTCCTGCTGGGCATTCACTTCTGGGCATGATGAGATCATGTGATAAGCACAGTTTGAATGGACTAACTGTGGAATTACAGTTTGAGAATTATTTGGAATTAAATGTACAATACAGAAGAGGTTTTGTGGGTGTGTTAATCTGGTTTTGTTTGCTGATGTCTACTGTGATGCAAACTGAGACTGACTCAGGGAGCCAGAGGTAAATGGCAGTTGTGGAGCAGCTATAAAAGCACAGCTCAGATATCACACCCTTCTCTTGCATCCTGTGGCACAGGCAGCTGCCAAACTTTTTCTTCAGAAAAAGAAGTTGGTGCCAGATTTTCCCTAATGGGCATGGTGAAAAGCAGAACTTCTGAGGGAGGTAGTTGTTTCTAGGGAGAATGAGAAGCTCCCCAAAACTGGAGGGAAGATAATAGCAGGGAAGCTGCACTAAAAAGAGAGCCCTGCAACTTTCCAGTCCGCTGTAAAAACCTGGGAAGCACCACTCTGCTAAATCCTGAGTTATAGGGAGAGTGAGGGGTGGTAAGTAAGTTATGACTTTGTTTGTCACCGATAGGAAAACTTAAGGAGTCGATTACACTGATTTGTGGGGTTCTTTAAGTGTAACAGAAACACAGCTTATCTGTAACTGCTGGGCAGGAATATAATAAGGCAGTATAATTGTGAAAAATAAAAGGTATTCCAGTCTCTTTACTTTGAAGTCTCGGATTTAGACAGCGTTTTCAGTTTGCATCATGGGGTTTGAAGTGGGGAGGTGATCAATACAGGAGCAGCATTTTCAGCAGAAGGAAACCCTTAAAGGGTTTTACATGAAGCTTTTAGTCCTAGGAGGAATTTCTTTCTCAGTTGTTTTTATTGATTCTCCTTTGATAGGGGATGGTGAGGCTTGCTAGGATTGGAAATCCTTCACTCCAGTTTGATTCTCTCTGAATTGAGTGATGTTTCAAAGAGGTGTTTTTAGCATGCATGCACATTGTGCAGTGTGATCTCTTTGAGTGGCAGGGGCATGTAAGATTTTCGTATGTGGGCTGGGGACTTCACTCATGAAACTTCAATGTTTCCTGCCACAATAGGCTTGAAATGTGGCATTGCTCTGAAATGCTTTTTCCATGAACATCTGTGGAAAATGTCTTCCTCAGATTCTTTCCATTCAAGGCAGAAGTTGCTGGCTGCAAGCAGAGACCTCCTCTCTTCTTTCTCCATTTGCTGTTGCAGAGGGACGTATTTGTTCCATTTGGTTAATGATCTGAAATGTTAATGTAAAGGCATTTGTTTGAAACTTCCTGAACTAAAAAAATGAAATGGGGATTTTGTCCACTGAATTATATAAGCTGAATGTTGGGACAGGGGTGTGGTGAGGAGGAGCCCACTAGGTCATTAGTTTCTAAATACTCAAATCAATGGCAGATTGTTCTCTGCTGAATATATTTTAAGACCAGAGAGGATCTTGTGAATCTTCTAGTATGACCTCATGAATAACATGGATCATTAGACCAATTTGGTAAAACGAATGCCTTCTGTATGTCCAGTAGCTGTAAGCAAAATAAGCTGATTTGAGGGGTGGGGAAGCTGTCCCACATGAAGAATTTAATTTCCTTCAGTGCTTATTTTTTGTTTTCCCAGTCTAGAGCAGAGGTTCTGCCATCCCTTTTTAAAAGCGTTGCTCAGCAATGTGAAGGACAAGAGCAGCTGCCAGTGTTTGTCTTGAAATTTTCTCTTAATTTCATTGTGCTGTTTATACTCCAGTGTGTCCTCTCTCCTCCTGAACTGTTGGTTAATGCACATGTACATGGCCTTTTTTCAGCCTGGAACACACACCTTTCTTCTGTTCCTTGCTGTTCTTCTGATGCCAATGTATCTAGACAGCTTCCTGTAAGACTTGCAATCCCACCCACCCACACTGAAATCTCACTTGTCTTCTGGTCATCTGGAGGTGTTCCTCCAGTGGCAATACCCTGTGAGGGCTGAGCAGTGGGTGGGACAGGCTGTTGCCTTTTTGTGGTCTTCTTCACCTTCAGCCTGAGCTGAGCTGGCCAGCAGAGGTGGGAATCCAATAGCTGGGACCTTGTTTGACATCAGAGTACTTCCCTGATGCAGGTCTGTACAGGTATCTCTTTCAAATGTCTCCATCAGCCTGCAGCTGCTTTTGAATGCTGAGAAACCTGGTCTCTGTGAAATCCACCTGGTTTATCCTGGCATCATAAACTCCTCCTTGGCATTTGTTCTTTGATTTTCAAACCCTTTCACTCTGAACTGGCCAACCAAGGTTAATGTTTAGAATGTCTGTGCCCACTACAAACTCACAGGGACTTCCACAGAAGTGACTGACTTTTCTTTCCCCAGAGGGAAGCAGGGACTGGGAAGCTTTTAACCCAATGTTGAGAAGCATGTTATGAGAGAGAAGCATTTGGAGCTTGGCTGTGCTCTGAGCTGTCTTCCCTCTGTGCCATTCACCAGTGGGCAGAAAGTTCTGGAGAGGCAAAAAATAAAAAGAGAACATTAAGGGAAGCATCTCAATGAAATCTTCAACTCTGGATTACATCTGCATGTGAGCTCATTGCCCAGCAATGTATTATCATTCACTTTGGAAGAAGCTGAGATAAACCAAGAGCTGCTGAAATATGAGCTGAGTATTGATGTTGAACTTGCAATTAAAATGAGATGATGCCCTGCAATGACCCCAGAAGATACTCAATTTCAAGAAAGGCCAATAGAAGGATTCTTAAAGGAAAGAAACTTTCGTCACGGAAATGAATGAAAAGCAATGCAGCTGAAACTCTTTGGCAAGAAAGGCTGGTATTTTCCAGCCACTGTTAATGGACAGGAACTTGCTTTGTCATTGTGTGCCTTTGTGCCTGTGTGCATTAATTTGTAGCTGGAAGTAGAAACCACAGACTTAACTACTGAGGGCTTCTTCCAGTAACAGCTGTTATGAGGCTTGGGGTAAAGCTCGTTAGGGAACAGCTTCATGAAGAGGAAGGGAAAGGGCAGGGGTCTGGAACAGTGTAGGTGAAGTAACTCATTATCTGGAAAAAGGCAGGTCATGGGATTCTCAGTTGACGAGTGAATGATTTGGTGCCAGGGCAGATATGAGTAATATTTTGGAGGATGGACAGTTTGTGGGTTGCATCATTTTTTTCCCCCTGTTGTGGTCTGTGGTGCTGTCTGATTGCAAGTAGGGAAGCTGCATGCAGGGATTGTGGCCTCTCTGCTCAGTAATGGACTGGGCACAGGCTTCTTGGGTGAAATGGGCTGCTCTGGGTCTCTGTTGTCGTGAGGTTGCTTGACCTTTCTGTGCTCTGCTTTACTTGTCTGGAAAATAAAGGTAGCTCGTGTCTGTGGAGAGATTACACCTTCTTTTGCAGAGAAGTCCAGGCTAAAATGATATCAAAAAGGCCAAAATGTCACCTAGGACCTAGATAATTAGGATCTCTTCTGTTATAAATCTAGACCTTAACTGGCTTTTGGTTATTCTCCCTTCTTTTCCCTTTTCTTTCAGACTTAAGGTGTTTGGGTTACTGAGCAGGGAAGGAAGGCAGGGAGAATGGGGTGACATCAGATAAATAGGGTTCAGAATGTTTTTTTTTTCCTCCACTTTGTAAATCCTTAAGTTGAGTATATTAACTTAATTTGAATTCCTCCTGTCCTCTCTTCAGCCTGTTGAGTGTGAATCTGAGCACAAAGTATTAAATCAGTTTTGGGGGAGCTTATAAACACTTTTTCCTTTCATTTTTATATGTGAAAGAATTAGCAAAACACTTCTGAGCCAAAAACTGTATCACTTACAGGGTTTAGATCTTGGACTTCCTTCATGGGTGACATGAAACCAACAGTTTAAACATTGAGATCTGCCATAAGAAGGGTCATTCAGAAGAAATTGTACCGACCAAGTTCTGATCCTGGAGCCTGGTTTCCCTTTGAGCACTTCTAGATTTGTACTAGCACACTTCTAACCTCAATTTCTTCCTGTTCTGTTTAAAGGTTTAGAATGTTTTTCAAGCATTCAGAAGTCAAGAAAAGCTCTTAAAACTTCTTATTCCTATCTCAACAGCAGATGCTTTTCCAATATAAAATTGTTATTACTTTAATAAAGAAGAAAACTTCTTTCAGGGGTTGTATCTAAGATTACATATGGCCTTACTTATAGTGAGGAACAGGGATTTTGGCTTACTTTAAATCAGAAGTCTCAGCAGAATGTGGCAATTTATGATGTGTAGCTCTTAGAATTGGGAATGGGGGTTTGTTTTGTAAATCTGTGCTCTTTAGTTTCCAAATTGTCTGAGGGCATGACACTTATCTTCTAATCTGAAGTTATTAAAATCCAGTTATTTCTCAGCTTTCAAACTCATGAGCAGCTTTCCTGCATTTAACTTTGCTTTGTTCTTCATGAGCTTTACAGGTCATGCTTGATCTGTCAGCCCTGCCATTGAAACTAAACTCTGGTTTGTTTATTCTCCCTGGTGACCAGTAGGTGCCAATAACAGTATTTCAAACTGTTAAATACAGGTGGCAAGGTGACCAAAGCCACATCATCTGTTATCTGCAGAGTTCTGTTTTTCCCAGTGTTCATGTAGCATGAACTCAGATGTCATTGAAGGAGAGAGTTCGTGTCATCTTCCCAACCCTTCCCGTGACGCTGTAAGAGCTTGAAGGGGGCAATGCTGGGACCCTGATAGTCAGTGTCATCCATGTCTACTGGGAGTCACCTGTTTTACCACATGCCTGTGTCTGTAACCTTGGCTTTGAGATTTTTGGGTGTGTTTTGGGATGCTTTTAGGTTGGTTTGGGTTTTGTTTGTTTCTTTGTTGTTGATTTTTTTTTTTTGTATTGGAGGGCAAAAACTTGCTTAGTGGATTCCAGATCCAAGACCTCTTGAATACTGCAGTGTGATGGTAACAGGGAATGATAGCACAAATGACCCCAAGAGAATCCACACCAAAGTTTTTGTGGCACATCTTAGACCTCTTGGGAGGTCATTGGGAACCTTGAAAAATGTTTCTGGAAGCATCATGTTTTCTCTGCTGCTCTTTTTTTGCCCAGGTACTTTTCTTGAGTCAGAAGTAAAGCAGAAGTCTAGTAAAATACAGTGATGGGGTTTTTTTAGAATCATAGAATCATAGAATTGATTGGGTTGGAAAAGACCTCCGAGATCATCGAGTCCAACCTTTGGTCCATTTCTAGTCCATTTACTAGATCATGGCACTCAGTGCCACGGCCAATCTGCATTTAAAAATCTCCAGGGATAGTGAATCCACCACCTCTCTGGGCAGCCCATTCCAATGCCTGATTACTCTCTCTGTAAAGAATTTTTTTCTGCTCTCCAA